>OZ020488.1:26220767-27420767 GCA_963971405.1 Psococerastis gibbosa | reverse complement strand
TGTAGATTGTAACTTGTAGATAACGTTGTAGATAACTTTTTTATTTTATGGACGATGTGTTCCACTGATAACCACACAAGTTCAGGTAGTACTTGACTTTACTGTTTATCATACTCGTACTTGGGCTTATTTCACAATATAGCACACAAGAGGCTACGATAATTTAGTTCTGACTATAGCTGATTAGGGTTTATTGTTAGAGGGCCCAAAATGCGCCCAGTGGAAAATAAAGACAATTAGCTTTCTTTTCTTTCTTTCCTAAAGGCTAATTTGCCTTTTAAATTCAACCTGTCGAAATATACTGCTCCATGGTGTACTTAACAGCGTACAATTCCATAAGTACTGCGAACTTTCTCGCTTTTTCATGTCTATTTTGTGGCGGAAATCAAAGGTCATCAAATGCACTGAAAAGCCCTGAGTTTTTCGAAATTGACCTCGTCATCCCCCCCCCCTACTCCGCAGTGAAATACAACACAGCATCTTACACGCAACGGTCTATATAGCATTGCCGCATTCCAGCCTCTTTAGCCAATGTTTCTTTGGGGAGATTCGCGCGTTTATTTCATTGCTGTTTACCCTCGTTTCTATTTCACGGGACACAAACGACGAGAAAATTCGACTGATATGTGTACTAATCTGGCAGCAGCTTTATTTTCAGTCAAAGGCGCTATTTCAGCTTTATTTCTGGTAGTGCAATTAATAGGCTAATTCTGGCTTTTGCTGAAATTTGAATTTTCAAAACTTATTGTACTTTCAATGTAGACCTAGACCTACATGAACGCAGGCTACGCTTTTATTTCATTGCAGTTTACCCTCGTTTCGATTTCACGAGACACAAACGACGACAAAATTCGACTGATGTGTAGGCTACTAATCTGGCAGCAGCTTTATTTTCAGACAAAGGCGTTATTTCCGCTTTATTTCCGGTAATACAATTAATAGGCTAAGTCCAGCTTTTGCTGAAATTTGAATTTTCATAACTTATTGTACTTTCAACGTAGTATTAGACCCTAAATGAACGCAGGCTACTTTGTGCACCATGTGCCTTTGCACTGAACGAAGTTTCTGGATTGCTTCGAAAGTAAATACCAAGTAAAGAACACAATTAATTTTCATAATAACGAGTCACAGCGACTATTATATACATTAATATAATACTTGTAGTTGTACATCTGTTTTATATCTGGCAAGCAGACTGAAATTTCCAGAAATTTAATAACAACAAAGTGGGTACTAACAATATTTTGTAAAGAAGTCAAAAATGTCTAGGAACAACTGTGTTAAAAAGGGGAAAAATAAAATAAAACATTTTTGACATCATTAAAAAATCTAATGCGAACGTTATTAGTGATTTTTAGGCAATGCTGGGCATAATTTTCCTCATTCGACGCCACTGGCTTTGTAAGGATTCAGTGTTTGGAGGAAGCAACTTTAATAAAATTGAAAAGAATTTAAATATCGAGACAGATTTAAAGTGTCGAAGTCAAACTGACGGAAACTGTCTTTTATGAATTAAGCTGAAGGAGGGAGAAATTTCGATGCCACATCCACTTCGAGAGTCAATCTTCACCGAAATGTGATAAACCAGCAGTTTGTAAAGTTGATCAAGTTTTCTGAATCGCTGACCCGACTGTAAAGCTGTTGGAATCTTGCAGGAAATGGAAGAAATTCATCTCGTTATAGTACACAACTTAGTTTCTCTGTTCGTTAAAATGAATGGTCGGGGCATATTAATAAAACCTTACAAATGATCTGGATAGAGCCGCTTGATGGATGAAAAAGTGGGAAAAGTTTCACAAGTACTTTTTTATTAAACGTTAAGTTTTTGATCTTTGCTATTTTCGTGGCTGGATTTTTTTTAACAAAGTTGATTCGTTATGAACGATTTAATGAACTGATAAAACTGTTCAATAGCTCTCTGCCGTTTCTGAAATCACCGCACATTATTGAGATAATTCAGAAGTCCTATAGATTTTTCTCAGCGACTCTGGCAGTGAAAGGATTCGACTTTTCATCTTTTATTTTTTAAAAGCGCCCACCTTTGTTTTATTTCATTGCTTCAAAATAAAGCGTTCCGTAACTATGTTTAGGGTATTATTATTACATTAATATAAAAATTGGAGGTATAGTGCCAAAGTGCATACAGCAGGATTAAAAAAACTATAGACCAACCAACAATTAAAAGAAATTGAACAATGATGTCCTTATTAAAATTTATTATTTATTTTTATTTGGCTTTAAAATATTTTCCTGCATAGGTAGTAACTTTAAAATTGGTTGAGCTACACCCTGATTCTAACTTTTATTATGTTGGATGGAATGATTTATTATTGCTAAAAGGTAAGCAGCATCGTCACCTGGGTTCTAGTAGGCAACAAACTTCTTACTCAAATAACTTCCATGAAGGAGTGGGGTGAAAGCAAGCAGATAATAATCAGAGTATTTGCCATACTGTTTTTATGCAAATATTATTATCCCACAAGTTTCTCAACTTTCCAACGACAACTATTGATAATAACCAAAAGTGAGGGAACCGCAGCTAACTTTGCGAGTAAACAAACTCGTAGTCGCGGGTAAACAATGGCATTGAAAATAAGGGGGTGTATTTTAACTGCAGAACTCTGAGTAAGCGATTGGAAACGGAATAATACTAATATTAGACCTAAGTATGTACTAGGTTAGGTGGTTGTTATTTTTCTTTGTTGCTTAAAGACTAGAAATAATCATTTATCGACTTCGATGGCCAGGTGGTAGCGTGCTTGTACTGTGCGAGTCACTACACGCCATGTGATCGGAGACGTGTCGTAACTCAACACGGGTACTAACCTACAGAGGCGACTGAAGAGGTCAATCGGATACATGCATTAAATTGTTTGCATGCGATAAACTTTTTTTTTTTAAATTATTTAATTTAATAATTTATGAAAATACAATATACGAGTATCATACATGATGATTGTCATGATCATGATATTCTGAGACGTATTGTATGTTATCAGAAATCGGAAACCACCGCAAACCGGTTTTAATTCAATTTAGGGAAATTTCCGGGGAAGTTTGATCGGGTTACTGATAGACAATGTGGACCTCCATATCATATGACATAAGTCTCCTTATGCTTCCCTAAATTCTTCGACTTAATAATAATACAATATTTCAGTAATGAGGATTTTTAAAATTAAAATTAACTCAATGTTTATCTTTCCCACTTCTTCTACAGTGCCCCAAACTAATAAATCATTAAAGCAGAATAAAATATGCTATGGATGTTAGAATTATTTAATTCGAAAATTAATCTTTCCTCTAAAAAATAATAATTTCGCTAATTGCTATAATGCCCTTAACCGTAACCGAAGGCGATGAAAGTTTCGTGGTTGCGCCATTAACTCAAATGTCCAATATGGTACTGGTAGCGTACATTGTGCACAGCATACCAGTCTCGTTTCTTCATTTACCCCGTGTCTCTGAACTCCCTTTAAAATTGCAGTGGCCCCTCAAAAGCTAAATCTGAGACTAAGTCAATCAATTCCACCATCAATGTTGTTGTAAACGTAAAAGCTTCGGTATAAAATCTGCTTTCGTGGTTTAAAGTAAGCAAAGGAAACAAGGGAAATAAACTTTGGGCTTATCGACGAAAAGGCCGCGCAGAGCTTGGTCGGCTGTTTCCGGTGTGTAGAAGGGTGAGGTGTCCACATTTCCGGCCCAACTTTTCTTGGCAGGCGATAATGGTATTACACGTCGCCTGCTCCCTCTCTTTTTCTAAAGAATGACTCTCTGTGACATTTCCCCATGACCCTGTCACGTTGTTAATTATTAGAGCACCGGTATAGATTTTCGAAGGTGCTTGTTTCGATCTTAGGCAGAAACGGTTAAAGGCGTTCACATTTCAAATCGCTTAACGGTGAAAGGTTTGAAGGAAAAAATATATAAATTTGTTAAACCACATAAAACATAAGCACATTAAATCAGCTCTTAATTATTCGTCCATTGAAACTCGTGTGAAATTCTTTGCACAATTTATATTTGCTTCGATAGTCGTTGCGAACAGGAAACCCTTTGAATATTGATTATTGAAGTCGGATAAATCTTGAAGTTGTCAAACTAGCCAATTTAAGTAATTTGACGCTAAATTTGAATTTTCTTGTTACTTTAGATGCTTATTTTGATCTTTTCTAATAGATCGTCAAGTGTATACTAACTGAGTTGGTGATATTTCCGACGTTTATTGACCTTTCTTCCAAATAGCAGTAAGTCAATAATATGATTTATAATTTACCCTTTTCTTTTTAAGGCTAGAACCTAGCCTGGGCAGCGCACAACTCATCAGATGATCATTTTCAGGGAGAGCATGTGTTTGCTCCCACGAGTGGGGAGGGGGGGGGGGCATGGTGTAGAGGCTATTTGCAATAGGCTACTTACACACGTTACACGACAATCCACTTTGGGACCCCTTTCATACAAAAATAATAATTACTTTCGTGGTATTTATCCAATAGGTGTTTCACATTGTTTATCCTACTCTCTGGGAATGGAGATTTATTATACCATGCGACCCATTGCATTGCTGGCAGAGTAACTGCTATTGTACGATATTGTTTGGCTGATGGGAAAGCGAACTTAACGTGCCCAAAAACAAATGTTTCATAAAACTTCAATGTTTAAAATAAATATGTGAACTTTATAAAATGGGATATCTTGTGGGAGAAACAGAGGTATCGTAAAATGACTCTAGCCTACATATATTATCACGGGCAAACCTAAATAAATGAAAATGTAGTTTCGCTTTGTGACGTTTGTATTTACTTCATGTCTCTTAAATATTTTTAGTGTGTACCTATTGTGTGCCTACTAAGGTTTTCATCATATTCTCTCATAGTCTCATAGTATTCTTTTAGTGGCGCCTGTTGCAATGGGATTAAGAAAGCTCAATCAATTGAAAAGTACAAAAATATACTGCACTGAGGCATCGCTCCTCAAAAAATGTTGTTTTCTGCCTGCATTAATTTAATGAAGAAGATTTAAATTATGCATTGGTCACTGATTGCCTACATCTGAACATGTTCTCTACAAGGCTCTAATATGTTATTGGCCTTCGACAGCCTACGAGTAAAATGAATTTCTTCAACATAAGTAAGTCAGGACATTTTTATTTTTATTTTTATTTTTTTAAATTGGGGTACAGGTGTTACCTGTGTGCACTTAAGCCTATTGTGCCCCCTAGAACAAAGTATCTACATCACTTCTACATCACTTTCTCGAGGCCTATCTCCCTCAGGAGAGCCAGGATCTTGAGGGGATTCAGAAGTGGTAGGTCTTTTACATGTAACTGCAAGCTTTCCAAGCATACTTCTCTTCTTCGTGCGATTGCATCGCATCGCAGGTCCTCCGCACCTCCATTACAGAATCTGCAAGACTATAGTTGTCTCCTCAAGAGACTCCAGATATTTAACCCCAGGACCAAAGACGCCAAGGCCTGTTCTTGGTTTTGTACTTCCTAGCCTAGAGCCATCAGTAAACCACTTGATTGTGTGACTATTGAGAATTCCTGCTGATTCGCTGCATTCTTTCACTGTCCCTAATATAGTTTCGAATTCCCTCCTAAAACAGTATTTTGGATGGATTCTATCGCTTGGCATATCCAGGCAGTGGTCATACGTAGTCAGAGAGGCTGAGTCTCTCTTAATTGCCCTTCCACTCCTAATAATGCCATTTCGGCTGAAGTTTCCACTGCAACATGGAGGGGTGGGAAGACCAGTACTATCTCCATTGCTGCAGTGGGACAGGATTTCATAGCCCCTGTAAAGCATCATGTTGGAGAATACGGGCTTCTGAATGCAGCCATAATTTAGATTATTCAGAGAAAAATTCTCATGTGGTTTGATTTTGCCGTGTCCATGAAGCCATGACCAAAGTCAGGACATATAGAGGAGTCTAACAGAATCTGACTTTCACCCGAAAGGTTGTTGGTTCGAGCCCCACACTGGCTACATTTTCTGGCCCTGCTTCGGAGGGCATGTAAAGCAGGCGGTCCCGGGTCTTCCTAGTTGAGTGAAGAGAGGACTTTATAGTCCTAGTAGTAGTATGGTTGGACGCTGTCCCAGGCCACGGTGTGGGCCCATAGGACAGGGGACCTCCTGATTATAGTGGATTCCGAACCACTTGGGAAACACAGTGAAGTCACACGATTAGTTCGGAGGTGACACTGTGCACACTACCAAGTTATCTGCATCGTTGAACCTGCTCTGGTCCGCTGGATTCAACTTGGTAAGGTGGCCGGTGGTAAACGTCCTATGCCAAATGTTTTTATAGTCCTAACTCCGCTAGATTGGCTTAGTAATAGAACAAAAAGTCCTTATTTATTTATTTTAATTAAATATCCCTATATTCTTTAGAAAATATAACTATAATGCGTTAACTCTTTACGCAGTCTCGTTGAACGAAGGAAAGCGTCGAGCACTCCCTTAAGGCCTTTAGCTTTTTCCGAGACAGATTATAAAATTCTCCCTTTGCAATCGTTAACAGGATGGAAAGTTAGATTAATTAAATTCGAAAATGAATCTTTTTCCCCTAAAAAAAATAATTCAATTTGGCTAGTAGCCATAATGTACGTAATTTCCGAGAAAGCCTGTCTGTGTATCTTTTTTATTTAGGGAACACAAGTCGAGAGACTCCTCCTGTTGGGGAGGTAGACACAAAAAGAAAGTTATTTGGCCTCGGCTGCATCAGAAAACACTGCGGCGTACGATGCCTACACAAGGTCTTACACATTATGTATTCATGAGAGTTTCAAATTTTTTTCTTTATTTTGTCTTGACTTTATTGGTAAGAGAAAGTTCTATTTAAAAAGTTTCGGTATGAATTTATCGCACGAGTGATAACTGATCTCTGCTTCTATAAAGTGGCCTCACATGAATGCTAAATAGATTTGACTTTGAGGGATGGGGACCCGATATAATTCTATACAAGTTCCGTAACATTAATTTCTCTGTAGTTAATATTGTACATTATATCCATAACATATGTCGAATTGTTAAATTGAACTTATAAGTTTCCATGCTAGGCATTCAACTTCGGATCAGAACATACAATAATCAAATCTTTGAATGGAGTAATGAATTTTCCGATACCGGTACCCAGCTTATATATTATACCTGTAGTAACTACGGCAAGAAAGACCATACCCAGTGGGAGGGGGTCGGCCGGTTTAACCCCCCGTCTTGAAAACTATTTTTTCTGCAAAAAAACGTGCAACTTTACAATTTTGTATAACTTAAAAAAAAATTACGCCCGGGGTAACCTTGTTAAGAGTCATTTCAATGAGTCTAGTAGCATAAAAATGTGTTTTTACACAAACGCCTATTCCGGGCTTATTTTTTCACAAATTCCACGTTTGCAGTTATGTTCTAATCAATACTTCTATTAAAATTCGTAAAACCACCCTGTTTCGCGCCTAGTGGATTAAAAATTTCCCCTTGGCCCGTATTATTTGGCAGAGTATACTTAATCGTATTTGGACGCTGAATACATACTTATAATTTTATTAAATTTCATACGAGAATTGTACTATTGACTGAAACCCTCACCCCCTCTGAGAATTCCTGGCTGCGGTCTTGACTGCCCAAATTGTCATATATTTTAAAATAAGATCTTAAAAGCCTACTATGAATATTTATCTTTCTTTATCATTATTATTATCTTATATTTCTAGTTATCTCGAAAAATTGCAAAACCTGAATGCGTCCATGTGGTACGAGGCAAATTCCTAATCTTCCTTACCTCGCTGCACTAATGGAAAAAGAACTTTTTCTGCGAATTTCTGTTGTACTCATATTCCTGTAGACCTAGCTCCCGAAACGGATTCACCTAATATTTGAATGTCACCGACGTAGTAAAGTGGGCTAGCTTTTCTTTAAAAGACAACCTCGAAGTATCGATTGTACGATTGTTTACTGATATCCATGATGTATTACTAAATCACCCTTCGCCCTTCTTTGTTCTTCCCTCAGTCCCTCCACAACAAATTCAAATGATTACCTCCCGCATAAAGTTCTTTGTCCACAGACCATTTTATATAATTAAATTCCGCGAGTTGTTTCAGAGAAAAATAAACAGGGTGTCCCACTCCTCTCCACTTTATTCCATTTCCGACGTCAAAGAAGATTTGACCATGTAAAATTTGAGTTTAATGATGAATTTCTAATGGCTTCCGGGGTATATAAAGGGGTTTCCAAAATTGTTTTTGTTCATATGGCTACAGAGAAAAACGTATATTGCATCGTTTAGAAATCTGTTCGTGGCTTGGATTTAGTACATGCTATAATAGTGCTCACTTAGGAGCAAATCAGAGTAACTCCACTACGCGTTTTTTGTACAAAGTCTATTTTCACAGAAAATATTGGTCGTAGAGCCATCAAAAAAATAGAAAATTATCAAAAATGCTCCTCTACTTTTCGATGTAAGACTTGTGGCCTTCACTAACACCAATTGGCCACAGTTTTTGAACCCATTCTTTGTTATGATTACAAATTCTTTACGGAGGGCTTAGGGAGTTACGAGACGAAGCAGTAGAATCCGGGATGAAGTCTACGCAGTTGCACTGAAGATGTAGACCGCAGATGTTGACGAAACGTTTGGAAGTACGCTTTCAGAACGACCACGGGCTGTTATCTGCGGATTCACTTATCCTTCCTTGTTACTACCGCACCAAATATTTTTATAATTGTGGACAATTTGTGTTAAAAAAATGTACGCATCATCCATCGAGTTGCTCAGAAAATTTTCTTATTTTCAATTTCTATTCTGTTTTTGACAGCGATTGGTATTTCATTAGATATTTGATGTTTACACTTAAGAGGCTTTCCCTCTCCGATTTTCTCTTAAACTAGAAATCTGAATTCAGAGAAAAAAAATGCAATTGGATGCAATTAATTTTTCTGCCTGGGTGATCCCTACTCGCCTAAATGGCATTGGACACCTACAAACATTGTAATTTTTCACTATTGTTGATTTGATTAATTAAACAAATTATTTTTATCGTTGAACAGCTTTTGGGATTTGAGGAATCTTAATAGATATTTGGAAACTAGATTTTTTCCCCAGACACAAAAACCTTTTATGACCCATTGGAAACATGCTGCAGTAGTCGTTGTTTTTAGAGCACTGCAAGGAAATATCGACGGAAGGGTGAATGTATGGTTGGCTGGACGCCTGGGGCTCAGCACATCAGCCTCACAAAGGACGGCTTGCGATTAAACCTTACTGATCCTCCATCCGCTCCCTTGGTCTTCTTCTGACTTTTTACGGAATTAGACTCAGAGAATTTCCCTGAAGCAGCCCCACGCGTTCGTATTATAGTGCGATGTTGTTTTTTTCAACCTTGGGCATTGCAAGTTATGAGTAGATTGGGTAGATGCAGCTGCCTCCCCCATAGAGTAGGGCTGGCGAGGGGAATGGGGCAGAATTATTTAATCATTGTACTGGTTTCCACTGTAGCACAAATAACCTTCCTTTCCACTTAATTTAGGTGTTTATGCCTAAAACCCGTCTGAGTGTTCAAAATGTTTTGTAAACAAGAAATTATCGTACTTTTTGGACGAAATTAATTAATTGCTCATTCCACAGCCACAAAGATATAAAAGGGAACAGATGAAAAAATCCTAAAAAATACGAGCTTTCTGTGAAAGCTTTCTATTTCCCTTACAAATTTACAGCTGTGCTACAAAATGGGCTTAAGGCTATTTATCCAATTTTTTTAAGGTAATAATATTTCAGTTCAGAAAATATAAACTTTCTGCGATAACTTGGATTTTTTATGAGTTTTTTATCTGTTCACTTTGTTATCTTTGCATCTGTGGAATGAGCAATAAATTATTTTCGTCAAAAAATCAGCAAAATTTCTTGTTTACAAAACATTTTGAACACTCAGCCTTTTATTATTATATCGTTCCCCCCCCCCCCTCCTTCTCCTTAGCCATAGAGTTGGTGCCTATTATGCAGGCAGGCTGTCGTTTAAATTGATCTCTGGTATTTACATTCAATGTAGGCTGCATTCTACATATTCCTATTAGGCTACCTCCCGGTTTTGAACTTTAACAATTAATTGTATTTTTCTCCATCGTACAAGTATTATAAATTATTTATTTAAAAAAAAATGTCTTTTTACTGTGTATTTTATCACACATACGTTGCTCAATACTGAATACTCTTTGTGCTTATCTACAGTATAGTGCGAAAAAATTTCGTATCTGCCGTGAAAATTCTAACTACAATAATATAGTTAATTGACACAATTCAACAAAAAAATTTAAGAACTGGGGTAGTTTTTCTTTTTCTTGGTTCTCTTTGGTGTAAATTATGTAACCATAACTAAAATAATGACCTTATTCTAGGAGGATTCGAAGATAAAAAAAAACCTTAAGGGTTTTCTCGCCTTAACCACACGTGGTGAAAAGAGTTTTGGAGAGTGTGTTAGTTATCAAAGGCTAAGCCTTTCGGTTGGGTTTTGTGGTGATCCTTACCACCCGTCTCCCATAATCCTCTTCTCACCAGTGTTAAGACAAACAAAACCTACCTTTCTGTTACCAGATTTTAGGTTGCTCAAGATATTTGGTGTCACTTGCCTTATTGTACACGCGCGAAACATCAAAGATTTTAGGCTATTTATATTTATTTTTGGAAAATTTATGATTTTGTAGCAGTTACTCGTACATTTTAATCTCTAGTAATAGTGGTAGCGTCTCTTTCTTGCTTGAACGTTTGTTGCAATGTAATGATGAAAATTCTGTTTTACACATTTTGAGGAGGAAAAGGTTTCTCGTTCATTCAAGAACAGTACGACGATTGGTTATACCAGAACTTGTCGGGATCAAGCCCAAAGTCATTAAATATTCATGGTTTTTACCATTATTTTACCATTACCTGGGCATTTCAATGACTAAAAGACTAATTTTAGGTTTAAAATATATCATGACTGCTGTTTCCTGCCTCCTGAGAATGAGATTGTAGATTTTCGGCGGAATCCAACCAAATCTTTAGAGACTAGGTTTCTTCGCAAATCTAAGTCTTCGCTGAGTTTTGCTATATCTATTTTATCGCCTAGTTTTGCATAATTGAGAATATGTCGACGTTCTATCGAGTCTTGGCATATAATTTGTAGGTATCTAGGCTACCTACTCGAAGTAGTCGTATGCACTGCATACTACATACAACATCTTCCAATCTACCTACTTTACTCATAAGAGGCTACATGAAAATTTATGAAACCCTATTTTAATGGAATAGTCGATTTATATTTTACACCTTAAAAAATTCATTTGTGCCGCCGTCAGAAGTAGAATTGTTAGATATGTGGTATCTGCAATGTGACGTAATTTTCATGTCACCCACGTCTGCCTACGCTTCGGCTCTTGTAATCCACAGCTAAAAACTACAACATTTTTTTCATGCACAAAATGCATTGTATTATTTTTGTTAACCTATACGCTACCTTAACTATAGTAGCATATTTTAATATTATTGTTACTAGGTACTGTCTAGTAGCCAATTTGGAAAACAGCTATCCAGTCCCGTGAACTTTCTGAGCATAAGGCAATTTCGGTATAACTAAGAATCATTATTAACTTTGTTAGTGTTAGAAAAACTACTAACCTTCGTGTTAAAGCCCCTAAGTGTGAGTGTGAATGAGTAGTTGAGTGAGTGAATGAGATGATTACATACTGTTTATTACCTTATTATTTAAGCAGTTAATTGTAAGTGAGTGCCTTTGGCCTTAATATTCCCTGTGATTTTTTTTTCATTAAAGGTGAATTTATTATAATTATTATTATTCATTGTTGTCCAAAGGATTTCAGCTGTCATTATTTTCCTTATCTCAAAATATTGGACTGCTCGATAGAAATGTTAATAATAGACGTCGTATACCCTTCGCGTGTAATGTAAAAAGTAGGCCGACCCATATCACATAGCACCATATCCCTATCTTCAAAACTTCAAAACTTACGAGTATTTGCCATATCCCTTCTGAAAATATATGCATACGTTATCAAAGGGTTAGCGAAACGTCCTTTCTTTTCATGCCGTAACATCTTTCATCCAATATTTGTGAGCACCCTCAAATGAATTTCTCAAGCCCACGAATTCTCCCCGAATTTGATAAAAAGTCTTCAACATCAAAGTATATCCAAAACTTCTATCTTTTATAAAGCCCTTGCGCAATCGTACTAGCCTAAATAGTAATTCCTTTTATAGCAAAGAATTTGATTTCTCATTATATTAATTATCTTAAGACTTTCGTATTCAGAAGAAAATCAAAGAAAAATTAGTTCTAAAGGGGTTTAAGGGCTAACTCCCGGGAATCTTCTCTTCATGGATGGTATTCTCATAACTTTGCTAGCTGGAATTCTTCCCTACTTAGTCCGGATTAACTCGATTTTGTTGGCAGTTTTTAACAATGTAGAGCTGGTTGGTAAGCCGCTATATTGACTTTGAAACTTTATTAGAGGAGCGCCATTGTTCGAGTTTTTTTTTTTTTCTATTCTCTGCGGTCAATTTACTATCGTCTTTATTGCTGTTTTCCCCATTATTTATTTTTGATGACGATGCTATGATAAGGATACTTTTCCTACTGTTCCCTTTTGCACGTTATTGTTTGAAATTTCAAACATTCCTTTTAATTTAATAATGTAATGAGCATAGTGTATTATAATATACAAAGTATTATATACACGTTCAGTGTGAAGTTTTAAAAGAATAAATTCTTTTCTTAGTGAATATTGTCAAATTTTAGTTTATTATAATTTTTTTGGATCATAAAAAAAAGAAGCATAATAAAGAACGTTTATACCAGAGTGGTACATATATCTTAATGAAGTTGATACGTTAATGAAGTTCCATCATTTGAATTTCGAATTAGCAAGCGTCGATAAGGTTTCCGACGTCTTGTTTGTAATTCGGACCACCACTTTCCCTTTGATAGTTTCCTGTTTTCGTTGTAAAAAAGAGGTAGAAAGGTAGGATTCGTATCTTAAATGATCCTTGACTGCAGGGCTAATGACTTGACGTGAACAATGAAGTGAGTAAAAACCTGGAGAGACAGGGGGCTGAAATGTCCCCGATGGCAGACGGATGACGGCAGTTTACGGGGTGGCACTCAAACCTGATTTTCACCCCCCCCCCCCCCTCATCTCTACAGCCTTCTTCTCGACCTTACTACTGCTGCTGCTACTGGTTCTAGTTTTTCATTCCATTTCTTAACATAATATTGGTTGTTATAATGAGTTGAAATTCACAGCTGTGCTCTCTTTTTTCCAGAATAGAGTTCTATATACTGTAGGTGAGATAGGGCATTCACTCCCGCCAAAAGTTTCATAGCATTTCTGGTGGTATCTGTCTTTTTCACTGACATAACCGGTGCCACCAGAAATAATTTGAATTATTCAAGTAAATGCATATTTTAGGGGGGGGGGGGGCAAACGCGATGATTTCTCCTATGCCTTTATACAGGTGGAACTCCAGTCTAAAACTGGCAGGAACAAATTCTCTTCCAATATATCTACCATATTATGTATGATTTTATGAAGCCATTTTTTTAAATTATTTATTATAGGCCTACGATGGAGAAAAATTCAATTATAAAAGTTACCGAAAGGTTTGTCTGAACACATATTCATCGCTCATGAAAAATTTACCCCACTAATCTAACACTTTCATTATATGTAATATTTCTTACAAGAGTCGATTCGGGAGATTTCGACTTAGTGACTAGTGGTTTCCAATGGCACTTCTGTTTCTTGCTTTCCAATTTATACGTAGTATAAGGAAAGCTTTGTGATGGTCGAAATGTTCGATTCCGAGATTTCAACGGATTTACACGTTTTAAGGTCCCAGGAACCAAAAGAAGTGGTTTTTACAAAATGTCTGTCTGTCTGTCTGTCTGTCTGTTCGTCGATTTCCGGGCAAATTAGTCGGTCGATTTTGATGAAATTCGGCATGTAGGTTCACAAAAATCATACCTTGGGACCATTTTTATTTTTATTTTGGGCTAACTCAATTTGGGGGTTTTTATTTTCAAAAAACTTCAAAAAAACGTCTAAAAAAAAATATTTCCCAAAAACGGCTCCAACGATTTCTTTTAAATGCACATATATTGTAGTTGTTGTTAATGCTGATAAAATGCGGGGGGTCGCTTGCCCCTTGATAGTTTGCTTCTGGGGGTAAAAAAATAAAAATGACTAAATTTTAATGAAAAATGACTAAAAAATAATTTTTCTGCGACACCTTTCTATCGATGATTTCTACCTTCAGGTATGTTTTAGGTGTTAAATTGAGTAACGAAACCGGACAGGTTGCTTTCCCAGAAAAGTATTTGGTTTTGTACAAAAAAAATGTTTTTTGAAAGAATGATAGAAAATTCACACTCAAATGCATTGCGTGCCCTGCCAGTATTGCTGTGTGGTAATGTGTTGGTCTGACCTATCTAGAATTTACCTCACCACCTGTGACGAGTGACGTCATGTGGACAACCCCCCCCCCCTCCCCCCGAGATATCGAAAATTTAACCATAGGAAAATGATTTACCATGAAATTACTCATTTCCTCTAACTTCTAATTTTGATAAATTGGAAGGCATGTTCGAGTAAACTCGGACCGGTTCTTTCTTTTACTACCGTATGTACAATACATGC
The DNA here is from genome assembly GCA_963971405.1 of Psococerastis gibbosa. Taxonomy (NCBI): domain Eukaryota; kingdom Metazoa; phylum Arthropoda; class Insecta; order Psocodea; family Psocidae; genus Psococerastis; species Psococerastis gibbosa. The sequence continues at coordinate 27,406,086 of OZ020488.1, read as the reverse complement.
TAATAAGTATTGGCTTGTGATTGTGTTACTTTGTGGAGATTAACTGCACCATAAAATTTATGTGTGCATAAAATCGAGCGTGAAAATAGTTTTTCCTTGATAACATGGTGCATAGTCATATTGTGATTGGTTGCTGCTTCGCATAATATCAGCCATTTTAGTACCTACGAATAAAAAGGCTATGTTATTGTAGTAAAAAACATTATATAAGACTATAGTACAGTATATTGCAAAGTGGCCATGAATATAGCATAACTTTAGGAACCATTAATAAAGATGATCAAAGAAAATATTCTCACTCATTGTTAAAATTAACTTTGTATAGTTTTACGTAATAAAATTATGCAAAGTTAATTTTAACAATGGGTGGCAGCAAGTTTTACAAAGTTACTAAGGAGACTATTATATTTATTCAAAGAAAGTATGGTAAGCGGCTACCGTAGCAGCGAAAAAGAGCACCAGCTTCAACATTCTGGCCGATTTTAACTCGTGTATGGAGCCATGTGTTGCCATAAATAAAGCGCTTGGTTTTACCTAATAATAAATATCCAACAGCACCATGGCTATGACATGAACCACAAAAAATGTATAAAATGTCAGTATGGTCGTCAAAATAATTTAAACATATCAAAAGCCTACACTGACCCAGATATGATAACTGACCACAATGGAGGATGGAGATGTGAGCAGCCTTGTGGAAATTTTGCAGTACATGCTTGGCTTCCATATCAATGTGGCGCAACTCCATATGGATTTACTCTAGTTTTATCAAATTACTGCGAAAACCGTCCACAGTCCGGAACTAATAGAAATAACCGCATTAGATTCGATCATGTTATATGAACAAGTGGTGGTGTGGTGAGATGAGCTTTTCGGATTTCGATATTGCTCTCACCTTAATCGCATTGGTTTCTCATTTTCATTTCATTTTCATTTCTGAGAGAAATCATAACTTGTTTCCGTTTTGTCCAGAGCTATTACGCTAATTTGAGTTTCTCTTGGACTATTGTGGGAATTATTTTGAGGATTGAAATTGTATTGTTTATTTTAAGGGATGTGAATTATCCCGACGAATTTTTGCTCTACCTGAGCTAACAATATATCTGCTTGAAAATTAAAATTTATTTGAATGGAGGAAGTCTTGTTCGACCACACAACTACTTAAACGCTTTTGATGCCTTTTTGTAAAACCTAACCTAAAATTGTAATCTAATCCACAATTTTCACTGGCATCGAAATATTAGATCTTAGACAATCAGACTGGAACAACCGGTTGATTCATAATAGGGCGAAGTCTCCCAACAAAAGGTTCTCAATCATCAGTTGAAATAAAATTATAATCCATGCCCTAACCACGGTGCGGGTAAGTAAAAGTCAACTATTCTCATTGCCTTTCAGTCATGGTATGCGATGCAGTAAAAATACAATAATATCAAGAAGACTAGCCGCACAGCGTCCATAATTTGTGGTTAAAAAAAATATGGAAAGTGGGGGTCTCCGCCCCGTGCGGGTGACTTTCGTTATTCCGACCAAAATATGGAAACAAAAGTGAGCCACTGTCATCTATTGTTTCACATTAATTAATTAAATGACGGTGTGCTATGCTGTTTACATTAAAAAAAAAAAAAAAAAAAAAAAACATTAATCGCATACAAACAATTTATTGAGTGTATCCGATTGACCTTACCAGTCGCCTCTGTAGGTTAGTACCCGTGTTGAGTTACGACACGTCTCCGATCGCATGGCGTGTAAAGACTTGCACTAGTACAAGCACGTTACCACCTGGGGCCATCGAAGTCGATTACATATGTATGTAATTTTTTGGTCGGAAAGAACTACAATAATATAAATGTCTGGTGACAATATTGTTCAGCTTGTTCTGTTAGCACTAAATTTTAAAAACGAAAATTATTTTCCATTAATACTACAAGTGCAGCAGTATAGCCTCCACTTCCAATGCCAAAAATTCTTTTGTATTGCTTCAGTAGACGAGAATTGAAAATACTCGATACAGGCCTAACTGCAGAGAGGTTGAAAAGTTCCGTTAATAAAAGAGTATAGCCTATATCAGACGCCTGAATTTGATCACTTATATTCCACTGCTGATAAAAGCGCTCCCCCTATGTTAAGTGGGCGACAATTACTTCCTTCGAGATAAAAACCTTTTTATTGCGAAACTGCCCGCATTAAGCCGGACTTTAATTAAATTTGAATACTTTATGACGGTGTAGAATAGTTGTAGGCCTAACCCCTTCGCGAAGGGTTTCACACTTTTTGCTTTCAGCTTTCACAAATCAAATCCCTATGGATTACGCGACGAAGGTTCTGGCTGTTAAAATTTAGAGCGGGAGAACATTGTCTTTGTGAACAATGGCTTAAAATTTTTTGTAGCTTACGCACAGGAAATAGGAACATTGTGACAAAGTAAGAACAATATTCACAAATTAACTCTTATGCAGTATATATTGTACTTTTATGTAGTATTTTTACTACATTGTCCATCACATAACTTGTATCTTGTTGTTGTTTTTTAGGTCGAAACCGGTTTGGCTTCTTTTGTAACCCGAGGTTTCACATTGTGTCCCTCTAGTTACACCTTTCCATAATATAATAATAATGCCCTGAAGGACCCGAATGAGGTAGGTATGGCAGCTCCTACACCAAGACCTGTTTTTGGCCGGGTGTTACGATATTTGCCTCATCTGCCGAGTTATATTTTTGTAGGGATTTTGGCTGTCCCTATTGTGTACATACACGGTCATTGAGACCATCATAATGGCAGCAGAATACGTCATGTTCAAATTGTTCACTTTGAGAAGTTACTGCAAGTCAGAGATTCCAAAAAGGAGCACTGTGTTTCCAAAAAGCTAGTATGACACATGATACATGATACAAACATCCATATCCTAGTGTCAGTTGAAGCAAATTCTGTCTTTCTATGTACCTTCATCAACCAAAATGGAATAATCGAAGAATAATCTGTCTCGAAGGAATTTGCAACTCATTCAAACCATAATAAGTCAAGCTGTCAAGCAATAACCATAAACCCCGCAGCAAACAAACTTTACGCGTTTTCGTTAACTTTTTATTGCTCTGCCAAGAAGGAACCAAGCAGAATGACTGTAAAACGTGAACCAGTGCAAAACTTGAAGAAAATGGGGTAAGAAATAAAACGAGGGTTGGTTCATTAACAAGGCTAGAGCATTGTGCAGGATTAATCTGGGGGCTGAATCTAGGGCATATTTGGTTTATTACAGTTTCTCTTAATCCCCTCGGATTTTAATTTCAAGTTTCATCAGGCGGAGTCATGTCGAGGGCTAACGCTTCTTTTCCTTCCCTTGAAGACTTAAATCAACGAGGTAGGCTTGAAGGGAGACTTGCGTGAAATCAACCACTACAATTTTAATTAAAAAGAGGAAAAATTCCACTGACGCCGGTGGCGTGTTCTCTTTACTCTGAAAATTACAATGGAACGGTATTTTTCAAGTAGAAAACTGGACCATTCGACTTGCGCTGTGTAAATAAGCTCTATGTAGGACTACATAACAGCTGTAAAATTGCTGTTTAGTTTGCTATTTACCTTTATAATCCAAAAGAAAAATCAATTGTGAACGAAATTGGCATGATTTTGAAACATATTATTTGTAGCATTTTTTGTACAGCGGGTCAATTTATAATTTAGGCACAGCATTGAAAAGCGGAATTTTTCAGATTGATAGTACGTCTCAAAAATTACAACAACCTGAAACAATTTTCTGCCCATTGCTTTTGCCAACAGTGCACACTCTATATTCTCTGCTCATTCCTGTAACACTACAGTAGGACTCAGCAAGGACTGCTGTCCTCCGTAATTTATCGAGTTGATCAAAGTAGGGGAATCATTTCGCCAAACTGCAGCATTGGCAATATAAAGAAACTGACTGCAGAGGTTGCTCAGGCTGGGGAGTCAAACCCCAGGACTCATTTTCTGGACTAGCCAATCTCATGCTCTGCTAAATTACTAAGATTTTCCAACCGACTCTTCTTTTTCTCTCTGTGTTGTTTTTCTCTTTGGTTTTAATTTTCAATCATTTTCTTAGGCAATAGTACACAATTTTCTTCACTCTAAGGATCAGTAGGCTACCTACAGTCTGCACCTTTATCAATATTTGGAGTGTTGTCTGTGTCATTTAATATGGATCATAGAGTCAAGCGTGATTTTTCATTTATAAATAGCCTACTGTGGGAATATAAACATCTTAATAATTTGCAGCTTCCATAAATTACACCGTACGCGTCTTCATTCTCCACGTTACTCATCATATTAAATTCTTACTTGTATATAAAAAAATAAAAGTTAGTAGTGAGGGGTTCTGCAGTAGCTACAAAATTAAAAATGGATAAGAGTTTTCGCTTGCATTTGGCAGAATAACCTGCGCAAATTGCATCATTCCTTATATCGTTTCAAAAGCGCAGATGGGAAAAATTCTAAAGTGCAAATACAAGTGTCCACTTTCCGCTAGATTTTATCGATAGAATGTAAGTGAAAATTGAGTTGTGCGGTGAGTGGCACGTCGGGAAAGTTTCGTTGTCAGATAAACATGAGAATGAAGACTGTCGCCAAATCCTTCCAACTTTACTTTATTTCTCAACAATTACGTCTAACTTATTTTCAAACAAAAAAGTAATTACATTAAGGATGCCAATGAAAGAAATTAAAAAAACTGTCTTGCCAGCAACAGAATCTTAACACTTTCAATTTCAAAACCATCAATCCCGTCCAGTAAATGCACCTAGTCGTGTCTGATCCAGCCCAATGAGACCGTTCAAGACTACTTGTTCTTGACTGGATGGAAATCAATTTTTTTTTTTCATTTCGTTCAATTATTTAGAGACAGAATGACGTAACCGGTTCCTATGAATACTATCCTCAGGACCGGCTCAAATGTACAATACAACATTACAATTATTCTATAGTTGACGGATAGGGATAGACACCTGTGATGCTGATTAGCTCTACCCCCTTTTTTTCTGCTGAGTTAAAGTAAAGACTTCAATTTGAGCCTACCCTCAACCATGTTTGCTTTCCTACTCAAACGTTAGGTAGCATAAGAAAGACTTTGTGAGGTTTGAAATTTCAGATTTCGAGATATCAGTGAATTTACACGTTTTGAGGTATGAGGAACCCAAAAAATTGTTTTTTAAGAAATATCTGTCGGTCTGTTCGTTGAGTTTTCGGCAAACTGCTCGGTGGATTTTGTTGAAATTTGGTATATTGTGGCAGAAAAATCATATCTCGAGTCGATTTTTATTTCATTTCCAACAATTTTTTTTTAAATTCGTATTTATTGTAGTCGTTATTAATGTTTAAAAAAATATATATATTTCGCTTGCCTCTTAATAGTATTATAGTAACTTAACAAAATGTCTGCGGAACCTTTATATCGATGGTTTTTACTAACTTCAGGTATGTTTTAGGTATTAAGTAGAGTAAAAAAAACAAGTTGCTTTCCCAGTTTTGGTTTTGAATAAAAAATGATTTTTTGAAGAAATTGTAGATAATTCATGCTTTGCACATCGCGCCATTATGACTGTGTTGTATTATTTTGGTCTGTCCGTTCTATAGACTATGCAATCGCCCAATCGATCAATTCAATGCTTTGGTACAGCGAGACTCGAGGCAATAGAAATTTAACCCTAGGACAATTATTTCCGATGGAACTACTCATATTATCTATCTCAGTACTAATCGATAAATAGGAAAGCATACGTACGGGTTCACTCGTACCAATTCTTTTTCTACATCACCATATGATATGAATTTTATTTGTAATTGTAAAAGTAGGCCTACTTTAGATGTATAAATACTAATTTTGAGTTAATTCTTTATTTTATACATTTTTCTTTCAAGTACTGCGTGAGCTTCGAAGCTCGTTCCCTGTCAGTTTGATTGACAGAATGATGTACTTTTTCTCTTTTGTTAGTTTCATTTCACATAAAATTGTGTTGTTCCAAAATTGCACTACCAGAACCTTTTGGCATTGAACATTGTGTAACCCTAGCTTTATCCCATTCATTGTTATACATGGTATACAATATACGTAGGAACTTGCAATTCAGCCAGGCTTCGCTCCCATGACATCTTCAAAAAATACATCATTATTAGTTAGTTTAGATTTAATTTTATAACTGAACTCCGTTGGTCTGATTACATATTTATGTCCCATTAATAGCCCACTCCTTTTGTCATAACCCATCAAGATATGTCAAGAAAATGTTGAGGCAGTTTGTGAATTAAACGTTCCGTTGTTTCTAACAAACCGCAGGCCATGTGAAATTGCCTACTATACCTTAAACTTTCTCGCTGTTTTATCACGTCTAAAAGATGAAAGTTGCGCTACCAGACGGAAAATCATGGGTAAGTTGCGAGCAAAAGATTTATATCTTGCTAGGGGAAAACTCTGAAGGTTTCACCGGTAAAAACGACTGTTTGCCCTCCGTAAAAGCTCTGAAACAACCAGCCGTTTCTAATATTTCCATGTACTCGTACTATGCTGAAGTCTTGGCTACATGATGGAGTAAATATGTGCAGTTGTGCTGATAAATATTATTTGCCATTGGAACTTGGAAGAGAAATATAATTTTTCAAAGCTGTATTGTGCATTATGAGGGAAGCTTTGTGTTGTAGTGATCGGGTAGTATTTAGCACTTCCTATGCAGTAGCACAATAAAATTTCTATTATATACGGTAGTAGTAGTATGGTTTGACACAGTCCCAGGCCACGGTGTGGGCCCATAGGACTCCAGTGGACCTCCTGATTATAGGGGATTCCGAACCACTTGGGAAACACAGTGAAGTCACACGATTAGTTCAGAGGTGACCAGGACAAGTCCTACCATGTTTCCCTACCGGCACTGTGGACACGACCAATTTATCTGCAACTTTGAACCTGCTCTGGTCCGCTGGATTCAACTTGGTATGGCGGCCGGCTTATATACGGTAGTATTGCCCAAAAAAGTAATTCGATTTAGAGTCGATTGAGAGAGTGTCAAGTGTAGCCCATTATTGTATGTTATTCTATATATATAGGTATAATTGTAGTGTAGCCTATTGAGGATTTACGAATCTTCTTCCGCGACGTGAAAAATTACAGCTATAACCTATTTAAATACTTTAAATGGCAGAGCGTAAAAAACTAGTTGTAACGACATGTTCTGAGAGCGACAGTAACTTATTTCGGTTAAATAAATAATAAATAAATAATCGTATATTCCATCAGGTATTAATGAATGCATGGAACAAGTCATTAGTATAGCACAATACAACAAAGACAATAATCAATGAATTAATCTAAACTAAAACTAAAACTGGTCTACCTTAGCTCAAGGCCAGGCATGCCACGTGAGATGAGTGAGTTACTTAAGGCTTTCCTTTTGTTTAGTGAAATAGTCATTTGTTAAATGGGTGAAGTTCCTCAAATTGCTTCCTGTAACACTTCTAGTATATTTGAATACCTGAATATATGGGTATCTATCTATTAACAATTCAATAGTAAGTAGGTACCCAGTACCCTACGACCAGTGTTGCCAATATGACTTATAATAGTTATATCCTCTTATTTCGGTTATAACGACTAGGTTACCTCTTTAACCATAGTTAATTTACTTTGTCAGTGTTATATATACCATATACGACAATTAATACTGCAATATAATTTATAATAGTTACTTAATTTGAGTATTACACCTCAACCTTAAATTTGAAAAACCCAATAATGATTCTTATGGACAAACACGTCATGTCGTGAAGTCGCAAGAGCACTTTACGTCCTGTGTTGACAATACAATTTAGCTACCTAATTAGAATAGCCTAAACTCTAACTTCCCAAAAACCTAAAATGACTCTTATGGACCAGGACGTCATGTCGTAAAGTTGCAAAATGAAAAAGAATGGTCATTTGACAACACCAAAAACATTACATATTTCACGGTTGTCTTGTCTGTAATGTTACACCCTCAGGAACAATACTCCCGGGGTGTTGTGCAGAGGCGTACCGGCAGGTATGGCATTCTCTTTTACAGGGGGACGGGTTGAGAAATGGTTCTGTCATGGGCAAGAGTGCGTCATTTCCCCCCACCCAGAAAGAGGAAAGTACTTTGAAAAGATTACTTTTTCAAGTTCAAACTTGTGCTCCTCAATTTCCGCTTACATATCGCCTTTCTTTCCCAACTTGTTTCTCTTCCAACGTTTTCTTGTGATAATGTCTTTTATTGTGGGAGCTCTGGGAAATCGTTCAATGTGCCCAGGAAACTTCCGCCTGGTTTGTGCCGATAAAAGTTTCAAACCTACTTGCAGGAGCAGCCATACTTAAATACGACAATGCAAGACGCCAAACTGAATATTACAAAACTACAAAGGAAAATAACTAGCCGATCTATCATGCATCTTTTTTTCATTCACAATTCCATTAAAAATTCCATGCAAGTTGAAGGGGAAAATTTTGATGGGGGACATTAATTTTAAATTTATTTTATCGATGCAGGCAATGTTTATTGTAAACTTTTATTTCCTCAACAATGTAGGGGATTTTTTAAATATTATGTGTAATAAATTTTTTCATTATTTCAATTGGTGACTTAACCTGTGGCGATTAGTATTAACTAACTCCTGAGGTTAAAATTAAAAATAATTGCCATAGTAGGCCCGCAGAAAATAAAGACAATTCTATAATTCTTAAGATTGTAAAGACGTTTTGCAATTAATCATGTAAGTTTGTTTAAACACTGTCATTACTCTTTCAATTGATTATAGAATCCAAATGGGACCGGTGGCGACCATTCGCGTCATGTGGCGTCATTTTGTAGATGGCAGCACCAGTTGCAATGATATCAAAGCGTTGATTTTTCCATAAGCCTCAATACTATTTTAAAATAAAATCCAGGCATAGTAAAAATATTATAAAAAATATTAAAAGAATTAATTAGATGCTAAGAGCTTAGTTTTCGCATGCAAACGGCGGCCATTTTTAATAATATGGATATCGGTTTGTCGTCAGCGAACCTAGTGACCAAAACTGTCCCTACAGAACCTCATTAACCCTGACCCAAACATAACATTCTAAATATTGCTTTCATATTTCTTTCAATTTGAAATTAAATTTTAAAGATAGAAATCACTAATTTGAATTTTTTCGTAGCAGCTGAAATAAAGGTGGAGGACGGCAGGTATAAAAGTCCAAAACCCATTTGAGGTAATCCTCAACGTTGAAATCTACCCTCCTGATCCTACGCCATCTTTCTTCTGGTATTGGAAAAGAAAACGCTTATCCGTTTTATGTTGCATTTTTTCACTTTTTGATCCCATCCTTACTGAGGGGACTCTACCCCAGCGAATTGTTTTTCTTTAATATCGTATAAAGGAGAAAAGAGTTTCCCTATACCATACCAAATTAACGGATTTTTCTTCTTGTTCATTGAGAGAATGGTTCTTTTGTTATTTCACTCTCTACCCGCAGATATTACGGCGCATTATGGCCTCATTAGTGGCTTGATTGTTGCTCATTAGGAAGAGAGATAATGTTAATAGAAAATTGTATATATAATATTGCATGATTTTGAATGAATTAGTGATTTTATTTTTGCAGGGAACAAATTTATCTTGGTGTAATAGTTGCAAAAGAGTTGAGTGGGTCGGGATGCTTAGGATGGACTATTTGGCGTATTAAAAGCATTTGGTAGGTAATGTTTTTGGCATTCAACTCAGGTATTAAGGAGATCTATAGGGTATAGTAACAGTTTTTGGTACCTAGAGTTTGTTTTACTTTTGAATAACGTGCTGCTCTTCTAAAAACAGTGACGCCCCCCCCCCCCCAAACGAGCCCCACCTCGATAAGTGTTAGCCATCAAGCTGGTGAGTCCGAAAAAATACTTACGTCGAGTAATAAACAAAAAGCAAAAGATGAGCAAAAACACGGGAGGATATTCCAGTAACAACACAACAGATACCGAAAGCGAAATGGCAATAGCCCTTGCTGGGGGGGGGGGGGGGGTGACTAAGAATATTGATGGTTTGTTCCATTCAGTGGCTTTACACATCATAGGAACTAAAGATCTTACAAGGGCAGTGTAACCCATTAATATATATTAATATATCCAATCGAAACACCAATTAACTCGGTGGGCGTATAAGCAAGCCCTTGCAGTCGCCCTTACAACCAATTTAAAAAAAAAGTGAATTTGAATGTGATAAAATTGTCTATATATTTTTAATTAAATTCATTCAATTATTTTACATTTAAAATGCATCTTCATCGTACATACCCTATTTTCACGTCGCCTAGTCCTTGTCAATTGCTTAGCTTTAGTGTGTTGGCTATATACATATGCATTTACTGTATATCTACGTTACACCGAAAGTGTAGTGTAGCAATTCAAAATACTGATTACTGCTGTGCAACCAAAACCCTGTCAGCTGTCTCATGTTTAGAAAGTTAGTTTTAAACGTTGGAAGCTAGCTTGGTCAGAGAGATCCCGGGTAATCAGTTTAGAATAAACGAACGGGTTTGCAGTGCTTGTTCTGTGACACCCAACGTGAGAAAAAGGTTGGTAACCCTTCTGATTTTGATAGCTCTCTATGGCAATCCTTTTGAGAAAATTTCATTCCATTTTATGTTAAACGTTTCATTTTCAGTTGGTACTGCACACTTTTCATATTGACAATGAGGTTCTGTAGGGACAGTTTTGATCACTAGGTTCGCTGACGACAAACCGATATCCATATTATTCAAATTCAAAATGGCCGCCGTTTGCATGTGAAAACTAAGCTCTTAGCATCTAATTAATTCTTTTAATATTTTTTATAATATTTTTACTATGCCTGGACCTTATTTCGCTGCATATAATTTATATATATTCTCCATTATTTATAGAAAAATATCACTTTAAAATAATACATAAATAAAATAATTTTAAAATATTATCGGCTCGCGACAGCCATCCGCCAGGGTCTGGGCGTGTCTCTCACTAACGTGAGGGACATTGTCGCGGTGGCTCTTGAAAGAGACGCGGGACCAGTGATTCAACTCCTGGTCAAGGTGTTAAGCGCGGTCACAACCCTCTAGGCTTTCGGGCTAAACGAACTCCAGGCCTATCTTTTGGCTAAGCCAAGTGGTCTTTAAAAAAAAAAAAAAGGATATTATTAAGGCTTATGGAAAAATCAACGCTTTGATATCATTGCAACTGGTGCTGCCATCTACAAAATGACGTCACAAATGAACCTCATTATCTTTGCGGAAATCAGCAAAAGCAAGGGTATCCTGTCAGACGCTGATAGCCTTCGGCGCTAAATTTGAGGCGTATTTATGGAAGACCCGGTGGTGACTAGCTGACTGGCCCTCTGGTCTGTTGCCCAAATGTGCTGCTACATTCCGCGAATGGGGGATGGCAGGGACCTGACAGTCTATTCCGTGACGTCACCAACCGAGGTATTACATAGACCCAAAATTGATTTTAGAGGACATAAGAAGACTGACCGAGGGACTGGAAGGAAGAAGAAGACACAGGATACCAGGAGTCGAGTAGTAATAAGGGATTAATTAAAATCTAAGTATGTGTATTAAGGTCGTGTCGGGCACCATATTTTACTTTTAAGAGTGAGTGTTTATTTTATTTATTACATTTTATTAATTGATTGAACCATGTTTGCATATAGTAACTCAAGTCTAACCTATAAATAAGGTGGACAATAAATTGATGGAGAGAGATCGTGGGTTCGATTTTGTTTTTGTTTTTCTTTCTTTTTGAAATAATCTAAAGTGATAATATTTAAAAATCTATGACGTTCTTTATACGGAATTGGCGGGATTCGAACCCATGATGTATGCCTTGCCGGGGCATCGTCTTACCATTGATAATTAAACAAAGCATTATCTTTATGCAATAAAATAGCTTGCAGACCTGTTAGATAGTTGTGTAGCTGTGCTTACCTGTCTAACAATACGAATCTTGTCGAAGAATATGATATAATGGAATCAAGTGAACTCTGTTCATAGCGGGCTTGTGGTGTAAGTAGTAACATAATGCCCCGGCAAGACATAGATCGTGGGTTCGAATCCCGTCCAAGTCCAGTTTCTTCTAGATTCTCCAATTTTGGTAGAATTGACATAAATAATAGTGTGTGGACTGGACTAATATATATAACGAAAATGTATTCTTACAATGAAAATTCTATCTTCTCAAACATGTAAGAAACTTTAGAGCAATACTGAAGAGATAACAAAAGCTATTGTAGATCAAACTTATGCAATATTGAAAATGTTATCTCCGAAAGCGAAGATATGACGAGTCTCCTCCATATAGGTTTCCGTAAAAATCATTGAAAGCAGTTTGTTTGCTATAAATCTAACCACGATCTAGAACGGGTTATTGCTTTCCCAGGTGGGCTTTGTGAAGACCAGCATTCTATTCGCAGCCCGTGTGGATTTTCAATCATCCCCCACAATAGCTATTCACTTGGAGGAGCATATTAAATTCACGGATATCTAGTCGACCTTAACCTCTTTCTAATAAGCGATGGCTCACTTTTCAGCTTCTTAAGAGTTCAATTTTAGAATTGATCGTTGAACCGTCATTGATACATCATAATTTGATTTGATTGTCTTGATACTTTCTTGTCGATTACTTGATCATTACTTGATTGTATAATTTAACAGAAATATAAGTTTATTTATAGCAGCTATAGAGGAAATGGTCCTCCACATTTTTATATACTTATATATATTATCCAACCCCATCTGGTGCCGCACCTGCCAGTATAGTGATGTCATTGTAATGTCATTGTACGTCAATCGTCAATGAGAAATATGGTTGTTTTGACGTGGTATTAGAATTATTAGTATGTCTTTAATGTCTGCTAAACCTTCAATTTCACATTTCTCATTGACGATTGACTTATGTGGAAACCCCGCCTTAGGGATCTGGATCGATTGACACGTTAGCAGGTGGACAGCATCCATGCGTCTGCTGAGGCAGTGTGGGTATTGGTCTGAAGCAGCCAGGTCTAGGCGAAACAGGTGAGCATGCAGGTAGTCGTCGCCAGTTGTGCAGCGAAAACGGGCGACAAAAGCAGCTCTTGGTAGGTCATGTGGTAAAGGATTTTTTTTATATGTAATACAATAGCGTACTATTAATAGTGTTGTCAAAATAGCGTTAAACCGCTGCAGAAGGTATCCCACTCAGAGGATATATGCGGAGTTTGGTGTACCTACACTTGAAGAGCTCTATAAGTTTCATTTGCTTATGTATGCACCTACCATAGTCAACAGCATTCCTAATATTAGCGACATTCATTCCGTTGGTACAAGAGCAAGATCTGTGAATAATTTGTATATGGTACGCGCATACAGACATATACACGTAACAAGTCGGCCCTTTGGGTTGCACTTAGTCTGGGTAGATGTAAATGTAAAATGTAAAATTATTATATTAAATTCATTCATTCATTCATCATAGTGCGAGTCTCAACATTGTCACAACTTCCATTACATTTTAATATGTTCATGTCTCTAATGACTATTACACAACAGGCAATGCAAGTCCAACTAACACTTCGTTAAATAGTGTGGAATTTGCTGTGAACAAGGAGCTATTGTAGGTTCTAGTGGGTGATGCATTAAATACACTTTTTAAAGAGCATAAAAAAAAGTAAGCAACTAATTTCTCCCGAAAAACAAACAGGAAGCTATTGAAAGAACAGTTTCGTTAACACTCTGAAGGAGGAGCTTGCAATGAATATTTTAGACATGAAAAAGCTCTCAACAATCGGCTGAGAAGACTAATTACTGCATCAATAATGAGCTTTGAACCAAGAAATTGCTTTGGGTCTTCTCAACCTGATTTGCATATAACCGGTCTCAGCCCTCCCTCAACCCTGCAGCATTTTAAGAGGATGCGAAAAGCGTTTAAGTTTTGTTATTTTAAGCCTTTACTTTGTTATGAGCCGGTGATTACAGTACTATATTTGCAATACAGTACTTTTTGTTTTTACATACAATACAATAGTTGAACTCATTTGTGAAACGGCACGTGTTTCTCTCATTTTTTTTCAATTTTTTATTTATTTATTTATAAAAGGTTAATCGCGTGCAAACAATTTAATGAATGTATCCGATTAACTTCTTGAATCGCCTCACTAAGTAACCTAATATGTACTTGTGTCGAGTTACGACATGTCTCCGATCACAAGATATGTAGAATTACACAAGTACAAGCACCCTACCACTTTGCCACCGAATGGGATTTTTTTCCTATTGTAAATAAACGACTAATAGACTGTAATTGAAGTTGGGAAAGATCAGGCGCTGTAGAACATTCTTGAAATAGATTCTTGCATAACTTGCCTCTTACGTATTATTACAGACACGGGTGATGGATATAAGGGGGAGGGGGGGGGGGAGATAATAAACTCTTTAATTCTGTACAAACAACAGCAAATTCGGCCATCCTATCAAAACACGGTTTGAAGTATTTTACGAGGTTCAAGTCATTCCTCCAATGCTTTGGTAACGTATACCGTGATGCAAATTTCCTGTGACCACTTTCACTGCAGAACACAGTTTCTCTGGAATATGACCGATATTCATGTTTCTAATTAAGCTATGCACTGGTCTTTTAACCCTTCCCCCAACCTACCGATGCAAGCTCCAGATACGCCCCTGATTACAAACTTTCTCGTTCTGATAGGTATCTACTACAGTATTACAATACCTTTGTAGGCTAGATGGAATGTCGAGTTTCTTTTTTGGATAGTGGGTTACATTTCAATAGACTATTGTATTGGTTGATAAGCTTACCTCATCTGTACCCATTTTTATTTCTCTAATGTACACGTATGTGATGATAACAATGCATTATCGCAGTGACAAATTACTATATTGTACACTATTATTACTGTATTTCTCTGTGGTAATACGCAATGGTGTAACAATGGGTCTGACTCGTTATAACTGATTCAGGATTCACATATCGTATGTTCCTTATGGAAAGGCTGCAAATGCAGCATGAACGAAATTAAGAAATATAATTTTCTGATTTGCGGTAACACGGTAATATCGTGCTAAACACGGCAAAAGCCCTTTTATCCTCATCTGAATATTGCCGTATTGAATTTCCATTAGAAAAGTGCTCTGCAGTTTAATTATTTTAGTTGTGAATCATCGATATTGTGGTAGGCCTACTACTGCAAAATATTAAGAGATAATTATTAAGAGATACCTTCTATTAGTTTTTTTTGTGTGTAAAAAAGTATAATTTCATAGGAAGTATAGAATGTAGTGTTATCAATTAGATATTGTAAACTAGGAGAAATGTTCTTGTACATTATAATCCAAAGGATGTAGCCGCCACTTGTACGGTTTTGCCACAGTTTAGGTTAGAGTCGCGCCTTCCAAAACTATGGCTAAAGGGTGTTCGTGGTGGCTACATATCGAAGAGTAGGGGAACATTTCTTCTACTTTATAACATCTCATTGAAACGAAATTTTAACTTACAAAAAACGCTTAGTGGGTTGTCTGATTTGCTCTTAAGGGATAACATTCCAAATTTTTTTGTAAACAAAGGCTGGCCACAATTATTTGGACAAAATTAATTAATCTCTTATTATCTCTCTTAATTCACTGCCAATAACCTATTCAAATAGTATTTTGAAGACATCATAAAAAAGTGCAAGCATTTGCAATAAGTTTGTATTTTCTCACTTGCGGGCCTACAATGGCGATTAATTTTACGCTCAACCTGGGGTTAAAAATGCAAAAAAGATAATTTTATAATGGAATGTACCTTTCTACCCCCCCCCCCCCCAAGAACAAGGTAATACTAGTCGCCATAGCAGGCTCACTGAAATATTATTACTATTACTCTAAAATAACACGATAAGGTGCAGTGTACTATTCAGATTTATAGGTTAGACTATTTAGCAGAGGCGTATGTATAAAATGTATTCGAGGGGGAGGGAGCAAGACCACATCGACTCCAGCTATCAATCCCCCCCCCCCCCCCCCATAAATACGCCGCTGGGTTGTTGCTTTAGAGAGCACAACAGTCGAAAAAGCAGGAAATCACCAGCCCAGAAAATAAAAATGCTTAACACGGAAAATGTAAAAATTGGGGAAATATTGGCAGTTATTGATCCAGCACTGAAATATTCGTTTCGCGGGAAACACAATTACAATGCTGATTTAGCGATACCAATCGGTTACAATCGTGTGCTTGTCAGACACATCCAGTGAGCGGTATTAGCAACTCTAGAATGGTTCTTCATTCAGCAGCCCCCTATGCAAATGCCTTTTGTTTTCTCATACGATAGCTGTTCATCATAAATCTTCATTCAGTACGTAATTTTGTTCAATACTTAATTATTAAATAGTTGTGTAGGACACATCCAAATGTTTTACTGTATGTATGTATTCAAGCCGTATATGTATATCCAATGGGTGGGAGTGGGGGTGGTGGGGAGCTTCAATGTATATAAGTTAATTTCATTATTATTTTTTCTTTAGATTACAAAGTGGGTTCGAATATTCAAATTATTGTATTGTATTTTTAAATGGCCAATTGGCTTAGTGGCGGCCGCACGTTAAGTATAAAAAATGTGGATGATCATTTCTTCTACTTTATGACATATCATTTATAGCTCTATGTATCTCAGTAAATTTTAATATTTTCCGCACTCTATTAACTCGTTGGGGGACTATTCCATTACTTGGAAGCCGTCAGTAGACGTCAGTTTGACGATTTTCATGTATACTTTCTGGTCGATTACTTGAAATAGAAATTATATATTTAATACATATATAATAATAATATAGAAATATATATATTTAATTAACTTTTTTGAGGTCAGAGGTGTACCAACCGTGTAGTCTTTATTTGGGCCAGACCGGAAGATTTTTTCAAGATAGGATAAGTGTGGTTTTCTGCGATAACTCAGTAAAATAAAATAAGTACCTAACTCACAACAGGGGCGTATCCTAATAAGCTAATAACTAAGAACTCCAAATTACGCTCCTGAAGGTTTAGGTACCTATGAAAATAGAGTGGACTGTATGAAAATAATTATGAATTGGTAAGAAAGGAAGAGAATAAGCCTACCGTACTCTGCTTACTCGGTGGTGAAGGTGTAGTACAGTAGGTAGACCTATTATAAAATGTAATGTATAGTGTGGTGCTGTAAAGTGTCTGGGTGTATGTGTTTTGAGTGAATAGGCTACGCTACTTATCTACTACCGGAGTCCGTGGCTTGCAAAGTATCCGCAGGAATCTCGGCAGGGGCGAGCACAATAAACACTGTTTAATATAAAGAATAATAACACAAACAAGAAAACACTACAACCACAACTATAATAAATTAATGTAAATAACAATAGCTATATAATTAAATAAATATACAACCTATTGGAGCCGATACAATATTGAGACTGAATTCACTAACTGTAAAATGCGGGGATGAGTACTTGTGTACCTACCCGATTTAGGGTAAGGTACCTGCGACAACAACCCGCAACTATATTTAGCTTGTGCAATGCGAGGCATTCACGGACAATAAGAGAGCATACAAGAAGAGTATGCAAGCCTGAAACTACTTCTGTTCTGGCTCAACTGTGACTTCGGTGGCAATGTGGTAGCATGCTTGTACTAGCACAAGTCTCTGCAAACCTTACGGTTGGAGACGTGTAACTCGACACCAGTACCTATTGGGTTACATACTGAAGGCGATTGAATAGTTTAATCGGATATATTCATTAAATTGTATGTACGCTATTATCCTGTGAAAAAACTTATAATACAAACATGACATGTCATCCTTGTAATTTTAATGTTTTTAAAATCTTACTCCTGGGTGGTAAGGGAAAATTGCTGGACTCCCTAGAGCCTAGAGATGATAGAGCTTAATAAAGCTATGAACTCAGGGATGTAACTTTTATGAGAAAATCACCGCTAGTGCTTGGAGGTTTCCGCCAATTTTCCAGGGCCCCAAATATACAGTGTCGGCAATAATTATAAGAGCGGGGAACTTTCCACTATTTTCTCCGGAACTATTTGAGATAATGTCACCAAGTTTGGACATGGACTACCTGGAGGTACTTCAATACTGTGACCATCAGTTATAAGCAATGCTTACTTCATTAAAAACAGGAAGATAGTTGTAAGCTGGCTCTCTGGGTGCATTCTGGAAGTTGGTCTAGATACTGTACGTATACTTCTGGTGAGGAGGTTTTCACACAGAAAACAAATACCAATAGAGTTCAATAGTCTTGGAGGTAAAAAATGGAGAAACCCTAACCTGAATTTGAAAAATGTTTGGCTGTATTCCGTAGCCGAGATGTGGCTGAGTATCGCGTGCCGCTCTCAACCACACACGACCTATTTCGGCATGAAAAATACCTTAGTTTTGTGTTTATATATTGTCACTGTCAAAATGGCAGACAGGTTTCAGACATGCCTGTCTTTTCATGAAAAGTAGTTGACCCGCTTTTCGTGAGAAT
The DNA here is from genome assembly GCA_963971405.1 of Psococerastis gibbosa. Classification (NCBI taxonomy): domain Eukaryota; kingdom Metazoa; phylum Arthropoda; class Insecta; order Psocodea; family Psocidae; genus Psococerastis; species Psococerastis gibbosa. The sequence goes on along the minus strand of OZ020488.1, from coordinate 27,387,568 downwards.
TCAAATTTTTTAGCTGATTTGAAATTTTTAGAGATCTGCTTTGAAATTAATTGTGAAGTATCTCCAATTTCCCTCTAGTAATGCTAAATTCTACTTGAAAATACAATCCCTAAATTATCACCATATAGGTACTGTATTTGTGTCTTGGTGCTAAAATTTTAATTATGTGTCTTTATTCCACCAGAACAGATCAGAATAGTTACAAGTATCTTTATTGTCTTATCTTATGGCGTTATCTGTGATTATTGTTCGCCTTTTGGTATTTCAACAAAGTCACTTCAATTCAATTATATAGTAGCTTGTGCTGTGCATCAGTAGAGGTGTAAGCCTGATGACAGAAAGTATTAAATTCTAAGCACGAAACTTAACAGTGCCCCATACAGCTACAGCTATTTGCCAAATGCAACAGAGTGGTCCGGGAGACGGGAAAGCTCTGTAAAATTAAAACTTGCTTCTGTTTTCCGATCGAAGAAAAGTCGACGTCTTTATTTCGATTGGAAGTCGAGAAATACAATTTCCGGGGGTAGGGAGTAATTACAGATTATTGAAGAGTAGGGACCGTGCGGGGGAGTGAGGTGGGGGTGGAATGCTTTTTAAAAAATTTACACCCTGTCACCGTGGATTTTTCAATCTGCAGTATTTCTTACTTGCCATTGTGTTTGGCCTTAAATTATCAGAAAGAAAGCTGCTGATGTCATTGGGATGATCGTGTTTCCATTAGATTAATGTTGCTTTTCGCTGTATATACTGTAGCTTGTTGTAATATTTTCCAGGAAACTTATCTTGATTTCCAGCAATTACTGTTTCTATGGTTTAGTAGGCAAATAATTGCTGAGTATACTTCATACATAATGTGATCTGATGATTCATGCAGGTACCTTTTTAATTAATAATATACAAGGGGAGCTTTGCTTCCCGTCCCCCGCCCTTTTTGCTCCTGCCGCAAGCGGCAACTCAACACTCGCAACATCGGGGCTAGAGGGACTTTTGCTGAATGGTCGTAGTCATCGTTTAAATGTTAAAATAGATTTTCCCGTGTCTAAGGTAGCAGTTGGATTGAATAGCCCAAGTAGACCTCAAGCTCAAGGACCTGTTGTGCAGTTTCATAGCCCTTTTAAATAATAACCTAATAAATAGCTTACAAAAAAATGCAACTCAGTTTCCAGCTTCACCCTACTCCTTCATTAGCTAAAAAAAGAACTGTGTGGCCATCGCAACGAGCATCAGCTCTGGAATGATGAAACGTGTTGACACAGAGCAGTGCCAAATCACCGCAATCCACTTTCCACTCTCCAGTGGTGACTCACCCAATTTTACGACGATTCAGTCAACCGGAGGGGTTGGGGGGTTTACTCTGCCCCCAAATACAAAGTTGAGACTTCTAAAAATTTGTATTTTTTCCTTCCATACCCCTCGTGCAACATGCAGGCATAAGTTATATGTTAATAGTGAGTTCCTGGGTAATTAGTAATCAACAATTTTCTGTACAGGGTGAAACCTGTTTTAATTAAGTGCAATGCATTAGTGGGAGTTCATACTCGACAACGATCGCTATGTATTTGTGGAGTATGGTTGAACTAGTGCCATGGGGTTGGTGGAGGACATGGGGGGTGTTTTTATAGGATTTGCTTCGTCAATACGTCGCCATTGGGGAGGGCAGGGGTAGCCTACCCGGCCGCTGTCTTGTTCCCCTCTTCATTCATTCATTTTCAATCAGCGACATCTGGCTGACGGTCCGTCCTCTTTTTTGAAAATTTTCTCGAGTTTCTCGAGGTGTCTGAAATTGGCTGTTTACTGTATTGCTGTATGAATTTGTGACTCTAGTGACTGTGAATTATACAGTACGGTCAGTCAGGTACGGTATAGATAGCACATTGTATACATACAACATGAATTACTCGTATGGAATATATTACTGACTTTTACCAGCAACCGATACGGTATACCAGTCCGGTCAATGAAGCCCTTGCAATAATTCCCATCAAGCTAAATTTTTGTAGAGACTTTGGATACACCATTACAAATAATATATCCATAAAGATTACATGTGTGAAAAAAATGTATTCAGGGTCAAATATAAAAAAAATAGTTTATTTTTTATTTTTCTCGTAAGCAGTAACATTTATCAAAGAAATAGGTCAGTCATAAATTGTAGACCATAAAATGCTCTACAAAATTTGGCCTCTTTTTTTTTCTCTCTCGGAGGCAACATGAATGGATTTTGGCTTCCGTGAAACGGCTCTCACTTGAGTGGGTGTTGCCGTTGTAACGCTAAGGATATTCAGGGGGGTTTTTACTAGTATTAATTAAGAACTATCGATTAGCGCATTTCGTAGACGAAAAGTTTGATCTTATCTTCATGAAACCATCAATAATGCAACTCGTCCTCCCCATTGCCATAGATTAACAAGACCATGTACTTTGTCGGTAGCAGCAGACACTAATTTGCGCCCCTCGCGGGGTGAATATCGAATTACTCAGTCCCTCGACCCCTGAGGAGGTGGTCCGCATGCGGACAGGTCAGTCAGCCTCCCTGTCACTTCTGGCTTCTTCAAGGGGGCGGGGGGTTTGTGTCTTTATCATTGGTATCGGGACCACTGTATCTTTCGTTTTTATTACCAATACATTAGTTGGACAAATATCACTAAATTTAATTGTAAGTAAACTAGCCATAAATAGAATTACTCATTTGTTCAACCATCATTATTTTATAGTTTGAAATAACAACCAACTATACCAACTATCCACCAACTATACCAACTACTAACTACTAAGGTACCAACTATAACCACCAACAGTACTGTATCTTTTAAATGTTGAAAGATTAGGTTCTCTGTACTCACTATACTTTTTTTCTGCTTTAAGCAACCCCGGCAGCCCGGAGGGGGAGTGAGTCTGTTTATTAACTAACCCTAAGGGCAGATTCCTTCACCTTGGGGAGAAGGGGAGTTCACTGACAGGGTGGACCTCCTGCTTATAGTTATTTCCGAACCACTTGGGGAACATAGTAAAATCACACGATAAATTCGGAGGTGACCAGGACTCGAGATGCCCGTAGACTGACTGGTATAGTCTCAGCACATCATGTCCCACCATGTTCCCCTGCCAACGCTGTACACACAACCAAGCTTACAGCAGTTTAAAACACGCTCTGCTCTAATGGATTCAACTTGGTAAGGCCGTTGGCATGCTCACTATCCTGTAAACTGCTGTAAAGTGCAAAAGCTCAGGTAAAATAGAAAACAGAAATAAAGCGTAAATAAAGAAACAAAATTTCCAATGTATTTTTTGGTTATTACTTAATATTATTATTTATTTACTTATTATTTCTAATACTTGTTTTATCTGAGTATTCTCACTTTTTCTCAGGATAGTGAGTAGAGTAGATACCCCTAATACCATCCATTTTTTTCTCTCCTGAGAACTGTTCAATAATTCGCCAGCTGAACCCTTATATTTATTTATTATATATTATATTATATATGTCGTACATAGCATAAAGAGAAATTAGTGGAGGAGCGCGTTTTTAATATGATGCAGCTGCACACCTTAGGCCTACCGGGCCATAACCCGTAATCATAAAAGGAAAGAAAGTTCGAGTGACTCTTGATAGGTTGTCGCTTCACTGACCTCGCTTAGTGAGCGAAGAGTACCTACGTTAAAGTACGTTTTTCAAGGGTCCTCCAATAATTCCTCAGCAACTGTGTCTCAACAGCGCGCTAATGGCGCTTCATCAGACTTCCTAATAGCGTTTGCAAACTTGAGGCAACCTAATAGCTATCATTATGGAAAAACACGCTAACTGTTTCTACACAAGTTGCGTTGAAATCCCGCAGAGTTAAGGACTTCTAATGTGGGATGTGGGAAGGCTATATGGAAAAGTTGTGACTTATTGCTTATTCTTATAATGAGGAAATCAGACTCCCCATTAGATCTTTTTTTTGTAAAGCTGAATTTTCCGTGAAAAATCGATCTTGAGGGTTTTACTACAGCCTTTGCGTTGATCAGATTAGCATTGAGATGTATCTGTTTGGGGCTTAGGGTCGTTTGGTTGCAGAGCCTTAATTAATAACTTCTCGCTCAATGGGCAATTCTTTTCATCTTGCTACAACCTCTGACGGAATCAGGCTCAGCTGAGACGAGTTTCGTAAATAATGAACAATAATTGTAGAAAAGCGCCGGCAGCAACAAAGGGGAAAGAAATTACATTTTAAATGTTTTATTGGATTTGTGAAATGAAATTTTCGGAGTTATCTCGTGAGCAATAACAAACGGTCCTCAGCACGACATAGCGAGTTAACGCTTGTCCTCTTCCAACTTCATCATAATCTTATTACCCAATCCTATTCTCTTGGAAAAACCACTTCATTCCAACTTGAGTATCAGCAATTCTGTTCAAGTTTCTTGTTAATCGTGGCTCGAATTATGTCCTTATTTTCTTGTGAGTTAAGAGAATTGGGTAATGTTCCAAAGTGTCGGATTGTGGTATCGTTCCCCAAAAAGACAGATAAATAATTACAATCGTCGATGGTTCAAATCAGAATACAATTGAATTATGTTTGTACAGAGTCTTATATCACCCCTTCAATGCCTCTCTCAACTAAGGGTGGATTCTGATACGATCCCTATAACGTTATTGTTCACTTTATGTATACAATCGCCGATATTCATCACTATTACTAATGCCCGATTCGTCAAATCTGCCCCATAAACTCCCAGCATGCCCCATAACTTATATCAAGGTCAATCGGTGTCTTATGGTGAGCAATAGTGCAATTTTTATCAGCAATGCTGATACGCTCCAAAAAGAATGAAAACCGTGGTGCTTTCCAATCGTCGGCATATCGACATGATCAGCCATTTCATGTAGGCCTACATACATAATTTAAATATTATTTTAAAAAATGCATTATTATTTTCAGGTAAGAATTATGTCATCTTGCGTACGGTACACGTAGAATTATGACAATCGTCATACATCATTTCAATACACTGGCCTACTTAATTATACAATGGGTGAGTTTTTTAGAATCAATACCCTACTATTGTGTGTACACGTATATTTTGTACATAGAGAAACATAGTGTTCCCAAACTTGGGGGAAGTGGCCAGAACACCTGTATCACATAACCTATAGTATACAAATGATTTTTTTTTTTTTTTTTTAACCCCATGTGCGACTGCGGAGCCCTGCAGGACGATCGGCATCTTCTGATCTGTCCAAGGATGAGCTGCCCTATCACGCAAGGGGACTTGGACCAGGGAACTGACAAGGCCATCCAGGCCGCAATTTTCTGGCGGAACGTGTCCTGATGGCCCGGACACGTAAACTAACTAACTAACTAATGATTTTTATCGAAGTTTTCTCTGGCGAAATTCTGCACATAATTCATAACTATTTTGCATCTTTACTATGAAGTGAGAGTACGTTCCTTATCCCTGGTCTAAATTGTGTCAAATTAAGTTCTATGCTCACAATTGTCCATGAATGATAACTATAAATAATATACAGCAGTAGGTGCGTGCTAGTTGTCAAGATCAATCAAGTAGTTCGTCCCCAAATCGATGCATAGACTTACAGACAGACATTTATTAAATTTCGTTCATGGAACCGTACCTCAAAACGTGTAAATCCGTATATAATGTACCGCATTACGTGCTAGTTGTATTTAATACCTATGTACTACCTACTGCTAGTCATTTCTTGCTTAATGTTCAATGATCTAATATTTTAGTGTTACCATAGCAACAGTGTATGCACAGCCGCAATTAATAAACTAACTGTGCACGTAGTTAGGTATTGATTCGGTATACTCGTTTGGTTTAGCTTTTGAGTGCAGTATTTACAAAGCACGTGAATGGAGTGCTCTGTTAGTTTTCCACCCGCACTCAGCAATTGCCATCAACTTTTAATCAAATCTCCCTTTACATTGAGCTAGAGACAATACTGGAACTAATACAGGGAGCAGATTGTGTGCAACGCAACATTCGCTCTACATTTTTAATGCCGTCTCGCTTTCATTCTCGTTCTGCTGCCTTCTTTGTGTTTGTGAAGCACGAGAAGTTTATTTGCTGCGGGGCACGGATAGCTGGCAAACATTGTGGTCAGGCGGCAGCGTTGTCTTTTAAGAGAAACAACTTATGATCTATAATACACAAGTACATTACTGATGTTATTTTAATTGTTCTGCAATAAAATGAAGGAAGTAAAAGGGAAATAATGTTTACAAAAACGTGAAAATCATTGCAAGTAATTTTAACCACGCTACATGAAGGATGCCTCCGGGATACGTCAAATTAGTGCTATCAGTGGGCCGATTTTGGCGATTGGTATTAACTTACTCCTGGGGTTAAAACTGTAAACAAACAAATTTTGATTAGCACTTGCCATTGTCAAATTATCTTGTTCACATTTTTAATACCAGGGTATTATATTAACCGCGTGGTATTTCACAACATACTTGTATAATTCCGACCCCCCCCCCCCCACTAAAAAAATCCTGGGTAGCACATCTTTAGCATCCGAGACAATCCCATACCGGTACCAAAACATCACTCACATGAAATTGAAAGCATTCAAATAGTCCCAAACCCCGTTTATCAAGCAGATTCTTTAAATTGACATGCACATATACGAGTATAAAGGAAATAAAAGACTTGTAGGGTGTGGAAAAGCAGAAAATTTCATAGAAAATAAGCAACCTCCTTAGTGTCACCCACAAAGACAGCTGACGCTTCAGGAGAGCTATTGATTGAAAAGGGCAAAGCCAAAAGAAAAGTGACAGAGGGTGTCGCTTAAGCTGAGGAAGGGTCGCTCCCTTATCTCCTGCATTCCCATATATAGTTCTCTGATTTGCCGCACCACCACCCCCAAGTATTGCTGCATTCCCACTCAGCTAAGCCTCTGCTAATCTTATTGGATTTAAAAGAATGTTACCAAATAAGAAAACGGGGAAAGAATTTATTATACCATTATACAGGCAAGGGAGGTGCGATGAATTTTCCACCCCTCTGTTTTTTGGTATATTTCTGGGATTGCTTTGGTTGTACTTGCAATTTATTTTTGAACCGTGTTGACGAAGACTCCTTAAGTGTACTATACCTCTATACTGCATACGCCACCGGCTATACCAAGTTGAGTCCACGAGAATAGATCATGTTCCAAGCTGTGTGTACAGCGTTGGCTGGGGAACATGATAACCAGTCAGTCTGAGTGCGTGTCGAGTCTCCTGGTCACCTCTGAATTAATCGTGTGACTATAGTATGTTCCCCTATAGTGGTTCGGAATCCACTATAATTAGGTCCACCCTGTCAGTCCACTCCCCTTCTCCCCGAGGTGAAGGAGTCTGCCCTTAGGGTGCCTCAAGTTAATAAACAGATTCACTCCCCCCGCCAGGCTGACAGGGTTGCGTCAAGCAGAAATGCTGAAAGCAGGCGTTGGAAAACATGCAACAAAAATCTTTACTGTATACTGCAGCGAAACCAAGCGCCTGGGGTCTAACCGGACTTCAATTGAGCTTGAATTGAAAAAAAATTGCTACCAATTATGTTTAACCTAAGCGCTTTGTAATTATTATGGGACTATTTTGGGCACATCTTAAAAGAAGAAAAAAATTGAAAGCGCGAAATGTTTGTATTCATCTGAAAACACATACGATACGCCAGCGAATATGACTTCCCGAAACCTAACTAGAATTAATAGTGCAAAATACGTCGGTATTTCAGGCATCACAAGTTACAGATCTTCTAATAGTTTAATCACTCTAATCTACAAACGGTACCAATATGCGTAGCACAACAATGTAACGTCGTTTATCCAAATCAAGAACTGGCGAACTTTAAATTTATCAACGTAGTAACGTTCCTAGATTTTTTTCTGGGAGGAGGGGTGATAAGAGACTTAAACATTCATATCTTGTGTATGTGAATTTTATCGAAATGTTCAATGTGTCGGGAGGAAGAAGTTAAAGTCCCGTATCCTCCCAAGGTACAGCACAGCTCTAAATGGAATTTGCATTCAAATCAATACCTTTATATTCCAATGAAAATGTTGTTGATTTATCTATCAAATCAGAAATGCAAATTTCAAGGGGGATGCATACGATGCCCGCGGTAAGAAAGGGGTTGGTCACTGCGTGCGGGTGAGTGACTTTCCTTCCAGAGGAGATGTAAGGTATTAGAGAGTTTTAACAAACTATATTTGCAATTTAAATTATCACGCTCGCTTGGGGGCTCAGTTTGATATTCTTGGAGCATCTTAAACCGACTTTGCCGCAAACTTGTCAAGTTTTATACCCTTTTTTCAATGCGGAAGATTGCAGTGGCGGAATTAGTCATAGTTTGTTTCAATGCGTTTCTTCTGAGGTCTCAATCTCAACGAATGGTTGGCAGCAACTCACTACATATCATTCTCCAGCTCTCTCAATAAGTTACTGTTGCAAAGAAAAATAAAAATAAATAAATATCGACTTGTTTTGTTCTATTACTATGACAACCTAGCCGGCCGCCATACCAAGTTGAATCCAGTGGACCAGAGCAGGTTCAAAACTGCAGATAATAAACGTGCCGGTAGGGAAACATGGTAGGACTTCTCCTAGTCACCTCCGAACTAATCGTGTGACTTCACTGTGTTTCCCAAGTGGTTCGGAATCCACTATAATCAGGAGGTCCACTGTTCTATGGGCTGGCATGGGACAGTCAAGTCGGGGTCGCTCTATGGGCCCAAATATGAGGCCTAAGTCGTTATTAACCCGACGAACACCACTACTACTACTACTAAGCCAACCTAGCGTAGTTAGGGCTATAAAGCCCTCTCTTACACTCAACTAGGAAGGCCCGGGACCGCCTGCTTTACATGCCCTCCGAAGCATGGCCAGAAAATGTAGCAAGTGTGGGACTCGAACCAACAACCTTTCGGGTGAAAATCAGAGTCTGTACCACTACTCGACTTGTCTTTTCAAAATATGATGGTGGTTGTTCTATATTTAGGCTACATAGCCTGCTGCGTTTAATTCAATTCTTACTTAGCCTTTCATTTTTATAAACACTTGCGATTTGTAGCACATGTGAGTTTCTGGTTTAATTAACAACGTCTTCCTGAAATCAACACTCTTGGACTCCCAGCTGTTTCATACCATCCTCTTCGCTATCTTCGATTCCCCCGTCGAATTCTTCCCTAATTCTTTCTATAGTTTGCCCACCAAAATCTGGCCTTCTTGATATCGCTACACAGCCCTGACGAGAGTTAGTTCGCTTTGCAAGTCATATATACCTTTTTTTCTTTTTTATAAAAAGGTTTAATCACGTACAAGCAAGTTAATTAATGTATCCGATTAACCTCTTCAATCGCCTCGCTTAGTCATCTAATAGGTACTTGTGTCGAGTTGCGACTCGTCTCCGACCGCAAGGTGTGTAGGTACTTGCACATGTAAAAGCACGCTACCACCTTGCCACCGAAGCCGCTTATTAGTTCTAACCCTGCATAGGGATTCTACTTGCGACCTTTATTGAGGACCAATAGTGAAGTATGCTGAATTGGCCAGTAAGTGCATGTTTGGCAATTAATTGCATGGGGTCGTACACGTGATTAAGCCAAAAATTCATCTTGGCTATCAAGTTTAGAGGCCCCTTATAGATTAAAGAGTATTCAGTATCCTTAAGAAGGATTTAAAGTTGCGGAACAAATCTTAGCCGAATAACTTAGCCTAAAACATTGCAAAACTTTAGAAAAGGGATTAGGTAATTCGGAGTGAAAGAAAAATGCGTCTCTATGCGCCAGTAGCTCATTCTAAACCTCTGTTTCTGTTTAAACTTTTCTTGGTATTTTGTTCCCATTTGGGCTGCCTGCCATTTTCAAGCGTTGTGGCTGAAACTTTTATAAAAACTTGAATCCCCTCGTTTGTGAATAAATTAATGAAGTTGTTGCTAAAATATCATTGACACAATAAAAAAAACATTTAATACGGTGTGCAGTATATGTTCAAGTATATGTATACACATTTAAATTATTTTTAGGTTATAATGTAGCATATATTTATTATGCTTAGGTAGGATACAATTAGATTTAAGTAGCCTATCTGATTTTGGGTTACTTGTTGTACCAGAAAATTATTGTGTAGCAGAAAATTATTGTGTAGCCAAATCGACATAAAAATTGGTATGTCTACTCTCTGACAGCAACTAAAAGTTATAATTCACTTTGGACAATTATTATTATCATTATGTGTGCAATTTAATTATTATTATCATAATCATATGCAAGACAATTTAAATTTCGCGCCCAAATCAGTTGCGTGTGTAGTAGTGATGTGTGCGCGAGCAGTAGAGAAAATCAAGTACAGTATTGCAGAAATCACGTAGCGGTATGACCAATTTTTTTAACTTAAATCGACATAATTCATTCCAGATTACTCCAGATGAGGTATAGTAGTATAGTAGGGGAGCCCGTGATGCTAAATGGGGATTTACTCGAGCGTCATAGAGACCTACTGGGTTGCAAAGCTTAGATGATAAAAATGTTATATAATGTACACCTCTTCAGCGGTGGAGTAAGCGGCTATAGATTTTCAAAAATGTAAAAAAAAAACTGTTGATGTGTGGACATACTCGAGCGCGTCAGATATTGATATATATGGTTCATCTATATATTCTAGACGTGCTGTATAATAATCTGACGATTATCTGGAGGGATCTGCCTATTCTGACAATTAAAAGAAAAAAAAATTTCTTCGATTTTTTAAAATCGTTTAACTTAATTATTTGAAAAGCTCAGGAATTATGAATTATAATATTATATTATATTCATATTAATAATATTAAATAGTAAATATTTATAAACTTTAATTCTCATAACTTTTATTAAAAATAACCAAATTAGCCAAAACGTTGGTAATACGCTGTAAATAATATCATGGCGTCATGGCGACTGAACTCAAAGTGGGGACGCAGTGAAAAATATAGACATAACGCAGCTGCACATCTTTAAAGTCCTCCCGTTTCTTTAGGTCACACTCAAATGGTGAGATTAGTGAAATATACACTACTTAGCATGTAATGAACTTACCATACCTTAATCTGACGCGCTCGAGTAAAACCCGAAATCCCCGCTTGGGCTCCCCTACTACTAGTATATACCGGTACGTGCTTTGCTAAAATTAAAAAAAAAAAACACAATGTTTCATTACTTATTTGCTAGTCAGTGGTGGTGTGTAAGTTGCACTCACTGTCACTTTATTTTAATTCGTAATATGTTTTGTTGTAAGTTATACATGTTATCATCCTCTAACCGGAACTTGGTTAAGTCTCTCACACCTATTACATCGTGTCATTGGTAACCAAAAAAATATGTCTCAGATTGTCTATTGTCGCTGTCGGTGTGGGCAGAATCCATACGGAAACAATACCAATTGGATGTCTTCCGAATATATAAATGAAGTCGTTATTCAATAGGCCACTTAAGTAAACCTACACGTATGTTCTTAATAAGCCCTTCAAAACCATAGAAATATATTAACTGGAACGGCGGGAGCCATAATATCCCTTACGGGGTACCCGTTAACCATAAGCCAACTATAAGAGATATCGTAAAAAATATCTAAATATATATATATATAATATATATAATAATAATATCTAAAAGTCTTACACATTGCAGCATAGCAGAACGGATACCTGGACCCGGTCAAAACTCTGTACTTAGCTTGTGCAGACTATTTTCCCAGCGAAATTGCGTACTTATCTTGTGCAAGCTACACTAGCAGCCATATTATTGATAACGGTCTACAGCCACGGGATGTTCAAAACATATTATGTGTTATAATTGTTTATTTACTGCCGGCAAAGTGTTGTTTATAAACTTCCCAAAACATGCTAGAACAAAGACTTTTCGTACGTAACATCCATGAGGAAAGTACGCAAACAACGATAGCTCCGCTGGTAGATGCTACGGAAAAGCTGTGTCTTGGCAAACATGTGGCAGTTTATGAACCAGGCTTAAAGCGTCTCAAGTTGTAAGGTACGGTAACCAGGTGTGCCCTCTAGCTTTACCTTCTCGAAGAAGTTGTAACAGAGTCGTTTAAAATGGTTGTTTCAACTGCTCTTCGAATTCGAATTTAGTGTTATTAGTTTCCCGAAGTGATAACGACACGATTGTTGAAATGCTCTCTAATTTGGCGCTGCGCTCTAGCGAAAAACTTTAAATAGGGGATGCGTAAATCGTCTTTCTATAAAAAATAATAAATAAATAATGCATTCTTGTTCTATTACTAGATACTGTATGTATGTATGATCTTGTAGTCGGGACATAGGTCGCAATTCGGGTACCCCAATCGTACTAGTCGAGTTCTATGTTCTATTGCTAAGGGAACCTAGCTTTAGTTAATAAAATGCTCTCTTACACTCAACTAGGAAGGCCCGAGACTACTTGTCTTACATGCTCGCCGAAGAATGGCCAGAAAATATAGCAAGTGCGGGACTCGGACCAACAACCTTTCGGGTAAACATCAGAGTCCGTACTACTACTCTAGATGTCCTGACAAAAAAATCAATAATCCGGGCACCCTTATCTTTAGCTAATCCTTTAAACGTCTAAAGCATCCTCGTCACAGTAAGCCTACACATATGGTACAACTAGACCATGTTCCATCTGATTTAAAATATAGTAGAAGCTGAGAGGATAGAATTTAGTTGAAATGCGAAATTGTTTCGTTTCATTTACGAAAGGTTATTAGAGTAAACCAATAACTTCCAGCATCACTACACAGTTTTTTTTTACAAACAAATATATTTGATTTAGTATGCACAGTACAATGCATTGTAAAGACCCAACGTCATGACATTCGCGGCCCTTAATACACATCCCTAATAAATACCACTTACGGTTCACGTTCAACTAATTCAAGGAAAAGTCAATGTTTTAGAAAACATTAAATGTTTGTTTGTTTTACAAATTTTGTAAGGGTTTGCTGTTGTCGTATCTGCACACTTTCCACCTTTTGAGTGCTCTTACCATATACAGAATTGACGAAAATTTATGTACGCAAATGGAAAGCGACATAAGAATGACACCTCCCCCTCTCCGTGGCATGACATTAGAAACACATCCATCACGCTTCTGCGACTTGTATCATACAGTCATCATTTGGAGATCTATCATATCATTTTGTCTGTATTATGCCATACATTTTAGCAACATCCTCTCATGACTGGTGTCTCGATTGGCATTACTGCTTATTCGGCAACATTGTAAGTTTTATAATTGCAGGCACATTTACTGTAATAATTGACACTTTAAGACACGTATGGGGAGTTTTGAAAGTTTTGAAAGTTTTTGGTTTCTTTTCGTTTTTATGCAAGATATTGCGGTACAGAGACCAGCAACCACTACAAGAATTAAGCACCTTGTGGTACCTAGAGCATGCATAGCAATCTTTACAAAATCTTAGGCGCCCATTCCACCGACCGGCTAGGGCTATTTACAAAAACGGTGACGTGGTAGCAGACATTCAAAACTTAGGCGGGGTTTCCACCGACCTCGCATTGCAGAATTGTTTATTTTCCTCTATGCCATAGTTAAAATTGATCAATGATCATACAGTAAAATCACAAACAAACAAACTAAAATTAAAAAAATGGCGTCATGGGATATGTTAAGTACAAACATTTTAATAGATTTCTATAAAAAGAAAAATTCTAATTTCCGTCAATGTCATTTGCATTCTGCAATGCGAGGTCGGTGGAAACGCCACCTAACTCTTGAATGTCTGCTACCACGTCACCGTTTTTGTAAATAGCCCTAGCCGGTCGCTGGAATGGGCGCCTTACCAATATATCGCACCAAAAGTATTTAACGTACTAGATATTTGTCCTGGGTCTATAAATAAAATTTCAAAATCCATTTGAGAATGTCTGATGAGACGGGAAAAGATATATATTACATTATTTTTTGAAATAGTGACTGTTCGTTATGCGAAATATGTCATTAATGTGTAAGTTTAGTTTAATAGTAGGCCTATTATGTTTATTTTTTTTATTTTTTTATTTTTTTTAGTTCATGGCAGGGAACATTTTTATACAGGTCTACATAGCTAGGGTGGCCTTACAATTATTCTGTATTCATTGTTTTATGTTTCAATACACATTTACTTATTTACTAACTTACTTTGTATTTATTTCTGTGTACCACTGCAACACAACATCAGCAATGAGTTTCACAAGATTCAAGTTTCTGCTTAAGTTTTGTGTTAAAAACTATAAATAATTATTCAAGGTTCACAATTTTTCTTTATTAAAACGAAACGTTAGCGATAATTTCAAAACATTCAGGTTGACTTCAATTGTTTTCTTTTTTCGAACGCATACAAAACCCAGTAGCGCCACGACATCCTCCCACCAAAGAAGGTATCTTCTTTCCGCTTTAACGTAGTCGGCCAGCAGGGAAAACACGCGTCCTCGGCTGGTCACTGGGGTACGGGGGTCAGGCATAACTTCTTCCTTCTGAGTAGATTCATCCTCCGGTTGTGGTATGTTTTCTGTCTTCATCTCATCCTCATCATCATCATCGTCATGAAAATCATCATCCTCCTCATCAAGATCATCATCGTCGTCATCAAAATCAATATCATCAAGGTCATCACCGTCGTCATCAAGATCATTATCATCATCCTTATCAAGGTCATCATCGTCGTCATCAAGATCAATATCATCATCATCCTTATCAAGGTCATCATCGTCGTCATCAAGATCAATATCATCATCATCCTTATCAAGGTCATCATCATCGTCATCAAGATCAATATCTTCGTCATTGAGATCAATATCATCGTCATCGAGATCAATATCATCGTCATCGAGATCAATATCACCATCATTATCAATATCATCATCGTCATCGAGATCATCATCATGATCAATATCATCATCATTATCCTCATCAAGATAAATACCATCATCATCTGTCTGCCGCCCTTGTCCAGAGCACATAATGGTCCCATGTCTTCCAGAACATCCCCTGCAAGACACTTGGGCCACACAATCGTTGGCTTTGTGATTAAGTTCTGTGCAAAATAAAGAGGCCCGCTTTTTCATTAAAATCAATTTCTCATCGAATTTTATTAGTTTTTTTTTTGGCAATTTTAGAATGCATTTCCCGTCGCTTAATTGCGCACTTAGATTAACCTTACACAATCCAGTAAGGTTAACTTCCCTTGAGCAACAACTCATTATCTTCTCTTGGCAATCATTTGCGCTTTCATTATCGCTACATATATCGTCTTCCGTCACTAACTCATCAGAAACAAGCAAATTCACAATATTCTCATCTAATTTAACTAGTTCTTTGCCTCTCATCGCAATTGTGTGGGTTTTTATTCGAAACTCTTCCCATTTCTCATCTTCATAGGCTAAATCTGCGTCCCGAATGGCTTTGGTTATCAGCATTCGTAAGGCCCCTCTTTTTTTTCTCAAACAATTAAGATTAAGACTTGCCGTTCCGTCCATGGATGTCCTTTGTCACGGTCGCTATTTGTTAAAAACTATAAATAATTATTCAAGGTTCACAATTTTTCTTTATTAAAACGAAACGTTAGCGATAATTTCAAAACATTCAGGTTGACTTCAATTGTTTTCTTTTTTCGAACGTATACAAAACCCAGTAGCGCCACGACATTTTGCTTAGTTATTGTAGTATATTGGTAGTTATTATAGTTATTACGAGGAATGTGACATTGTAAGAGTGGGCCCAAACGGAATGTAAAGACAATTTTCTTTCCATCTTTCTTTCTTTCAAAGGTCGATTGCGAAGCTACTTTCCCATGAGAAAATCGTCTCTTGTAAGTAATGAAAGGTAGGTCGTTCGTCACCGGTCTAGCCTCACTTCCCATCCCACATTCCCTTTATTTGCCCCCTAGACAAGTTGCTTCTGAAGGCAAGTCAATTTATTATGGCAGTTCCCTCTGAGATAGTCCGAATATAACCCGCAGCTGTTTGGGTAAAGTACTATTTTACAGAGTTGTCTGTTAAGTAGCAGATATCATGAAGAATTATTCATTAATTTAAATGCTAAAACGTCCATATTGGATTCATATAATTGATTGAATTATACTGTACAGTCTAAAATTATTTCCTTGTTGCATTTCAATTGTAGTTTCACCTCAAACTTGAAAGTTAAAGCTCGCTGAAGTTCTCTTTACAGCAGATTGGATTGCTTCTAAGCCACAGTGAAGTGTCTAAGCCTTTCCCCTCTAGTAACCTCCGGCTGACCTTCTTTACATAATGAGTTTAACTCCATCTTCTCGGGTAATTTGTTGAGTAAATCGTAACTTTGTCACCGCGTTTATGTGCGTTTCCGGTTACTTGTAAAACCATATCATACGAATGACTCTAAGGGAAATGGTTGTGACAACTTTGAATGGCTGTTGGCACTCGCGAATAGTCTACCTGTTTAAATAGTCCGCAGTCGGGGCTCCAGCAACCCCCCCCCCCCCCTCAACAAACTAGCTGAATTTTCTGGTCATTTTTCAGAAGGTATGTAAAGCAGGCGGTCCTTCCTAGCCTTCCTAGCCTTCCTAGTTTAGTGTAACAGAGGGCTTTATAGCCCTAACTCCGCTAGGTTGTCTAAGTACTCTAAGTAATAGAACATTTCAATATTTGTCTATTAATACAAATTATTTTGTTACGCGAGCTTGATCAATTCAATGGTACTATTCAATAGTACTGGTTAACCAGCAATTGAAAGAAAAGAAACCATGTTTATTTGAATACACATTGTACTACCTATTGTACATTGAGCAATACTATCTATTGTACAATATTCAAAAATATAAAACATCCCATGTTTGCTTTTTTATTATTTTAAGAATGGTGTTAAAAATTCGTTATGATATTGTTATGCATGGGCTATGGCTACACGTTTGACCCCCACAAAACCCAGCAAATCCCCGGTACAATAACATGATCTCGTCATACCGATCGAGTGCATCGTATAACCACCGCATTTCCCATGGTTCAAATAGTACTCGGTTGCGGTACCCTTGTTTTTGGCTTAGGGTAGGCTTACCGTGCCTTGACCGAGCCATTTTAGAGATCAGTGGACAACTCTATAACCTATACATTGCAGTCGTTAAAATGAAATGGCTCTGAATTATTCATTAAAAAGTGTTATTTAACGCGACGCTTTCAGCAGCTCCGTCCCCTGTGGAACAAATGAGAGAGACGGGCAGATAGCCAGCCAGAGATAGAAAGTGATTTTAAAAGTATGAGAGAAGAATGATAGGTAGGCTTACTGCTCCTTGACTGAGCCATTTTAGAGATCAGTGGACAACGCTATAACCTATACATTGCAGTCGTTAATATGAAAAGGCTCTGAATTATTCATTAAAAAGTGTTATTTAACGCGACGCTTTCAGCAGCTCCGTCCCCTGTGGAACAAATGAGAGAGACGGGCAGATAGCCAGCCAGAGATAGAAAGTGATTTTAAAAGTATGAGAGAAGAATGATAGGTAGGCTTACTGCTCCTTGACTGAGCCATTTTAGAGATCAGTGGACAACGCTATAACCTATACATTGCAGTCGTTAATATGAAAAGGCTCTGAATTATTCATTAAAAAGTGTTATTTAATGCGACGCTTTCAGCAGCTCCGTCCCCTGTGGAACAAATGAGAGAGACGGGCAGATAGCCAGCCAGAGATAGAAAGTGATTTTAAAAGTATGAGAGAAGAATGATGAAATGTAGAGGAAGGGGCTCCCCCTGGACAAGAATAGTGCCATTAAGAGGCAACTACGAGATAAAATCTCGCATATTAATATCTTGGCTTTTGAATGTTCCCCTGTTGGTTAATGTTCTCCGTGCTTCCGACGGCTTGATTATCGTAACCCTCATGAATTTAAGCATTGCAAAGTGCTGGAATTAGGAGTTCAAGCTGATAAGCACTTTATTTAAGGTAGAATATGTTTTTAGCGTTATGCTGTAGATACCTGTAACCAGCAAACTACATTATTGGCCCCATTCAGGGTAATATAATGATAATGTCCTGAAATACCTTTTATGCACCTAGGCCTACTTGGCCCATTGGTCCCTTGTTCAATGCCAACGACCCCTTTGATTTCGGACACTATTTATATTGTTTCCGTTCGAATTAATGGCCATTGGCTAACTAACTAACCTCGATGTCAACCGACACCGGCTACAAGCGGTAATGGACAAGCTGAGACAAGCTTATACCGTAGCAGGTGAAAACATGGCTTAACAAAGTACAGATACTAGTCTCGGCAAAGGGTTATATACTATTGTATATTTTTCGAATTAGTTTATGACAATAATACCTCAATTATGTTTTGTTTTTGTATATATTGTATTTTCTATGATATATAACTTCGCCAACGGCATTACCATGTTGAATCCATTAGATCAGAGCATGTTTCAAACTGCGGCAAACTTGGTAGAGTGCAGGGGAACATGGTGGGACATGATAACTCGCTGAGACTAAACCAGTCCGTCTACGTGCGTGTCAAGTCCTGGTCACCTCCGAATTAATCGTCTGACTTTATCATGTTCTCCAAGTGGTTCCGAATCCACTATAATCAGGAGGTCCACCCTGTCAGTCAACTCCCCTTTCCCCGAGATGAAAGAATCTGCCCTTAGGGTGCCTCAAGTTAACAAACAGACTCACTCCCCCCGCCAGACTGACAGGGTTGCTTAAAGCAGAAATGCTGAAAACAGGCGTTAGAAACAACAACATGATATAACTCAAATTACACTGGTGGAAATACTCGCACGTACAAAAATGTTAACAAACATAAGATATTTTAATTAATTAGTAATTTAATTGATCTATAAATTACAAACTACAATTTTTAGCCTAATGTATCGTATGCCTAAAAAAGGGTGCTCCGTATTTCTGTTTTGAATTGTCAGCAGAGTCTACATATATTTTCTTGTTATCTTCTTGTTTAAGCCAGAATCAGAAATATACATAATGTACATGTAGGTACATCGCGACTTTTCCGGATACTCTTTTATAAGGATTAGGATTAATGACGATGTTAATGAACTAAATGTACAAAATTTAATTATAAACAACCCAGACAGCGTGTACTAAAAGCAATGCTTAAGAAGTGCATGCGGCAAGAACAAAGACGCTTCATAGACAATTAAATAAGATTAGGAAAGTACAAAGACGCTTTCAGACCAAAGTCTGGAGATAAAAGCTTACGAGGAGCGGCAGATTTCCATCAGAGTTTAGGGGTGCTGCTGAGATAAATTATATTGAGTATTGGAATACTTTCAAAAAGAAATATTGAGCCTAATTTAATGCATTTGCAGTTGATGCATGCATATTGTAGACTCAGATTTATTGTATGTTCTGCTATAGTAGAGTGACTGATCAATCCAGTGTGTAGGCTAATTGAAATATATATAAAAATGATTTAAATAAACAAATTGAAACCATCATTTTCATGAACCGCTGCGCTGCTATCCCTCCCTACTCACATATTGTACACCAGCAGCTAGCCAACTATGGCGACTATTTTCAATCTTAACCTGGGATTTAAAAAAACAAGATCATTTTATAATGGAATGTGTTATTCAAAATTGTTTCGATTATATTTTAAACCCCAGTAATGAGTTAATACTAAACGGCATAGTAGGCCCGCAGCTTGTTATTTCTTAAAAATCTGCAGTCTTGAAGTATAGAAGAAGAGGCATTAATTGAGAACACCTATGTAAAATTTATAGAATTGTTGTGAAGACCGTATATTTAAATTGTAAAGACCGATGAGCGTGCAGCCTACAAACATTTACGAAACGGGGCAGGAACGTCAAGAGTAAAAAATAATGCCATAAAAGCTACTTCCTTTATAAATCTCCCATAATTATGTGCAAATTACTTAGGCCTATGCCAAGGAATTAATAATATGAGATAGCAAACTGAGAGAGGCAAGAAAATTGCCCATTGTAAGGCGCCGGAAAATATGAGCAGCGATATGAGCGGAAAAATATGCGTTGCTGTTAGATATTTGTCCCCCTTATTAAATATTGGTTATGTAAGTTACAGTCTCTGTCATCCTCTTCATTCATTTCCTACCATCTCCAGCTTGTTGTCTTTTGCTGGGCTGAATAATTATCGTAGCCAAAGAAAGCGGAATTACGGTGTGGAATCGTAGTAGGCCTATCGATCGTTTAGAATGTTAGCTTATGGGGTAACAAAACACCAACACCAGGAATTCAAGATAATCTTAAGACTATGTGTATTTTCAAGTATTGGAATAAACAAAGTGTTTCTACTTACTTCTACAATACTTGTACTGTGGCTTATCCTCATGGAGGGCCGGCGGCAGGACAGCAGCGTTTCCACACAGTCCTGTTCTGTGCGTCTTCTCATATCTCCGGCGACCTTTCTTCTCAGTGTAACTTTCGGCCTCCCTGGTGGTCTTCTTCCTTGTATCTCCCGGTTCATTACTCTTTTGACTAGCTGGTTTACGTCCCTAAGTGGTAGTACGTGTCCCCACTAGTTCAGCCTCTTTTCTCTTCGTCTCTCCTTTCCCCCTTGGGTTCTCATCTCATGCCTTACATCTTGGTTTCTACGTTGGGCTCTCAGTGTTCCACCGCAGGTTCTTCATAGCATTTCCATTCGCACTCGCATTCATTCATTATCTTCGATTAATGGCCCGACAGTAGTACGGTCTTCCGATGGCAACATTTTGATGATGAATGCGCAAAATAGTTAATTGTTGTTTTAACCAATCCCTTTGAGCGGTTACATGAAACTAATGAACATTTTGATACTATAGTTTCGTGGTCTAACTATACTATAAGTAGGGTTTCGCATGTCTCTTTTTTTATAGGGTTGCTTTCTAGTGTATGCAACTATTTTTGACCTGTTTTTGCCACTGCTAGGTATTACTACTACTTTGTTCCACGTGACATTTTCCTTAATGAAGAATCAAAGAAGAAAGAAATAAAATTTCCTATTTTTGATATGGTCGAATTTCGAGCCTTTTGGCTCCCTCTTACAATTAGCCGAGAGGGCTAGGATCTTGCGGGAATTCGAACTTTTTCGGGTGATACTCTTTTTTAGCTGGGTAGCTGAACTAAGACCTGTAGGCTGTAGCACTGTGTTTTCCCAAGCTATGCCAATAGCTTATCGCATGTAGTATATGCTAAGATATGACAATAGTCGCAGTCAATTATTTCTCTCAAATAAAGTATAGTAACAAAGATTTTCCTTCACAGGTAACAATGATTACCACAATAGAGTGCGGCACGTGGAAAGGGGAAAAAGCGACACTTTCAGAAAAGAATTTCCTCGCAATATATCAAACTGACAGACATAAGTGAGTTATCCCTGTCCAACTCGTGCCGTCGTCCATAGCACCATCTCTCTTTACCGTCATTTGTTACACCCTCTCTAATAGATTTACTCCTGTCTGTCTTAGGCTATTTTTTTCAACTTCCCTTATCTCTCGCCAACCGATGTCTTATTAAAATGTGAAGGAGGCTTAATCGATTTTTAAGTGGCCAGCAGCACTCGGCAGCGGTCATTTCAGGGGGAGATAACTTTAATGGCCGTTACCAAGCACAAACTGCGGAAAGAGATTAAGTATACCCAGCAGGCCTGATTTCATGCCAAACTTGCCACCACACTTCAGTTTGGACGACGACTTCAATATTATATTGTAGATCCTTTTTTTCTTTAACTTTCCTATCCCCACGCTCATGCTTTTAGTGCCCAACTCACCCGCTGTGGCCAAAGTGGTATGTAAAGGTTTACAGTATTACACGGTATACATAACACTTACATTAAAATATTTACTTTGACTTGTGGCCCAGCGGTTAAGACGCCCCGGTTAGGCGTAGATAGTTTTGTTTGGTAGACTATGTATTTTGGAAATTATATTGTTTTTTGTACTTTTTTGGGTTAAACAGTGAAAGACTTTCTAGTCTCAGTCTTAAGAGGATATAGAAAAAAACTGGACTTGGCGGGATTAGAACCCACGATATATACATATATGAATATATATGTATATATATATGTATATATATGTATGCATACAACACTAAGGGAACTGCACATGTCGCGTCGGGGTTTGGGGTCCAGCAGTTAAGACGAAGCCCCGGTTAGGCGTAGTTCGTGGGTTCGAATCCCGCCAAGCCCATTTTATTCTATATTCCCAAATTTCGTTTATGTGAAGGTTTTTGATGTAGAGAGAGCTCTAAGTATTTGTTGCGTCTTATTGGGACGAATATACTGAAGGTTTTCAATAATAATTACCACTTACACTACAGTTTATTGTGACTCTTCCTACAATGCTTGAAGCTCTGCCTAAAAATCAAAAAATGGCAGAGACCATAAGATTATGTATTAATCCACACATGCGATGTGTCATCGGCCCCTGGAGAATATATAAAGGCTAGTGAAAATGCAAGCTTTCAATCACACTCTCCCCTAAGGTCACAATACCCCGAAGGGATTTTGGTAAATAACTTATTCAGCAAAAATTAATATTTGATGGAGGGGTTGAAATTGGCCCCGGGGTGTTATAAAGGTTACCGCCAATGACTCGCATTAAAACCGTTGCATGTATATACTCACATTCATAAAAATATTTGCGTGACACAATTTTAATTTTTCCTTTTCGAACAACCAAGAACGAGTATGGCGACAAGGGAACAATTATTTTATTCCACCGGCAAGAAAATTGTATTGGCTTTCTAATTTATACTAGAGTGTATGGAAAACTTTGTGATTGCAACTGATATACGAGGAACCAGAAAAAGTGATAGGGTATTATGTTTATTATTAATGTTTTTCTGTGCAGCGGTTTTTAATATTGCTTTTAATTATTAAACTATTAGACTACTCGGTGTATTTTTTTATGAAGTTGCTAAATTATTTACTTACCTATGACAAGGTATATAATTACCTTGAATATATAAAAATAATATCAGTAAAATATATCAAGGCCAAAGCTATAGATTTCCGACAGGGGGGGGGGGGGTTGGGTTGAAAGTCTAGACTCTAGAGTGTGGCAGGCTTGGGATAAGCTAGCGTCAGACCCAAGGCTGCAGTAGTAGTTTATACCGAGCTTAAGAAAGAATTTGGGTAAATACAACAAAAAAGTAGGAAATATATAGAATTTCATGTTGTTCATAATTCTATTGTAGTTTGTTTAGTATCAAGTAGGAAGAAGTAATTTTTAATTTTTCACAACGGGGGGGGGGAGGGGGTTCGTACCTCTGTCCATAAATACGGCCTTAAACTATATATTAATAATAATAGTACACATATAGTAATCTTGTTACCTATAGTGTATCATAGTGGTACAGACTCCGACTTTTACCCGAAAGGTTGTTGGTTCGAGTCCCACACTCGCTACATTTTCTGGCCATGCTTCGGAGGGCATGTAAAATAGGCGGTCCCGGGTCTTTCTAGTTGAGTGCAAGAGAGGGCTTTATAGCCCTAACTCTGCTAGGTTGGCTTAGTAATAGAACAAACAAAGGCAATATTTATTTATTTATCAATATTTCGTGTGGGATTAGATTTTAAAAATAATTTCGGTTTTGACTTACTATCAAATAATATCCTTTAAATTCGTGCAAGTAACAGCAAAGGCTTTCGGAGTCGAATTGAGAACCAGTAGAATCCGGGCTGATGGGCCGTGGTCGAATTAATGAAAGCGAAGTTCCAAACGTTTCGTCAACATCTGCGGTCGACATCTTCAGTGGTAGGACTGAAAGTCAATAGAATTTGGTATCCAGCTTTAAACAATACCACAACAAAGAAACTGGTGTCATCATCCGGAATACAGGTTGAGGTAGTAGGGAGCCAATCAGGTATGAGGAAGACTCCGCCTCCATTCCCACCATTCCGCAACTTAGTATAAATATCAGAGCACATCCCCCTGCCCACATAGTTGCTGCTGAGCCTCCAAGATACAATCGTTGTAGTCTACGCAGTTCCACTGAAGATGTCGACCGCAGATGTTAACGAAACGTTTGGACGTTCGCTTTCATTTCGACCACGGCCCATCAGCCCGGATTCTACTGTTTCTTCATTAATTCGTGCAAGGTTGCATAATCATGAAATTGCAGTAATTCTTAGTATTGTTTTGTTGAGGGAAAACTTGTCGGGGGGGGGGGGGGGGGGGAGGGGGTGGTAGGGAGACATGTTAATGGAACTCATACATACACACGTATGAGACGACTAACGAACTCTTATTGTTATGCAAAGATGCCCCGACTTCTCACTTTGATCAAACCCCCTGACAACTGAATTTCCTGCGGGACGCTGTTCCTCTGCTGCTGGCACGGCTCCTCCACCGACGTCTTGTCTTTTCTCTTTGCAACCTTTCCGGATGAACTTGTCTTGTTTGTGCATTTGTTGTTGTCAGCGAACGTGCGCCTAAGTAAGACCACGAGCTCTACATGGTTTGATTTATTAATAAATCTATTTTCAATTATATAATATTGTTGTACATATCGTCGCTGCTAAAGTAAATAGGTAACCTATACTATTGTAGGTATATTGTACAGTAGTATTGGTTAGGTAAATTGCTCGAACCTTTTTGGCTATTATTTGCATGTTAATAATAATTTTTTTTAAATATTTCATTGGCTCTTCTTTCGTGCTCCGCTCCACTGCTATTGTAGAAAATGCGGTGTGATTAGCATTGTCTTGCAGGCTTTTGCTGTCTTAATTAATGGTAGCTCTGGGGGTGCATTATTTCGTAGTATTTGAGTACTAGATTAATTCATTTGGTGGCAATAAAATGCCAAATTCAGAAGAATGCAATATTTAAAAAAAAAAATAATACTAGCCTAATTATTGTGTCTGCCTACAATAGCCAACTTGTATATCACTCGCACCCTTCGCTCGTACTGCTGCCGAACCCCAAGATTCTTTCCTTGATGACAAAATGGAACTATTCAAAAAATTATTCCCTTTTTGCTCTGTGGCACCCAATATGAAATTGCCACAATTTCCTACAGGACGTATACTCTTAATGGAATATGCTTCACCACAAAGGCTTGGACAAGAACTTTTGTTAGAAGGCAGCAGAAATGTTTTTATTTTCCCGAATCGAATGAATTTCAGAAAAATCCGAATTACACGATACCCCTACAGAACTCGACTGCTACAAAGGATACAACGAAAATTAAGGTGGGGAGAAGGTTCATGTATTTTTCAGTGCCTACATATTGACTTGGAGGCTTTTGCGTGAGGTGTCTGTCTAACCCATTATGGAATCCATTACCCAACTGGATCTTTACTTAAAGTAACAACGATGTCTTGCTGTTTTCCTTGCAATACAGATTACTAACGGCAGACTCATTCAACTTAGCGTTATTACGTGTTTCAGCGTTATTTGTTCTTCATCTTCTTCCTCCTTAGTGCCGCGTGCGCAGCGTGGGGGGCGGGGGGTCGCCCCGAACCCATTTCCTGAACTCGCCCCGGTGGGACGTTAACACCTTGAGCTCGGCCATTGTTTTCCCTCTTGCTCCGGCGAGTTGTTCAATCCTTTCCTCAAGGGTTGTCCTCGGTCTGCCGATGGGTCTTCTTCCTTGCGGCCTAGCTTCCGCCAACCTCCGGATGGTCCTGTTCTCAGCGTTATTTCACTATATATAATTATGCCATGTGGTTGGAGAATGGGCGAACGTCAAAATTTCAACTTAACTTAATTTAATATCAAAAGTACTAAAAAAGTTCTTAGACATTTACCAAGTAAAATTGATAGGAAAATGTTATAACAATACAGGTGCTCAGGTACTTTTTTAGTGCTAAATTTAAATACGCCTAACCCTTTGATTATCAGAGAGTTAAATTAGATGAAGGCCGTAGAAAGAGGGGGGTCCGGACCCTCACCTGAAATTTTTAGGTATTTAGAATAATTTTAGAATAAAGTTTTAAATATATTGAGGTTACCTCACCTCCCGTGGCGTCAGATGGACACCCCCTCCCCCAAAAAAAATCTGGCTACAGGCTTGGTTTCGATCCCTAGCTGTCAGACAAAGAAAATGTCCTTCCTCTCTCTTAGCTTTCTCTCTTCTCTGGACGTCTACCAACTACAACCATAATTATAATAGGCATACCGACATTAAGTAAATCCGGCACTGGCTGTGGCAATTCGTACACGCAGCAAATTTTATCCTTCACATTCTTCCAGTCCCAGTGGTTAAAATAGGATGGCGAATAAGCTTGAAATTCCGTAAGAATTTTCATGTCGACCTGAAACTCAGCATTCTTATTTTCCCCATCCATTGAATTTACATTTATCTCATCGCATCATTTTATAACCCTCCTTTGGCCGTTCTTTTGTTCGACAGTGTTTTGTAAAAAGAGAGATAAAAAAATAGATTACATATTATACCGTGACCCTTACTTTAAAAAAAAAAAAATTAGTCTTCATGCTTTTACAACATATACCCTTTGTCCTGAATGCTGATTGACTGACACAACCTGGTGGGCTAGATGGGCATCCAAAGCTCAGTCACTCAACGATACTCGCCATAAGCATAATACAATTCAATATCACAAACTGTTTAGATTGTGATTCATGTGACGGAAAGTTACTGCACCTGTTGAATTGCTCATTTGGTTTCTTCCTTTGCCTTAAGTCCTTAATAAATAGCCTCTATAATTTCCTATGACATTTCCCCGGTTTTCTCCTCAGGTTTCACCGCTATCGGGAATGCATGGCTGAAGA
Source organism: Psococerastis gibbosa (assembly GCA_963971405.1). Lineage (NCBI taxonomy): Eukaryota > Metazoa > Arthropoda > Insecta > Psocodea > Psocidae > Psococerastis > Psococerastis gibbosa. The sequence goes on along the minus strand of OZ020488.1, from coordinate 27,360,868 downwards.
TTTGGCGCCATCCATTCTATTTCATTATCGTTGGACACAACGGCAATGTTAATTAGAATTTAGGAGTTAGGATGCCAAAGCTATTCTAAAGTAAATAGTGGTGGGTTTGAGTAGGTAATTCTAAAAAATAGGCTACTAAAGTATTTTTGGTTATTTCCATTTCCTTACCCACCGATACGTAAACCTGCTGGCGACAATAACTAAAAGCATTTATTTTTCAGATTATATGATAACTTAGGGTTGCTCCCACCATCTATCTTTGCTGGTAAAGCTACGGGGAATTGTGGTGTCATGAGGTATCAGCAAATGTCAATATTAGGTTGTGTAATCTAGTTTAGGTAAATTCATTTTTTTGGAAGGCCAGGACAGACGAGTTTCTCGTCTACACTGTAAACCTACTACCTACACTGTCGATGCCAATGATTTATAATAAGCTACGACGAAGACCTGATGCAACAGACGGCTCAGAAACCTGGAATCATACCGACAACGACGCCAGTCAACTGCGAGTCTATTGGAAAGGAAGATTATGAGGAGAATTCCATAATACTAGTATGGATCTCTGTACGTAAACAGAGAGTGGCGTGTAAGAAACAACGCCAAAATTGACACAATTACCCAATGGCGAAGACATTATTATTATATATATAACTGATAGTCCGTTTTATAAAAGCGTGACGTCTATGATGGCTGGGACACGTCGTTCGAATGTAAAACCGCTTTCCAAATAAATGTACAAAGCAAGCAGAATGAGAAGACTGAATTAGAATTAACCGACCTCCGCGAGTATGGAGTTGGGAGTCTGTGCATGATGGTGGAGCGTCGTACAAAAGTACAAACCTGAGACCTGAAACCTGAGACTGAAGGAGTGTTGTTGAGTGAGCCAAAACTCATAAAGACCTGGGCAGCCAGAAGAAGAAGAAGGCTATAAACCCCTTAATCTGTGAGACCAATGAATTATGATAGGCTACGTAGATACTTCTGTTTTTATTTTATTATTATTGTTATGAAATGTAATACGCTCCACTTGCAGTGTCTAGACATAGGCTGGCAACCTATGCACACGCTGTAGAGATATAAAACAGCAAGCAGGAACTGATTTTTCACTCGAGGGGTTTTCCGTGTTATGGGCGCGAAAGCGTGGAAAACAGGGCTGCAGCACCCTCTATACCGCAAGGGTTGCAAGCAAAAGCTTCGTCCTTTCACCGCTAGAGACCCGCAATTGCACGTTTTCACTTTACTTTTGACAGAGCTTGGCGCCAGATGGCATCCACTTCAGCTTTTTAGGAAAGGGTTGAGAATGCAAGCTTCACCATAAGCCGACTATGCCAGTCAGTAGCAGGGCTATACGTTAGGGGTGCTCGATAATACCTTCCGTAAAGTTGTAATAAAAGACATTGAGATATTGTAAAATAGGTAGGTAGTGGAGGCATCGAAGCCACATGTTGGCATCCATTCGGCTGTATAACTTGAAGAAGATCGTGGCAGATATACAAGTATACATACAGTATACAAGTAAGTAGGTAGACTACTGGGTTTAATTTCGCCAATGTACACGTATACCAAATGTTTTAATCAACCCCGAAATCGACCGTTCTGATGCTCCACAATGAAATCTTGGGGCTGATATTGGCATCCATGGGCGTCGCTTGGTATATGGGCAAGGTGTAATATTTTTATATAATTGACTTTTACATGTTCGAAGTTAGTTTGTTGGTGGTATATTGTTTGAATTATCGGTATCATGTATTTTGCTGTGTTTAATATAAATCAATCAATCAATCAATCTTTGTCCATGACCCACCAAGGTGGGATAGACGGCGTATAGGTACAGTGATTCATCACAGGTTATACGCAAGTATTGTATTGTATTCTCGAGGTCCTGGGTACCAGGGTACCACCACCGGTAGGGAAATACCCGGCTGTCGGACATGTTGCTAACCGGAACATCCCAAATTGAACAACGGTCAAGAGAGAGAATTACTCTATCAGCAGTACTTAGCCCTAGTTCTCTTTGGACTGCCGTGCCATGTGTTTTTAAAATATTATAAAAAGGTATTATACAGTATACCATCTGACCATGTATACTAGTCTATATATAGTACTGTATATTCAAGTAGTGGAATAACCAAGTGCTTTCATTATATTATTGGTCCGAAGATACATAGTTAAATTTATATTCTCAAAATTCAACACAATGGGCTTTTTGAGGTATTTTCTTTTTGGGCACCCAGTCCCTATTCCTTAAAAATATCCACACTGTATGCATTGTATAATCAGGCAACCTTGTATTTAATGTTGCACTTGAGGGTTATGATAAAGGAAATATATGATTCAAGAAGAAGGCTTTAAATTCGAAATTAATGATTTAGCAAGAATGCGTCAAGTTTACTTTCCATGATCAAAGACAGTTGGCAGCCGAATAATAATTCAACCAAGACAGCTGTGAGAATATTTCAAGAGAGAAAGCCCGCAGGTGGTAATTTCAGCAATTTTTCGTAAAAGTTGGGGTAACTGTTGCGAGGTGCTATCCATAAGTTAACAAGTTACTAATTGTACTGTATAATTGTGTAGTACTATATCCTCCGTTAGGTATTGTAGAAATTTTTGACAGTATAAAATTGGCCTGCCATCTCGTCGCCAGTGAATTCTGAGTTGTTTATAATTTTTAAAAGAAAAAATGATTTTTTTTCATCGCTAAGAATTCTAGCTAATTTAATTAGGATGCCTAATTATTATAGTAATCAGTGCCGCATATTATCCAATAAACCCTGCATAAGGCCTAAGGCTTAGCTTAATTTCACCGCGCCTTATTCCCCTTCGGGGGGTTGGCGGTACAATCGCTATCTAGGGTTCTTGGCTTAGCGCCACCAATTAAATTTTTATTGTTGGAATAGGTACTAGTTTAAAATTTGTAGGAATCTATTGTACTATTATACCCTTAATATTTCAAAAAAAAGCTGAGTATACCTAAAGAGAGGGCTTTATATAACAAACTCCCCTGGGTGAGCCTAACAAAAATGTTATTATTATTTTATTTTAAAAAATACTGCGAGGGACGCGGGGTTTACCTCCCTGGTTGTACCCCTGACGAAAGTCCTTTTTAGGAGGATGCACCGGTGGGTAAGAGTACATTAAAAAAAACGTTGAATTTCATAATGACGGTCCATAATACTGTCATTTAATTTTACTTTTATTCTCAAGGGGCAGCTGACAGGGTGAAACCGGCCCTGACCACAATCCTCATAATATAACACTTGCAAGCCTCTGAATGAAAAAGGAGCATAAGTTTTGGATTGTCCCTCAAATAGACCGAAATTGAAAGGAACTGATGAGGTAGAGGGAAGAAAGGTGGCAGAAACTACCCTCCACTCCCCCGTGCCTCACCTTATTTTCCTCTCTCATTCAACAATGCCTAATTAGTCAAATCGCTAAACTTGGCTGACTCTTGGTTAATAGAGATTTAGAAAAGAGCAGCTCTCGAATCTTTATGTCCTGCCAAACCATTAACACTGATTACTTCGTTATACAGAAACGTTTTGTAACTTATTAAAAAGTCTACCACTTTATTAGAAACGGCGCGTCCTGCATGAATTCTGGGTAGGGTTCATTTTTTAGTACTAGTTACACGTGAAACGCTCCAACAGTTGTGATTTTGTTGTTTTTCTCAATTCATATCAAACTATATTTCGGCTGTGTCATCGATGTCATGTCATTATTCTGGTGAAACGGGATTTCGAGGTTTTAGTAAAATTATATTGTCCATTTGGACTTCGATATCCAATCACAAATATATTGGACTGTACACAATTCTAGAATATACAGTAGATGTAAGCCAAGCGCCAGGACATGTAGAGTAGTGGTACAGACTCCAACTTTCACCCGAAAAGTTGTTGGTTCGAGTCCCACACTTGCTACATTTCCTGGCCATGCTTCGGAGGGGATGTAAAGCAAGCGGTCCTGAGTCTTCCTAGTTGAGTATAAGAGAGGGCTTTATAGCCCTAACTCCGCTAGGTTGGCTTAGTAATAGAACAAAAAAGTCAATATTTATTTATTTATTTATTTATTTAACGCCTATATTATTCACTCACTTGACCGATGATTAGAACCGTGAAACTGTGATAGACTAACGAGTACCTATAATGCCGGTCTAGGTCTAAAAGAAAATGTAAACAACCATACCTGATAAATGTGCCCAAAATACGATAGAAAAGACGAATATATATTGTCCTCTGGTGTCTTCCACCTCACATTCAACAAAATCAAACGAAAAAGATGAAAAGCTTTCAAATAATGGAAACGCAGTCAAGTTGCGTGATGTGCTTTGTTTTTGTACGGCCTGTTGTATTGATGATTTTTTACATGGGCCTTTGTGCGGTTCAGCGGCCTTTAAAATTAAAACCATACAAAGAGCTCATTGATTTACGTCACTCGACATGCTGCGGTTTTTTTAAATGCTTTATGTATTTGGTGGCTACGCGCAGAGTGCTTGTATATCCTCAATATACAGTAAACCTATGGATAGAATGGATTGGCGAAATTAAATGTTAGCATATGATATGGACCCCTGGGCCCCTAGGCAGTGGTGTAGCCAGAATTTTTTTTGGGGGTCCAGTTTTCATAAAGATAGGTGTTTCATTTGGCGCCCCCCCCCGGATTGTTTTTTTTAAAAGATAGGCCTAAAATAGTTTGTCGGCAAAAAATTTTGATTTTGCAGACGATAACTTGATTAACAAAACTGGAAAAAGGGGGACCGGGGACTCCCCGGCGATTTTTTTTTACAAAATTTGCTATTTTGCTTAATTTTTTTTTTTTTTTGGGGGGGGGGGTTCCGGACCCCGCTCATGCAATGAAATTGGTGCGCGCCCCTCTATGTCTCTGTGTCTCTAGTCTTACTAGGTAAGGTGACTGACATTACAACTATAAGAACTAATAATACTAAATACAAAATACATCATAATTTAAATGCTACAGGTATATAAAAAGTTTTAAAGTTTTGGCGGGAAAACTTTCTGTTTTAAAAATTTGAGTTTTTAAATTATTATGAAAAGTATTGAATAATTACATAGGACTAATAAATTACCTTTTTTTTTAAATTTGTGGGCCCTCAGGCAGCTCTGGGCCCTTAGGCAGTTGCCTTGTGTGCCTAGTTGGTGATCCGGCACTGCATATGGATCTAACCTCCGATAGCTATCGGAGACGGACGTGAACAATGAAGTTGAAGCATACTATTGTATGTTTTTCGTATTTTAATAACATGTTACGCTTCAAAAAGGAAGGTTCAAGTTCACAATGTCGCGGATTTAGGCTTACCAACAGTGTATTTGCGAAAATGTTGCCCATACTTTACCTTGAGGAGGCATCCTACTCGTAACTAACTGATTTGCTAAGTGTAGCTATGGCATGTTGTCTCCATCATCATTATAATCCACTTCTACGTGAATAACAATATTGAAGTAGTGTAAGATTTTTGTTTTCAACAACTCGATATCACATCGCAACGACAGAGAATGAGAATTACAGAGACGAGGGGGAGTATGACAAAGCGTGACATTATCTACCCCTCTGTGGGGTGGGGAGCAGCGAACGACCATAGGCCCGAACAACCCTTGTAGACTTACCCCACCACCTTAAATATTCAACGTCTTCGTGTGACGGATCTGAATGTTTGCAGGTGGAACATTGCAATATTTGTTTGAATAGAAAATTTATATTTATCGTTTATTGCAGAATGCATGTGCATACCGTACATATTGTGGTGGTGATGGTGCATGATTCGACTTGGGAGAGGGACTGAACGTCTAAAGGAGGGTAATGTTCAAGTATAAATACAAAAAAATGTAAAGCATTCATAACGCATTAGTCTATAAAATCTATATTTGGCCCATATTCTACTGTAGTCAATTTAATGTTAAAAATTGGCCTAAATGTCCTATTTACCATGTAATAAACTTCTTCTCTTACAGTATTCTTTCAGGCTTTTAACAGACCTACTACTAAGTTAGTATTGTATTACGCATGCAATTGGCATACATTTACATGCTGAAATGACTATTCTTATATTCTGGCTTTAGCAAAGCAGTGAAAAATTTAAAATTGCAATGAAAATTCCATGTGTTTCAACGCGTTTGATGTTTTCCCATGGAGAATCATTTTGATACGATTACCATTTTCAAATTTATTTGCTTGTCGTGCATTCCTATGTAATTTGTAAAATACATATTAAACCGAGTTTAATGGAGCAACCTAGCCTCTACAACATCGATTTATGTTAATTACACATACCGCCAGTGGTATGCATACGTAGCATTATCGACGATAGTGAGCCACCAAATTGGAAAATATCTGGAACAATTCTATTGGTCTTATACAAATCGGATCTAACTGGCTTACATTATAATATAACATTATAACATACAATAGGTCAACAGTAAAACACAATAATTGGTGATATTGATTCTGATGTTTGCATATTCGTAGCCTAAAGGGAAGAAATTGGCCAATTTGTAAATCTGACAACGATAATTTCCGAAACTTTAGGCAAGGTGAAGGGAATGCAGAGAACACTGAGTATTTTGGTAAATTTGGGCTAAAAATTCAAAATGTTTACGTGATAATTTTGTATGCCGCATGTCATTAAGGCGTTTAATGTACGTATTCGCAACTAGACATGGAGAACGGAAAGCCTGAAATTGTTAATTATATAGTATTATCGAACCATATATGGCTAGTTTACAAAACGGTACGATATATTTGACCACTGTGCTCCTATTTCCAGTAATAAGATCTGGGTAGTAGTAGTAGATTTTTGGCAGAGTCCCAGGCCACGTTGAGGGCCCATAGGATCTGGGTAAGTCTAAACTTTATATTTCGAGCCTACATTTGCAGAATAAACAATACGTCTCCGTCAGAAAAATCTGAACTTGTTGAAATGCGTAAAGAATTACTAAGATATATTTCGCGCCTATATTTTCAATTTTTTCCTGGGGGGAACCTAAATGAACTCAAACCTGTGGACGATAAACATCTTGTTAAGGTTCTGTGTGCACAGCCACAGGCACTTATGGTTCAACCCCCTCCGAAATAAAATCATGGTGACGGCCTTGCTCGTAATCGGTGGAGCCTAATTTCATGGATGCAACGACTAGCCACTCAATGACGGCACTAGTTTTTAGACTTCATGCCCCGTGGCAAAGCATCTGGCGAAGACTAGAAACATATTTATCAGCAGTAGAAAAATAAGATGGCAGTGTTTTTGTCGGAAAGACACTACAAAAGGACAGTGACTACCGTATATGCACTATCATATCAGCAGATCTATACAATTCCGCTATTCATCACCCTACCTAACGTCATGAGCACGAAAGCATTAAAATAGGTTTTGAAATTCAAAGCAAACCCGGCCCATTACCCTTATTTGTACCATAGACACATCCCAACAAACCCTAGACAGTCTGCGGTAAGTCACACCTTCCTCTTGTTTCTCCGAATCTTTAATTAATATTCTAAGACTCCTATGAATACTAGAAGATTGATGGGGAGACTTGAATAGGAAGTCGTGCAGCTGAGGGGACCGGGGTGTGGGGTTGTACGCCTCTGGCAGTGCAGCTAGTCACCCCCTCCCCTCCCTTTTCTATCCTGGTAGTAGAGTAAACAAAGCACACGAGATGTAAGTTGATCCTCGAGTACTCGCCCAGGGGCAAACCAATTAACGTACTGAGGGCCCTTCTTATCCGAACAGACATGTGTCGGGCGGGTGCTGCAGCGCAAACGCCACCTGAAAGAGATTCAGCGATAAGTACAAGTGATTTTTACTGAAGTGAGGCGCTCGCAAGGCTGCCGTTTGCCATTTAGCCTCATCCCGTGCAATTCTGTACAATTCTGCAATGCTGGTTTGATAATTTGCGGAAATCATCAATACAGATCGTTAAAGCTGCTTGGGATTCTCGTACAAGAATAATTTTTGCTATTGGGCCTAGTATACGTTCAGCAGAGAAATTATGAAATTGGCGGCTTCCAGTAGTAGCACAATAAAAGAATTAACGGATCCATTGAAACTGAGGCCCGCGGTACACACTGCAATTCGCTGAGAACTTTGTCATGGGAGCAAATCGGCCCCAGAGTCTGGGATTACTGACGCTGGCTTGCCGCAGGTGCACGGGTTTCCCCTCGACAAGCTAGCGACACGCCAGTGACATAGAAATTTTCCGAAGTGCGTTCAGATATAGACTGTTTTTTTGCACCAACCAATCACCAACTCATTTGTTCTCATGACAAATCGCCAGCCAATCGCTGGCTTTTAAATCGTCCGGGAGAATCGGGCCTTACCCTTTGCCATAGACACTGTTGATTTTTAAAGATTATTAATATTTCCTCGTGCATTTCTGGTATTAACATTTCCTCGTGGGGGTTGACGCACCCGCTCTAAGCAGCAGACTGCAGTTGCCAATCAGAAGCTTGCATTGGAATTGTATCCGTGTATTCCGAACAAGTGAGAGTTATCGGGAACCAGGTTACGCGCTTTTAGGAAAAGGGTCAAAATTGTTAAAGTTGCATGGCAGTTGAACCCCGTGCAGCTGACACACTGAGTGCTGACTCACCACTATGCCGGCCGGAATCCGTAATTGATTTCGAATAGTTGCACACATGGAAAGATTTGCCCAGATAACCACCCCTGCTCTCTTCACCCTTATTAGCGGCCCCATGAGTCACAGAGAGCTCAAGGGCCAGGGGGAAGGGTAATGCTTGCTGTGCTGTTCTTGTACTTAGGCTAGAGACCACTGCAATCTTTTCCATAGTGCTATGCTTAATTGAAGCTCTGCCATACACATTATAGTCCAGTATTGTATGGTTTGCCCGAGACTAGGAGAAGCTGTGTCTCAGACAGATCTTATAGAAGTTAATGACAAGGCCATCCAGGCCGCGACGTTTTGGATCAACGTGTCCTAAGCCCGGACACGTTAAGTAAGTAAGTATTATGGTATATACAGTATAACACTGACATTAAATTAACTTTGGTTGAAGAAGTAACCTCCGCGTTATAACGGAAAATTAGGGCCTGTGCTCCAGCGGTTAAGACGACGCCCCGGTTAGGCGTAGATCGTTTTGTTTGGTTGGCTATGTATTTAGGAAATTATATTGTTTTTTGGACGTGGGTTAGACAGTAATAGACTTTCTAGTGTTACGTCCCGCCCCGTAAATATAAGACTTTTATTATTATTATTATTATTATTATTGTTGTTGGTTTGAATCCCGCCAAGCCCAGTTTTTTTCTACGTATGTCCTTTAATTTTCGGTTGAAGAAATTGACCATCGTTGACTTCTAAAAGCTATCATCTGGTTAGTCATTCTTAACACCTACTGCGTATGTTAGACGTTGCTATGGGTCATGGCTTGAACAATGTACACTTAGTTTTTTTAGATTTTAGTATACATGTGATTAAACAGGGAAAACTGCTGTGTGGCAATAAAAGATACAATAGAAATTCGTTTTTGGTATTGGTTCGTAACAACATATATATAGTAGAATCCACGTCATTACCCTCTCATTAGCCAACAATTAACTGATTTATAGGAGGAAATTCTGATTTTCAACTTTCCTAGCCTTTCCATAGTTTCTTCAAACTAGAGCCTAATGTTAAGAAGGCAGAAAGTCTAAACTTGTTGAGTTCACATTCCCCAGGCATGATCTTTATCTTCAAACTTGATTGGAATTCAGGAAGGAAAATGAAAGACAAACTCAGAGTCTACTGCTGTTAAATTTCTAATCAAAATGGAACAGAACAAATTAAGAATATATTTACGACTAAGAACTAAGAACATTTGAGGAGTTGAAAATAGAAGGGAGTTGCGCTTTTCAATTTTCTGGGGGATTTTATGTTGGGAAATAATAATAAAGTCACTGACGTGAACGTAAGCTGACTCGGATTTGAAAATAAATTATTAAACGACAAGATGGAATCATCCATACCAGAGATGAGCGAGTTATTCAATTTATTTTCAGTGCACAATCGGTCGATTAGCTCTAATGACCGTCACTGTTGATTGGTTACTTTGGATTCGGCGAGCTGTACACTACTGTAGATAACGATATTTCAATTTACAGTGGTTTGGGGTGATGTTGATGTACTAGTAGGCTAAACAGGACATGTAGAGTGGTGGTACGGACTCTGACTTTCACCCGAAAGGTTGTTGGTTCGAGTTCTACACTTCCTACATTTTCTGGCCATGCTTCGGAGGGCATGTAAAGCAGGCGGTCCCGGGCTTTCTTAGTTGAGTGTAAGAGAGGGCTTTATAGCCCTAACTCCGCTAGGTTGGCTTAGTAATAGAACAAAAAAGTCCTTATTTATTTATTTATTTATTTAAACATTGCAAAAATTTGCACATGTACTCTATCCAAGCACGTAGCCAGGATTTTATTTCGGGAGGGGCTAACTGCCAGGGGGTCGAGGGGGTATTGAATACCCCCAGTAAAACGGCCGGTCCGCCCCCCCCCCTAGGAAATTTTTAAGAATTTACATGCAAAAACACACAGTTTTAGTGTTTTTAGAGGGAGAAAAAAAAGCAGGTGAAACATCAAACAGAACAATGCAAGGATTTTTCTTTTCTTTTTCATTTCAGGGGGGGGGGGGCTTCTGCCCCCAAAGCCCCCTCCCTGGCTACGTGCCTGACTCTATCTTAATCGTTGCATTTTCCAATGTTAGACCCGCTGATCCTCTCATCTAATTACGCTTCGAAGAAGAATTTCTAGGTTGACCCCTTGATCGCATTGTTACTAAAATTAATAACCTAATTGGTGTAGAGGGCCAGAAGCAACTGTATTCTGCAATTTCTTAATAAATGACTTACGACCTTTTACAGTAGGTAGTATACTGTATAGAATTTACAATGCTAGTTCTACGCAGTGGCGTGCATGTAAAAAAATTTCGGGAGGGTCCGAAACCAGTTTGCCTCTATAGCTATCAACTACTTGCCAGAGAGGACCGAAACTGTTAACCCGAACATACGCTAGATCTGGCAAATTAAGTATTACAACAACTCACATTAGTTAATTTTGTCTTTCAGTTTCCCATCATTTCCCCTATACCTATAGGTAGGCCTACATACATAATGTTTATACGTGTGGCTTCTTAATCTGATTTTATCCGCACGTACGAGAGAATTTTCGGTTAATTCTATTATTTTTTTCTGGAAAATTAATTTGTTAGCGGTATACTATTGTTTAACTTATTCAAATTTCGTGAAGGGCGGCAGGGATTTAGTCTAGATTAGTATTGGATGCGTGCTTCTTAAATAAATAAAATTTCCTTGGCTCTTCCAAATGCCTTTTCTTTATTGACGACAGGTGGAACTATTGTTGGGGAAATGTGGAAAATTTGATAAGGTGTACTTGTGAGTGACAGACTGTCTAGTCAGCAATCGATAAATCTCAAGGCTGACCGTTAAATTGTCTCGCCCCAACAACCACCGGCTCAAATGGTGCCAATTTCCGGGGCTTTCCCCCTTTATAGAGCTTTCCCCGTCTTTCCTTCACGAGAAAAGTATTTTTTGTTCAAAGTAGCGCTTAATGCCAACTAATAATTGATTTTCCGCCTTCTTTTGAATCTTGTTAAGCCCCCTTTTCGGTCTTTGAGCATATAAGAGGAGACGTATCCGGGAATAGTCAACGATGCTTTACCTCGAAATCTAATTACGGTGCTTTATGGCTTAGACTTGGAGGTTTGTATCATACTACTGAAGCACACTTCATACTTTTGCAAAGCTACAGGTATGACCTTACCGGCTTAACGTATACCAATGCGATTCGATTAATATTCAGTCGGTTTAGTTATTTTTAGGGTGTATTCTTAAGTTAATTTCATGGCCAAAATGAATCATTTTCCAGGGGCTCAGCTGCTTTGGAACTCTCAATAAAAAGTATATAATTTTCATATTTTGCAGTCCCAGGGGGCGCTTAGGTGTCCCCCTGTCGTTAATATTCATCAACTGGCTTCAACCCCTCGGCTGGGGGCCCTCCCTGCAATTCTTACAATGTGTTCTTTCCATTATTTATAAAGAGATTTTAATCTGGCTCTCTGAGCTGTTATTTGTTATTGCCTTTGTAAAGTTACAATTACCATACTACGATAGTTGTAAACAATTGTGGAACCTTCCTTACTCACCTAGGCTATCGTACAACGTTCAAACTTATTAGGAAGGTATTATTTTACATGGGAGGAGGTTAAGAAATAAATTGCCCACTCTCTGTCTGGTTTAGTTTGATTTAAAAAGCTTTATATTGACACCGATATTAAAAAAAATAAGCAAGTTTTTTGTGGTTGTATATCGCTGGTGCTTGGTTATCACCAATAGGCGCCAAAATTCTGATCAATGCTTTCTATATTTGGCAAATTCGGGGAGTCCTTACCACTGTCATACAATGTTCGGTGACTATTAAGTAAGTACTTTACAATTCTCCATATTTGTACATTATAATAAAACTTTTATTTGAACTACAAAATAAACCACTAAGTTAGTCTAGATAGGTTTCGGAAAATTTTAGGCCTTTTTTTTTTAATCTGACGAAATGGTGGATAATTGTGGTTGCACACGTACTCGAGAAATACCAGTATAAATCAGCAAAAAGCCAACTCACAGGTGGAAGGGGGGTTGTTGTTATAAAAAATATAGGCAATCAATATTGCAGCGCACATGATGTTCCAAACCATTGAACAGTAACTCCGTTCAATATTACAGTAAATATCAATAGCACAATGAATAGCACGTGCGTCCCCCCTCCCCTCCTCCCCCTCTTAAGCCCCGAATGAAAACAGTGCCTTTGTTGTCTCTATCAAAACAAGCAAACAAGAGTTCCTCTTAAAAAGTTGATCATTTCATAATGCACGGGAATGTACTCAACAAATGAAAATTTTTGTAAATCATTTACAAAATTAAATAAGGTTAAATAGGCCTATTCCAGTTTTAATTTTTTTCCCTTGAGATTTTCGGACGATATACTTTACAATATAGGATTAAATTGCTGTTGCCCCTATTTGGCATTGACTTTTGAGCCATCTTCAGCAAGTACTAAAAATTAATGTTAGGTAGAAAATAAAGGGAACGTAACATCCTTCAGTTTATATTAATTCTGAAGGGCTTCTTATGGACGCATGCCTACTTATAAACCTAAGTAAGTAAGTTAACGTGTATTGTAACATAACAGTTTGTACGCAATTGCATTTGCCCATTAATTGATTCTCTTTGTTTTATTTTTATTTTTGGTATTACTCGTATTATAAGTTTGGTCCTTCACCGACTTCAAGTGGCAATGGGCAAGCTGAGGCATGCTTTATTATTTGATGAATTCGGGATGGTAGGTCGTGGTCAATCTGTCTACGCAGTTCCACTGAAGATTTCGGCCAAATACGCGTACGTTGACGGAACGTTTGGAAGTACGCTTTCAAAACGCCTATCATCCCGGATCCTTATGCTACTATATATGCTTCATCAGGTAACTCTGGCCGTGAAAGTTTTTGACATTATACTGCTTTATTATTATTGTTGTTCTGAAAGCATTTGGGTGGACGTGCTATTGTATTTTCTTTTAAATAATTTATTTTGTTTAATAAGTTCCCCTAGCTGGTGGATTAGCCTGTTGAAGATAAGGAAGGAAAAGAAGAAAATAGCATTTTTATGGCCCATAAACCTAGCCCTATGGGTTCTTCTGACATTATTAGAACTATTTCCGTATTTTTGGCCGTTGGAAAACTGGTTCGTGTCCTCGATGTCAACCCTCACCGACTACAAGTCCATATGGACAAGCTGAGACATGCTTATTAATGACCATTGATTGACACATTGCAACAGGCGGGAGCCCAAGTTCGACTTTACCAAGTTCGTGAAGAGGCCTGCTTAATTCTGGGTTAGCTTTCTCGAGTACTTCAAATTTCTGTCTGCTAAAGAAGCATACTAATATAGCTTTGTCTATTGCATGCCTGATTGGATGTAAGTTGATGGACTTGCCACTTGAAGCCCAAGTCTAGCAAATACCTTACGTGCTCGTTTCCATTTTAATTTTCTGTTGTGTCCGTTCTTAAGAGCTTATAAATTGCTCAGTACTAAAAGTCAAATGTACAAATCGACGATTACAGCTGCATACAATGAACATTATTTGTATTGTACTGCACCGTACCCACTGCTGTCGCTCATTTTGTTTTCTCATTGTTTCAGGTAATCATTGCTTTCCAGCTCTTTGTTATGTTGAGCATATTAAGGCGCATTAATTGATAATTAGGGACGTTCACTCTTCAGGTAAGAATTATGAGAGTATTATTGTAGAATAGTTTCTGTCTGCGATACTGGTTGTCAATAAACAGTGGGAACGCAATTCACATTGCCGCAAATTCAATATTTGTTTTGGCGGGGAAACTTGGCTCGTCAATAATGGAAGAGGTCTTTCATTCATTTCCAAGTCTCGCTGATTGAGTGAGAATCGTAATAAACGAGGCATAAAAGCGGAATACCGACAATAATATTAAAATACGACAGCGTTGAGTCGGAGAGTTGAGAAGTTTTGCAGTTGCTGCTTACTCAGCATTCTCCGAGTATTTGATCCGCTGACGAACCGCATGGTAATCCTTCGCATACATGCCGCTCTAAACACATTACGTTCCCCATATCGTGTACCTTACCGAGCCTTCATTAATTTTCATGAGTTGCCTTTCGCAGAACCCTTGCATATCGTACCGTCTGAATTTGAACCCCTTCCGCAGACCTTTCCTCAGGCTTTGCGCATAAATGATCAACGCAATGTTCTTTTTCGAACTCGTGGTTTCTGGTTCCATAATCTAAGCCTATTTCTGGGCTTTTGGAAGTATATTTCGCAATGAAACTAAATACGGTATACATGCAAGTGGGCAGGTATCATAAGGTTACCGTTATCAGTAACGTTAATGAAGGATAGTCGGTATCCTTTTTATTTTGTACGAATTCATTTTAGTATTTTTTATGTTTAATGAACACTTACGGAAATCATGGATACTGCTGTCGTCCGCCATGCACGGTTATAGCATAAAACATAGTGGAGGGCTGCAGTATGCCAATAACCTTCGGATGGTGGAATTGGCTCTGACTCGAATATCTGTTGATTTATTAACTGCCAAACTGAGGAAAACACACTGAAAGATTACTTAAAGCTGAAATACACTATTTTGCGATACTACAGCTTGCATTAATATTGTAGTATAGTCTACTCGAAGTTCTAATATGCTTCTCCGTTGCAAGTAGCAAAGGCATGCTACAGGAAGTGAGCAATGTCCGTTGTTGCGTTAACTTCGGCAAAAGTTGGGTTGTGCACAAGTTGTCCTCTCACCCCGTCAGGCCCGCGGGAGGTCTTACTTCCATCCAAGCCTCCTTATAAAATTAAAGCCTTTCAATACGACGATGTGATGTTACTTGGAAAAAACCGAGGAAAGTCGGTGAAAAATGCTACCTACTTGAACCCACCGATAGCAGATCAATGGTGTTCAGATTAATTCTCCCTCTCCCCGTCCCATTTGAACCTCGATTCCCACTGAACAAACATACATTTCCTTCCCTCAGCTATTTCTCATAACAAAGAGAAAAATTCCCTTCGGTTAGCCTGAAGCGGTTTTTGTAATTGCTCAAGTTGGAGCGAAAGAGAGGGTGGTTCGGAAGAGAAAGAAATAAAGATGCTAATGGCGTAGGGGGTGAGTGCGAAATTTCCGGTCGTATTTTTGGGCCGGAAGTCAGTCTTTTACCTCGTTACACGTTGTCTAGAACGGTCTCCCGTTACGTGTGATTTCGCGTCCAGATTGGTTTCGAATGTCACTGAAACTCAGCGCCCAGGGACTCTCTTAATTTCTTCAAACAGAATGTCTTCTTTAACTTTTAGCTTACATTGGTTTATCGTTTCGAGTGACCCAATTTTTCAAGTTTAAATTTAAATTAAAAATCATTATCAAGAAAAACACAATTCCCTGATAAAGCGGCAGCGAAACTGTTTTCTTATCTCGTCAATTAATATTTTACTACTTTTTCAACTTCCTGTCCTGGCTTCGGGTGTTGATATTATAATTGTATTTGCATTGCTCGCCAACCATGGCGAAGAAAGCTGTCAACATCTTCCCCAGAAAAGTGGAACCTAACGTCGCCCGTAAATGATAATCATTGGTGATCCAAGCGTGCAAGTAGCCCAATTTTGCAATTTAGTATTTTGTTGACGCCTGATTTTAAAATATTTGGGTGGTGGTTTGGCTTTACGGCAGAATTCAGTTCTTTGCATGAAAAATGCAGGGCAGAATTTGCAAATTCATTGAGTGACAGCACGGGAGCTCATCTTAATTGTAATTTTTGGAAATTTTAAATAAGGCAGTCGAATGTGGGGTTTCCCAACCATATAAAGTTTGTGCGTTTTTTCGTGTATTATTTGTTTATTTCAAAGTGTCATAAAGATCATATCATATGATACATGGGAACGAAAGACATGAGATTGAAAATAAAAATTTCCCCCGCCAAGCGGATATACAAAGTCCTGGTGCGAAGGTCGGGAGTCAGCGCTGACTATTCCGGATACATTAATCAGCAATGCTTGTTTTTGTTGGACTTGATCAGTTAGTTCGATTCCACTGATCACTACCATTCAGTCTTACAGACCGGCAGCATTGATTCCATCAGGCTGCTGCTTGCAATGACTTACCTAATGTCCTGGTTCTATATTTCAATATATATATAGTCATGTGCTATGGTTTTAAGGCGTAGAGGTTAATTTGTTTAGGATGACGATAAAAAATGTGAAAGATCTATTCAAAATATTGCATGCGCACTGGAAATAATGTGAAGGGGTTGTGGAGGAAGTTAAAGCATGCTAATTATTTAAAAATTAAGAAGAAGCAAATCGAGGTTGTAAATAATAATAGTGGCACAATTTTTATCGTATTCTTTTATGCAAGTGCAATAGAATGCATGCTTAAATGAATCTTCTAACTGTCTAATAATTAAAAACGTACTATACCGTGCTACTACAATGTATTATTTTTAGGTACTGTAACTACATTTTCGGTACGTAACTAACTTTCGTCCATGTACAAAATTGCAATTGCAAATACGTGTTTTCCGAGCTCAGACAAGACAATAACGATTGCAATTCATACTGTCATAGGTTATCATTTAAAGCTATTTTCCGCCTTTCTGGTACAGCTTTCTCGCAAAATCGTGAGAAGAAAAGTCATCATATCCTATGTAATGCTTTGTAGAATCTCTTTTCTGCTCTGCAGGGATGATAGGAAAGATAAAACAGAAAGGGTTGCATGATGAGGTTTGGAATTGCTCAAAGCAAAAAAATACTGTGAACTATCCAATTGAAAACTTCTTACTACGACCCATTTTACCACTTCTTTTCAACTTTTCGTATTTTTATTATTCTGGTCGGATCTTCTTTAGAGTTTTTGCGAGAATTTTTCTCCGACGCAAAGTTTTTCGCTTCGTGGTGAATATCTATGGGTATAAGGAGTGTTTTAAGGGATGCTGTTATTTGTAGAATGCATGTCACGTGATTAGATTTGAATGCAAGAAATTTTATAATTTTCTGTCATGGTTTTCTGGTTTAGCACTGTGAGAAAATAGTAAACTGAAAATCTTGCTTCACAGAGGCAGTCAACATTTTCACATTTCTCAGCCAAGTCCGGCCTGAATGATAGAAAGAATGCTGGTAAAATTTTTATTTTATTTTTTAATCCTTTACGTACTCTGGCTATGCAAAATTCTTCCCCATTAAAAAAAAACATCATTCAAACATTTTCTTTCGCCGCAAAGGGTTGTCAGTTATGCAAAACTAGCATTTTACAGTATTTTGTCTTTATCTCTGTTTCCTGTCAGCCTTGGGGGTCTGCCGCCTCCTGCAGAACAATATCAAAGCACTGGCTGTTTTTTGTGAAAGGAAAATTTGTATGACAGGTTAAATTCTAAGGAGATGAGAATAAAGAAATTGTTATATATATATATATTTTTTTTCATAAAAAGATTATTCGCATGCAAACAATTCAATGAATGTTTCCGAATAACCTCTTCAGTCGCCTCTGTAGGTAATACCTATGTTGAGTTACGACAGGTCACCGATCGCTAGGTGTGTGGAGAGTCCCACAAGTACGAACAAGCTACCACAATGCCATTGAAGACCTATAGAATATTGCAATACTTTAGGTAGGTATGTACTGTATTTTACAAACTGAAGTAAGAGTTCTTACAGTTAAGAGACTACACTTAAACCTGTGGGTGTGCAAAATTTAATCAAGGAATTCCAGCTCTTGCATACTTGTGGACATGGTCGATCTTCTTTAATAAATAAATAAGGACTTTTTTTATATTACTAAGCCAACCTAGCGGAGTTAGGGCTATAAAGCCCTCACTTACACTCAACTAGGGAGACCCGGGACCGCCTGCTTGACATGCCCTCCGAAGCATGGCCAGAAAATGTAGCCAGTCTGGGACTCGAACCAACAACCTTTCTGGTGAAAGTCAGAGTCCGTACCACTACTCTACATGTGTTTATACTCTACTAGTTGATTATCGTGACGTTTTGGCAAGACGCATGACAGGCAGAAAAGGAAAGAAAAAAGTTACAGTAATTTAGGTGTTTACGTTGTTATGACAATGAACAATAAAGGCGACCATTCTAAGAAAGTATGCATTGGACTTACGCTTCTATATTCGTTATGATTTTGAAGAAACTATGCGCAATAAAAATGTGTTGATGGCACAGCCCGGCTCGTCCATTGGCTAGTGCTAGTGTCACACCGAGTCAAGGCCGTAGCCAGGATTTTTTTTCCGGAGGGGGTTCAGAATTGTCATTGGATATTACATAGTAGTTTTTTATTTTTCCTCTCAAAATCCGATTGTATCTAGTGTCAAGCCATTTCATTTCGGGGGGGGGGGGGGTTGAGGGTCCAACCCCCATGAACCTCCCCCCCCCCTGGCTAAGGCCTTGCACTGAGTCGCCGACTGGCTGTTATGCAGGTATGTTATGTCTAAAGTCACTGAAATGCCTGGAATAGGTAAAAATTTTCCAATAGGCCTACCATACTTAAAACTCAACCAAAATATAATTTATATTGTGGTATATTTACTTGTAAACTCTTACCCAAACTTGGTGAAGTCATGCTTACGCTTGTTACTTTTTGTCAATGGTAAGCTTAAGTATAGGACTAGGTCCATAAAAAGCCCTTCGTGACCTTATTAATTTAATTTCTTGCAGTGTTATCCAATTTAATGCGACATCTGGCTGTTTGATACCTGCAATGTACCAGGTACCTGCAATATAATATGTAATGTTAAATTTAAGAGTTTACAGCCCATAGGAAAGGGGCAGCCCGAAATGTAATACTTTTTATTTAATTAACTAAGCATGTTATTAAAGATTTGGCTCATCAAAGTTATACTATAGAAGACTACTTCATGCATCATATAATAAGTTATTTTTAGTTTTCGAAAAGTTATTGTTTATAAAATATTTGCATATTTTAGAAAAAACTACAATTTCGAAAATTAAAAATATCTTATAATATGATGCATGAAGTAGTCTTCTACAACTTTGATTAGCTAAATCTTTAATAATATGCTTAGTTAATTAAATAACAAATAAAACGTGTTAAATTTTGGGCTGCCAATTTTCTACGGGCTGTACACTCTTAAACAGTTATCGGACACCTATCGGATCGGCCTTCACACGGGTAGTACCTTTTATTTATTTATGCCTATTGTAGTTTACATAAACAATCAACGTACGTTTCAGGTATCTTTGTCAGTAAAGAGCTAGAAGCAATAGGGAGACGAGTTGACGGAAATGCTGAGGTAGCAACAAAATTGCTGTGAGCTCTAACAGAATGTTAATCAGGGCAGGAGCATCTGTTGGCGTAATTACCGTTAGCTTTGTTCCATTGCTGTCCCAGCACTGCTTACCTACAGTACTTGCTGATTTATTCTTTTACTTCCAAGCTGTGAATAGATTTGCTGAATTGTGCTTTTTATCATTTCTTCCCCCATCGAAGCGGCTTCGTAATCAATGGCTTCTTTTTATCTTAAGCTTTACTTAATGTGTCCGGGCCTGGAACGGGTTGATCCAAAACATTTAGGCCTGAATGGCCTATTCATTGGCATCTGAGGGATCCGTCTGGGACACAGCTTCTGCTGGCAAACCCTGAAACCCGGGATGAACGTTACACGAAGCCAAAATGTGACTGATGAGATGAGACAAAAAAGAAAGACAAGAGAATATCCCTCCACGGGAATCAAAATGTAGAACCAAGGGATATAAAAATTATAGCGCCAATAAAAACTTGAAACAATTATTTTTTATTTGATAAAGAGGAAGAAAATGCTAAGAAATAAAAAAGGTTGACAAATTTCAGGAAACATCGTTATCCTTAAATCCTCTTTGGATTTAGCCCGACGCCGTCCGCCGGTTTTCAGGCTGCACAGGGTCCCTTTTTTTCTTGCCTACCTACTATATAATATTGTTTCTGAAAAGACCCACCTACAGTTTCTGCCGTTTATTTTGATATTCTTTGGAAGCTGCTGAGACGATTCAGTAGGGAATTGACAAATTGGGATGATATAAAGCAAACATGCCTAGGTACAGGTAGGCACAGTAGTTCGCGCTTAGCGCTATGTAGTTCATGAGTGAACGGAACTGATGAATCCGTTCATTTAAGTGAACTGAACTGTCCTAACCAGTTCCATCAACTGGTCTTTCGGTCCCTAGTTCAAAAAGAACTGCTCGAGTTGACAGGTATTTTTGGAATAGGTAGTTATTTTCGAATGGTGAACTGAACGGATTTTCCTACGAAAACTGAACTGGTATGAACGGTTTCAGTAAAATTTGTGAATACATTACTACGTGAGCTGAATTTTTCATTCCATGCAAAAGTTGAAAAAATGTAAGCAAGCAACACCAATACTCCATATATCTTACTGTATGTCACTTCAGATTAGGCTTTGGCCAACTACTATACTACTAGTGAGTACTTGCTATCTTGTTTTATACTACTGAACCTAACTGCACTTCAGTGACCATGAAAGTGGTTTACAACCATCTTGGTGATCTTGCCATTTTTTATTTTTAAAATTGAATTGCAGCCAATATCAACCGTGTCATACTACAAAATATTGCTAGCCTACGAACTGTTGCGAACCAAAAGTGCCGGTTCCATTAAAATAATGAAATCCCTGAAATCGTCCTAAAAAACATGAACAATTAAAATTTATAGATGGTTCCGTACTGAACATCCCAACAGGCTTCTTTTTCAATCTACACATTCATTTCGTCAAAATAATTTAGAAGGTTTATTGCTGTAACAAGGGAACTGTCCAAATTAAAAAAAAAAAAAAATACATTTTGCGATATTGTACCACGGACCGTATAAAATGTGGCAACGAAATTTCAAGCTGGCCCACTGACTGTAAAATCCAATCGCATTTGCGGCCGACTCATATTAAATTCGGGGCTGCACCAAAAACTCTTTCCCTGCAGGACGAGGCAAATTTTATTTCAATAAAAAATTCATGAACATTAACATCAATGGGTTACAGAAATGGAAAAGTTGAAATAGAATTTCAGGTTTAATACCGGCTTATATTGTTGTATTCCGATGGATTTACACCTGTCTCTGTTCGTCCATGACCAATTCTGTTATAGCGTTCTTTTACACGTTATTGCTAATTTACATCACGAATGGTGTTTGTGAACTGATAGCTTTCCATTCATATAGCCATATCACATTACCAAACCATTTTTCAGACGCATAAATATTGTTTTCCTATTTACATGTTAGTATAAATTAAGCTTTGTTGTTGAACACTAAACCTTGCTTGAAAAACTAAACCAGGCTCCATTCAAAATGCATATAGCCCCAATATTTTAGGTCTATCCTATCGATCATTTTCTCAGTGGGAGAAACCCGGGCCTTTGTTTGCAGTTGTAGCCTAAATGCTAATCTTCGTTCGTTAAAACTAAACTTATTGTCAAAACGTGTAAAAACGAATTTTTTTCTAGGTACCAAAAACCTTTAACCGGGGGTGTTTGCAGTTATATTCATGAATCTTCAATTTCGAGATTTCAACAAAAGTAGCTTACCGCAAATCTTCAATTATATTTTATTTTAGCTTTCCTATAGGTTCCTATTTATCATTTTTTGCTTTCCGATATATGTGTTAATATAAGGAAAGCTTTGTGATGGTCAAAAATTTCGAATTCGAGATTTCAGTGGATTTACAAGATTTGATGTCCCCGGAAACTAAAAATTTGTTTTTACGAAATTTCTGTCTGTCCGTCGATTTGTGGACAAACTACTCAATGGATTTCGATGAAATTCAGCATGTAGGATTCACAAAAGTCATACCTAGGGAAAATTTATTTTTATTTTGGGACACCCCCCCAACTCCAAAAAACCGCTAAATTGTTTATTCTCAAAAACGGCTCAAACTATTTCCTTAAAATTCGCACATTTTTTAGTCCTCGTGAATGTAAACAAAACCCTTGCAGACCACATACCACTTGACAACTTGTTCCTAGGGGAAAAAAATTAAAAATGCTCAATTTTCATGAAAAATTACTAAAAAAAACTTTTCCTAACTTTGTTTTGGTGACTGCTAAATAGTGTAACAATACCAAACAAGTTCATCAGAGATAGAAAATCTCGGACTCCACTGATTTTAAGTGGCAAGGGTGAACATCGTTTAGTAGAAAACATCGGTTAGTAGAGAACTATTAGCTGGGTGATTAAGTCTTTCTTTACTCATACCCATGTAATAAGAATTATAATTTTTTTATGGACTTTTATGGACCCAGACCTACTTACACTAGCCCATAGGTCCCTTGTCCAATGCCAATGACTCCATGAATTTTGGACAATATTTCCATTGTTTCCGTATGAAATTTCCGTAACAAACTGGTATGTAATAAGAATATACTGGATATTTTAATCGCTTTATCTTCCGATGTCTTCCATAATAAAAATGATTTGGCGTAGTGCAGGACTAATAGTCCTGCACTATTCTCTATCTTGGAAAAAAATATAAAAGTACCTACAATGTCAGATTACAGTTTTTTCAATACCTACTAAATAGATATTAACGAGCCCAAATTATAATAGTCATCACTAATTGAATAGTTTCGGCCTTTGGGGGAACCGCTGGTAATTATTTTGATGGTTTAGTCCTTACAAGAGTGGCGTCAAAACTTGTCTTCAAAGTAAGGCTCCGCTTTATATTTTCCGGCTAATTATGACGTGATAGCCCCGGGAAATCCCAGATAGATGAATAAGGAAAGCTTTCAATTTTCATTCCTCTCCCCACCCGCCTTCGTGCAATTAATTTGACAAGTTTGAGGTCTCATTATTAGCAATACGATTTTACCGATTTTAATAATTTGAAAGGGTTCGTGAATGTGAATTGGAGGTTGATTCATTAAGGCAGTAAAGGCTTAATTGCATATATTGAACTCGGACACCCAAACATCTGTTTAATAATTTATTTATTTATTTTTGCAAAATCAAATTTTTCGGGAAGTATTTATTATAGGGCTCACTATCCAGTATTTATCATGGTAAAAACCACGTTAAATATCGTAAATATAAACAATGAAAAATTATTGACACGGCACAGAAATTTAGCGAAGCATGTACCTGGGTAAATTTGTGTAAGCAGTCGATCTTCCTTTGCATTATTATACCTACATGCAGAAGGTGATACTTTTCTTGTCATAGAGCCAAATTATGTTAGTTTCCGTTTCTTAACCGTCAGCAGCAACTCGGCTTCTGTATCCATTTGCCTCAGGAACTCAGCATTAGGAACACGATCTCTCCAGGATATGCAATTTTTATAAGCGTTCCAAATGTCATCATATCGTGACCGGGTAGTATACGTACCTAATCATGATATCACAGTTTTTATTTACTGTACTGTATCTGTTGAGTTACGAGTGGTATGATGTTGCTAATAAAGAGTCAAAGGAACTATCAGTCATTACCAATTTGCTTGTATTACTTTATAGTCGAGTATTGGGTAATATTAAATGGAATATTTATTGATGTATTCACAGTTGCCGCTACAAAGTCTGTATTAATTAATGGTAAGCTTACGAATAAATAACTAATGTTTGTCCTCTTGTTCATGAGCTCATATTGCATTCAATGCAATTACAACTTAATTTATCAATTTATGCTTTCATATTCAATGGCGGTTGGCTGTTTCCATAGTCAAGTAGCCTCCAAAGGTAAACGCATTACAGCAAATTGCTATACACTGGTCATTAGCAAACACTTTCCTTAGACCCCCAGGAATACTCCAGACATGTTCATCATCTTCTTCTTCTTCTGGCTCGACAACACTCCTCCAGGCCTAACTCCGCTAGGTTGGCTTAGTAATAGAACAAAAAAGTCAATATTTATTTATCTCGGTTTCCTATGACGCTCCACCATCTACGGACTCCCCACTCGAGCAGGTCAGTTTCCAACTCATCCTTCCAGCGTTTTCGAGGACCAGGCATGTTCATGTCCTATTAAAATGTTTCGGATTTAATTAAATCGTTCTTAAAACTTAACCTTTGTGCGCGCACGGGCTCTGACAACTATATTTTTTGTTCCCTTGATAATGTTTATGGCTAATTTTTCTGCTAATGGTCAAACGGGGAAATTAGTGGTAGTTTCCTATAGTAGTAGTCGGGACCCAGGCCGCAATTTGGGCCCATAGGTCCCCCAGTCGTACTAGTCGAGACCCACTGCTTCAGCGAATCTCGCCATGGCCACGGGTCGGACTTCTGGAGCCCAGCCGTCAGTAGCAATTGTACATCCCAGATGTTCCAGTCTTGGGCGCCTGATCTTATGGCACTCGGCGAGAATGTGCCATCCACTCTCGGTCTCCATCGCACAATGTCGGCACATGCCATTGTCCACTTGCACACCAATCCGGGCGAGGTGGTGCTTGAAGTTCCCGTGATCAGTGAGCAGGGATATCACCCGACGCACGCGCGTTCTGTCCAGTGCTAATAGACTCTTAGCCCTTTTGGTGTCTGGATATTTGATTAGGCGCTTCGTATGGATGCAGTTTCATATAATTTAGTGACTAGAAAAATTATCTTAACCTCAGTCGCACATTAATATGGGTATTGTGAAAAAAAAGGATCTAGGGACCCCTATGCGAAGACGGAGAGTGGCGTATAGAAAACTACGCCAAAATAGACACAATACTCAACGGAGAAGGCATAGTCAGGTTTATAAAAGAGCAACCCATAAAAATGTAAGGCTACCGCATGCCGAACAAGATGTACAAAGCAAGCATGACAGGAAGACGACTGGCGGGAGCGCGGGACGTCCTCGAAAACGCTGGAAGGATGAGTTTGAAATAGACCTCCGCGTGTTGGGAGTCCTTAGATGGTGGAGCGTTCTACAAAACCGAGATGACTGGTGGAGTATTGTCGAGCAGGCTCATCAAGGGCTGCAGAAGAAGATTTGTGAGAAAAAAAAAACTGGGGCTATAGGCCTATCTGACTCCGGTGATTAATAGAGAAACATAACATATGCAACTTTGGGTTTCATCAGATTGAGGAAGTGAAATTGAAAAATTATTTTACAATGTGATAGTATTGCAAATTACTAAGAGCTTTCCCCTGAAAATTAAATCCTGACCTGCCAACACAACAAAGGTCCAAAACTAATGTCTTGGCTGTTTTCCAACCATCCCCCTTCCTTCTTTGCTTCAACCCCTCTCACAGAGTTGTCGTCTAATTTCAATTTATCCGGGAAATCCTTCAGTTGTCATGCTGATGAAAGAACCCAAAATGAAGTTAGGTATCGACAAGCCATTATCGGAATTAGGAAGCTCTGGGTGCTGTAGTTACTGGACCTACCGCGAGAGGCGCTCACGTCTGCAGCCAGCGGCTGGTTCCGTTCCTGCTCAGCAGTCGCCTCTGTGTTGTGCTGTGGGGAGGAGTGTTGTAGCACTCTGCGGTACTATTGCGTATATTTGCCGGTGTTTTCAATTCTGTTTGTTTGTGTAGAAATTTGTGAATTGGTAATGATGCTTTAAGCGCTAAGCTTTATTGATTGGATTGCATTTTAATTTGTTTTAGTGTGTTAAAACAGAGCTGTGAAAATGTAGCCCTAACCTGGCTAGGCATGCAATTTTGGGCCACTAATAAGGTGGCTGAACTAAATATTAATATCTTAGCCTGGTCAGGCAAGTGATTTTCTCCCCCCTCCCCCACCGCAGACCGAAATAGGTGCACTTTTAATATGAATAGTATCAATTTAAACTTCAGGGGCTTCGTTCTTGTGTTCCCGTGCCCCCCCCCCCTCCTGGATCCGCCATTGATTTTTTGCTCTTCAAACTAGAATAGGTCTACATAGACTCCCTGGAAATCGTATTCTGATTTTGTCAATTATGTAGCCTACTCCGACTTAATCGGAAACAATCAATAAAACTTGGCGCCTATAGGCCTGTTTTTTTTTTGTCTTCTTAATGAGGGGTTTTATACCAAAAAAAAACTACCAAATATGTTTTCACAAAAACGACCACAACGATTTCTTTTAAATTCCCACATATTGTAGTCGTTATTAATTTAAACGAAAGCTTGGCGTCTTGCCCCTGTATAGTTTGATTCTGTGGACAAAAAAGGTAAATAACCCTCAATTCCGTAAAAAGAACGAAGTTTACCAGTGCCAGGTATTCCTGCATGAATTTC
Organism: Psococerastis gibbosa; assembly: GCA_963971405.1. Classification (NCBI taxonomy): domain Eukaryota; kingdom Metazoa; phylum Arthropoda; class Insecta; order Psocodea; family Psocidae; genus Psococerastis; species Psococerastis gibbosa. The sequence continues at coordinate 27,334,137 of OZ020488.1, read as the reverse complement.
GTTTGTAGCTCGCCGTCACAGGACAGCCTACATTGCACTTTAGTTACGTCAAGTCACAGGTGATGACGGAAAATCCCAGTGTCGCGTGTCATTTCCTTCGGTCTTAGTGCAAACTTCGCAAAAAATTGTGCCGAGCTAACCTCGCATTTTCTTACCGTAAATTGTCTATTTTTCGCCTTTATTCACCTTCACCACTCGATGCAGGTGCGCCTACAGACTTTTTCCAGGGGGGGGGAGGCATACAAGTTTGGTAAACCGATATTTATAATGTCTTTATATCATTCCAATATATAAGAACCGGTCCGAGTTTACTCGAACATGCTTTCCAATTTATGAATTAGTAGAAAATTAGAGAAAATAAGTAATTTCATGGTAAATAATTTTTCTACGGTTTAATTTGGGATATCTCTGGGGGGGGGGGTGTCCACCTGACGTCACTGGAGGTGAGGTAACCTTGATAAATTTAAAAATCTTTAAAACTCCATTCTATCTAGTGTACGCTGGGGGGGGGGGGTCCGGAACCCAAGGACCACCTCTGGCAATCGCCTAGGATATCACCTATCCCAAAGCACTGAATTAATCGATGGCATTGCACATTCTATACCGGTCAGACCAACTCATTACCACACAGTAATAATGGCAGGGCATTTGCATTTGCACTTGCATGCATTTGAGCGTGAATTTTCTACCATTTTTTTAAAAAACATTTTTTGTGACCAAAACCAAATACTTTTTTGGGAAAGCAAACTGTCAGGTTTCGTTACTCGTTTACACACCTAAAACATGCCTGAAGGTAGAAATCATCGAAAGAAAGGTTTAGCAGAAAAATTATTTTTTAGTCATTTTTCATTATAATTTAGTTATTTTTATTTTTTTACCCCCCGAAGCAAACTATCAAGGGGCAAGCGACCCCCTGCATTTTATTAACATTAATAAGGGCTACAATATATGTGAATTTTAAAGAAAGAGCCGTTTTTGAGAAATAATTTTTTTAGACGTTTTTTCGTTTTTTTGGAGTTTTTGAGAATAACTCCCCCCCCCCCCCAAATTGAGTTAGCCCAAAATAAAAAATTTCATCAAAATCGGCCGAGTAGTTTGCCCGGAAATAGATGAACTGACAGACAGACCGACAGACATTTCGTAAAAACCACTTTTTTGGGTTCCTGGGACCTCAAAACGCGTAAATCCGTTGAAATCTCGGAATCGAAAATTTCGACCGTCACAAAGCTTTCCTTATACTACGTATAAATTGGAAAGCAAAAACAATGATTCTTCCTAGCCAACGCTAAAAATTGTCAGTGGGGCGCACCTTATATCCCCACCTGACTTCATGCATAGTCAGAGCTTACCGTAGTGAATGATTGAATTCACTGCCTGAGGGAATGTTCCTATTCTATCATATGCACACTACTAATGAGCAATAACTAATGATAATTAAGTATTCATTCTTCCCTTAGGTTAGGTTTAAGAGACGCAGGCTCCGGTCTCACTCTCATCCAATTTTTCGACTTTTCTACTTACTTTCCTACTTACGTAGGGCTTGCCTTCTATGTATTTAATTCTTCGAATGCCTCTTCAATCGAAGATTAGCGATCATCATGGCAATTGTAAGCACGTAGATATAAGGAAGTCAAGTAAGACTGTACCAGGGAATTGTAATGCAGTGGTTTCCCGTTGTCTTCTGCATCCTTATGCCGTTGACTCTTCATTGAGTTCCTCCGCCTTCGGGGCCAGTTTCCCAAGCCCAGGTCCCACGACAAACGAGTGCCCTAGTAGTGGTTGCTTTTATTGGCGCTACTATTCGCCCCGTACATATAGTCATCCTTATAAATAAATAAAGACTTTTTTTGTTCTATTACTAAGCCAACCTAGCGGAGTTAGGGCTACAAAGCCCTCTCTTACACTCAACTAGGAAAGCCCGGGACCGCCTGCTTTACATGTCCTCCGAAGCATGGCCAGAAAATTTAAGAAGTGTAGGACTCGAACCAACAACCTGTCGGGTGAAAGTCTGTACCACTACTCTACATGTCTTGACCTTGGGCTGCTGTGGCTTTTTCTAGACATGCCTGCACCACTGGACTTGCCACCAACACACCAGCATCCGATAATGTCGCTGCTAGGTCGCGGACTGCTTAGGCGCGTTTTCCACCGACCGACTAGGGCTAAATACAAATACGGTGACGTGGTAACAGACATTCAAGACTTAGGCGTGGTTTCCACCGACCTCGCATTGCAGAATGCAAATGACATTGACATTGTTTGTTTTTCTTTTTATAGAAATCTATTAAAATGTTTGTAATTAACACATCCCATGACGCCATTTTTTAATTTTAGTTAGTTTGTCTGTGATTTTACTCTATGATCATTGATCAATTTTAACTATGGCATAGAGTGAAACAAACATTTTCGTCAATGCCACTTGCATTCTGCAATGCGAGGTCGATGGAAACACCGCCTAGGTCTTGAATGTCTGCTACCACGTCACCGTATTTGTATATAGCCTTAGCCGGTCGGTGGAAACCCCGCCTTATTCGTTGTATTCGCAGTTGGCACCGTATCTGGTGGCCAATTCGCTATCCTCCCCCTGTGACTAGCGGCGGCTAGTAGCCTGCAGCTCAGTCCTGCATTTAATATTTCTACACAATAGGCTAGTATGCACTGTTATCTGTCTGTAACTCGTCAAATTAGTCCCTTCTATCTATTTAACAAAGATATCAACAAATTGGGCCCACAGCTACAACTAGGCTGACAGAAAGGCCATAACGCATTAATCAAAGCCTAGAAGTGAGCAAAAGGTCATAATGAATTAGGGAACAATGGAGGCGGAAGAGAGCGCCTGGGGGCGAACCCGGGCAAATGTTTTCAAACTCATATAATGACGCGTCTATTTACCATTCAGCAAAATGCTAATGATCTTTCTCAGTATGTGCTGTATTAATTTCTTCCATTTCTCTCCATTGCTTACTCCTTTTATGGATGAAGTCTTTTCTGAAATGGTACTGTAAATAATAGGCCTAGACAAGCAGATGAAATAATTTCCAAAAAATCCTCTGAGCACTACATCACTACCGTGGAAATAGTACACATGGCAAACGAACATTGTCCCGTCGTGTCCATTATGCTTGGGGTTGCCATTATTAGGGGGGGGGGGGGGTACGAAGGCCTACTTCATCACATGCTCAAAGGAGTAGGTCACTCGCGGTTTCTGGCTGATGACATTCAAATTATAATAATACATAATTTTTAAAAAACTAATATGCATATTCCACCAGCGTTTCCACTGCAATTTAGCACAGACCCTGATGAGCACAAATTCGTTAATAAGTTGTTCCTCCGGAAATCCTGTTATAATGATGCATTTTAGGAACGTACCACTTCTTTTGTTACACTAGGAACATAACATTCTAACAGTTCTATTCACATAAAGTGAATAATATCAATTCCAGGAGAAATGTGGGCCAACATGACAAAAAGGCTTGCCTTTATTCTCTGTGAAGTCTTGTTTCCCGCGGGGGCATTGTAATATTTAGGTTTACAACATAATTAGGATGGTTAGAGAAGTACACATCGAAAGCATGTGACGAAACTTTGCCAACTTTAGAAGAAACTCGTGCAATATAAGGAACCTCTGTTTTGTAGTTTGTTATGTGTCGAGTTCAAATCCCTTGCTTCCCTTCTTTCTTTTGGGGATTTTAGAGGACTTACAATTCCCCCTCTTCTGGTGGCTCTGTAGACCTTTTTTTTCTTTTCTCTTTCTCCGATTGTTGATTCTCTGCTTTGAAATTTGCTTCTTTGTTGTTTTCTATTTGTGTCAGGAGTAGCCAACCCATACCAAGTATAATCCACCAAAGCACAGCCTGTTCCAAACTGCGGCAAACTTGGTAGTTTGCTCAGCGTTGGCAGGGTGGGACACAAGGCCGTAGCCAGGATTTTTTTTCGGGGGGGGGGGGCGTTTAGACATTTCATTGGGTATTACATAGTGGTTTTTATTTTTCCTCTCAAAATCCGATTCTATCTAGTATAAAGCCATTTCATTTCGGGGGGGGGGGGGGGGGTTTGAACCCCCATGAACCCCCCCTTGGCTATGGCCTTGGTGGGACATGATAACGTGCTGAGACTATACTAGTCAGTCTGAGAGCGTGTCGAGTCCTGGTCACCTCCGAATTAATCGTGTGACTTTGTTCCCCAAGTGGTTCGGAGTCCACTATAATCAGGAAGTCCACCCTGTCAGTCAACTCCCCTTCTCCCCGATGGGAAGGAGTCTGCCCATAGGGTGCCTCAAGTTAATAAACAGATTCACTCCCCCCGCCAGGCTGGCAGGGTTGCTAAAAACCGAAATGCAGAAGGCAAGCGTTGAAAAAAAAAATGTGTATCAGGATTACAACAAACCGTTGTTTTCGTTTTTAAGATATCTTCTATTTTGGCCGTTTGGAGAATTGGGAACGTAGATATTGGCCGCCCCTGGATCACTCCAAAATCAGTCAGTTTTTACTTTTTATTTAATAAACCATTTTCTACGGTCCATGTTCTCTTGAAGATGATATGCTAGTATTATTATGAGTAATTCAAAATTTGGATGAAACTACCTACTTAGTACATATATTCGACAAGTTGCAGCAAGTCAGATATTCCCACGAGAAATGCTGTGTTTCCACAAGCTATGCCGAGGGCTCACCACTTAATATAATATTGTATTTCACATTACATACTGAACTGCTTTTTTCGACGAGAAACCTTATTTCTCCGCATGGAAACTTATCCTTCCGGAAAATATGAAATTGTGCAAAAGGTTAGGTATTTCAATTAAATCAATATGTTATGAAGATTGGATGAAAGTGGCTTCACTTGGTATCTAAAGAGAGGAAGGTCCGCAGCGGACGGTTTGGAAGGAATTTCATAATTTATGATGTGGGCATCCCCAATCGCTCCCCTTCCTCCCAATTTCTTCCCCTTTGAGGATTTCTGAATGCTTGCTTTGCTGCTGTAAACCATCTGCTATAATTTCCGCTTGGTATTTTATTTTTCATTCATTTTACTGATTTTATTAGTACTGGTATTGTTTTTGTACCCTTGTAATTTTTAACTGCTATTATTATGCTAGAAGATTTGAGTTTTTTGAGTATTTATTAATTAAAAAACATACCAATAGCTACCATAAATACCATAACAAACAACCACACTATAAGTGCACTTTGTGAAGGGGTCCTGCGTCGTAGCCCTTATAATGAATTACCAAAACATTGCACAATAAATCGGAGAATGGTCGAATACACTCAAATCTTAGAACAGACCAAAGTTCCCTGTCTATAGTCCAAACTCTATGCCTCGGTGCACAGGTCCATCTTTATAAACCGAGAAACATACAAAGTAGCCAATCGCATGATGGGTCTAATATTACGAAACAAAATTTCAAAATTGTGTTTAAAGATAAGTATTCATTACCAATTCTTTATTTTCATCAGCTACACCCAGTTCTCTAACTATTTATAGCCATGTGACGTCATCAGTGTTTATTGATGGAATAGACACGTCCCTAGTGTACCTCTTACTGTTAACGGTTTAGTGAAGCTTTACTCCAACATGGCGGATTGACGGAGAGTTAAGCAGTGATAGAGGGAACTTTCCTATTGTTGCCAGTGTGGCGTACTGACGTCCCAAGTGTGCGGGTATTTCTGTTGATGGTTTAGTGCAGTGATACGCCCGTCATGACGGATACTTCGGCAGTGATTGAGGGCACCGTCAAGTTTCGGGATGGGAAGAAGTGGAAGTCCCGCTGGTGTGTTATGAGAAAGTTGTCTCCAGTGGCAGGTATGTTAATTGTAGCAAGATCCATATTTTTAATTTAAGTCAAGGGATTAAAGCATTAATTAAAAAGGGCCTTATGCGTGTAAAAATCAAATCCCTCATGAAATATCATAATTTTATTAGAGCGTTGTCAAAATCATCAGTGCAAACAGAAGAAATTTTTCTGAACAGTTTGATATGTTAGTATGTTATGTACCTCTTTCTCACACAGATTGGCCACAAATATTGAATTTGATTTGAGCAAAAAACGTTTGGTGTGATTATCCAGAGGAAGGAGTTCAAGAACTAAGAACTGTGGCCAGTTGGTGTTAATGAAAGTTACATGATACAGATACTTACAGATATTTCTAATGGTTCTACGATCGATAATCCCTGCGCAAATCGACTTTGTTCAAAAAGGTGTAGTGTAGGGGGGGGGGGGATCAGATATTCACAATATTTCCAAGCAATTCCAGAAATGCCACATAATCATTGTTATCGTGAGAGTTAATGTGAATAAATTATCAGTAGAATATGTCTGGCCCGGTACACAAGAATAATTCTCGCAGCCCCGATTGGCCGACGTCATTGTAGAAATACGGCTTGGTGAATGGTTCAATAAGACGCCCATTTAAGTTGGGTTGAAATGTTGTCTGTATAGGAGAGATGGAACATTAGCCAAAAATGGATTTTTTTTTTTTTAATTTCCCACGTCTCCTATGAACAGACTTTGAAAAGAATAGCAGGTAGCCCCAGATTAAAAAAAAAAAAAATTGGCTAGCTCGAATGTCTCACCTTTCCTAAATAGTACTCTAGCTAGACTAATGGAGCAAATATTGCATTAATGTACTATATTTAAACTACTGTACCTAATTCTTACTCAATAGAATCTTTGCCCTGACTATTGTCTATCTATAGGCATACTGTATACCTGTATGTACTGCTTGAACGCAACCAATAACCATGCGAAGGACATAATGTACATTGTCATACGAAGTACAGCATTTGTATAGAAACAGCCTATGGAAAGTCAAGAACCTCCACTATCTTAGATGTATTACATTTATTGTGTATCACAGAGTTTATCTGGAGTATAAAGTATGGTATAATAACTTTATTGTTGTGCTCAGTATGAGTCGTAGCACCCTCTTTGTGTCGACTTCACGCCTTCATACGATAACGTTTTATATACCGTCTAATGGCAATGTTCCCGACCTCTGTGACCTTTCTTGACTCTCGTGCAGTGCACTTGAACTTTCAGGTTCATAATGCCATTTATCATACGTTGCATGCACCTTAAATGAAACCTATTTTACAACCTATACAAGTTTAACCAATTTGAGGAAATAATACGTTCATTATGAGCAACACCAAAATTGATCTCGGCCGGGGCTGAGAGCGTGAAGTTCGGGCCATAGCTACTTTACCTACTTTACCTGTATAGTTAGTGATATATTGAAAATGGCCCGTTTGATTCTCGCGTTTCTGATGTTGAACGTTGTTTTGAACTTGAGCGTGTATTCAAACTGACTGTGGGAACCGTGAGCAACCTGTGAAAATACTGTACGAAGAATTTTATACAAAATTTGATTTTCCAGGAAAATTGAAATTACTGACCTATATAGTAAAACTACGCTGAGTTGAGTCACAGCAGAAAAATCACCATGCGAGCTTTCCCATTCATACCTCATTCCATGTTCATTATTGCCTGCTGTGAACTGTGGCGCTAGAAGGGGGTGCAGGAGCACTGTGGCTTACCTTGAGACGTGTAGCCGACGCTTACCGGTACCGGTGCTGAAGTACAGCAGCAGAGTAGTCAGAGCCACAGTGTGACAGGATGAGGTGTTAGGCAGGAAGTACGATACAATAGCACAGTCCACGGCGAGTAATTAATAAGTAAAAAACAAATAAAATAGATAAAAGTAGGTAATACTAAATGCGTGAGCTTATAGGTAAGAGACGGAACTGGACTGCTGTATGAGAAAAAGCAGCACAGCACTCAACTTGCTAAGTTTTGCACTAACATGCACAACTATGCATACCTCATTGCATGTTCATTATTGCGTGCTGTGAACATTAATTTTGAACAAATTACAAATGTCTACTGGTTCCTGATGTCACTACTGTACTTCTATTATTTTCTTATTCGCATGCTCTGCATTGTATCTGTAATTCAGTAATCAGTAGGTAAGGCAGATGAAGTTACTTGCCTGTCTGTCTCTGCTCTCCTCATTAATAATTCAGTTTAAAGTTTATTATTATTACGATTAGCATAATTTAACTTAAAGCTTTAAAAGCTTCCAGAGAAACTTTGCTACTCTGATCTTCAAAACGAAGGCTTTTATGAAACGACAATCAATTATGATTATTTTAATTTCCTGGAAGTATTTCCAGCATTCGCAAGATTAGTAAACACTCTTGTTTATGCCTAGAACCTCTGTATAGCAAATTAAATGCAAATTGAATTTGTTCAAACTAACATATTATTTCGGAATGAATCATTTGCTGCAAAATAGTTAGTCATCTGCCCCCGGCTCGCCATATTGGGCGAAAAAAGCCGCAACTGGGACTCGTACCAGGTAGGCAATCATACTCACACTGGATGGTAGTTTTGAAAGCTTACTTCCAAACGTTTCGTCAACATCTGCGGTTGACATCTTCAGTGGAACTTATAAGATTGTATTTCTAGTCTCCGCTGCCTATCATCCCGGATTCTACGGCTTCTACGGATTCATCACGTAACTCCGGCCGTGAAAGCCTTTGTGGTTATACCGGACCGGTCGGTCAGTCGAAGCCTCGGTTGTTTATTTAACTAATATCGTTGCCAGAAGCCTTTGTTGCCGAGGGACAGATAGACGGACTTATTAATCAAATCGAAATAAAAATTTGTGAATGGTTTAGAAACATTTTTTTAATGATAAGGCAACGCGTTTATGTGTTTATGTGTAGTGCAATTCATATGCACTGTAGGCATGGACGGATACAGGGGGGAGCTGCCCCCCAAAAATTTGGTAAATCTATTGTAAATTAATATATTACGCTCTGATTTAATCAATTCTACATATGTTTTTCCTATTTTGACCCACAGCTACCCCCCCCCCCAAAATGGGCTGGAACCGTCCCTGACTGTAAGTATATAGAAGTAGTAATATCCACTCTAATTATTTTTCACTGACTGACGGCCAAGGTGATTATTAAACAGCTCTAATCAATAGGCACACCTGGGATCTGGCACCTGTAACCAGCTAGCAAAGAATAGTACCGTAGTTAATAAATTTTTTTTCTCGAGACCAAAGTCTCAGCTAGTCACCTGATGTTGATGACGTATGAAACTCAAGGTCATGGGTATTTACGACATGTCTACTACAAAAAGCCAATGCTGGTTCTGTTCGTTATTCTGAAACAAATCTAACGTTTTTGTGGTATCATTGAGACATCAAGCTTGTACAAGTGGTACAACTACTAATTTATCGGATAAAGATTTTCTAGACATACCGTACACCAGTAAAAAAACGTACCTCCTACTCCAAAATAGAATTCACACGCCAAAAATTTTGATAGTTACCTATCGTAGTTAGCACAGTAAGTCTGACTATGGGATATGTTTCCTCATTGTAGTAAATTTGTCTATTTGGAGTAGAACCCATTAGAAGCTTTAAACTTTACAGTTATAGAAACATGGCTCTCAACTTTGAAATCCTACAGAAAAGCCTTAATTCTTGTTGAAGCAACGCACCCCAATTAATCGGATTTTAGTTTTTAGACTCCAGCTCTGCGAACTGCTGGAATTGTTCTTAAACAACTCAAAGTACCACTCCATCCTCCATTCATTCAGCTTTCAAAATTATGGCTCCTTCCCGTCCATCCTGAAATTAGTGCAGCCTTTCCTATAGCTATATCAATTTTTCATTTTCCTTTCTTCCCTACTGAATGCGTTGAAACAGCTTCTAAATTACTGGTAGAGGTATTCACAGCTGGAGTATTCACAATAGGGGTATTCACTCCGTTTCGATTTCCCTAAGGGAAAGTAGAACTCCAGTTAAGTTTTTCTACGGTAGAAAAATAATGCCATAAGGAAATGTAGGCTATTTCAAAACATTCCCCACTTTCCCTACTTGGTTGGGTAAACTGAGCATGGGAAATCGAAAACGCCAAACGGCCATATTTGTTGTTGTTTTGCTTTTGAATTTTAAAATAAGCTCTGCGACAGAAATTAATAAAACAACAATAAAAGGAAACATATGGCAAGAGGTGGACTACAGCAGGAGGCAAAGAAACTTTGGAAGTAAGTTGGGTTAGGTTGGGTAAAGTCGGAAACTTAGAGATATACGTTTCCATGGCAATTATTTTTCTGCGTAAAAAAACTGGAGTTCTATTCCTACTTTCCCCTTAGGTAAATCAAAACGGAGTGAATACCCCTAATCTGTTGAATTAGATTTTTCTATTTCGAATTTACTAACTTGTAATCACTGCCGTCATTTATTGTTGTGGCGCTGGAAGGATGAGTTGGAAACTGACCTTCGAGAGTTGGGAGTCCGTAGATGGAGGAGAGTTGTATAAAACCGAGATGACTGGAGGAGTGTTGTCCAGCAGGCTGAAGCTCATCAATGATGGCTGTAGAGCCAGAAAAAGAAGAAGATTTATTTTTGTGGCTCTGCCAAGCTACTGCCTCAGGTTTTTTAACCAGGATGTTCTTCTGCTACCGGGGGCCCTCTGCATACTGTATTTAGTCTATATTATTAAAATTAATTGATAAAAAAATATGAACAAAAGTTACTTTCGGTCAAAGAACGCGTGTTGACTTTGTAAACCCTTTTTTAGAAGGAATTCGTCTAGGTTCGATTTCAATGATTCACTGTCGGAATAAATGTGACTCTCGGGGTGAAAAAACCAATGCTGTTGCCAATTTCCCTAGTTGGCTTAGGCTACTTTAGTAAATCGCAGTGGAGCTGTCAAATGAGATAGGGATATCCGGTATGGTATGGCACGAGGATAACAAAGTGTCACCTCACTTTCAAACTGTCTGAATACAAATTACAGAAAATACAATTAAATTAGTCGTTGACTCACGTCCACGCTATGCCGTTAAATCACAGAGACATTTTACGACACACATTAATTTCTTTCTTATATTGCTCTTGAGACTTGACCCAAATTATTGAATGTCCCTCATTTGCAAAGCTGAGGTATTAACCTCTGAAATCCTGACGACTCAATTAAGGAAGTACCTTTGCTTGAACTAGCTAGCTTCGCGATATCACTTCCTTGGACCTGCCCCCCCCCTCCCCCGATAAATTTAGAGCTGCAGCCCTACTATGCCGTTTTCAGATTAACATAATACCAGGAATAGGATTACATTATTTTGAATAAACTCCAATTGATACAATTGTTTTAAAGAAAAGAGTGCAAGGTTTGTATCATTGTACCATTGTATACTGCATTGCAGCTGAAGCCAGCACTTCAATGGTCAAAATAATAATTCATGTGTGCAATTTTAAAATTGTACAATGAAATGCATTATCACCTGCCCAAACGTCGAGTCTAGTAATTGTACGAGTGCGACAAAATCGATAGCTTTCAAGTGAACAATAATTCCAATAACCAATTCTACTTTGTCGATTATTATCTTGAATTGTCGCTAATAAACGACTGGTGAATTCGCTCATAACGAAACATGATCAAGTCAAACTAATAAGCGGTTCACCTCCATTGAATTTTAAGCTCAAATGAAAATGTAGCAATTATTGGGCTCAGTATTTCAAATGGGCCGAACAATGTGACAATCATAAAGCGTACATGCAAACCGTCTAAATTACAGCGGACGGAAATTGCAAATTTGCATATGACCCGCGTAAATACTCATTTATCCGCATTCTCAATGTGTTTTTTGTGATCTGACGTCAGAGATGTAGTTGAAGCGGAAAAAGGTGCATTAAATGCATTAATTTAACTAAACATACCTTCCATATTATGTGTCACTGAATGGCCGGATTTATTTGGAAAATCCAATGATAAAAAATAGAATATATGGCGCCTAACCATATATGCTAACTAAGGCCAATAGCGGTGAAACGTAAGGGGAAATGCGGAGAAAGGGCAAAGGAAGCGTTTCCACGTTTCAGAGTTACAACATAAAAACAATTAGCGGCAAAGAGAACAAATGAACAATTCAATATTATCAATCTTATCCTAGGTGTAGGCGGAACATATTTTCAATGCTCTATGCATGCCAAAACACTTGAATGTCGTCTGCTTTGGAGCGGGAATAAAATTTACCGTTTTTAAGTTGTTTAAGTAATTTCTATTCTTTTCAATCTTGTGCATAATATACAATAATAATAAGTAATAATATAATGTTATAGTTCTTTCAAGCCAGCACCCAATAATATGTAATAATACAATAGGTGTCAGTTAACACACCAAAGCCGAATTTTGGAGTTATTTTATTAGCTGGTAGTTTATTGCTGGTCAGAAACCATGTTCCAAAACAAGCGTAATATACTAGGTAACATGCTGAAATCGAAGAAATACATAGTTTCATGGCTTTTAATTTCTGGTCAAACTTTACGGAAGGTGTCATTAGTTATGGGTTAGTGGTAGGAGTGGACCGAAAGGCCCAATTCGCCTATGTGGAAAATGAAGACAATTTTCTTTTTCTTTCTACCATTTTTTTTGTAGGCAGACTGCAGGCTACAGTACCGCTACCGCATCAGTGTTGTCTAATTCTCCATTAAATTACTTAAGAGAGCCTTCAAAAGGTTTTTCTGTCAGGTTTGAATTGAAACCAATTTGCTTTTACAAAGTGATTAAAAAAGGACTCTTTCAATGTCTGTAGCTTTTGAATTCGGGTAGTCTTTCATTTCACCTTGATTAAAAGCTCTACCTACAGTAGGTATTGAGCAGTGCAGTTATTCCGCTTCATTAGTTTTGCTACACAGCATCAGCGCACACCACCCTGTGCTGTTTTGAATTTTGATTAATGTTTTTCAACGGTAGGCCTACAAAATTCAAAAGAGTTGGCTTATTAATGGGTGAATTTGACTCAACGACATGATAACTAATGTTCATAGGAAGAAAAGTGCCAGTTTCAATTCGAGAACTGCTGCGTACTTCTGGTAGCTCCTACCTCCTAATTTCAAAAAAAACGTTCCTTCGGTCAATGACAACTGGAAAAAACTCTCAATACGGTTGATAGGATCAAGTTGTCACATTTACCGAGGAACGGTATTTGAGAAAAAAAAGGAAATAATTGCTAAAGCCCAGCGATAGTAATTTTATTGTAATGTAATGTGCATACATATTATACGCAATCGATTGATTGATTCATTGATTGATTGACATTCTTTTTTATGATCGTGGGAACCACGCTTATTATATCTTAAATTCAGAGCCAGCGCAGCGTACCCTACTAGGCCTACTATATTCTGTTTCTTCGTTTTGCTTTTCTATTTATATTAAAAACCTCCACTGTTTTGTTTTATAAATTAACACGGGCTGACTGAAGCCTTGCGGTATATGATTTTATTGTGTCAATATAATGTATTGTACTGGAAAAAAAAAGTAATTAATGAACAAAGAAGCCGAGTTCAGAGTCATCTAAAAGGAAATTCCGTGTGAGGGTACTTGCGAACTCCGCACAATTTAATGTGTGTGATGACTAGCTGTCTATTTATAAGTATAATTACAATAATACAATATCGACTTCGATGGCCAGGTGGTAACATGCTTGCACTTGTGCGAGTCTTTACACGCCATGTGATCGGAGACGTGTCGTAACTCAACACGGGTACTAACCTACAGAGGCGACTGAAGAGGTCAATTGGATACATTCATTAAATTGTTTGTTTTCGATTAATCTTTTAAAAAAAAAAAAAAAAAACAATGAACTGTAAAATTGGATGATAATGTATGGGAGCATATCGGTCACCGGTACACCTTACACTTTATCACACAGACTTCAAACGCACCGTTACAATATTTAAAAAAATATCCGAATTGTCATTTTTCACGATTTATGCTACCCCTTGTATTCTATTTTTCGAAATGTTCAGATTATATTCTTTTCAAGCCGGTGACATTGATGTCAATATTTCTCTCTCCTACGTGATAGACCGTCCATCCTTGCCGATACGAGTTTCTCATTGTACAGGGTAGATGGCCTGGCTATCATACAGTCTTATAACATGTACTGTATTGTTTTAATTTTTGTGTCAATGAATCCATGTAAACTGTTTACGGTTACTATATTTTCTGACCTTTTGCACTTGAAGTCTTTCGCATCTTTTCCACCAATATCATTCCACATAGATTATTTTGAATTCTAATGATTCTCGTCGTCCCTATATTATATTATATATATATAATAAATCAGTACGACGTTATACGATTCAATCTATAAAAGATACTGTATATTATATTGTTACATAATCACAATTACAATACATTACAGACAAATAAAAGATAAAAGAAGAAAGATGTTTTACATACCTATAAAAGAATTGAATAACAGTCATTTTCAACACCTCTTTAGGCATAACACTATTTTGTAAATCATAATAATAATAATGGAATAATAGAATAAACTAAGTATAATGAATAATTATAAATATGATAATAATTTATAATTTATATATATATATATATGAATGAATGTATTAAATATAGAACAATTTAAATACAATAATTGTAAAGCTCCACATGAAGACCTATAACAATTTACCCTACTCTAAAACTAAAGAAAAAAAAGAAAAAAAATGCAATTAGACTTAATTAAACTTATTAAACTACACTTACATATTAATAACAGATCTCTCGTAAACACATAACAGCCTGGTCCACTATATCTCATCAGCCATTCCCGGACGAATTTGGAAAATTTATTTATTGACAGCGATATATATATATATATATTATATATTATATTATATTGAAGCTTCACAGTGCAGCCCAAATGTTGTTGTTTATGTTTATGTTGGGTGACCACTGACCACAACAAGTGTTTTCCACGGGTTTGCATGTCGCGGTTGTTGGGTTCGCAGAGTCAATGGACTCGACCTTGTCTCAGGTGACTTCCAGTGTAAGTGGACCCGGCCCCTGCACATCATTCTTCATCTCCGCTACCATCTTCATTTTGGCCTATTCTACCATTCTTCCTCTACAATCCTATCATTCTTCTTCTGAGATCCGTTCTTCTTTTGTGGTCACAATCTTAACAGTTGCTTGGCAGCAACTCATCTCTGCATCTTATATTGTAGCCCAGCTCCCTCGGTCCTACGACTTTTTCATCACATTTTTCCTACATTCGGGGCTATTGATACTACTATTATGTAAATGGGGATTTTGATTCCCAAAATTACTTTTTGATTAATCTGCTCGATTTTTTATTTTAATTTATTGCGAGAAAATTAAGCATATACCTGCTTATATTATGGCAAAGTGTCTATCCCCACAAAGCAGTTGTTGTAGCGGCATGAACAATCGTCGAGAATGCAAATGACGGCGCATGATTCGTTTTAGACAGCTCAATCTTTGAGTGACACCAGACGCTTTTTATGAGGTGCCTAAGACTTGTAAGTCCAGGTCGAAGGTTGTCAAGGTCGCGAGGTCTCGAGCTATACCAGTTGTAATGATGTCATTTTACCCCTTGAAGGAATAAAGCGTCTATCCGTACCTTCCTACTCTCTACTTTTCTTTCCTTTTAAACTTTCATATTTCGGTTGATCGTATTTGTATTTCGTGCATGCATAACCTACATTATTTATTATTTTTTTATTTTTCACATACATGATGTCGGACCTTTACTTGGGTTATATGCGAGACACGGGACGAGACATCGGGGTTAGCGGGGGGGGGGGGGGCACGGGAGGGGGGCATATCCTTTGTTCCGTGTGCATCCCTAACCCTTCCGCTGTTCTAAAACTGTCATACTAACTACAGACTTTCTGATTTTTGTCAAAAGAAGTAGTTTTTTCACATACTTTTCAATTATATTGCAAGAAAGCAATCCAAGGAGAAGTTGACTTTAAGGGTAGGTACTAGGTACCTAGGATGAAACAAAATAATTTGCTATGGAATTATGAATTAACCATAATTAAATGGTCAAGGACGGATCCACCGGAAAATTTAGGGGGTGAGGGGTCACAAGTTGTATGTAAGACAAGTTTAAAAGGTAATTTGTTTGTTGAAAAGTTGAGTTTTATTTTAAAAAAAAAAAAAATTACTATCTAATGAATTTACTTATTTAGGGGAAGGTCATGACCCCCTGACGACTCCCCCCGTGGATCCGACATTGACGATGGTATCATTGGTATGTGACTGGGATGATTTCCGTAAAGCTTGGCATGGACTTGATTAAATTGTCCGCAGACTGGAACTTTGCCAATTCTACCAAAATGTTAAAGGGGCACCTAATTGCCTTAGATACCATAACGAATCCGGCGGAGCAGAGTGAATTACTGAAATGTCAATTTTCCCACTATTGTGGGACATACAGTATATACTATATAGTATAACACAACTGAACATCCCGGAGATGCAAGTGGTGAATCGCTGAATGACATTAGTGCGGACGTGATAGCAGACTAATTCAGTTATGTGGGTGGCACCCCTGCCCGTTATCGCACGCGATTTATGTAACGGTATGTCTCTCTGGGGTCTAATAGCGTTGAAACGCCGTGCTTGTTGATATAAGTAGCTTTGGATGATTGGTGTTCGCAGTTTACCGTGTCTATGCTTTATATATTGATGTGTCGGCTAAGGTGAGTGCATTCTGGATTTCTGCAAAAAAATCAACACGTTGACTTAATTTCACAAGAATATATTACGTATATTATGTATCCCAATATTTCAGACCTATTTTTTCAAACTTTTTCTTCTGAGGAGACCTCAGTGGTAGGTTTATTCGTCGGTACAATCTCAACGCTTGCAAAATGCGTAAAACCTCACTAATTTCGGCCTATTAATCCATTTCTTTCTCCGGGGGAGACCCCCGGGCCCCCCTTTCTCCAAGTTATAATATGCGTAAAACCACACTAATTTGGGCCCATTTTTCATTTTTTTTCTCCAGGGGAGACCCCCGGGCGCTCCTTTCTCCAGGGTGTAAAATGCGTAAAACCTCACTAATTGGGGCCTATTTATCAATTTTTTTCTCTGGGGGATGAAAGTCTTGGGATGGTGAGACCTAATCTCAGGTTTACCCCCCCCCCCCCGAAAGGTTACCCAGCCCCCCTAATGCCTCTGGTTTGCACTCACGGCCCCCCCAGATCTTGTGCCCCCGCCCCCCCCCCCAAGGGTTAATCCGGCACTGGTACTGTCCAATATTCAACAAGACTGCAAGTTTTATCACTGACAGCGTGTTTCGCCAGGACAACAGGAGACGAACAGCAGTCTGAATCTCCCGACTCCTACTGGTGGACAGGGATCCCGTTGTGAGACAAACGTCATAAACGGTCAGAAATACGATACTGTACTATGTAGCCGTCACTAGCAGCGTTGGGCCACAGTTACCAGAGGATATGGGGGTCAGTTGACTCCCCCCCCCCCCCCCCTTCTCAATTAAGCAACTTGAAACATCAATCAAGTCTAGCAAAAGGCTGCATGGCAGCGCAGTATCAGTACTTAATTATTTAAAACTCAAATGATCAATAGGTTTTCATGTTGCTAAAGATGGTAAAAGGCGTGTTTGGAATGTGCATATTATGCTCACCTAATAGTTCAGTAATTAGTTAATGAATGAAATACACGTAACTCCATTAGCAATGAATGGGATGAACTAGTGTACAGGTACAACATCACGAGGGCAGGTAGCGAAGAGATTGTAATCGACCGTGCACTTCCTAAATCATTCACATCAGAATACATCATCACCATTCGACATGGGCTTGGGAGAGGGTGTGAACACGGCTGAGGTCCTCTTGAATCATGATTGAGGGAGTGGCCCAAATTACAAAATGCTGTGGACCAATGATTTAACCTTTCAAATTTTCGAGGGCGTTGAAAATAAAAATGATTTGTGTGGAAATAAAGAGGAAACTGCAAATAAGGCGTAGAGTGGCAGTACTTGCGAATTGTAGGTAAAAGAGTGACAAAAATTTGACCATACATGATAATTTTTGTAATCTTCTACTGAGAAACTCGTCAGTTGGCAGTTATAGAAAATAGCAAACACAATTCCCTTGAAGGACCATTTCAATTAGCTTTTGTGTGAACTATTTTTGGTGTATTGTGACTTACCGTGCAGTGTATCGGTTCCTGCAAGATTGTAAGATTGGCGAATCACGAGGTAGCCATTACTACTGAGGAGCAAAACCAATAATTTTGCGCCATCGTGGAACAACTCGGAAAAATGATTTAGGGTTAAATTCCCGTCGATCTGTGTGGGGCAAAGTTCAATAGAGTTTAACTACAATAGTGTAGTACCTACTGTACATTGAATACCTGGTTACTTTTGAGTATTGCAGTGGCTATACTCCACTAAAGCCTTGCTTGATACCTAGCACCGTTAGAAACTACATGCAGGGGTGGCCAAAATGTAACGAAACAGTGAGCAGTTGTCAAGCCACTGCAAATGTTAAGCGAACGTAAAATAACCTTACTCCGTCCCAATTTGAAAAGATATTGCCACAGTCATTATACATAAGGATAAGAGTCCATATATGTTTAACATCAATGACTCTATGCTGATTCTGGTGTTAGGGTAGTTTATAGTTTGTAAGCATATATTGCCGCTCTGGCCGATAGACAAAATTAGTCTAGCGGGTTCATCTTAGTAAGAGTTACATAATAAAGCTTTAATTTTCGCTGCTTTAATTTTGTAAACAGCGGAGCATTCTTCTTACATTTCGCAACTAATGAGAGAAGGCAATATTTTTGGTCACCCCTGGCTTCTAACGATACTTGGTATCAAGCAAGGCTTTAGTGAAGTGTACCATACCTAATGAATTTTCAGCCTACCTAGCGGTACCACGTGCACTTACTGTATGGAATATCGTGATTTTTGCCAGAGTTGAAAAAAGACGGAATTCTGCGAGTCAATGATCTTTGGAGCTTTAGGGGTTTTTGTATGAGGACCTTTAATTTCCAAGTGCAATACTGTACTGTACTACTGTATACTGTATATAGCGTAAGGTATTTATGTATTTGCTACTGTAGTTTCTACGATAGAAGGCAGATGTTCTATCATTATTTGTCGTGACTCGTGATGAACAAAAACAACGATTTCAATCCCACTACAATCAGGCATACAGTTGTAAACACACAGTTCAAAAGTGTATAGTGATACTGCTCCAGTAAAATTTAAGTTGGTAACAACGTAGTCGTTTCTTATAGCGCATGCGCATTGTCACGTGAACTAAATTGCTATGTTGCATGCATGGCACGACTATACGTACATGAGAGAATGCTAACCCCTTTTTTATCGCTATTATTGTCTGTTGGAACAATTATGGCGGCCGCAGGTTTGAATATGATTGCTGTTATCTGCACGGTACAGTAATCAAGGGAATATACCTTGGCGGTGACGTCACCATAGCGACAATGGCGGAGATGAAGGCTTTTAAACACACACACACACTGCTGTTTGCTTTGACTGATAGCCCGAATCAAATGGCAATAATGACATCATTTGGACGCGAAATTGTTGGGCGGCTGCTTCATTTAATGCTTGTTTAGCTTTGTTATTATAGTCCCTATGTTCTGACCAACGACTGTATCAAGTAAAAGGACGTTTATTCTGTCACAGAATTTCTGTGTGCAAATGCCTTATTTGACCATAACGATGTAGAAAAACATGGCTTAGTTTATGAGACTACCCGAATTAAATCAAGAGATCGAAGCCATTTCCCGGGCTTTTTTTAAGCTTTCACGTTCCATAATATTGAAGTTCCTTCCCAGGCACGTAGCCAGGGAGGGGGCTTTGGGGGCTGAAGCCCCTCCCGAAAAAAAGGGGGGGGGAAATGATTTTTTAGTTTATTGCTTTCCAATTTATACGTAGTATAAGGATAGCTTTGTGACGGTCGAAATTTTCGATTCCGAGAAATCAACGGATTTACACGTATTAAGGTCCCAGGAACCCAAAAAAGTGGTTTTTACGAAATGTCTGTCTGTCTGTCTGTCTGTCTGTCTGTCTGTCTGTCTGTGCGTCGATTTCCGGGCAAACTACTCTGTCGATTTTGATGAAATTCGGCATGTAGGTTCACAAAAATCATGCCTCGAGACCATTTTTTTTATTTTGGGCTAACTCATTTTGGGGGGTTTTTATTTTCAAAAAACTTCAAAAAAACGTCTAAAAAAATTATTCCCCAAAAACGGCTCCAACGATTTCTTTTAAATTCTCATATATTGTAGTTGTTGTTAATGTTGATAAAATGCGGGGGGTCGCTTGCCCCTTGATAGTTTCCTTCTGGGGGTAAAAAAATAAAAATGACTAAATAATAATTTTTCTGCGACACCTTTCTATCGATGATTTCTACCTTCAGGTATGTTTTAGGTGTTAAATTGAGTAACGAAACCGGACAGGTTGCTTTCCCAAAAAAGTATTTGTTTTTGTACAAAAAAATGTTTTTTTTTTTTTTTTTTAATAGAAAATTCACGCTCTAATGCATTGCTTGCCCTGCCAGTATTGCTGTGTGGTAATGCGTTGGTCTGACCCATCTAGAATTTACCTCACCACCAGTGACGAGTGACGTCAGGTGGACAACCCCCCCCCCCCCAACCCCCTGGTAGTTAGCCCCTCCCGAAATAAAATCCTGGACACGTGCTTGTTCCTCCTTTTTTTGGAAAGTTACCTTTCTTTTTTGGAAAGTTAAAGTCTCAGTTAAAGAACTAAACATGATAATAACCAATTTATTATTTATTAATATTAGTACGACCATTGAAATACTTGGAATGTTTGTGTTTACAATTTGAATTTAGGTATTACACTTTCCAATTTTTCCTTAGACTCATATAGGCTACTGTATAATATCATATTGGAAAAAGATAGAAAGAAAGAAAATTGTCTTTATTATATTAGCCAACATTCGAGTGTGTAATAGGGGGGATTGGTTAAAAAAAGTATATTTCCTTTAAAAAAAAAAAGAGGAAACCCTGTTTTCTATGCTTCATTGAGCTTTTTTATGTTTCTGCTGTTGATTTCGTAGTAAATTTACGTATAGTATCTCAGTGATGTTGTTCTAAGTCTGGTCTGATTTAATTTTCTTCAAAATTTATCGTGTGTATATACTGGCTTGACAGGGGCTCAAACTAAAGGGTTCTAACGGCCCTTGACTGGGGTTGACATTTAGCAACCTCTGGGGATAAATGACGTCATTAGTGCAAGAGCCCCCAGCCTTTTTAAACGTTCCATTCTTCCAGTGTCGTGGCATCTCAAGTTTTCTATGGTCTATTAACACTTCTTAATCCATCCATTTTAAAACTATACTTTCAACTGCACAATTATTTACAGTTGTTTATATTTAGACAATGTAAAATATACAGGCTAAATTATACGACTATGATACTTGTTCGACTATTCGCAACTTTATATTTTGTTCTATGCACCAGAAGAATCAATAAAAGCAGTCAAAAATTTTGCTCTTTTTTTTATTATGAGCTTACATACGAGTAATTAACAGAGATTGTGCGATTAAATAGTATTGTGTTGTTGAATGCAAAAATAATACCACTGAGTTCCATAAAAATGAAATGATATGTAGCTCTTCATTATCTCGAGTATTCGTTCCCCTATTGTATTCACTATGATAACATCGTGAAATCCAAAAATACAACAAGTAAAAACCATTTTTCACGACTTATCGCTATGCTCTCCTGCCCCCATGATCATCTTACTCAAATTCTTCTTTCGTTGATAAGCTTGTATTATTTCACGTAATATGCTCCGCCTCCAAAGTTCGAACGAGTCTTTATTCTATCTCTATCAAACATATTCATGATAAGTGATTATAGTGTCATTTCTTATGCTCTTTAATTGTAAAGTCGTAATGCCCGAATAAAAACACGTTGTACCTAGTTTAGGATTTAAATTGAAAACATGCGTTGCTTCGGCTTTCATGAACTATGACACCGGAGTCTTCCTTGTCTAATCCTTAATGTGTCCATCCAAAAACATCGCACGTCTGCGACACATTATCGGGAAGTCCCAAACATTTTGAAGGCGAAGCGCGAAAATAGTTTGCAGTTGGACTGTGCTGCAATAACTTGAATTATAAATTTTGGTTGCAGAACAGCGAAATAATTATTTGTGACTTTCGAAAAAACATTTTGATGGCATGAGATCAACAATGGCTGACGATGACAAAATTGAAGCAGAGCCATATAAAGCCCCTCCCCCCCTTTTTCCGTTATCATTTCGGAAGGTATTAATTTTTGTTTGCTGGATGCTGCGCAGTTTTATGAGCCGTGTTTTTTTCGCTTCAGTGCTTTGCTGTTTTGGCACTCGGACCATTGTGTCAGCGACCCGCAGGCAGCGAACCGTAGTTTATGCTGCGTGACTCCCTATAAATTATCAAAACTCAATGCGTCTCGATAATTTTACCGAGTGAGAAAGTGCAGTTTCATTTTTTCTTACTTTTTCGTCTTCCACTGATCGTTTGTCACAAACCTCTTTGTTAGAAAATGCATTTTGTACCGAAAGTACAATACAGCCGAATAAGAAAGCGCCTACTTCGGTCGATGACAATGAACATCAGTCACAATCTTATAATTCAAGTTTAATTCTGACTGATCATGAATTTTCGCCGTTGCACTAGCCACCTGCTGCGGACCCCATTTTCAGCTATGATTAGAGGAAGAATGATCACAGCAGCAAGCAGTTAAATGAGAATCATGCTGTTTACTCTTGCCAAGAGAAATAGTTTATTGTTAGCTTTGAAGTGGGTATCGAACAAACAATAAATTGTGTCTTTATTACAGAACGTTCGATACTGATTGCGGTATGGCAGTGTACCTATTCTATTAACTATATTAATTCGAAAAGTACGGTTCCTGCAGTATTTCAAGAGTGAGATACCTACTTTTTATTAAGAAGTTATGTCCCTACTGAATTTCCGTTTCCTTAACTACGTACAGTTATATCATTCCCATCTTCCCATGAAGATCTCTTAGCGTTAGACACATTCAAAACCAACTCATTGGCTGTGTAATTCTCTTGTGGGATAATATTAATAGCCATAGGGTGAGTTAAAGCAAAGCTCGTATTAATCATAGTCGTTGAGATGCGGAGCAGATTTTTGGATTTGACAAAAAGGCAACGTCTCCTGCTGGGTTTTTGCTGGGAGAAAGTTGGGGTTGTTGATTCGGACTTTGTGGCCACAAAAAAAAACCGAAGGGCGGCCAATGGTAATTCTCGGGCTGTTTCTGTCAGATTTGAGAACCACCTCTTTTTCATTTTCCTGAGAGATGCTTAAAGAGAGATTGTTCTAATTTTGGTATTTGTATAGCCTTGTTATGCCTACCTCCTTTGAAAATATAATTTTGGAGTAGACAATAGAAATGAAATAAATGTGTTTACTGTATATAGTAAGCATTGCATCCAAGTTTGTTTACTTGCTTAGCATGCTTTAGCACGCAGCAGTCAATTTAGAGCAAGTTAGTTACGATAAGATGTGTTAGAATGATACATCACATTGTCAGTGTTAAACTGTATGAGTACGAGTAGTTACAGAAATTTAGGAGAAAACTTATCTCTTTCTTTCTTCATTCACTTCATTTTTAATTCCGTTTTATAAACTTGGCAGATGTTTCTCTGTAGTTTTACAGTGCTGTTATATTGTAAATCTAACAAGTTATTGTTACTTCCCATTGTAAAAGTTTTTATTTTGTTGTGAGCAATATCAGGGCAGTGAGTCAGTGACCCTGTTGCCACTGATTTTTTTCTACTTCTTATTCTGTCTGAGTCTCCTTTGTCTTCTGATTGTTTTCCCGGACTCTTTGAATTTCTACTGAGGATCCGGTGGAGAAGATAGCCAAGTATAAAAGGAATTTATTTAAAGCCCCGCACCCCCTATTTTTGTAATGGATTTTATAGAATAAAGTCCTTCCTCTTCAGCCAACGCCCGCGTCCTTGGCTGGTCAGCTATTTAACGCCGTGCCTCCCAGTGCAGTCTTGAAGGGTCCGTCACTATCGTTGTCGTTGATTGCATGTAGGGCAGGGCAGTGGGCTAGGTGGTCTGCAGTGCCGTCCTATATAAAGAATATAAAAAAAAAACGTCTAAAAAAAACTCGGACCGGTTCTGTTGCATTTTGTGGCGTGCTTTTCAGAGACGTAGAATATTCTGACGTGTATAACAATTCAAATTTCATGGGAAATATTGGTCATAAGGCTATAAAAAATGTCCCGAAACTTAAGAGAAAAGTTCGTCTACATTTTGTAGTGCATTAAATTATGTGGCCGTCACGAACACCAATTGGCCACAGTTTTGGAGCTTGAATTGTAAAAAAATTACAGACCTGTGGATGTCGTGTGCAGTTAATTCCAAAACGTAAGTTACATAATGTACACCAAAATTTGACTCGTATCTGTATTTACGACTAGTAGTGATTCCGCTTGGTCTTTGTACATGGCCTCAATGGTAAGCTTGTCTATTATAGCTTGTAGCCGGTGTAATTTGACATCGATACCAGTACCAGTATGCCAATGGCCCAAATTTCAATATAAATAATGCCCGACATCTATGGGGTCATTGGCATTGGGCAAGGGACCAATGGGCCACTGTATAAGTAGGCCTTCAGGACATTATTATTATTATTATAATTATTATTACAGCGAAATTCAATGGAACATTTCTTCTTTGCGACCGATATTTCCTGTGAAATATAATTTTAGCCAAAAGTTGGACTAAGGGTGGTCCGATTTTCCCTTAAGACTATTACCTTTAAAGTACTCTTAACAGTGTTGCTATTTATCAAATAGGATTTTTTACCACATTCTTTCTCCTCATTTTGTAATGCAGGTCTGCTTGTGACTCTTCAGTTGGAGTAGGTTTCATGTTGAGGAATGTGTATCGAAGGTTAAGTAAATAGAGACACTAGGGTGATCCGGGAGTTCTGAGAGGGCGGGGGGGGGGGGGGTTGAGTCGATAGTACAATATATTGTATCTCTATGAAATATAGTAAAATTATAGCATACCTATTCAACGTCCAAGTATAAGTAACTTGTACACAAATAAGCCCCCCCCCCCAGGAAATTTTTGATAAAATATGTGCGAAACAGTGAGGTTTTACGCAATGTTGTAGCGGTAAAACTTAGATATTACCGACAAAGATTCTCATCCCTATTAACTGCAAACAGACATGCCCATGAGAAAAATATGCCGTCGTTTATTCCTTAGGTGCCCATTCCATTGACCGGCTAGGGCTATTTACAAAAACAGTGACGTGGTAGCAGACATTCAAGACTTAGGTGGCGTTTCCACCGACCTCGCATTGCAGAATTGACGGAAATATTTATTTTCCTCTATGCCATAGTTAAAATTGATCAATGATCATACAGTAAAATCACAAACAAACTAAAATTAAAAAATGGCGTCATGGGATATGTTAAGTACGAACATTTTAATAGATTTTTATAAAAAGAAAAATTCTAATTTCCGTCAATGTCATTTGCATTCTGCAATGCGAGATCGTTGGAAACGCAACCTAAGTCTTGAATGTCTGCTACCACGTCACTGTTTTTGGAAATAGCCCTAGCCAGTCAATGGAATGGGCGCCTTACATTTAGCATAATTAATTTCAATACTTATATAAATTGTATTGTATATTGTATTCACCTGGACGAAAGTTAAGATCTGACAAGGTGGATTTTCTCTCTTCTTTTCAAAAGGGCTTAATTTGCTAATGTGATGATTCGCAAAGAATAGAGGAATTAAGGTAATGAGAGAAAATGTATAACTCTTTCACTCAAGGTTCTTAAGTTTGGATTTTAAGAGGCTACAATTTCTGATGAATTAATGCTTTAAATTGAAATGTTCCCATCGCCTTTTTTGATCTTGCGCATCTAATAATTTACCTACCATCTCAAATCTTTCAGGATAAGGTATTTCCGCGAGAAACATTTATTTTGTTCATAATACCCATTTGAATTAGATTGTTATTAAGAAGATATGATTAAGGCTGTGGAGGCTATAAAGATCACATCAAAAATGGTGTGGCACTGCATCAACCTCCTAATAAAGGTGTGTCGGGAAAACTCAGTCTCGCTGATTTGGGTCCCGGCTCACTCGAACTTTGATGGGAATGAAAGAGCCGACGAGCTGGCTCGAAAAGGTGCAGAAACGCCATTCATTGGTGCAGAACCTAAGTATGGGATGGCTTATTGCCAGGCCCGTACTTCTGTACAAAAATGGGTGCAGAGAAAAACTGCAGAGGAATGGAAGAAAGTCCCGGAAAGCAGATTTGCTAAGAAGGTTATTCCGGGTCCTAGTAAAAAGCTCACCGATCAGCTTCTCTCTTTAAGTAGAGAGCAAGCTAGAAGGGTGGTTGGCACGCTTACGGGCCACGGCCACTTCAACAAACACATGCATAGGGTTGGCGTGAAAAACGACAGTAGATGCAGACTGTGTGAAGTTGAAGAAGAAACAGCTGAACACATTCTCTTTGAATGTGAAGCGCTGGGAAAAACTCGATACCAAACTCTTGGCCACCCTAGGTCTGAAGAGGAAACCATCCGATCTAATCCCATCACAAAAACACTAGAATTTATCAAAAAGACTGGTGTTATAAGATGGGCGTAGACGGCAAACGGAAAACGGCAAACGGCCCCACAAAGGTTAAAAAAAAAAAAAAAAAAAAAAAAAAAAAAAGATATGATTGAATGTAGTTTATTATATACAAATATTTCCATTAAGCTATCGCACAGAATATGTACAGTTGGGTGTAAAAGAGGGCCATAGGCCCTAAATCAAATCTCGCTATATCGATATTTTTTTTTCAATGAAGACTTTATTATTATTAATGCCCAAAATTGATATAATTCGAGATTCAATGGAGCATTTAAGTTAAGTATTTTGAATTTAATTGGAATTAGCAGTTTTCTTTTAATTTTTGTTATACTGGGAAATTAGGTGCTTGCAAAGGATGGGCAATAACTGTCACATGCTTGTCTTGACTGTGGGACCTTCGTGAAACAGTATTATTAATTTATTTAGTGACCCTACGAAGAAATTCCACGCGGAAAATATAGGTGCTGATATATCACGAAGGCCCTCAAATATTTTCGTCAGTGCTCCCTATTAACTTACTGCTGAGCGTTTCAACATTCTCACCTTCCTGCTGTGAGTCATCATACAGTATGTATCGTGCATTCAGGCTGCCCTAAATATTTGAAAATCAAACGCTGAGCGTCTAAAAAATATCACCAGCTCTTAGCGCCTAAATTTATCTCATAGAAGTAAGTACACTATCCAGCAAAAAATCCTTTACATATTGTCTTATTTTGTTTCCTAACTTTTAACGCGGGTTTTTTATTGCATTAAGCTTAAAGACCGTTATATCATTCCCTAACACACTGCTGGAAACTAACAGCTTGCCATCAGTCTTGCCCTTAATCTTCCGCCCAGCATTGCTGAAAAGCATAAGCTCAAGGAAATTAACTTTCTTCGTGGCAATTCATTGTTTTGCGAGAGAGTTGGGGACATGAAGAATCGCTGGAGGCTTTGCGCCGTTGTTACATGGTTCCCGCTCAAAGGCTCGACTTAATGGCAACGTCGACAAAAAAACCGCTCAAATCCACAAACTTACCCCCTTTGTCTTCTGAGTGCTAGCCCTTTGCTTTTTGGTTGACGTGAACTTCCTTTTTTTCACCACTGTACTGACGATGCCTTAAATGTATTGCCCTGATTCTGTGTGTCTTGGGAAACGAAAAAACTAGCTAAGGTTTGGCTTTGTAAATTGTCTTGGTAAATGTCTTGGTAAATGAATGAATGACGCCTTTATATTAGGTGAGCTTTAAATAGCCACAAACAAACTAGCTAACCTATTTTGGCCTACATATTAATGTACATAACATTTTTTCCTGCAAAAAAAAAACAGCAAAAGAAATAGAGAGAAAATATGAATACACCAAATCAGGCACTCATTCATTCACTCTTATACTTCACTCTACAGAAACTGATAATGGAAGTTATACAATATAATGTTATTGTCATAGCAACACAGTTCAAGTATAAAATTTGCTTAGTGGGACCTACATGCGTAATGTGGGAATTATCATTTTGCCATTTCATTCGATTCAAAATCTTGTTATTTTGCGGATGTAATAATAATAATAATAATAATAAATCGTCTTTATTCAACAGCGTAGTTAGGGCCAATGGCCTTTTCTTACACTAAACTGCATGATGTAAACACGCGCCAAAATTTAAAGTGTGCTTCCATATCCTCAGCTGATACTAAGGCTATTTCATCGGCCCATATGCGTTTCTCTTGTAAATTGGAATATCCATGCAACTGAAAATTTGCCGTTATAAACATTATGTACACAAAGGACTAACCAGTATGAATAAATACGCTATGTATGGTTTTGGTACTAACGAGTTTCGATATACAATAGCAAGCTCAGTTATGGGGTTCCCTTCCCCCTCTTGCCTCCTTTTACTTACTTTTGAAGTAATTACAATAATAGTACGCTAGGTGGGGGTCGTAATTGGGGTCCAGTCTGCTTTGACTCCTAACGATAATCGCTTTTGTCTTATAATCCGATTACCAGGTTAATTATGAAGTACGTAGTTTTGAGTCTATTCGCAACCCCCCAACCTTTCTGAATCGACAACCCTTTCAGAGTTGGTTTCTCATTCCTATATTTTGTAGTTTTGTGCTCTTCTTATATTTCTTATTCTTATAAACCGTCGTACCGTATGTTTAAGATTATAGCCTTATAGAGTGCATGCAAGGCCGTAGCTAGGATTTTCTTTCGGGGGAGGGGGGGGGGGGGGTTCTGAAATTTCATTGGATAATACATAGTCGTTTGTATTTTTCCTCCCAAAATCCGATTCTATCTAGTGTCAAGCCATTTCATTTCGGGGGGTGGGGGGTGTTTGAACCCCCTGGCTACGGCCTTGAGTGCACGTACCCATGTGCGTATCACCATCCACTTCCACGTTCTGACGGAATGAAAGTGTAGGGTAGCAATTTGAATTTATGTGATGAAGTTATGAGCTTTGGGTGACCAAACGAACATTATGAAAATTAGAACAATCGTATGAATACTCTGTGTTTTGCTGAAAATTAGCCACCGTCTACCAATAAGAACATGTTAAAATTTAAATATATAAAGTATCTACATGCATACATGTGACTGTGACACTTACACGCAGTGACGCATCCAGAGCATTATTTCGGAAGGGCTAAAAAAATTACAATTGTAATAAATAGAGGAGGGGGTAGTTCTCTCTCTGCCCAACTCATTGGGGTTCTAGACCTGAGGACTGGTAGAGGGTCCTCCGACTCGACCACCGTTCCGCAATTGCTTACACGAATAATATACCCTAACAATCCATGATGATAAGACGATGATAGTGTTCCTCTCACTGGGTGCACATACTTAGACATAACAAACCACTTTTAATTACTTTTTTTTTTTTTTTTTTAAATCTAAGAATTCTTTGAAGAGGTTCTGTTTTAGGCGGTTTTGAGCGTATTGTTTTTCTTTCATTTGATGTCTCAACTGCAAGTAAATTGCCGCCCGCGGTGTCACGTTCGTTAGCGGGAAGCTTGCCTCGTTTGCTGACTCAGTTCCGCCGAGCAAGTTTTCACTTTGCTTGTACTAGTATTATTGTACCTCACTAGTATCATTTTCCCAGCTGTGTTAAATAACTTGAAGATTTGAAATTTATGAGTCAAACTATGTTGTGCTTACCGCCGCTATTGTTTCACCACACTGAAATGTACTTTTTGTCTCCAGTCTGTTATGGGAAGATTTCCAGAGTAACGTATCAGTGGAAAATTAGCAACACATCAAACACAATGATGCATTTCCAATTACCTACCATGTACTCGTTTTCTTGTCACATACTTTGGGAACGCCTCAGTTAATTGCCACGAAATGCATGAATAAAGTGCAAAATTATTATTCAAAAGCAAATTTTCGGAACAGTTTTTCTTTTTAAAATTATATGTATACAGTGTCTCATGTCAAATGCCCACGAAGTATTACAATATATTCTCAGGCTTTATGTAATTAAAAACGCATTGATAAAACATCTACATGTTCTCAAACACAACATTAGTAGATAAAGTAGATTCCGTACTTCGGACTCATTTTCAGGCTTTACTCCATGCTTTATTTTTCGGGCATTAATTCGTTGCGTTGCGTTGCGTAAAAGTAAATAAACTCTTGTGTCAGGCCATAATTTTGTTGAAGAAAGATTGTTTTACAATGTCGTCAGAGCAAACATCTCATCTGTAACGTGGCAATGTGACAGATCGAGGAGCCATTTAGAAACTTTATTTTAACCGTCAAGGTTGGCGGTCTTTTTTGTTGTATACTCTCAAGAACCTGAGTAAACTACTAGTATTCCCGAATGTATTTTGGAAACGGAATGGGGCTTTATTTCGCAATGTTGCCTAAAAAGTGCCCCTAAGATGTGCATTAAAGAGTTTTATTATAAGCTTTACAAGTTGGGAAACATAATAGGCGCGTAAACGATCCTATTTCCATTCGTAAAGCCATGAAACTGGTGGCCAGGTGGTGACGTAATATCGTTATATCGTGTACCTGCTATTATTTTCTTTTATATTTTTGACTCAAAAATTATATATATTTTATAATTATATATATATATATATATATATAAGTACTTGCATAGCGTGTCCATATTATACGCTACTTCATCTGGATGGCATTGTCGTTTGCACAAAAATGACAGCAGCTGCTGTGCATAGTGTCCGTTGGTTCGGGCATTAGGCGGGGTTTCCACCGACCTCTCATTGCAGAATGCAAATGACATTGACGTGGTAGCAGATATCATTAATAAGTTTTGAATGTCTGCTACCACGTCAGTGTCATTTGCATTCTGCAATGAGAGGTCGGTGGAAACCCCGCCTTATTAATGAAGTGCACTGCGTGTTTGCCCATAAATAAATATTGACTTTTTTTTCTATTACTGAGCCAACCCAGCCTTCACTTACACTCAACTAGGAAAGCCTGCCCGTTTTATATGCTCTCCGAAGCATGGCCAGACAATTTAGTAAGTGTGGGACTCGAACCAACAACCTTTCGCGTGAAAGTCGGAGTCTGTACCACTACTCTACATGTCCTGTCCATATAGACTATACAATCAAATATTTTTCTCTGAAAGCGTGCTGAAGAGTTTTCCGAAATGGTCGTTACACGATTAAACGCTGCCATTGTTATTGTGTTCAAATATTTCCGTCACTTACTTTGTATCTGTCTTCAGTGAAAACGACTTTCGTTAAGAAATTATACTTTTCCCCTAGGCATGGATTCCCTACCCTCGCTGGTTTTGCAAAATTTGGAGCTACTTTGAAGCCACCGTTAGCATTATTAGCAAGATAATTGGCACGTCTTGCATACAGAATTTAACTTTTAGTACCCTCTGCTTCTTTGCTATTAAAGTGTGCAGACTCGTTGAAAATTAAATTAAAGTGCTAACTGCAAGAAATGCCTGCTCTTTTATATTTCTTTCCCTGGCCTTTCCTGATCCCATTTTCTCATTACAGAGACATCGTTTGTAAATTTGTAATTCCCTTAATTCTTGTGTTGTGTTTATGTGCACCACGCATACGTATAAATTGTACGAAGATATGGGTTGTGGCTTTAATCGACTAAAATACACTGCCTCTTGCCAAATTTCCTGACTTTTTTGTCCTATTTAGGATATTTATTTAATATTATAAAATTATGAGTAGTCTAAAATGTATAAACGAATTCTACAAAGGCACATGCTTTGGTGTCATTATGTGTAAAACGATATCGCACTTCAGATTTGTAATATTTTAATGAAATCCGTTAATACGAGTGCCGACTTCCTCTACACGTTTGCCCTGCGTAAAATTGGAAATGGTTTCAATTGTTCGGTACCGTGAAAATGTCTGTCCCTCTTCAATCATTTTAACAAGTGTAATCGGAAATAATCCCCAGGTCCGAAATTCGCGCTTTTCATTTCTCTCCCTTCCCTGTTTTAGCACTTTGTGATAGCCTGGAGGTGCCAGAGTGGGAGATGTGCCGACACCGCCGCTCACGGTGCCTATTGGAAATTTAGTGTCCGGGGACCCCCCCCCCCCCCCCTATACTTCAAACGGCCGGCATGACAATTTGCTTAGTTTTGACGCGTTCTCGTTAATTCCTTTTGATCACCTTTGCTGAATTATTGACGACATCAGTAATTGACATGTCCCCGAGCGTGCAATAGAAGTTTAATGAATGTTATTAGTATATAAGATCTGGCCCATTCCTCTACCTATATAAAATATATATGCAGTACATTATTGTATTATGTATTATAATTCTATTCTGTACATTAATTATACATCCCAGCAGCATGCACAGTATGTTTGGAATGTTTTAAGATCCATAATAATTTGATGATTTGATTTGCAATACAATGCCACTCATTTGATGCAAAGTGTTTGTGAGCATGGATGTTTGGAAATTAATAATAATTGTGTAAGTACTGATGATGAATGAGCGGTGCGGGCACTAAATTATATATTGATGTCTGCAATGTCTGGCCTATGACTGCATTGTTATCAATCACACTCTCTTTATTTTTGTCCTATTATTATTACACACTCAAATATTGTTCCAATATTCGATCCAATAAGTGTGGGTCTACGTCAGAAAAATTGGAAAGTCTAATACCTACAATAAATTTTGATTCAAATCCTATACTTCAACATAAGAAACTATTCCACTTGTCAATATTCCGTAATTTGTGCATCTATAATTGATGAGCTTTTTGTTTTAAGGAGACCATTATGTAGATACTTAACTTACCTATTATAAATTAAGTTATAATATGGTAGAGACTTATTATTGATGCATAAATGACAAAATATTGGCAAGTGGAATAGCAGCCTAAACATTCCAATTATTACTTCGATTGAAAAAATTTAGATACAGCGAGATTAAGGTCTATGGCCCTCTTTTACACCTAACTATACATACCAACGATAGTATAATACGATACTAAATATACAAACTAGATATACTACTATACGTCGACGTGAAATTCACATTTGTTGTAGTTTTAATATGAGGAAGCAATAGCACGAAATACAAAAAGACTTTCATTGGCAATCTATTTCCCATTATTGGAACAATTTACCATTCAATAGCAACTCACGTCAAAGCTCAAACGCTAACAAACTGATATTTCCACGCAATGTAAATGAAGTAACTATACAGAGGGAATTCGAAATAGACGATTCGTAAATTTCCCCCCCAGTCCTCGCCCCCTCTGTCGCATTGAATGTGTGAAATGTATATCTCAAAATATTGAAGCTCAATGATGAAGATTGAATCTTTCAGCGCGAGGTCTCGCTCGGGGAATAGATTGGAAAGCCCGACACCCTTCATCTTAAGGGAGGAGGTGGTTTCCCATGTTCACTTTATTCAAGGAAGGTGTATAACTGTTTTCATTACAAATTACTGCGTATACAAGAAATCTATAAACACTCTATTCGGAGCATTAACGTGTTCAAAATTAACACCACGTTATGTAAAGGACTCAAATTATTACTCGCACCAATAATCTATGTTCTTCTTCTTCTTCTTCTTCCGGCTCTACAACACTTGTTGGGCTTTGGTCTGCTTGACAACACTCCTCCAGTCATCTCGGTTTTGTACAAAACTCCACCATCTACGGACTCCTAACTCGCGAAGGTCAGTTTCCAACTCATCCTTCCAGCGTTTTCGAGGACTAATTGATCGATTTGGATGAAATTTTCCACTAGGTTCACAAAAATCATCGAGCGACTATTTTTGAAAAAAAAAAGAGGAAATCCATACACCTGACCATATCCTGTGGGCTGTATCACTTTTATAGGTATGCATGACATTGTTAACACATTGTTCGCATCTGTCTCTTCGGGACGATGGAATTTTTTATCGAACAATCCAATACTTTAGCAATACATACAAATAATACATGCAATACATACATACATAAATAATACATACAATAATAATGACAAATAATAGCCTACAAAGTTATTTTTTTTTTACTTTTAATAAAGATAAATGGAACTCCTAGTAATTATCGATTATACGAACCGATAAATACTAAAGCATGTACGGGTTCACTCGCAATCAATTTCTTTTTCTTTGCTTATCAAAAATTATTAAATGATTTAATTAGCAATATGAATGGTTTCTTCTCATTACCATTCTAATGGGGTTTTTGGGTTGGGTCGTTTTGTTTTATTTGCCATAATTTTGTCTGCCCCGCAAATCTAAATTATTTAAGTGATTTAAGATGTGTACTGTGTACCAATTTTTCCCGCAAATATTACGACAATTGAAACGTTGGCCAGAGCCTAGGCAACTCGTATCTTCTGTCCCTGAAGGGCGTAGATATGTTTGGTGTTATTTGAAGCGCCTAGAAACCAAGGGGTGCCAGTGACATTTTTGCTTTCCTATATTTATACGTTAGTAGCCTACAGTATGTCGATTATTTCGAAAGTTTATTTTTATCACTTGCACCCCTTGGCCTCTGGGCGCTGTGCACTGGGCCATGAGAGATTACAATAACAATTTATAAATTAATCATTGATCAATGAATTGACTGATTTTTCAAATTTGAATTACCATATCGAAATAATTATTTTCTTCAGTATTAGTATAGTATGTAGGCCTAGTGTAGTATAGTATACAGTATTAATTAATTTTATTTGCCTTCATGATATGGGCGTTTTTGGATCACTTTTGATGTAACTCTAGCCTAAATTTAAGTTATTGTATTTCAAAGAATCTGTATGGTACTATATAATGCAATTTTTTATAATTATAACATTACCGGTGTGAAAATGTAAATTTACTACGGAAGATTTTATTTCGTATTTATTATTCGTAAGGCTTAAAATAATTTAAGTCTATTTGTATTTTATTAATATTTGAGTCTATTGAACATGAAAAAAATTATTTCATCCAAATAACTCGACTGCCCTTCTTAATCCTAACTACTACAGAGAGGCAATTGATGAGAAATTATCACAATGAACAAGGCCTTCGGAATAATTAGGTCGATACTAAATCTCAGAGCTGCCTATAAGACGATGATGATAATAGCTCTCAAGATTGGAAACATATCAGGTTTTGATGAAGCGCATAAATTGATTTATAATTAAATTATGCACCTCATTTCCTGACAGATTGCCAAAACCTCAATCTATAGAACGTAGTTGAAGAGATTGAATTATACAAGTAAGCTAATGTCTGCTTCTAGCATTTTGGAAAGCTCAGAGACTATTATCTGCTATTGCAACAGCAAATTTACTAATGCTAGCACGGTTGTAAAGATTGGAAACATGTCAGGTTTTGAAAATTGAAAGACTGGACCGTATAAAGACCCAAAATTCACCCAATTTTAATTAGACAAATTTACGTATTTATTTCTCTCAAATGCACACAGGTAGTG
The DNA here is from genome assembly GCA_963971405.1 of Psococerastis gibbosa. Lineage (NCBI taxonomy): Eukaryota > Metazoa > Arthropoda > Insecta > Psocodea > Psocidae > Psococerastis > Psococerastis gibbosa. The sequence continues at coordinate 27,298,765 of OZ020488.1, read as the reverse complement.
TCGCATTACGTGTCTAGTATATATTAAGTTTGAAATATACTATTTTCTGCCCAGTACCAAGACAAGGAGAGTTTTTAGAGGAATTAGGGACACTGCTTAAGTCAGAAGTGGTTGTTTATAATTTTGCTTTCAAGTGCCTTTCTTTGATTTTGACGCTCTTCCGCTTTCAAAACACACCAATTATTTCTACAGTAAGACATATTTGTCTCCTTAAATCCATCTTTACTATCAGTGCCCCAGTTTTGACCTGAAAATCTAGTCATCGTGAGTACTATCACGATAGAATGTGAGAAATGAGAAGTTTGGGGCACTCAACCGAAGACGCACAGAACAGGACGGTGTGGAACGCTGCTGTCGTGCCACCGACCCTTCATGAGGATAAGGCGCAGTAAATGTATGTAACATGAGAATCCCAGAATCGAGCATCTAAACATTTCTTCTGTTTGCTTGTTTGCTACAGTTGCCAACGTGAACCGTGGAGGGAAAATGGAATTATACTAAAACAGAAAAGTGAGCTTTAGACACTGCCGCATCCTTATGTCCGAAACCGTAACAAGAGAACACTGGACAAGGTAAGAATAAAACCCACGATATGCCGATTCCAGCTTTCAGATCCCCGTCCTACGAAACAAATAGCTTCAATCCAGGTATTAATGAACGGGGTTAAAAAAAAAATAGAATGCTGGTTGACTCCAATATAACTCCGCCACGGAAAACTTTCCAGTTGGGTACAGTCTTTTTCGGAGTGATTGTAGCTCGCCAAATCCGCAAACCCCAAGTTTGAAGTTAGAACCAGCGACAACTGGGATGTAACATGTTATGCCATTGTGTTAAGTACGGAAAGCGGTAACTTGGTCTTTGTAGCAGCAAGTAATCCTAGTCTACTGTCAAACTCGCCAACTAATTAGCATGTACAAGGGGTTTATTGTGAACTGAAACGGTAACTATCGGAAAATAGCCTTTAAATATGAGATGGCGGGAAAGCGTGCCGGGCAACCCAATTATGCGATTGTCGTTAAATTGACTTCAAAGTTCGCGAACGCGTCTAATGGAGCGTGCAGCTTTTAAGGACACGGTGACTGATCACGTGTTTAAGTGCGCAACTCTATGAGTCTGCGTTCGTAATAAACTAGTGGCGACAACATCTATGATGTGTCATTTGGGATAAAACTGAATTATTTGAATTAGCTGTTATAGTGCTGATTACTAGGCGATGCGGTTACAGTCGGTGCAGTACCAAGCAGGCTTACCCCGATGGCTGGACTAACGTATAGATTCTCAAGCTCAAGGGAACGTATCCAGCAGTGGCGTGCTGTCATGACGAGCTTATACTGTTCTTATCCTGGTGCTCTCAGTCCACTCATACTTTTGACCGTTAGCACTATTCTTTGCTTCTGCTGACGAGGTGATAGGGTCAAACTTAATGTGCATCTTCTATAATCTCTATTAAGTTCACCAAACGATGACTGTGAGGCAAAATTCTACTGTCCGTTTACGCAAATCGCAAATTTTCAGTATATTCGTAGTACAAGTAGGCTTGAAAAATCTCGGTAAAGAATACTGGGCGGCATTGGCTCATGACGGTGCCATGAAGAATTCTTAACCGAGATTTTTCATGCGATCGCGGGAACAACGTTAACTCTTCTATTACTTTTCCTTTGCCAATATCTCTTCCAATGTTAATGCTTGATTCTCTTTCGAGCCATGCTGCAATAACATGCGTTTTAATGATCGACTGGAAATTGGTTCTATTGTAAGTGGTTTATCGAACCATGCAATGACGGGAGGGCCTGTACGTGAGACTTTTCGAAGGCGCACGTGCTAGGAGGGTCTGGAAAAAACTGCCCCGAAAGGAAGCGGGAAATTTTTCCACGCGCTGGAAATAAAACTCCAGGGGGAGAGCTCACAGGGGTCTCGCTTTTGGGGGAGATTTGAGATTTCCTGTGGTCTTGGAATAATATGATGGAGCCCAGGGACCCTCCACTGCTCCGTTGCCCCCCTCCCCCCCAAATACTGCCAACTTTCCAACTTGATGAATAGTCATTCCTGGACAAAAAGGGTTCCGATCTCTCCCGGAAACACTGCGCCTTGGTTTTGTTGGACGTATTGAGAGGTCAACTTTGTTTACAGTGTTCTAACTTCTCTTTGGTTCTATTTAAACAAATAGGGTTGTGGTCGACTCAGAGGGAATTGTTTTCCTGTGGTTCGTTACAGTTGAAAATGTTGCAGTTTCGTGTAGCATTAGATAATTAGCGATGTACTATTGATGTTGCTGGAATGTTGTGCTTCAAGCTTACAGCCCGCAACAGAGAACATTAGCTCTTCTAGTCTTCTTTTGATAAAAGCTGTACGATGATTATAAAGAACAGCCAACAACCTTTTTGTGGGTTATTTTTTTTTTTTAATTTTATTATTTTTAAAAAGATTAATCGCATACAAACAATTTAATGAATGTATCCGATTAACCTTTTCAGTCGCCTCTGTAGGTTATTACCCGTGATGAGTACGACACGTCTCCGATTGCATGGCGTGTAAAGATTCGCACAAGTGCAAGCACGTTACCACCTGGCCATCGAAGTCGATAATATATTATTATATAATATTATGTGGGTCTTATTCATTTTTTCACTTAGAAATATGTATAAGATCCATCACAAAGTCACTTTGGAGACGCTCATTGTGATTATATTAACGACTACAGTAGCCTATGTACATTTAAAAAGAATAGTTGGGGCCGCTTGTGAGAAAAAATGTGTCATTCAATGTTAGATGAGGCAGAGTATCAATTTACATCAGGTCCATGAGCCAACGGCCTTGCCATGTTGATTCCATGAGAGCAGAACATGTTTCAAACTGCGGCAAACTTGGTAGTGTGCACAGCGTTGGCAGGGGAACATGGTGGAACATGATAACGCGCTGAGACTAAACCCGTCAGTCTACGTGCGTGTCGAGTCCTGGTCACCTCCCATTTAATCGCGTGACTTTACCATGTTCCCCAAGTGGTTCGGAATACACTTTAATCAGGAGGTCCACCCTGTCAGTCGACTCCCCTTTCCCCCAAGGTGAAGGAGTCTGCCCTTAGGGTGCCTCATGATAACAAACAGACTCACTCCCCCGCCAGGCTGACAGGGTTGCTTAAAGCAGAAATGTTGAAAGCAGGCATTGGAAACAACATCAGGTCCATGAAGTCAAAGTACTATACTGGCTATAAGAAGGGGATATTGGCTCTTCCTTAGCCTGAGCAAGTTTTTGCAATAGCATTACAATGGTTGTCACTTGTCTTTAAACGTGACTGTATAATGATGAAGCAACTATTACCAGCTGGTCGAATTGACGCATTATTACTGTTAGTACAATGCACACAAAACACATATTAACCAGCGCTAACAGCTTTGCCCACGTAGCTACTCCTCGCCGTATGCTAATTGGAGAAAAGGCCCGCATACCCTGAGAATCAGGCTCTGATTAGCTGTACAATAGGTCCGTGTTTATTTTTTGTATTTTCCGCCAGCTCAGCTTCGTGTGGCTCAGCACAGCAGAACTATATATATATTTTATTAATCTTTAATATTACCCTTATGTAGTTTTATTTAAACCTACAGCAAAATTGTAAAAGTGTGTCAGTATTTTCAAATTACTAATCAGAATCAATAAAATTTGCAAATTTGTCGTACAATGCATCCAACCTAGTTTGACTGTGTGTGGACACTTTCATAATATTTTTTTATTGAAATTTGGAAGGCTAGACTGCTAGAGCTATATAGTTTATCGAATTTTACTGAGCCCATTCATACTAGCTCAGTTCTCTCAAGTGATCCCGTTTATTAATTCAGTTCACACGATCTTTCTGAACGGGTTACCGCCTGTTGAATGATTTGCAACTCACAATTGAATTGACGAGACGGATCTGTCGATTTACTTGCGTAGGTGTAGGGTGACTTAATGTGACCGACTGAAATGGGAGCTGGTGCACTGGTTGAATTGTTAGTTAACATGAGCTCTCGTTCTTCTATATAATATGGACGGATTCAACTGTTCAGTAAATTGCTACACAGTGCAGCACTGCCTCTTGAAACTGAATATTTAATTCATTCCAATTATTGTGCTAATTTAATTAAAAAATCACAGATGAAAGGGCGGCTGCACATTATAGTGCAATGTATGTATTGTGTAGTATACAGGGGTTCCAAACCTTTTTTGTCCGTGGACCACTAAATTATTTTATGATTTTCCGTAGACCACTATAGCGACAGGAAAATCGTCAAATTCTAGGATGATTTGTGCCTACAATTATATGCTTACATTTGATTAACTGTTTAGGACTGGTATCGGTTGGATTTTATAGTTCAGTGCCCTGACTTATTGTATTTTACTTCAAATTTCCAATATCTCAGCTGTGGCCCACCAGTGGTCCATGGACTACAGTTTGGGAACCTCTTGTGTAGTAAAACTACGCTTTGACCCATGCGTCACAGTAGAAAAATCCCTATCAATGTGCCTCATTCAAAATTCGCCCACATGGAAAATAAAGACAATTTTCTTTTTTTCTTCTTTTACTTAGAGGAATTTTTCTACGGTGAGATTTGGTTCAACTCATTGCAGTTCTACACTATGGTAACACATTATTCTGGCTTGCCATGATTTTTAAGTTTTTTTTTGGCATTGTATTGGCTCAATTTCACACCGAAAACGACATAATGAATACGTTTGAGAACAAACTGTACTGTGCAAACATTTTTTTTCAATTTTGGAACCTTTGAGGTAGAGATGTAGAGTGGAAATTCCCAAAGGACTTCTCCCTTTATTTCATTCGACTTTTGAATTTTTTTCCTTCCAATCATTGTATTTTGTACGAAATTTACTCACTGTCTGTCCGAAAATACATTGTTTGGTCCTAATCCTGCAAAATTTAACTTCATTTATTATACCAATGAACGAGTTACACAGTGGTATACTATCATTTATGAGGCCGAACGAATTAAAGAAAGAAAAGAAATAATTATTATACTGTTGATTGAAAAAGTTCCATCGAAGTAAATAGGCCACATACACACTGCTAATTTCTTTTGTTCCTAACTATAATCTCTGTGACCTGGAAATGCATAAATCATGTGTTTGGTATTGTACTTAGGAATGCGCAGTTCCTATAAGTGATTGGTTTCCAAGAATTTTAGTTAACGTTGTTGCATAGTAATGCAAAAGTGGAAAATCTAGCTTTATAATACAGTAAATAAATAAGAACACAGTTACTTTTCACATGGGGATGTAGGAATGCGCAGTTCCTATAAGTAATTGGTTTCCAAGTATTTTTGTTAACGTTGTTGCAAAATAATGCAAAAGTGGAAAATCTAGCTTTATGATACAGTAAATAAATAAGAACACAGTTACTTTTCACATGGGGATGTATAGATGCGCAGTTCCTATAAGTAATTGGTTTCCAAGTATTTTTGTTAACGTTGTTGCAAAATAATGCAAAAGTGGAAAATCTAGCTTTATAATACAGTAAATAAATGAGAACACAGTTACTTTTCACATGGGGATGTGTTCAGAGCTAGGACAGCAGACCTGTCGAATTTAGTGTAAACCCAATACACGGGGTTTCCCTCGAGGATCGATCAATCGAAAAGGTGCTGAATAGAAAGTTTGCATTTTAGACATTACAGCAGCATAATTTACCCGCGAACCTTTCCAGCACTGCCTTTTTCTTTCTTTATTTGGAGATAAACCTTTTCCCAATACTTGTTTCCTTGCTGCCTTCTTCCCGTCTTTGCATGGTTTAGTCATTTTGACGTTCTTCATTCAATTTCAGTGTTTCTATAAATGGGAATTTTTCAATCTGAAAAATTTCACGTTTGTAAGACTCAATACATGGTTCACCTTCCGTAAATCAATGGAGATCTTGTAATTGGCAGAGGACTATTTAATAGACCCTGATTTTCATTTTGGTTGTTATAATTTTTCAATGAATTCGAAAATTCTGTAAATTTGTCGCTATAAAGTTTCACGGAAACCCCTTGCACCAAAACTAAAAAGAAAATCGTCGTAGTACAATACAATAGTATGCATGAAAATCATGAAATAGTCTTGTACCAATTGAGTGGACCAATTCTTTATAATTTTAAGTATTAACTTCGATGGCAAGTGCGAGTTTCTACATGCCATGCGATCGGAGACGTGTTGTACTTCAACACAGCGAGTGAAGAGGTCAACGCAGGGGGTGTTTGTATGCGATTAACCTTTAAAAAAAAGTATTATTATAAAATAAAATATATAAGCCAACCTATTTTGAGGGGATTCAGGGATGACCATATGTGTACGGCCACCTTCTACTTTACTTTTACTACACCTTATCCTCATAGAGGGTCTGCGGTTCTCTTAAAACAAACGCATTGAGCCAAATCGTTCAATAACATGTTGGTTATGAAATGTCATTTATATTGCGCGTTGATTACGAATTCAAACGCATGAACGTAAGTATTTTTTTACAACTGTTTGATTGGTTGACTGAGAACTCTTTAAAGTTAGCAACGTTCACGCATTGTTTGCTTGTCTCTAGTCTATATGAATCGATTATTTATGAAACCAGTTAAGTGACACTTTTCGACATTTTTATTTTTTGTTATTTTTATGTTCTTTGTGGCAAGATGCATCGTTCAGCTGTGAACCAGTGAAGTCCCACTCTAACTAATGCGATGGAATCGCCTTGAATATTTCATTTATTTTTGAAACCAGTCATGTCCGGACTTAACTGGTTTCATATTTAAAACCTGTGTGAAATTATTAAACATGGTAAAACTAAAATAGCCATTGTCTTTGACTACCTGCAAAATATTTCACTGCCTACTGTTCCAGTACAAGAGACTTATTATTTAAGGCAGCTCTGTCTTTCCTTTTGGGATTCACAATATGGGAGATGGTACTGCTACCATTAGGCCTAATTTATACCACGAGCACTTTGCCCAGAAGGGTGCAAACGAAGTTTGTTCTTTCGGGCTGCCAATTTCCTACGGGCTGTACACTCTTAACAGACTCTGGCCTATTTGACAAAATTTATCGTCTGCCTATTCGCGACCACTCTTTTCTTCCCTGCGATCGAGACTTCGCGTTAATTAAAAAAGTATTAAGTGCCAATTCTCAAAGCACAGTTGAAGATTTGGGAAAATTGACAAGTCACGTTCCTGAAGGGATTTTTTTTTGCAAAGATTTTGAAATTTTGGCCTACGAGGGAAACAGAATAAAACTCGTAAAAAGCTAAGTCTGGCATGACTTAATGTCTTATTTGTGACCTAATGTCTACTTGAGAAGCATTAAAGTTTGTAAAACGTAAATTGTTGTGTATTAATTTTTGAAAGCAGTCAAGTCCAGCGACTTTAAAGCTCTCCCTAGGTTAGAAAAAACTATAATTAACGATGCTAAATAGCTCATTATATGCAGCTCATGAAAAGAAACTAGGTGAGCCTAAAGGGAAAACATCATGACCGTACTAAAGAAATTGAATGGTTTTTCATCTCTCCTGAAAAATTTGTGTTTGAGGACATGACTGGTTTCATAAATAATCGATTCATATATGTTTTCTCAAAAGGAATGTATTATACTGTAATTAAATACAGTAAGCTATATCGATTAATGAATTTTTAATTGAGGGTTTTATTTATTGAAATAACTTTAAAATTACCGAACCGTACAAAAGCAATGTGTTAGATAGGCCTACCTTACGGGTATTTCATAAAACAAGGGATACGGTTGGGCTGAAAATTACACTGGAAGTAATTCCTCACTTGCCAATCATCTGCCAATTTGGGTTTCAATCGGGTTAGATGGAATTTATCATATTTCTTGACATTCCCATTGACGTTCGTCTGAGCTTAAGGGATTTACAGAGGAAATGCTCACTGCCTCCCCATGTTTATCCAATTTTTTTTTACTACATGTGCTTCCTTCAATTTTCGATCCGTAGCTCAATATTAACTAAATTAAAGAGAAGCGGTGCGAGTGAACTCATAGATGCTTTTTATTTATCAATTAGGATAGGTACTGAAGTAGTGCCATAGTAAATAATTGTCCTAGAGTTAAATTTTGGTTGCCTTGAGTTTCCCTATGCCAAAGCACTGAATTGATCTATATATTCCATAGTCTAGAACGGGTAGACCAATATAATACGTACAACACAGTAATATAATATATTATATATATATCTATATACCTATGTTATAGGTAGTAATGGTAAGGTGTGCAATATATAGGGGCATGAATTATCGATAACTTATTCAAAAAATAATGTTTTCTTCAAAATCAAATCTTTGCTGTTCGGCTTTGTTACTTTATGTAACACCTAAAACATATCTTATGTAAATGATGTTAGAAAGCATCGAGATAAAGAATTCTTTTTTTTACTCATTTTTAGTGAAACTTTTATCTTTTTTATTTATTTTTTGCCCCCAGAGCCAAATTGTCAAGGTGGAGGTGACCTATTGGGTTTTGTTGGGGCCGTTTTTGAGAAAACATTGTTAAGACTTTTTTTAGTTTATGGAGGGATAAACCCACCAAAATGGAGTTAGCTCAAACTAACAAAACTGGTCCCGAGACATGATTATTGTGACCTTGAAGGCCAAATTTCAAAAAATCCACCGAGTAGTTTGACGAAAAGACAGATAGGCAGACATTTCGTAACAATTTGGGTTTCCTGGGAGCTCAAAACGTGTAAATCCTCTAAAATTTCGAACATAACAGAGTTTTCCTAAGGCGGGGTTTCCACATACGTCAATGGTAAATATGGTTTTGACGTGGTAGCAGACATTTTTAGTATGTCTTTAATGTCTGCTAAAACGTCAATACCACATTTACCATTTACTATTGACGTATGTGGAAATCCCGCCGAAATACTAACGTATAAATAAGAATGCAATAACAGCTAAATAATGTGGGTATTCACAAAATGCACCGGAATTTCAAACGTGTAGGCTGTAAAATGATAAAACACTTGTATAAAATTGCGAATTGTTTCAAAAAATAAATGCTGTACCTTGCTTTGAGACAGAGTTATTCGCAAGGGACTAAACAAACAAACCAAAGTCCCTCTGCAATCAATCGTCCTCCGATAATTTGTCCGGACACAAATTGGATTTTTAAGGCAAAAACAAAAATACTAATTTGTAATTGTGTTATTGCTATTCGAAATATTTTCTCGTGATGTTTGTAAAGATTGCTGATGATTATGAGATTTTTTTGAAAATACAATAGTATTTCATTCAATACGCTTATACCCTGAAACAGTCCAATTTTAATATAGCGACAAAAGCAACAGAAAATATAGATATAATAAGTAAAGACGCCTATATTCCGTCATTTATATTCTGATGCACGGTCGGGACTTGTTGATTTTACATAGTACAAAGTAATATTTCGAATATTAAAAACATTTTCCCTCTACCTCTTTTCTCTCTCCAAGAACGTCACTTAGTCCAATATTAGAGATTCCAACGCAAACATCCCTATTTAAATAATTCTCTTGTAATCTCGGAAATTTTGCTTGTCACAATATGGTCGCTCCCGGGCTGCAAAAGCTTTCTAGAAATGAAGCGCTACGTACCTGTTGGTGTTTTAATAACAAAGATTTTCCTCGGTCAATAACAAAATCATTAAAATCAGCTTTATCGTTCCACTGAACAAGCACCCATTTCGTCTGTTTTATTTCACCGAATAGAAAATCAATTTCATTTGAATTCTCTTCACAATTATTATTATTATCGTGTATCATGCGGCAGTGTGTCTTGTATTTGTCAATATGATAAGCGGCTGGCTGATGGTTTAAATGATTTGGAAGTCCGTCGTCCAATGCGGTAATTTATTCAGAACATAACGTCGTATTTTATGTTACACATAGGCGCCCATTCCACCGACCGGCTAGGGCTATTTACAAAAACGGTGACGTGGTAGCAGACATTCACGACTTAGTCGGGGTTTCCATGGACCTCGCATTGCTGAATGCAAATGACATTGACGGAAATGTTTGTTTTCCTCTATGCCATAGTTAAAATTGATCGATGATCATACAGTAAAATCACAAACAAACTAACTAAAATTAAAAAATGGCGTCATGGGATATGTTAATTACAAACATTTTAATAGATTTCTATAAAAAGAAAAACAAACATTTCCGTCAATGTCATTTGCATTCTGCAATGCGAGATCGGTGGAAACGCCACCTAAGTCTTGAATGTCTGCTACCACGTCACCGTTTTTGTAAATAGCCCTAGCCTGTCGGTGGAATGGGCCCCTTAGGCCAGTGGTCGGCAAACTCTTTAGCCAAAGAGCCAAATATGATCATTATTTCAACAATTAAAAAAAAATTTCTTGTTTAGTAAACTTTTATTGTACCAAAGCCAAAGAGCCACAAGTGGCTCTGGAGCCGCACTTTGCCGACCACTGACTTAGGCCATTGATAAATGAGGCGACAAGATGGTACTTAAGGTACAGATGGACGATTCCGCACGTTCCGCCATTTTCATTGTAGTCAGAAGATTTCTTGGCGATTTCGGAAGCTGGCGAAAAGCCGACCGTTCGAAACTGCACGGTTCTCCCCTAGACATGCGAGATCATAGAAATCTTCTGAAGTAGACTCAGTGGGTTTGCACCAACCATTCAACAAGCCCTATTCCTACAATGAGAAAAGACGTCGGCTACGCGTGACAGCGAGCTCAAATCTACCGTTAGTGAGGAGCTTGCGTTTTGCAAATTTGTTTGATGATGAATGTATTTTCAATAATTTAACAATTATTTGATACTTGGGTGCTGTGGTAGTGTTACTTCGTAGTTCTGCTGTTTCTCAGGTTTCATATTCCCGGAGGGGTTTGTTATTGACCTGCCCAACAATTGATTCATGAACTGTTCGTGGAGTTAGTGCTGGATCAACCCCTGGGGTGAGAGGTCAGCCATCACGTTTGCAACGTATTCTGCCGAGCGCTCAGCCGCGGTCGTCAATTATTTTGATTTACCTGGCCAGCAGCCATCTAGATAGCCATATTTTAGACCTTGGTCCGTTTAGGCTTCATAACGATCCATATTAATGTTGCTTAGTTCAACTACCCTTATCTCGAATAGGCTATTATGTATCTAACTACACCTATTTGTGTCAGAAAATAATTTCATTTCTTTGTTTAGCCTGTATTTCAATATGTTTTTTTTATGTGGAATGCATACATTTTATAGGATTTTTTTTAACCTTTATATTTTTCTAATCGACCAAGTTATAAGTTCATACTTAGGCTACCCCTTCAAATTACTGCAGTCATGAGTCAGTTCACCAAATTCCTCTAAATTATTATTTTTTGTCCTCCAACCCTCACCTCCGCCAGAAATGTTGCTACAATACATATTCCTTATCCATAAAATATAAACTGTCTCTCGGTGCGGACAATATGTTTCAGTAAGTCAATCTGCTGATGTAAGTTAGGTTTAATTTTATTTTTAATCCCCACGAGATTACATTTGCATGATGTCTAGTGCATTGACATTTAAAAATAACTAAGAATTTTAATTCATGAGAACGTAAAACACGTACTGGAGGTGCCTATAAAAAGGCACAGATACGGTATGGATAGGCTACGTAAGGTAAATGATGGGAAAGCTGGAGCATTTGACAAGTTGAATTATTGAGGAGCACCTGAACTGTTTACTTGAGCTGTCATAAGGAGCAGAGTAATGTTCAAAACATCATTCACCCACTCAACCAGACATCCCCCCTCCCCCCGTGAAAAATGCCCGTTTAGGATAAGGGGTAAACGTATTTTACTTGATCTCGAGTTAAAATGCTCAATGGGCTGAGCAAATGTTCCTGGTGGCACGGATAAATAGCCTCTTCAGAAATATAAATTTCTAGCTGTATGATATGAATTGGAGGAATTGCTTCTCTCAATGAGTCATTTTCATTTGCCTCCTCAGTTAATGCTTTATTGTACGGTACATAGAACATAGACCCTTAAGTTGAGAAATTCTTAGCTCCTACCTCAGCAGTAAAGGAACTTAACTTACTTCATAATAAGAACCTTTTACCGTAAATGAAGAAAAAGTAAGTAATATTTGGCTAATTTATTATTAATTCCTTAAGCTGATTTACTCCCGATTGAACTGAGAGCGGCGAGAAATGCTACTAACTTCACTAAATTGCTTAGAGACCATCTCTTAGAGAAAGCTTGACTCGTATCTGTACATGGTTAAATCATGCTTTCGCCTGTTTCAGTGTTTCATTGGGTTAATGGTAGGCTTGTCTCAGCTTGTATCGCTTGTAGCCGGTGCAGGTTGACAAAAATTCATACGGAAACAATACAAACAATGTCCGAAATCCATAAGGTCGTTGGCATTAGACAAGGGACCTATGGACCAATAAGTAGGTTTGGGTCCACAAAAAGTCCTCAAAAAATCATGCTTTCTACACTATCACTGAGGCACGAGCACAATGAAAATGACAGAACTACCTGATTTTGACGATGATTTTACTTCATACTTTCTTGTCGATTACTTTTATTGATTACTTGATTGTATAATTTAACAGAAATATATATATTTGTTTATTTAAGTTAATTAGAAATTATTTCAGTCTAATGGTCTATAGTTTACTAAGTAGTCTTTAGGGAATGAATACAAAGCGTTAAATCACGTACATAATAAGGGAACTACTGAGCTTACTGTGGATGACAGCAATGTTCGTTTATATGTATAGTTTAGTTACCTTCAATTCAATTAATTGCCCAGAAAATTGCCGTAACTTGGTTGAAAAGCCCATGAATTTTATTCCCTCTAATGCTCAAATCGCTGCTTAAATTCTTGCGCGGTTTAAATCCAGGTAGTTTAACTTATTCGCCTCAAAATTAGACCTAACTTTAACTTTGTGGAGGAATTTCAAAGAGCTTGTTTGGGGTTAAAGCAAACGAAGCATTTGAAAAGATTTTTAAAGTTTCCTTATTACTTGTAAAGCACGCAATCGTGTGGGGGTCTCAGGATTGCTTCGTAACAATTCATGACGCTAAAGAAAGAGTACTTTCGCTTGGATTATTAGCACAATTAGCTGAAGTATGTCGGGTACGCAATTGAAAAAAGAAGAAAAAAATGGGGGAAAGCTAGCCAATGTCTCTGTGTTTAATTGCTTTACGTGAAATTTGGTTTCGGAGGAAAATAAAAAAAGTGTGGGCCTCTTGGGGTTTTCACAGTGTAGTGTCGGGGAGCTGCCGCCTTTCGCAAATGAAGCACGTTTAATCCGCCGGGATTTCGGGCCGATGCTTAATCCCCCGATTTGCACTATTCTCGTGGATTCTGAAAAACCCCCGTAATTCCACCACTCCCCACCGTGAAAATAAAACATTTATTAGGTCGACAATTTAAAGCGTTTGCTGTCTGCCAGATTTTCTAATCGATATTCCTGATTTACCTCTTATACGGGTATGTTGATCCAGCACTGTCAGTCATTTGGTTATGGTTTTATTAATTCAAAAATAATGATACTCACATTTTTAAATTAGTAAGGTGCTTATTTCCCTCTCTGCCCATTGCGTGTATTATCAGATTTTATGTCTTATATTTCAACAGTTTCGGCCCCCGATCAGTTGTAACAACGCCTTAGGGCTCTAATTGGTGCACAACAGACATTGAGCCGGAATGTTTCTATTATATACTTATTATATTATTACCATTCAGGTCTGAGCGTATTGAATTGTCCATAATATAAGGTAAGGAGACATCCGATGGATTGCATTAAGAAATTTATCTTGTAGGTACTATGAAACATACTGCACATACATAAAACTAGTTACATTTTTAGAGGGTCCTTAGAAGGCTGGACAGAATGTTATAAGCACAGGGGGACGAAATTGTAAACATGCCTGTATTTGTTAGACCTTGAAGGTATCTGAAATACTATCTCGAATTGCCTAATGCGGTATCTGCCAAGTGTACTTTTTCGTACATACAACTAATGTCCAAGGTCTCGGGGAGGTTGTGGAATCTGTAATTTTAAGAATTCAATCGTCCAATAGCAAAGGGAAATTTGGCCTGTTCTAATTTAACAACCGAGTGAATTCCATCAGTTTCTGTAATTTGTACTCCCCTTAATACGTGCAAAATTATTCCCGGGCTAATATTCTCAAACTACAAAAGAAATAGCTTTTTTAAGAATTTCGTGAAAAACTAAACTTGGTGCAGGCCGTCAACCAAATTAACTAATGACTTTTACTCGACAGTTAGAAGCCGAATTTTGCGAACTGACGGCCACATTTTTCTGCTATTCCGGAACTCGGTATCTTATTTCCTGAAAAAAGTTTCCTTATCTGAGATGCGGAGTCCACTGGGAAAGGTTCTGAGTGTTTTCCCGAGTTGGTTGAGAAAACCGCATCTGACGCGAACGAGCGTTCTATTTCAACCTTTCTCCTTCGTAAATTATTCAGAGTGACCTTATATTATGTAGCTTCTTTTACACCTGAAGTCAATTCGTCATATTTTTAGATTAGCGGTAATTTCAGTATATTCTTGGCTTAACGAATGGATGTCGATGTAATAATTTAATAACGAATGAAATTTTCGGTAACCCCGCGTAATTTCCTTAATACTTACAAGGTAATTATATAACTTAGTCCTCTGCGAGAAGTGAAAAGCACTCCCATATTCCCGGACGGGGGGGGGGGGGTTGTATTCTGGAAACAGTAAAATAAAATGACAACTCCAAATTTAATGAATGTAGCTTATTAGAATTAGGGGAGTGTTATTATTTTTACTATTAAAAAATGCCTCATTACACAGTAGGCCTATACAGAATATCCTTGGCTGGGATGCACCAGCAGCCTGATCGGGGCGTTTATAATACCGGTATTTATTTAATCCACTGGTAAGCAAGATAATTTTATAATGGAAAGTGCTATTCAAAATTTGTTTGTTTACAGTTATAATCCTAGGGTATTTATATAACCCCGGTATTATAAGCGCCTCGATCAGACTGCAGGAGGCAAAATGTAAATGGGTTGTTATTTATTATCACAGTATTTCTCTCCTTAAAGCCTTAAATAGTATATGTATGTGCACATGTGTTGCCTACAGTATTACGGATTTAGTATCTACTGTTTTTTCCTTGTACGTATATGAGCAACTGAAATTTAAAACACGGAGGTTCCCATTCATTTCTTTTAAATGTAAGACATCACACATAAATCATAATGTATATATTGTAGATTTGTTTTAATAATTCTGATTGTACCGTATTAAAAGGCTCATAATGAAAATGATAAAAAAAAAAACTGAAACATTTGCTGCTATGTTGAAAAGGGTGAAGCGCTCTTTTCTAATACAGACCTGCTTTAGAAAGCTCGGTGGTTGTCAGACGCGAAATAAATACAAAACCGCAAGAGCTGTGATAAAATCTAAAAGATTAGCCTGCGCTTAAGAATAAAGGTTGAAAAGCAAAAATTGTCAGTCACCTGAATAAGTTGCTGAAGAAGCCAGACATTTCGCGAAGAATGAAAAGACACGTCCAATTGTAAAGGAACTGAAGTGAAATGTTGGAAAGGAATGCGAGGTATTGTCCCCATTCACATTCCCATTTCTTTCTTCATGTACAGCCGCAGAATGTCATTGCTGCTGCTGCTGCTGTTACAGCTTTTTCCAATTTCAGACAAAAAAAAAAAATCACGACCTTTCTTTTAAAGGAAAGAAAAAACTGTGAAGATGTTTCCATTCCGGAGCATTCCTATCAAATTGGTACTGTAGTTTAGAAAATGGTCGTTAATAAATTAATGGCTCCAAGCGTGGCACTTTTTGGCATATTTTGCAGTCTGTGTATGGTGCCAGGTAGTGCCAAAAATCTGTCCGAAACTTTACAAACGGACGATCACGACGCCCGGGTATAACGACAAGAGTCTAGTTCAGAATATTTCTTTGAGCTGGCGTGTCGAGTAGAAAACTCTTGTGCCGTCAGCTTCCCGCCAACTTCAGAAAACTTCGGAAGTTGACTCTGTGGTTTTCCAACAACTCATTTGATACAATGACTAACTTCCCAACACGTCAGCGGCGTCGTGATTGTCTGTGTGTACCGGCCGAAGGGTCGCGCTCTTGGAAATTATCCGTTTGGGTTATTGTAAAGACTCTAGGTACTATGCATTGGAACATAACACTTCATAAGCAGGCGTTACCGAGGCATTGTTATGGAGTAGGACGGCACCCCCATGTTCCAATGGTCTCATCCAACCAAAATATGCTGCAGGAGTTAAAGCTGTGGTGACAGCTTGAATCTCACAGTCCAAAGAATCTTTAATGACCCCAAAAGATAAAGAATAAACTAGTCTCGTTGATTATTTTATTTGGTACAAGTTGGACCCTCTGAACTTCGTATCGCCTGACATTTTCATTGACCCTGATTACACACTCGAATATTTATTCGACCCAATATTTATTCGATCGAACAAATATTTGGAACGCTTATATTGAAGTATACGATTTGAATCTGAATTTAAGTATTACCCTCTAGAATTTTTCTTTGACCCATATTTATTGGATCGAATACTGTTCCATTATTGCTCCAATATTCGAGTTGTTTACTGCACTTTCAATGTCGATACTGTTTTCAACAAACAAAAAAATCATTTCTCTATTTTGTGGGCCGGGAACGCTCAGGAGTGCCCCCAGAATACCAAAAGTTTCATCACAATCTGATCATTGGTTTTGGTACGAATAAAACCGGCGACTTTTATATGCATATTATGTATAATTTGTGTATGTAGAAAAATTTTGTTCATCCCAACGATGGTTCCTCCAAGCTTTAAGCTGATGATGGACATAATTGAAATTTATTATTTATTATCAGCATCGAATTATTACTGGTTCTTCATAATTGCAATTATACGTCCAAATACTGTATGTTAGGTTATTGCATCCATTGCCACTTTCTAATACTGTATCATACGAACCTGCAGTGATATCTTAGATATTATGTGAGTCCTTGAATGTAGATCTTTGATTTAGGACATATGGATGGTGAACATTGAAACGAAGTTATATATTCGTTATTGTCAGGAGCTTACTACACAATTTATCTGCGGTAACAAATAAATCACTAAAGAATTTGTACATATACTAGGACCTTAGTTGATATTAATTTAAGGAAAATTAAAGAGCCCTATAGGAATATACTTAGGTCTTTTAAAGCTTCTAAAACTTATAAGCATGAAACTCGGGTCATAATGTTTGTAAAGAGTAATTAGTCAAATCTGGTGACAAAGGACAAGAAACTGAGACACGACGTTTCGAAGGTTCGCCAACTCCTATTAACCCCTACGTGATGGTCCGCTCTATCTGTGTTTCACTGTTTTGGGTTTAGTCATATTGCCACAACTTTAATTTTGATAGTTCTGTGCAACGTTTCCCTTACGAGTATCATCTTCAAAGAAGAACGAATTTATTTATAGAATTAAGCTTCAATTATTATATTAACGAACTATATTAGTAGGTAGAGTATGTTTTGATTTCGTTAGTTTAAGTATCATGATCAGTTTCACGTTATCCCTGCATCTCAATATAATTATTATTATTGAAGTATTATTATTATTATTTGAATTTTTATGGACTACTTATAGTGGCCCATTAAACCTTGCCCTGCCCACGACATCATCAGTTTTTCGGAAATTTGGTACGGTTTCCGTATGAAATTTTGATGGCTGACAAATTGGTTCACGATCTCGACGTCAACCCACACTAACTATAAAAGTGGCAATGGTCAAGCTGAGACATGCTTACCTACGACACTTTTACAGATGTCAGCCTGACGTAACTAAGGTACGAGAAGGAGTCATCTCAATGTCACGTCAGTTTCCTTCTCTACGCATAAAGCTTGGGGAAACTGCTTGGTTGGGGGCGAGGCTGACAAAATGTTTGGTGCATAATACATTACATTATAAGAGCATGACATCGGTAAGTTTTCTCACATAGAAGGTCTCGATCGTGCCACATAGCAGTAGAATGCTTGTATTCTATTTATTTTGATTTGCATCTACGATTCCCCGAAGTCATAGTGGTGAATTATGTATCCAAGATTATGTAGGATTCAGCTCTACTAATGATGAATTTCATTAGGTATACAAGCTGACTTTATCGCGAGTTACCCTGTTAAGAAATCCTGCTGAGAGCGGAAAGATATACAGACTCAAAGGAAGAGCCCGGTCGATGAGAACTTGTGCTGTTAATCTCCTTACATTAGTTGCTGAAGATGGTAAAACCTCAATCTGAGCCTCAAAGAAAATAGGGAGGGAGGGGGATCCACGAGGTAGGAGAGGGGGCAAATGGGGGGGGGGGAATGTTGACAAAGACTTGCCGGGAAATCGTGATTTGGAAACGTAAGGGGATTAACACGGCAGCTTCGGTAAGCCGTGAAGGGTAGGTTGGGCAGTGTCTGGCTCTATATGGTCTGTAAAATAGAAGATTCGAATTGATTTTCTGAAGCGTTGGTAAATGACGGGACTATTGTTTTTTGCAGTAGATATCGTACTAGAATTATATAAATTTTGGCCCTTTTCTTGATTTCTTGTAACCGGCACTGAAATGACTTTTTTTACTTTGGTTAAAACGCGAATTTAGCGGTTACTTTATACCTATAAATAATCCAATTATTCACATTAGTACTCCTCGATGTAAGAGAATAGCTGACTTAGTCTTAGTGCGAAACTTGTTCAGCAATATATCATTTACAATGGAAGAAGAAATCACCACCCCGGTGAAGCGGGGTCTGCGCTTGCGTGAAATCTCCCTACGCCTGATCGGCCAGCGCCGAAAGGGAATTTTAATATACTCTCAAAAGGTAGATTTACTACAAGTATGTTGAAATCACAGGCTCCTTCTACGGTATATCCTTGGCTGCTAGCTGTAGTATATAATAATGTATGACCTATTTACTGAAATCCATTCTGTTAACACCAAGCTTTCGCTGATTCATGAAAAGTCAAGAAAGGCGGATATGTGGGACGCAAGAGTGTAGTGCGATAAGGTCTGCCGGGTTTATGCGTCTGCCACGGTCCATTTGCAGACACCACTCCACCCTCTGGGATGGCTGCTCTTGGGCGACATAAACCATCCGCCTGTTTCTTTGGCGGCAATGATGCGAGGTCTCACGCCCACTCAAATCAAGGGTCGCCAACCTTTTCGACCTCATGTCAAGGTCTCCTTGCCTTCAGTAACTTTACTCTTATAAATAAGATAATTGACAGTTACATATAATTTTAGTCGGTCGACACATAATCAACATTAAGCATAGGCCTACATCTGGAATACTTCAACCTGGCCTGTCAACTTCCACTAGCTTGCCGTTTACTGAATTTCCAAAAATTAAGGTATGGACGCTATTGGCAGGTAATATTTTTCCATTTGATTGCTACTGAAAGGTTTCGCAAGCTTGTGGAAGTTTACAAACCGGCGCATTATATCTTATTTTGTCCGGTCCATGAAACAAGATCTTTAGCTTTAGCTTCTAAACTAGGCCTATACCTATGTCTATGCATATGCAATGAATCACACTATACCTAGGTATACTAGTAGTAATGTGCGAGTATATTCAATATAATATTATGTAATTTCCTTTCTTGTTACAGGTAAGCATTTAACTTCAACCTATAATTCTAAGCTCAGCGTGAGGCAGTGAACGCCTGATATGGTAGGTCTTATAATTGATTTAGAGGCGTCTGCAAGTTTTGGTCTGTTTATACGCTCACCTAGTTGCATGTGATGCTTTATAGGACTTTGGCATTGCTAAGATAAATAGCAAAATATATCGTGTTAGCAGGTATCAACACAAATTTCAAAAGACCTAAAACCCGCAGTAGATTCAGCTCATAATGAATGATGTAACGAATATCAATAAATAAGTGCCGTCTGGCCATCAGGAGTCAAAAGCTGTCATTTAAGTGGTTAGTCAGCATGAAATAGCGTAATGCAATTGGTATCATCTTCGTATTCATCACGGAACCCAGTCACTGGGGGTTGGGGGGGGGGGGGAGCGAAATTGATTTTCCGATGCAAAGGTGCCCCCTAACCCTAACGTGGCATACGAGCCGTGTTGTGCGTAATGACTGTCATTAACGCTTATTCATTGATCGCCCCATCTCTTCCTATCCTGTCGCACTCGAGTAAAAACCTTTTAAGTACGTCGGTAGGGGAGTGTGCGGTTCGAGTCCTTTGTCTGCAGGAATTCCCGTCTCAGCAAAATTCCATGAGGATTGCTAAATGGGACGGCTGCTGGCGAATGCCGTCGCTTCTCTGACTGAAGATGTAATAATACCTGTAGTGATTAATCGTTAACTTGACAACTACGTAATGCTGTTGGGCTATTCGGGAGGGGGTGGTTAATGGAATCAAATGTTAAATTATGTGTAGGCCTACAATTTTTTAGTGTTGTAACTCATTTTTCGTTAAACATTTTCTTTTCCAAGCTAATTAACTCGTACCTTTGCTTTCTGTTCAATACAATAATACAGCTGGAGACAAACCATGACCAGGTTTGAAAACAATACTCGGTGACTTATAGCCAAAGATAATAAAATCGAATAAATGGCGACTAACCATAAGCTGATTAAGGTCTATACGTAGGGGAAATGTCAAAGGTGGCCAATGGAAATGTGACCGAGACCGGCAAAGGAAAAACCAATAAACAATCCAACAGGCAGGGCTGACAACATAAGTTCTGCGCACTTCTTGACCTTGAGTCCCTGGGAAGTGGGAATCTTAATTCAATATGAAAATCCATTAAGTAGCCCTACTTGCTGTAAGAGTACCTGCACAAAAATTTCATTTCAAGTGAAAATTAAGGTCGACTTTGTTGAATATTGTCAATATTTTAGCAGTATTCCTCATAAAGTTCCCTTCAAACAGTTCCGCTTTCTATCGGATTTACATTTAGATATCTTCCTCATTTAAGGGCTTAACGCCATTTAAACTGGATACTGTATCAATTTATTGTTTTTCTTTTAAAAAACCTAGATAATCGAAGTTTGTGGACGTACATATACAGCAGTTATTTATCATGTTGTTACTGTTCGACTAGCCATTGATTATTACTTACAACAATAAAATTAAATGGTTGTCGGTACCTATTTTTGAAATCTTAATCCCGAAGTTAGTGTGATTGAAGATGAGTTAGGAGGGAGTAGAACTAAATTAATTAGCAAGGGTCTAAATTTTTTGAATAAACCTGTTGTGTTACTGAAGAGGATGTTCAAAAAGTAGCATATTTAATGAAAAGTTTGCTGAGTTTGATTTCGTCTTTGACATTAAGAACACCATTATTGTCTTCATTTTCCTTTTCCCCTATCATCCCACCAAAACAATAATTCCTTTTTCATGTTCCATTAAAATTAGCATTGCTTGAGGCATTCGTTTGGTGGCTTACTTATCTTTCCACTGCTCTCTTTGTTTTCAAAATTGAAAATGATCTCCAAGTTTTCGGGAAAGTCTCTCATATTATTAGGTGATGTTATCACTGATGAAACACAACAGATGTATAGAATGCAGCCCTATGACTGTTCATTATTCTTTTGTACAATTTTATTTATTGTGTTACGTTTCATTAATAATATTTTCATACCGAATGCTTTGCAAAATTTCACTTCATATTTATTTTTTACTGGATACCTATACCTACGATATTTATACCATTATTGTCCAAGTGCGTAGGACTGACAGACGTAAAAACAATTCGTCAATTGAACATATTTCGAAAACATTTAAAAACACATCTCAATGAATTAACACCGACAAACGAAGACTATAGACTATAACGTTTACACACACTACTTACGAATTACTTACTTAATGTTAGGTTAGGCTAGATGATGCAGGGCACGGCCCTTAGTGTAACTGAAGAAACAAGTTTACAAAATGATACATTCACTGACAAGATTAGAGGGACTTGATAAATCTCTGACAGTGCTGAATACTATACCATAGAATACGTATCAGACATTCTGATTCATAAAAATATCTGAAAGTGAGTGCTTTGAAATTTGAATGTTTAATCAATTTTAACACTAATTTAAATTTTGGTTGACGAGGAAACTTCCTTAGGAGGAAAGATAAGATTAGCTCGCAAACTTGTTCACTTTGTTCAGTTCAGTAGTTGTGTAGCTGTGCAAACCTGTCTAACAATTTGAATCTTGTCGTTCAACATCAAGTAGGTTATCTGGTCTAAGCGTGAAATTGCGAAGTGGGTAGCACGATGGATCCGGACTCAGTTTTTTCTTGACACCCTGTTTCGGATATAAATTGAATATTTCAATGCTTCACTGCAATGTGTAACACAAAAATAATGACCAGTTGCAAAATGCCACTGTGCCTGTACGTGTTATTATTTGTTCTTTTTATAACTTCACGTTCACTTATATTTATATAGCGATGGATATGATATTACAAGAACGTATACAACTTCACAACACGCATATTAACATGTTGCTTGGCGAATCTGGGGAGGTACCAAAAGATAATGGAGAATGTTTAAATTTGATTTGGTATTAAGGAAGTTGTGGCGTTCTGACAAACTATATACCCTTTTCATATTAATACATTTTGAAAATAAGTTGGCCGTAAAATAGACCGCTCTAACGTCGACGCTGCAGGCGCCTGTGGTGAGTGGTGCGACGGCAAAAGAAAACCTGCGGAAGGGCCAGGGAAGTGCGCCTAAACGCATGTTAATAATGTACAGCCAACAGCTGGCTTGAATAGCCCATTACTTTCGCCGTCCTGGTAATTAGCTTTGCTTTGTTGTTGCCCCGCTCAAGATATCGTTCACCCCCCCCCCCCCCAGCAGCAGGGTCTCTTTACATACATTTTTTCAAACGCCACGTTTACGTACAATAAATGTCAGTACAGTACTTGTGCTTGTAGTTTAAACTGATTACATGTACTTACCCCGTTTATATTGGGGTGTGATGTATTAGTAGAATAAAACCTATGTCTCTATTTATTTATTTATTACTAACTAACACGTCTAAAGATATTCAACTACTGTATGTCTGACCTTTTAATATAAATTTTAGGAGGGTCTATGCTGCGTAGAAAATTGGTACCCCAAAATTAAATACTTTTCACTTTTTATTTAATTAACTCAGCAAGTTATGAAATATTTGGCTCATTTAAGTTTTAGAAGACCCCTGCTTGTATCATAAACGTATAATAGGGTATTTTTTATTTTCGGTGTTTTAGGTTTTCCATAAATTCTATTTTACGTGAAAATTTATTCTCTAATAACTTTTATGAAAGAACTTAAGTACCAAAAATTAAAACATGATGCATAAAGAATCTTCTAAACTTAAATGGTCAGGACATGTTTGCGTAGTGGTACAGACTCCAACTTACACCCGGTTGTTTGTTCGAGTCCCACACTTCCTAAATTTTCTGGTTATGCTTCGGAGGGCATGTAAAGCAGGAGGCCCCGGGCTTTCCTAGTTGAGTGTAAGAGGGGGCTTTATAGCTGTAACTCCGCTAGGTTGGCTTAGTAATAGAACAAAAAGTCAATATTTTAAATGAGCGAAATTTTTAATAAAATTTACCTTGCTTAGTTAAAGTAAAAAAGTAATGTAAATGTATTTCAAAAATATTCCTTCGTAATACATTAATAAACACATGGGGCCCGTTAGACTAGGCCCGTGATTGGCCCCTAAACAGTTTGCAATACAAATAATATTTAAATACACTAGTTACAATATAATAATTTATGTTTAGCCTAAATCATGTAAAAATTACAGAAAAAAAATATAAAGAAGCAGAAAGAAAAAATAATAGTAATAATGGTAGGTTAGTACAATGTATATATGTAAGTAGATAGCTTAAATTAAATTAACAGCTTGAGCAAAAACTGAGGCTGTCATTCGGCTAATTGGGTGAAAATGAGTTTTTTATGGTGCGATCGAAAAGTTTAATATTGTTTAGTTGTTTAATTGATTCTGTAAGACTGTTGTATGGGGAAAATGGATCTATATATGTGTGTAGTTTAAAATAAGGATGTTTTTGGGGCAAAAGTTGTGAGATTGCGGCCCACTCCAAGTCTTGTGTTTAGTCCATGTTGTGTGTAGTCTGTCTGGCCGTCTAACGCCATGCTGCGTTTGTATCTGTATAGTAGTAGTTGTCTTGTATACCCGCAGGACACTTTTCAAAAAGTTAATCAAAGAAAAAAGAAAAAGTCTATAAAAACAACGAAGTTTCTTGATATTAATTTATTGCATTCAAATCCTATCCATACATTACAGTAGCCCATATTAATAAATATAAATAAATTGTAACATTCAATTTTGAATATATTTTTAACTTACTTTTGACTTACTGTTGGACCATTAATTGAAGATAATGAAACACATTTTTTTTCCAAAACATGGCTAAACATTATACTTATTTATGAAATCAAAGAAATGGTGGATCGATTGGATTTTCTTCAATACACAGGTACTCATTTCATAAATTATCGAATCAATCCACAGTATTCTGTATTTCCAGTTTCCACTCAAATGGAAATCATGGTAATTTTATTTAAAATTCCATATTTTGGGCTGTTAACATGTTACACGTCGTATCCTGCAACAGCGGAATGCATCACGCTGTCACTGACTATCTTGAAAAAGTGTCAAAATTCCACGAAGGGCTTTAAGAAGGTTGAGGGGGGGGGGGAAGGAAGAGAGTTGTGCGGTTTCGTAAGATTTTTGCCATTCCCGACACGTAGACTCCTTGATTGTAATCGGGGGCTTCATAAAGCCGGCAGCGCCACGATTGAAATGCACCAAGTTTGTTCCCAGGAAGTCAGCATCGTATTGCTGTTTTCTGTCTCATTTTTGGATTGGCTATAGCCAATGGAGTTTTTGGTGCTATATTATTAGAATTGTTAGATGTCATATTACCAGGCCTCAGGAGTTGGGTGGATCTTTGTGGGTATTCGCTTACAATATGTCGATTTATTTGTACTAATTGCTTTCCAATTTATACGTAGTATAAGGAAAGCTTTGTGACGGTCGAAATTTTCGATTCCGAGATTTCAACGGATTTACACGTTTTGAGGTCCCAGGAACCCAAAAAAGTGGTTTTTACGAAATGTCTGTCTATAGCTCTGTCTGTCTGTCTATCTGTCTCTTTGTCTGTCTGTCTGTTCATCGATTTGCGGGAAAACTACTCAACCGATTTTGATGAAATTTAGCGTGTATAGGTTCACAAAAATCATACCTAGGGACCATATTTTTTTATTTTGGGCTAACTCAATTTGGGGGGGGGGGGGTTTATTCTAAAAAAACTCCAAAACAACGTCTAAAAATATTATTTCTCAAAAAACGGCTCCAACGATTTCTTTTCAATTCACATATAATGTCGTTGTTACTGTTGCAATAATTATAAAATTCCGTTTCATATTGTAGCAGGAGGTATTGTACCATTTACATTCTCAAACTCTTTACTAACTATCGACTTCGATGGGTAAGCGCACTTGTACTTATGCATGTCTCTGCATGCCATGTGATCGGAGGCTTGTCGTAACTCAACACAGGTGCTAACCCACAGAGGCGACTGAAGAGGTAAATCGGATGCATTCATTTAATTGTCTGTATGCGATTTACCTTTTTGATTTAAAAAAAAAGAAAAAAACATTACTGCCATACTACTGTATGCACGAATCTTGTTGATTTCATAAAAATATCATGATCGTTAAATGTTGTCATGATAATGATGATCTCTACTGGATTGCATAAAAAATGTGGATGTGGTTGAAGGCATGCCAGTGAATTGAAAATGAGAGGGGTTTCGGAGATTGGGTGTGCAGTCTTTACTGCCAAGGTTCCGATTTCAGGAAGCCTTTTTGGACCCTTGGGATCCCGTTATCCCTCTATCCATACTACTTGAATAATAAAATATCTGGAACAGCGCCAAATGTAGTGAGCCTCTCGACAAGCCGACATTTAGGCACCTCCTGAGTCGGTAATGTTAGAGATGCGACTATTTTATACTGGGAATAAAACCTTTCGGCACTGCAGCAGTGATGTAGTTCGTTACGTATACAGGAATATACAGTAGATGCGGTGTTACTTAAAAAATGTACTTCGGTTAATTAAATTCTCGACATTACAAAATGTCCGCCGTGCCTGGGAACCTTACCTTAACGGGTAGGGGAAACTAGGTTCCTGGGCGTATTGCTGACCGCAACATCCCAAATGGAACTGTAATGGTCAATAAAGAGGATCCTCTGTCAGTTGTCAGGCCTAAGCCTTGTGTTTTAGTTTGTTTTAAATTAGTCATTTGTGGGTTTTGGGGCTGTTCGAATATAATCCGCATTTTAATCCCGTACCCTATAATATACCCTATAATATACAACACCTTTATGTAGGAAGTGTTAAATCTACTCAAATATTTTAAAATTCGTTCCGAAGAGGATACTCAACAAAATTTTAAACTTGGCTAGGTCTTGGACTCGGTTTTTTACTGCCAACGTTTTTACAAGCGTGTCTGAACGATTTTTCCTCGTACTGTACACATTACTTGAAAAAGAGAGTGTAAAGTAGGCTCCAGGCAATATTTTTATCCAACATTTAACTTATTCGATGGATTTGCAAACATGATTGGAATAACAGCCCATTAGGCGCCCATTCCATTGACCGGCTAGGGCTATTTCCAAAAACAGTGACGTGGTAGCAGACATTCAAGACTTAGGTTGCGTTTCCACCGATCTCGCATTGCAGAATGCAATTGACATTGACGGAAATTAGAATTTTTCTTTTTATAGAAATCTATTAAAATGTTTGCACTTAACATATCCCATGACGCCATTTTTTAATTGTAGTTTGTTTGTTTGTGATTTTACTGTAAGATCATTGATCAATTTTAACTATGCCATAGAGGAAAATAAACATTTCCGTCAATTCTGCAATGCGAGGTCGGTGGAAGCGCCACCTAAGTATTGAATGTCTGCTACCACGTCACCGTTGTTGGAAATAGCCCTAGCCGGTCAATGGGGGGTGCATAATAAACCTAAACCCTGTCACCGCCAGGGGCGACAGCCAGGTGTTGGCAAGTATCATTACCAAAAGTTGAAAAAAACAGAAACATTAATTGAATTTACTAACTAGGCTATGCTACTTAAACATACAACATAAAAAACCAATGAATGTAATTATTCAATTAAGAACTCCTCCCTAATCATATTCCATAAACAGAAATCCCGGCAATTTCTCTCAGAAAAAAGAGATTGAAGAATCTTTGGTGCAAAGACTGCCTAACACAGCTCTAATGAGAGCGTTTTTTATTCAATCATATAAAAACACCAAATCAGTTAAGTTTCAATATGCAACATTCCAACTCACGCCTATATACCTATAAGTATATTATTTTTATCCGCGCCATTTCCTGTAGTTTTTTGCTACTGTACAGTATAGTAGTAGTAGTAGTTGTTACAAAACGTGTTGTCCTATAGTTACTCTCTACCGATGGTACCTTCATTTTTCTAATTATGGATTACGGTTGGTTTTCGAAATGTTTACTTTTAGATATATTGTTGTGTATGCTATTGTGCAAGATGATGAAAATTTTAATCAAACTGAACTGTTAAAAGCCACTAATAGGTTGCATTATGGAAATTAGACGATCGCTCGATGTAATGTACTGCTTATTTGTAGCTTAGGCGTACTTGGTAGTTCCCTAGGCATCTCTTATTTTATAAAATAATCTGTGCTTAAATTGCAATGCTAAGTACCTTATTATAATCGGCTTATAATTCACCCATTAAAGTTATTTGCCTTTAATATTTTTAGATTGGGACAAATTGATAATCCTTAAGCCGGATTAGATAATCTTGAGCTTAAAGGTTTGTTTGTTTTTGACGCATGTGTCAAAATTTACTTCCTCGGCGTGATAGATATGCATCGATGGCCAGAAATAATTATTAAACACGAAAAAGGCTTGTTAAAATTACTTAACCTTTTAGGGGTGGCTTCTAAACTCTATATGGGATGATTGAGATTAACCGTTGAAAACAATGTTAAAAGTATGGCTTTTTGCCAAGCGTGGATATCAAAATAAAGGTAAAAATAATAATCCTACTTATGAATATACTTTTTTATGAATTAGTAGTATGTACATTATGTGGCTACTGGTAACCAGAGAGGTAGGAAGATCTGTCGTAAATGTTTGTTGCAAATGTTTCCGACAAATCGTTGGATTTTTATCCACTAAGACGATGTGGCTACATAAAATGTAAAATTAATAATTGTAAAAATTATAAAAATTGTAGTTACAAGCTTTTGCCATATTTAAATCTTTTTCCGGATGTTAGGACGGCGTGTAGTAATGTTTGTTTAATATAGAATGATTTTACCCGGCGTCTGCAGCATTTTACCGCAGCCTGTAGCTATTTCAAACTGACAAGGCGACAGGCAATGAATTTCTTTGGACCTGTCCTGTAGTGGTAGATACCGGTTGTGAAGAGTCATCAAGGGTCAGATCTTTGGGCCATCATTAAAATTTGCTAAAAAAATATTACTTGATTTAAAAAAATATATATTTTAGCCTGTATGGCATAGACCTCACTCCCTGATAAATAGCTTTGAAATGAGGTTTAAATTCACTCAAAAGACAAAAATGTAATTTGTGGCCATGAGGATGCAAGTGGGAAAAAGAACGTTTAAACAAATTTAGTGGCCAATCATAAATTCAGGGACCCTCTCCAAAATGATAACGGCCTACGTCCGTGATAGCCCTTTTTATATGCTAAAAACATTTTTACTTTTTATGTAAAATGTTAAAAATACGCACTGGGAACGGAATTAATGACCCTTTTTTGCTGGAAAGGTCGTTGGGGTTCCGGGCCACAAGCTAATAGGATGGCAGAGAACAATGTGGCCGCTGATAAAGATTTCAAATTTATTCATATCTTGGTTATTTGTTGAAAAGCCAAACGTAGCCTCAGAATTTTCGGGAAGTCTCTTTTATTACAAACAACTCCATTGGCTTGTTTTAAAGCTCCAAGCATGTTTTGTATTGTTTCCAAGTTTGAAATGGATGCCTAAAAAATTGTATCCTGTCCCCTGTTTAGTCCAGGGGCCCCGAATTTTTTTTCCCATCACTATACATATACAGAATGTGCTTTGACAAAATATATAAAATAATACAAAACCAGCTGTTTTTTTAATTTGCCGCCCCCCCCCAAAATAAAATCCCAGTTCCGCTTATGCCGTGATTGTAAATAATTTAGATTAATTGCTAAGGTATACAAATTTAAATGTCATCCAATCAAATCACGAGTTTCAAATGATTTCTTAATTGTTAGTCTTACAAGACAGCTCCCTGATTTGCGATTGAATCGATCTGTTCGATGGATGTTATCGTTTTGTGCCAATTCGGTATAATCTCATGTCCACAGGCGCGGATCTACGAGGGGGGGGGGGGCTATGGGGGCTATAGCCCCCCGTTAGGTTCCTCAAAATGCGTAAAACCCCACTATTTCAGTCCTATTTTTCGCGCTCAATTGTATTAATTGCCTATAATATAGAACCCTTATTGCTCTGAAAATGCGTAAAACCCCAATATTTCAGCCCTATTTAAAAAATAATAATTGCAATTCATTCTTTTTTATTCGTATCTAATCTTAGCCCCCTCCTTGGTCTAGATTCTAGATCCGCGCCTGCATGTCCATATTAAATCAGCCCATTTTTAAATATAAAGTTCGACTGTATGGACCATAGAATAAATTTTTGGTATGAACCTAAAATATTGGCCACTTTATATAATTAAACAATATTAATATGCGGTGTTCGTAATGGGGACTAAGGGGCCGAATTCTATCAATCGCAGCTAAGGAAGATGGGGCTGCAAACTTATTTTATTTCTAAAAAACAAGTTCCATATTTTCTTATCAATAAAGAGGATTCTCCTAATTGAGGAAAAAAATAAAATTCTAAGTGAATCTGAGCGAAGAAATTTGCTCTGCCCCTCCTCCTCTGCCTTGGTTTGATTTCGAGAGGGAAAGCCGCTAGACCTTCATTGGAATGCAGCGCTTATCAATTAGAATGGCTTGCTCCTATCCCATCCCCCTCCCTATCTGGTCTTCGGGGTTTCTCCAATAAACCCTCTCCCTGCTCATCCCTTTCATTCCCCCTATTACCCTATTATGTGAATTGTTCAATCGATTAGATTTTAGAGAAGCCGGCAATTTGTTGTGTTTTGATGAGATAGTGTTGCAATAATTTTATTTTACTCGGAAACATGGACGGAGACCACCTGCGGCCCTTCTATAGCGATTAGTATTACCTTATTTTTGGGGTTAAAAAAGGTAAACAATTTTTTTTAAATATACATAACAGTCTACTTAGTAACGTTGTAAAACTTGCTGTCAATAATTGTGAATAAATTACATTGTAAAGTTTTACGTGATATCATAAAAACACACAAGTTTCAGCTCACGCCATCGTCAAGGGTAAACCTTTCCTACAGAATAAACATCAATACGCTAAATATCTCAATTCCAGCGTACTATTTTTGCCCAGGGATTTCTACTAGTCTTAAGGCACGGTTTCCACCGACCGGCTAGGGCTAAATACAAATACGGTGACGTGGTAGCAGACATTCAAGACTTAGGTGGGGTTCCACCGACCTCGCATTGCAGAATGCAAATGACATTGACGGAAGTGTTTGTTTTCCTCTATGCCATAGTTAAAATTGATCAATGATCATACAGTAAAATCACAAAAAAAAAAACTAAAATTAAAAAATTGCGTCATGGGATATGTTAACTACAAACATTTTAATAGATTTCTATAAAAAGAAAAACAAACATTTCCGTCAATGTCATTTGCATTCTGCAATGCGAGGTCGGTGGAAACCCCGCCTAAGTCTTGAATGTCTGTTACCACGTCACCGTATTTGTATTTAGCCCTATAGCCGGTCGATGGAAACCGCGCCTAATCATACTACAACTATAAATGTTATAACTTATAACCACTAATTGTGTATTAATAACGTGGGTGCCACTACCAGAACAATAAATTGTACTCACCATCAGGTTATTTCTAGCATTTTCTTATGAAAGAGATATAGCAGCAGGATAATGGTTTATGCCATTTTTTTATGCCTTTCCCCAAAATTGCCTACTTACAAAGGACTTTTCCATGATGAATTAAAAAGTATCGGTATAGAATACTGCTCGGTACAGATTGCGGTGCTGTACAGTATTCCCTGCTGGTACTTATCAAGCAATGGTGAGACGGGGCCTAAGTAAAGATAAGAAACCGAAATTAGAGGATATGGAAAAAACTGGGCTTGGCGGGATTCGAACCCACGATCTACGCCTAACTGGGGCGTCGTCTTAACCGCTGGACCACAAGCCCCGACAAGTCCAGTAAATGCCAAATCCTCTACTTATGCTCTAATTGACATGATTCGTGATGCTAGACAGGTTAGCACAACTACACAACTATCTAACCGAACAGGTCTGTGAGCTTACTTTTATTGCATAAAGGCAATGCTTTATTCGATATATTGTAGTATTACGCCCCGGTTAGGCGTAGATCGTGGGTTCGAATCCCGCCAAGCCCAGTTTTTTCCATATCCTCTAATTTCGGTCATAACGAGGAGGTTA
This sequence comes from Psococerastis gibbosa, assembly GCA_963971405.1. Lineage (NCBI taxonomy): Eukaryota > Metazoa > Arthropoda > Insecta > Psocodea > Psocidae > Psococerastis > Psococerastis gibbosa. The sequence continues at coordinate 27,267,156 of OZ020488.1, read as the reverse complement.
CCTCTTCAACCAAAGTTAATTTAATGTCAGTGTTATATATACCATATAATACTACATTATATTAAAGATAAGAATACAGATAAACGTGTTTCAACTCTCACAGACCTGCGAATTTTATTTTCCAGCTCTATAAAAATAATACTTCGTCTTCCGCCTTAAGCTGTAAATTAGGAGGGAGGAAGGGTGGGGGGAGAGGGAGGGGGTCTTCCTTCGGATCATCCGCAGGGCATTTGCATAATCACCACTGAATTGTTTTGCCCCTTCGTCGCATTATTGTTCCTCCCTATCATTTAATAACAGAGTTACCCCTAAGACCGAGCCGCTTATAAAAATAAGGAGCAATACGCTGAAGGTTGACGAAAATTAAGCCGTGAATTAATGTGTAGTGCAGTGCCGTACATCGGGGTGACTTTGATCATTTTGATAACTGGAAGAGATTGATATAGACTATATTTTGTTTGTGTTAAAACGGACTATGAGTATGGGGTAGCTTAGAGTTTGGGAATAGGGGTACAAGAACTGTATATTTGTCCGAACCCATAATTATCTATAGCTACAAGCAAAAACTAGAGAGTACATAGCGATCCTGATTATCTTTTTTCTCAGTGAGATTTCACATAATATACAATAGTACTTGTAGTGAAGGATATTCATATACTAATAATCGTGACAATCTCAAATTGGTTGCTGTTTACATTTTGTTGTCTTCTAATGGACTTTCATATGTGAAAACCTATTTTAATCGTAGCAAAAGGCACATTATCATTGGTTTAGTTTTCTTGTGCGGATTTTTATAGTTTTCAACCAGTTAGACTATTATTTGCTACAGCAATCGATATATATTTCATATTACACGAACTGAAACAAAAGTGTAGGGAGACCCAAGACCCTTGATCTGTTACCAGATGATGCACACCGGTCTGAACAGTGAGGATACGTTTCGCTGACCAGGAGGAATAAGGTACTGTTAAAGTAAGTAATAGGGCTGAAAAAGAAAGGGGAAATTCGAATTTTTCCTGTGATCAGACCCAGTGGCGGAGCGTGCATGTAAGGCGTGTAATTCCGCATTATAGTCAACAAATCTTTAGAATGCTTTAAGAGCGTCGTTGAAATCTATAGGAAACCGCGAGCAAATAGTGTTGTATGAGCATGATGTTATCAACGCAGTCTAAGAAATTTAAGAATCTCGTGGCGTTAGAATTCAAATGTTTCCTCTTTTGTTTTCAACTTTTTATTTTTTAAGAAGATAGAACATGTAATATAACATGATGCTTTTTTTTAAATTTTTACGACATAAATAAATATTTGCAAGCATTAAACTCTTAAGTATCCCACCCTCCGCCACTGATTCAGACTTTTCAGCTTAAACCACTGCACTGTACCTACTGCCTACTGTATTTTCCACGGAAATAAACATGGTGTCAAAAATATGTCAAGAGTGCAAGTGAACACTGATTAAACCTGAGCTTTCCTGCATGACACAAGTGGCTTGGCTGTTGTTCATAGAGAACGTCTCGGAAGGTTGATTACATATTAATATCCAAAGCAAATATGTGTGCACGCTTCATTTGCTCCCCTAATGATCCTTTAGGTTGTCCCGCGGGAAATGTTACTTCAACCGACTCTCAATGCTACAATATGTTTTTTATACCCATTTTAACATAATCCATTGTATTGAAAATTAAAATGTTGATACTTTTTTTGGAATTCACGACCAGTCCAATCCCCATCATCCCCACATCAAATCAACCCAATTCAGGCAGTGTCCCAGTTAAGTTCTCTGACGAGCAATAACCGTCATCCTTTCCCAATTTATGTATCCAGTAGTAGTAGTAGTAAGTAGTAAGTAAATAGTATATTACAGTTTCTCTTGTGCAGTTTACAAAGTCTACCCCATCCAGTACTAAGTACTCAAAGAGACTTGTATCACAGTATTTCTATTGGACATTTATGGCTCCGTAATTGAACTATACAAAAGCAAATAACTTACAAATTAAGTTACATTATTGTAGGTACTTCGAATCCTCAAGGGTATCGGATTTACTCAATAATTTAGAGTAGAATACAAGAGCAATTAGTCAATCTTCCAGAAACCATCAGTCCTTCTCAGTACTAAGCCTGATGATGGGAGTAGCACCCACTAGCGAAACGTCGCCGACAATGGGCTCCGCCGTTCGATGACTGTGAGGTCCCTGCCCCTAATGACTATTAACACAACAGGCAATGTAAGTCCAATCAACCCTTTAAATAACCGTCCACTAGGCTAATGAGAACTTTTTTTTTATTATTCCAAGTCGCGACATCCAAACTAGTCACGAGTGGTATCTAGATAAATTCACACTAAAATCTTGGTATGCTCCCGCATACCCCCACTTATGTACCTTCAATTGCAAGTACCTGACGCAGAGACTTTCTTCGAACGAGCCCTAGTGGAAATTAATATATTGACCGCTTAAGGTTTATGTCAACGCAAAATGATTTCTCGGCTGGACCAAATCGCTTGACAGTCGTCCTACGTTATAAAATCGATAAGTTTATTGGCTGAAATGATTTATTAGCGATGGTTTCGGCTTCTCAAATCTACGATTCCGAGTCTTTGCCGTATCCTTTCACAGCTCACTGAGTTATAAGATAGCCAACTCCCCAACTCTTCGTCCCTAATAGATTTATTTTTGCTCCAATATCGAGCTCTGCTGGTTTTTTCGAGTCCGAAATTTCAAAGCAATCCAGTAAAGTGTAAATGAAATTATGGCCCGAGAACTGGAACGTTTTTATTTTCTCGTTTTGCTGGCCACTCTTAATTTAGAATTGTGATAGCATTGATTCTGATCTGTTGGTTTTATTGGAATCGAGTAAATTACGGTTAAGGCAGATACCATCAATTGAGGTTGAAATTCATGATCGCCAGGCTGGTGACTGCCACTGTCGTTGTCATATAGTAACGCTGCGACTGCAGGGTCGTGCCGTAATGTTATATTTGGTTTCCCATTTCATAGTTCAAACTTAGATATAGCAATATAGCGCAATGATACAGTATACTATAAAAGCTTCAAAAATAAAGTATTTTCCACCGGAAATAAACAATCCAATACGTAAAAAAGTAGGGCTTTATTTTACCAATCGAAATAAGACTTTGAAAGTATAAAGCAGTGTTCGTGTCCATTTTCGTTGAGCCTGCGATATTTCCGTCATTACGGCAGACTTTGTGCGAGTTAGGGAAAGTTAGGGACCAGTCTGTTAGGAACAGAAACTTGCTACACTTAAATCACCCGACGACTCTCCCCTACTTTGTCTCTTTTCTTCTTGCCCTCTCATTTCAAATTGCAGCACTATCGCCAGCCTCCAGGGCAATGCAATGAGTTCTGTTCTAGCGACTTTGGTGGCAAAGTGCTAGCGTGCTTGTACGAGTCTTTACATACCTTGCGATAAGACGTGTCGTAACTCGGACACAAGTACCTATTAGATTACTTAGTGAGGCGATGGAAGAGGTTAGTTAGATACATTCATTAAATTGTTCCTACGGAGTTAACCTTTAAAAAAAATCTTAGACCTTACAAAGAAAGTTACAGGGGAAAAATGGCTACAAAACAAATCAGATGGATATCAGCTATTTAACAGAATTGCAGCCGTACAATAAATTCCATATTTTTTCGGATTTTTGTCAATATTATAAAACACGTAGCCGTGTGTAAACATAGGACCAATGTCTATGTTGAGGAATAAGTTGACATGTTTAACATACATCTAGGTACGCACTAATGACACACCTAAGCAACCCATCTTGACAAAATTGAATTCTAGTGATATGCTACATTTCTTGAATAGTTGTAAAACAGTGTCAATAGTCGGAATTGCAGCAATAATAAATCTCATTCATTTTACATTATTAATAAACTCTTCCATAGACCACATGGTTATAGAAATAATACAAAAAATAAAACCTCAAACCTCATTCCAGCATCAGCAGCAAAAAAATGAAATATGTTTATACCCTCGTCACCCAACATATTGGAGGACTCTCCACATTGTGGATGCGTGCCCTGTTTGTGTAATTTTAATATCAGGATCGCTGAGTGGGCGTGAACTCATAAGCAGAGTTCGGGGATTAAAATATGGCTGCTCTGCTGTCCTTGCTCAATGATAAACGTCCGGAAATGAACCGGGCTAGGCTTTTGGGAAACATGCGTTTGTTTACTCGTTTTCTGACTTGTGACATTATTTATACTGGAGTCTGGAGAACCGCTGTTATTTTATTGTATTTTGCTTACATGGGTGAACAAAGTCTGAATGTGCTGGAAGCTAGCTAGATTTTCAATTGCAGTACAGCCACATCATTGAAATTGGGTGTTCAATATTTCCTCCTCGTTTTTATAAACCGCTTAAATTCTTCCAACCCCGATTTATACAAACTACCATTTTCCTCAACATTTTACACAGACACAAACGGCCGTGCAATGAAAAATAAAAAATACCGATGGCTGTGCTCAAGCCTTTGTCATTTACTTTGCAAATAATCTGAAATACTGTAGATATTCTTCTTTAGTTGCAATCTATCGATCAGTTTCTATTAATCTTGTTCTCCATATTCATCTCTGTCCTGGGCCAATCTCGTAAGTTCCAAGTAAGTTCCACATCTTTTATCATTGCTTGAGGTCTTCTGTGTGGGTTACGTTGGCCCCTAGCATTGGTGTACCCATTCCTCAATTACGCCTTTTTCTATGGTGGTAAGGAGTCAAATATTATTGACGTCTAATTTCAAATTCTATACCTGATATTGTATATGCACTGCACAATACATTCAACATGCAATAAATTGTTACAATAAATAGAAGGATAAGGCCAGCGTTGTTAATTTATGGGCCCGTTGGTATGTTTATGTGTCCTTGTTAGATTGTCAGAAAAACAATGTCATGGGAGGTAATGACAGCCTTATCTTACTCGTACGAAACACACTCGTTAATAGACGTAATGAAAATGGGGTGTCCTAGTAGAAAATAACTCAAAGTTATTTAACAGCTGGTAGTTTGGACAGTAGTTAACCTGTCTCGACCTTTTCGCCGTGGCAGGTTGGCAAGTTGCTCGCACCTGGCTGTTAATATTGATTAGATTAGAGCCGCTACCCGTGGAACATAGTCGTAAGGAGCTTCACTTGCATACAAATTAACTGATTTCGGCACGGCGTCTCTGGACCCTTAATTAGCTGAGCAAGTTCAATGCTTCATGAAATGAATAAATGTGACAATTTTAAAAATTGGCACTACGGTACAAAGTTATCGTTACGTCAATAGGTCAACGAAAAGAACTTCGATTAACACCTGGCTCTTGGAACCATTTTTTATACGAACCACAGGAAAAGAGCTTCGTGGGTGCAGAAACTGCAACTAGGCAAGTTCACAGGTCGAGTCATGGGGACAAGGGAAACTAAACTCTTTTCTTAGGTACATCATTACAATCATATCGTACATACCGCAGGCTACATACTGTATATTTTAATTATACCTTACGTGGAGGTTTTAAAATTTCGGGCGATGGGGCTGCCTGCACGAGACTATACTTATACAATTTGTAATGTTAATTCTAAATAGCTAATTAGAGGGGACTAGGGGCCACCTAGGCATATAAAAAAAATTAATAGTAGACTGTAACTTTTCTGCATAGTCTTTCACAAAACTTTATTCATTGAGTAATATTTGATTGAGGTGGTTTAAGGTTTTGTCCATTCATAATCTTTTATTGGCTTAATTTAATTTAGAGTATGCCGGGTGCCATTATTATCCCACATTAACTGAAAAAAGTCGGAGGGGGGGGGCACGTGAAAATAGCAGCCAGCTGCTCTACCCCGGAGTAAGTAACCTAACAGGCACTTGTGTCGAGTTATGACACGTCTCCAATAGTAAGGTGTATAGAGCCTTGCACTAGCAAAAGCACGCTACAACATTGCCACCGAAGACGCTTAGAAGGTGGCTTATCATAAAATTCCAAATGAAACGCCAATAAATAAAGTTTTATCTAGGCCTATAGAAATGTGGCGCTTCGCTGTTGGCGTTTGTATATGTAGTGTAGTAGGGTCCTAAGAGAATAAGCACGTTATTGGAAGTTCCCAGTGTCACTAAACCTTACTCAATCCGCAGCCGGTCGTAAATCAAAAGTTAGGAGACGCCTGGTTTACAACTTTTGTCATTCACATGAAGAAACCGTCCTATCTGTTTGTTTTTTGGAAGTTGGTTGCTATCATAGCTCCCTTGTCACTCCACCAGTATGTTAATGGTTTCTATCTGAAGCTGCAGCTCCTGCATCTGGAATGCGAATTTTATTGCTGTTTATCAAAAGTTTCAGATATCATCAGTCAGAGTTCAAAGATTCTCATCTTAGGGTGAATTTTACAATGTGTCTGGATACGCTTATATTATTAACTTTGTAAAACTTACTGTTATTCATTGTGTATAACTTGTAATAACTTGACGATGGTGAGAGAATGTATAAGGTTGTTAAATTGTAAAAGAAAGCTGAAAGAAGAAGAAAGACTTTATTCTCCACTAGGCGAATTTTGGAGCCTTTCGGTTCCATCTTGTAATTAACCCAGAACAGCAATTAATGTCAGCAGGCGCTAATATTCTACGTCTATGAACTGAAATATAATATGTGTAGGTAGGAACTCGTAGTTATAGATGCAGATTGTCTTCACCAAAAACGTAAAACAGCTAGATTGTACTTGATCCTTTGTGAAATTTAAATACCACCCTTTGTGAAAGCTTGATGGCGATAGCTCAACATTGTCGAGCTTCTTGAAAGCTGTGAGCAATTAGAAGAGAGACACAGTCGTGTAAATGTTGAAGCAGCGTCTGAAGGGCTGAGGGGCTAATCCCCCTGGGTTTTCGACAGCCCCCCCCCCTCCCGGCGCCCAAATAGTTCTCCTCCTAGTTGGGCGTCTTTGTTCGTGGGCGATTACCTTCCAGCATTGTCCACTAATATTCTCGCTTTCATGTCATTTTGCTAATTTAACAGCATTATGACAGCGGCGGTGACAAAACTTGTTGGTACTGGTGGGCGATTTTCAGTGTTTAACTTAAGGAACACTCATTTCTTGTATAATTGGGTCTATTAGACTAGTTTTTGTAAAATTTAGAAACACTTAGGATGCGTTCGAAGTAGACTGCATTGGATTGAGGGCACTGTCAAGAACCAAATTGCGGTAACCAATGAGTGACAAGCATCGTACAGATCGCAGCTTTATACACGAAATTTAGTTGTCGGATGAATGTTTATACCAATGCGATTGATGAATCAAGTATTCAAAATGATGTATTATGCCAATGGCAAGGCCATCCAGGCCGCAATGTTTTAGATCAGCCTGTCTTACGCTCGTTAAGTAAGTAAGTAAATATGTTTTATAATTTTTTTCTATTATTATTTTTATTATTATATTGATACCAACAACAAAACAATTACAAATTTATGACATAGTTGACATACCGCAAGGCACTAGCCCGTGTGCGGTTTAACATTGCTTACCTATCTAAGCCTATAAAAGCAAATTATTGAACTTTATAACACCAGTGACTTCGAATGTGGCAAAATTGTTAGTTCACAGGATTTCACGATGTATATAGATGTTCACATTTTCATTTCTCATCATTTTGGTACTCTACTCTAATGTCAATATCATTTTATTGCCTTTGCCATTTCTTCTAAAGAAGCTTTCAGTTTGAAGTCCGCTAAACCTTAAAGTAGCTAAAGATGCCTTGGCTACTATTGGGTGTCGCAACTGGCAGTTAGCTTACTTTTGGGTTTATTGGGCTTTATTCGTGCTTAACGAAATATTAAAGCACTCCCGCGATCTCAATGAATTATTATAGCTTTCTACTTTGTGGTGCATTCAGCATATTCTCCACTGCGCTGGCTGCTTTCGAGTTTCAAAAGATAGGGGGAGGGGGGTTAAAATGTTTTCGAATTCAAAGCAGATCTCTCCTGGTAACATGCGTGCAGGAAAGACAGGCGTCACCCCTGTTATCCCTGCTAGAAAAATCATTTTCACATGTATGTTTTTTGAACTGTATACGTACCTTTCAGTGAAATTTTAAACAAAATATAGATTTTGTGGGTAGTTTTAATCAATTTATGGCATTATTAACCTGTAATCTCGCATATTTTTCTCCTTATAGAACTTACTTGGGTTCAACATATAAAATATATTAAATAAAAATGCATGCAGTGTACCAACTAGGCTACGAATGTTAATTATATAATTAATTTCAATATTTTATTTATAAAAAGCAATGAATCCGGACGACCGCGGCCTATCATCCCGCATTCCAGTGCTTCGTCACGTAACTCCGGCCGTGATAGCCTTTGTAATTATAAAAGCACAAGGATTTTCGGTCTTCCTCTGGTACACTACAGGAGTAACATTTCCATTTCTCTTAGGGCGGGAGGGGGGGGGCGGCAAATTGTTAAATTTATGTTACATTTTCACTAGAACTTTTAGAACTTCATAATTCTCCAATGTTGTTACTTATTAAGTTATTCTGATCGAAATCTTAAAAGCTCAACTCTCTCTGAGAGCCTGTTTACGATTTTTCTAAAGTTTAGGGGGGGGGGGGTCAACAGCTCATCCCAAGGGCTCCAAATGACGTTCCTGCATACGGACCTGTACTCAGCGCTGTCTCCCCAATATTATGCTTGTTTTGATAGACATTTGTCACATTCAAAACAAAACACAGCTGAGACAAGTGCAGAAACTGGTTGTCATAAAAACACAGACGTGTCATAAGACAAATAAGTGCACGCGGTGCCGTAAAAACACGGGCAGCTGCCGTGGCAGTAGGGTAAGACGGCGGCCCGTAAGGTAGGCTGAAATAACACAGCTCGTGTAGTGTTTACCTAACAGATTGACGAGAAATTCGATATTTAATCGGAATAGGGATTCAACTCACCCCTGCTCTAAATGGAGATTACGCTGTTGGCAATTTATTACCACCATTTACTGCACAAATGTTGATTTTACTTCGATTAGATAGCCTGCTATGCTCCAGATGCAAATTTTTAACTCTATCTGCGAGTTTAATTGAACCTGAGAGGCCGAGAAATTGAGGTTTTATCTGTATGTTGACAATGTTTGAATTTAAATTATTTTTGTCCTGCCACAATTCCTGCGCCAGGTGTCATTCGTCATTACGATATCATTGGAGATTCCATAAAGATAGCCTTGTGCATTAGCCGGAGAACAGGCATTCAGCGTGAAAGCTCAACAGAGGCCGCTAAAATTGAGACTACTCCATTGATACCACAAATGGTTTTCCACTAAGGGTAACAGCCATCCCGTGTTAATTTCAATTGCCGCAGCTTAATTTTCTACTGCCAACATTTTCCCAATTGAATCATCAATTTTTTCCCAGATTTTTATTGTGAAAAGGACATCACCCTAATTGTCAAAATTGTCAGAAATATTGAATCACAGTGGGAAAATTCAGCAGAGAATCATAAGATACAATCACATTTCCCAACTCCGCAGTTAAACCATTGTTTAGCTTGTGGAGTTTTATTATTAAATAGGCTATCACTAGAACACTAGAATTTGTATCCTTCTTATACATTTCCATGTTTTCACTGCAAGTCTTCTTAGTACATTACAATACAATTTTATTTCCTCAAAAAGGGCATAGTTACATTTACTACTTATAATCATAATATGCTGCTGGTAATTGGACACATACTATATATGTAACCTAACTGTAAGTAATAAGTTATAATAAAGTATATTATTGTGTGTTAGTTATGTAAGTGAGATTAAAACATAAAATATGTACTTTAAATGCGATTGGTATGGAATAGAATAGAATTTTTTTTATTATAACACACAGCAGCCTTAGCCCTTATGTGTATAAATACTAACAATCCATAATTCAAAACGAAAAAAAAAAACAATTCCTACTGTTTACAACCAACTTCTTAAATCTAAATTGATTAAAAACCTAACTAGCCATTCTTACTAATCAGGGCTATTTCATTAAGATATATTCTTAAATGTCTTCAAACTACGCTCAGTTGATGTACTGTTTTACGTCTCTTGGAAGTCTGTAGTGCGTTGGTCCTACATTCATGGCCTGCCTTTGTATGGATGTCAGTCTCGTTAGGGATACTTGTAGAGGGTGTGTTTCAATGTGCCTAGCAAGTAGCAATGGCGGATTCACAGGGGGTCATGATCCCCCTTTAATGAGTAAATTCATAAGATACCTAGTAAAAAAAAACAATAAAACGCAACTTTTTTAAACTTACAAAAAACTTGTGACCCCCCCCCCCCTAAATTTGGCGCTGGATCCGCCCTTGGTCCCTAGTGACATAATAATGCTGAACTTGTGCTTGTTTTTGAATGTATGTGACATTGCTTCTACTTGTAGGATGTATAACTGTTTTATTGTAGGTACTTTTGCTATTGAAATTAAATTAAATTAAAAACTTCTTTATATTAGACGAGCTTTAGCCCCGAAGTGCTAGCAGCTAGCAGCTAGCCTATTTTGGTTTACAAATTATTTTTTCAAATTAATAACATAACTTTTTTCCTGACTTAACAAATGAATGATTGATCTAATTTGTCAAGGGGCTGTTGGTTACTGATGGGGTGCTGGGTGGCCAGTATAGATTACGCACTATATGCGAAGGGGCTGTGTTTATTTGCATCCCTAAAATATAAATCACATTGGACAAGAACCAAATTAAGTTGTAGTAGTAAGTAAAGTCATAAATCTTTGAGTACAAAATATACTGTACATCTGCGTGATATCTTATGGTTGCAAGAGGGGTCTGAGTAATACGAATTTACTTTTTACATGATTTATTTAAAGGGGACGGTGTGGATGAGGAAAAGGGGTCGGTTTGTACAGCAGTTAAAGTAGTTTGTTGGACTGCAAAGCTTTTAAGGCATGGTGGTGTCTTTTACTTATCTATAAAAGGCATTTAAAAGATACCAAGTGACGAGTACTAAACTCGTGAATATAAACTGGATAGATACTAAAAAGCTCAACTTCAGTTGAATTCCGCTATGTCCGTCTCATCAGAGTCCAAAGATTACTGTTTTATTTGAAAACTGAAACCTTTTCAAGCCAACGAGCCACTTACTTCTCAGTCCGCATAATAAAAATCTCTCTGAATTTTATTCTGCCTGCTGTAAAGCTTTCTCCAGCTTGGCCACTTTTATTTTAAGGCGACGTTTCGCTCTCTTATTTCAATTTTCTCTTTGTCTTTTTTGTACTTGGGCGTTCAGAACACTGCACGTTTTGCATATTTAATTTTTAATGGAACCAAAAGAAGCATGGGAAATGAGTGTAGAATGGTTTTTGATTATACTCTGCCAGTTTCATACTAAGTGTCTTTTCTTCGCCATACTGTACGTACTTGTAGTAAGTTACTGGCATGTTACAGTATTGACAGCTCGAAAATTATTTGCACGCATACAGTTTCTTCATGAAACTATAATACTGACCTTATAGTTATACATTCGTCGTCAGATACAGTCAAGATTTATGGGTCGTATAATGGCTCATACAATATATTAAAAAAAATATTATACCGTGGGTTGGGGAAAGAGACTTCTTTTCACCAAAAGGACAACATCAATTCTCTGTGTTTAAGTACAACGATTGTCTGCGTTATATAAGATGTTAAATTACATTCATATTATGCAAATGAGAGCCCCTGCTGTAGGATACTTATGATTCAAATCATGGAAAGGGTACTGCAGGCACATGTATCCCAATTACTACATGCTACATGGGAAGTATTTTATACTATACTCCAGTGAGTCTTGTGTCTGATTTAATGCTCTGATGTTTGATTGTCCATTGGAGAAGAGATATAGAGAAAATAGCAAATTTATTGCAAGCGAAGTTTCTGGTCACACTTGAAATTCGCTGGTTGGCCATAAGAATTTTAGTGAGCCCTTTACTCTTGAATGCAAGGACGCTTATAGTACCACTGTCGAAGTCAAAGAAGACAAAACAATTAGAAAATGATAAGCTTCTTAGACCCATTTTGTCCGTTCCCTTCTCTGATGTAACTAACGCAATGATGAAGCTTAAAATTTGCTAGACAATTAGGTAACAAAAGTTTTGTTACGTAAAACTGACAGAGCAAGTTCTTAACATAGCAACAGTGTTCCTCTTTGCTACTTAAATACAACTAAGCGATAACAGCAAGTCCTTGAAACAATTGCTGTAGCACCGTCCTTAAGGATCTCTCAGTAGTTGCAACGAGCAGTTCATTAAAACAAGCTGAAACTCTTCAAGTTGAGGTTTCGTCCACTTCAAGAAATGAAGTACCGTAGTTAAATCAGACAGAGAAGGAGAATTTATCTTATTTAATGCCGAAATTGACCTCTTAACTAATATTGCAATGTGCTACTTGGCTATTACATTTTACGTTACCATATTTTACTTGATTATTTAAGTAACTTACCCATACGTATACACATTACGTTTTGTAGGTAGGTATCTTTTCAACTTTGGCTTACGCAAGTGGAGCAATTGTCAGCAAGATTGATTTTAATGGAATAATTTGTGGAATATAGTCTTGATTCGTAATCGTTCTGTTGATAGAGAGCAGGACTATGGAACGGAAGACGAGGACAATGGCGGATCCACGGGGGGGGGGGGGGTCGGGGGGTCATGACCCCCTAAATGAGTAAAATCATATGATAGTACAAAAAATTTCTTTAACTTACCCACAACTTGTAACCCCCCCCCCCCTTACTTTTCCGCTGGATCCGCTCTTGGGCCGAGGATACATGACACAAAATGAAATAATTTCCCCCTGCCTAATCGTAATGGGTAGCTTACTTTAATTGGTACGGAAAAACGCGACTGCCGGTCATGTTGCTGACTACAACACCCCAAATTGAACATAGTGGTCAAGACAAAGTATCCTCTACTAGTCCTTATACCTGTACCTACCCTCATTGGGTAGTCAAAATTTCATAGATTACTTTTAAGCATTGAAACCCATAGAAAATTATTTACTTAAGGTGAAAATTATTATGTCACTTAATCCTTTCCAGGGAATTTTTAAGAAGTGCCCGTTTTGAAGTGCTAATCGCCATTACGACGACCCTTAGAGACAGAGTTTAAGTAATAATATTATTTTTAATGTTATTAAGCTGCAGTTGACCCCATGACCCTATTAATTTGGTTGGCAATTTATTGTTTTACTGCCAGGGAAATGATTTTTATGGAAGTCATTAAAATTTAATAATGTGTCGGGCTGCATTGTGACTGGGTGCAAACTAAACCATTCTATTTTTATTATATTGGATTGACATAATTGAAATGGGCTGCCAAAGCACCCATTATTGTCCGATTTAAATTTATTTATCACGGCTTTTGCTCATAAATGCATTTTTTTTCCATTTGGTTTAACGCGCGCAGTTGTTTTGGGGTATTTTCCCTTGATACGCAATTTTTCCTGCCCTGTTAAAAAATTATATAATTTTGCTGCATTAAAGTTGGTTTAAGTAAGGTTATATCTTTTAATCATTTTGTTGAACATTAAGGTTAAAATTTGCCCGGGAACACTTTCGCACCGCATTCATCTAATATTTCCAGTTAGATATTAGATTTTCTGAACTGAACACAACCACAGTAATTCTAAAATCGCTCAAATCAATTCTTAAACTCTGGTGACAAGTAAAACAGCCAGTTTCTCGGGATAGCTGAACAGTTTATGATCCAAACAAAACTCAAGTATGAGGTGATATGTACAGGATGATTATATATATATATATATATATATATATATACAGTATGATTCTCTTTGAAACACAATCACTAATACAGATCAGCTATAAAACTACCTTAATACAGAATCACTGAATTATATTTTTACAACAAACTTCCCCTTGAAATTGAAACAGCAAAAGGTATAGCAATAATTAAAAGAAATATAGACAAATGGCCGCGAACAGAAGTTACTATCTAACCTGAATTAACTATTTACTAACCACTAACTACCTATTATAGCAAAGTGATATACCTAACTAACCTGAATTTATTATAACTACTACTAACCAATAATTATTTAAATATTTGTATTGCGATGGAATAACATGTGGTATAGTACCATCGATTCCCATACTAAATGAGTTGCAAAATAATGAGAAACTCCTTTCCAGCACTCAAAAAAGTAATTTTTCATTAGTAAACGCAGAACCAGTATGCTTTTATTTTCCTGGTGACGTCATTGGATGGTATAAATTAAGGTTTAATCCATTACTAAGAGGGAGGGTCCGTTTGAGCATTTGCTTTTCCCGAAATCAAAGATGGAACTGGAGCCGGCGATTTGTTAGCTAATGCTCAGCTGATGATCCCTGAATCAGCAAGCTTTGTTGAACCACCCGTGGTTTACTTGATTTACGCAGTGCTGATTTCATTGGAATGTAAAACTGGTAATTAGTTTTTTTGTTTATTTGCTTACTATTTAACACCTCAATGAATGGCGAATCTCTTCGTATCTGAATGAGGGACGCTTTTATCTGTGTTGAGGTAAGACAGGTTTATGTCGTGCAAAACTACCAAGCACCGATAATACGTCGTATTTGTATTTGCTCCCTAAAAAGTGCCTACAGTAGCTGAAAACTTTACTTCAACGGAATGGACCGATGACATTCTTAATTTACAGTATGTTCTGAACTCTAGACCATAAAAAAAATTATCATCAGCTCCATCAGTTTCCCAGGTGTGATACGTCAGCCTCCGCCACTCCCTATTGTCTCTACCCTTTTGACTTCTTAACACTTCCTCCAGTACCAGTCCCATATTCTAAGATGGTAGATAGTCCGCAATCTAGTTTCTGAACCCCTTCTTTGTCTTCCATGTTTTTCTAAAAATAAAAATATACACCCTTCTTTGAAAATTCGGACGGCAGATATTACATAACTATCAGCAAAGGAAGTATTTCTGCTGTAGCAATCTTTTGTGAAATTAGGTATGTAAAAAGAAATAACTGTACTGTGCCGTATACAAATAAACTGCTTGCTTATATTGTACAGTATATGTATATACTGTTTACCATTTGGAGACTACATGCATATTTGCATTTGAAACTTAATATGCTTTTTTCTACCTATATGTGCTGGTACTATGACTGTTGATTAGAAATTACCAATTGCTACTGACTGTAATACAGATGCTATTGAACAAAATGTATGTATTCAGTTGCAATATATTCGAAAGGATGCCTCTTAATTATAATGATATGTTTAAATTTTCTCCCTCAAACATCGTCGTACATTACAAAATAAAATATGAGGATCAGTTTTGCTTTACTGCCACCGTTGGAGGTTTCCTGAAAGTAACGTATAACATTCCCCTCGGTTTCAGATTGTAAATTACTAGATTGTGCTTATTTAACACCCTTCGTAATCTTATTAATGATTCATTCTTTGTGGGTAACCACCACGTCTTGCCTGATTAATTCTCCCTCATGTTTTCGTCGCTGCTTCTTCATTGTTCACATTACGCACTGTAGTTTGCATTTTTCATTTTTCACCTGAAACATTTATGCCTGATTCAAAACCTATTGTGCATTATTTTAAATCACACAATCCCCAATTTTAAATGGGGCCGGTCGGCACAAAGGAACGGGAAACGGAAGATTTTAATAAGACATTTTGTGTAGCTTGAACAGATTGACCTGAGAGTTGGCATAAACATAGATTTTAATAAATTAGTTGCATGCGAAAAAGTTCAGCAAGATCGGGGGGGGGGGGGGAATAAATAAAAAAAATTAAATTTTCTTTTCCTAGGCTTCCTAAATTTTTAATCCACCATCTCCTTTGGCTGAATACTGAGTTAACTTGCTGATTAAGTTTGAAAATGATCTCGAAGGGGTAAGCCTGGCTGTTTGGGTTTCTGATACATTTGGGGTTTCCCAATGTTTCTCATGTAGACTTGATTAAGTTTCTCGTCCCCCTGAATTAATAATTTTTGGTTTAGAACAGTAGACATGAATTCTCTTATATCAGTAAAGCCATAAAATTCTATAAATAGTTTATGTGCTCCCTATAACCCCCATTTACGTTTAAGTTACGAAAATTCATAAAACAATCCCAATTCATGGCGTAAAAAAAATGTGTAATGAAAATGTGCGAATGATTTGATATACTTACTATGCAATAGTACTTACTAGAACTAGGCTATAGGGTACTCACATGCGCAGTCAAGTATGGTTTTTTTTAAACTCTTTTTTTTGTGACAGCCATTCCCGGGGTTCATGTTATCAGCCGATCATAGTTTTAGCCCTGCATCCTCCAGGAACTTGGAATAATTTGTCCAAACCATCACTGGTGCAGGTACCCTTCTTCTGCAATTCTATAACCATGTGACGTCTCAGGCTGTAGCAAGGCCGTAGCCTGTTTTTTTTTTTTTTTTTGTGGGGGGGTTTCGGAAATTTCATTGGATATTACATAGTAGTTTTTATTATTCCTCTCAAAATCCTATTCTATCTAGTATCAAGCCATTTCTTTTCCAGGGGGGGGGGAGAGGCTTGAACCCCCATGAACCCCCTCTATGCTACGGCCTTGGGCTGTAAGTAAGCGTGTATTCAAGGGGCAGATGTTGAAGCGTCCCTTAGCTCCAGAAGGGCAGAGAGGAGACGCCACGATACCTAGTCCAGATGATTTCATTTTAAAATATATAGCAGGTCGTTATGAATCATAGCAGATGATAAAACATGAGAGGGATCGTCTTTGCTTTGCTCATTTTTTAGCAAAGTTATAAGAGTGAGATCATCAAGGAAGTCGCCCAAATGACGCGTCCCGCTCTCAAACCTCTTTTATCACTTTTCATGGAGTTCTTTATTGTCTCCTTTTAAGACTTATGTATTTGTCGTTTGCATTCTTCCTCTGTGGTATTTCATTTATTTCTTTAAAAAAGTTTCATTAACTACCAAGTTTTATATTTTCATATCTTCTGGTTCTTTTTATTCCCGTTCTAATGCAGCCCGGCCCCTTCCTGCTTTGCGTAAACAGTTTTTTATTGTGATATATCTTTAGGTTTAACGACTTGAGTTGCTGTCACTTTCATCTGTCAGCTGTCTCCGTAACGTTTCTATTATTATTTTGTTTAGAGTGATAAATTATGACTCATTCGAATCCTTCACTCAATATTTAAAACTAATCTACTCTATGATAGTCTAAACCTAGATTTCTGGTACACTGTATGCAAAATGAATTGGGTGGGTATGAATGAGGATAGCAGCTATAAATGTTAGGCAAGATTTTGAATTACGTAGATCAATAGCAGAGGTTCATCAGATTATGTGCTGTATTGGGCTGCAAGAAAGCTGATGACGGAAGCCTAATGGTATGGTGTAGGCCTGATTGAAAAAAAAAATGTTTTTCTTAATTATTATACTGACCTCTAACAGATACCATTTGAAAACGAAGCGAAGAAGAGTGCAGAACATACACTTCAGTGGCATTATAAAATTATACATATTTATTGTGGTTGAGTATTCCCATGAAAGCGTCAAAACTGGTAAAAACTGAACCATCCACAACAGATCCCAATGAGGCATAGAATTTCATGTTAATTAATGCCAATATGGCTCTTAAAGCTTTAATGAAGTAACTTGATCCAAAACTGCTTAGGGCTTAGCTTTGCGAATTTTTAATACTCGAGTTTATTATCACCCTGGGCGCAGTTCTAAAGGGAATACAAGAGTTCGAAGATATTTTATTATTTTGTTGTAAAATCCCGATAAGACTCTTTTATAGCCTTCTCTTTACGACGTAACGTTGCTGTTGGGCGCACTTACAGCCTTGACCTGTTTTCTTTCAATTTTATTCGTATTCGTCTTCACTTTATATAGTCTATATAGTAATATATACACTATAAAAATGCTAAAACTTGTCGCGTTGAACATAAGCTGGTGCTTTTGTATTTAAACTTCTGCGATTTCATTTCCAAATTTATTGATTCGTAGCGAGGGTTCAATACTACAGTGAATTGATAAATGATTCTGCTTAATTATCTTTAAACTTCTCACTTTTTTATAATGTGTAGATTATACTGTTGTTTTTTATTTATTAATTTTGTATAGCCTATTCTATTAAGATTTAATGAGACTTGCATTATTTAGGTAGCTAAGGTCTAAATTAGATTAAAACAGAAAGCGCACTGTTAATATTTTACCGTTTAACCTTCTTCGCCATTAGGCTTCTAATTAATCATTGACGATAATTTAAAAATAGCTACCAAATTGAAAAAGCTAGCATTCGTTAGGAAATTTCAGGTTTTTCAATATTTCACTGATTCAACATCAGTTGGCTCGCATTTTCTTGTGACCACAAACCGTCAGAGAAAAGTTTAGTCCCTAATGAACATACCCCATCAGTATACGAATGCATATAAGTAATGTTCTGATTCTGACATTCGTACGACAGAGTCAACATAATTACTGTAGATGCACATTTCTACAAGGTGAAGACCCTTCTTTTAAACGTTTTTTATATGCTCTCGAAAAAAGTTGGTTTGTTGGTCAAATTCACACCGTATATTTTACCATATAGTGTAACAATGTTATTTAATTTCATTAAAAAAAGTTGAACTAAAGCTACCCTGTTCGGCAATATTTCAATTCAAAAAATTAGACAATCCATGGGATCAGATGTGAAAACAAACCACATCCTTCCACTCCTTCCGGTTTCACTCATCATGGACATCTTGAAGTGGCTTCCGGAAGGTTGCAGCAATAAAATTAAAACTAAGCAGAGACTGGTGGTGAGCGAGGGTGGGTACGAGCCCCCAGAGACAGAAGGGTGTCACCCCCAAGTAATGATGAACAGCGTTAGAAAGGCAATCCATCATCAGCGTGGCCAATCCCCTGCACCTGCAGGCGCTGCAGGCAACTGTGGCGCGATCTTAGCTGTGGCTTCCATTCTCTGATACCTCTTGTGAAACAGTGACAGATCACCGATTAGGCGGGGATTCCACTGACCGGCTAGGGCTAAACACAAAAACGGTGACGTGGTAGCAGACATTCAAGACTTAGGCGGGGTTTCCACCGACCTCGCATTGCAGAATGCAAATGACATTGACGGAAATGATTGTTTTCCTCTATTCCATAGTTAAATGATTGATATAGTTAAATGGTTGATCAATGATCATACAGTAAAAACCCCCACCTAAGTCTTGAATGTCTGCTACCACGTCACCGTTTTTGTATTTAGCCCTTGCCGGTCGGTGGAATCCCCGCCTTAAGAGATGGCTAATAATCAAAAATATCATTGAAACGAGGAAATCGCTGTCTTTTTGTCCGAATATTGGTAAATTGTTGTAGCAGCCGCATTTTCAGGGCGAATTGGAGTAGGCTACCTCCACTACGCGTTTTTGTACAAAGCCGATTTTCACAGGAAATGTCGTTCGTAGAACCGTCAAAATAACCATTATATAACTAGAAATGCTCCTCTATATATTTTTTTTTTTTTAATTACACCATAGCACTAGGCTTCCGCCATCAGCTTTCTTGCCGCCCAATACAACACATAATCTGGTGAACCTCTGCTACTGACAAGAGCCTGGCACGTCTTAAGATGATTTCCGTCCATCTCTTCCCGGGTGTCGCATAAAGGGCAGAAAGGCTCCGCTGCTACACCTATACGGTGGAGATGTTTCTGAAGGTAGTCATGACCCGTAGTTAACCTAAATTCCGCAACTGACTGGTATCTGGGTAGGTTCTTTGGCGAACCTGAAAGAATTCTCCTCTATAATAATATAAGATAATAAGAAAATAATTCCGGGTATGGAAACTGCCTGTCCCTTAAAGGGATCGTCCCCTGGTTGCAATAAATTCCTATTTTCAGTTTATTTTTTGGATATTATTAGGCTGAGTCTCCGCTGAGAGGAACTGGACGTCTTTTGGGAAATGTCAGGGCGTTGTGTACCGTATATTTTCTAACTTGTTTGGTAAACTTTATAGGCTATCCCTCACTGTATACCCTTGTTACGATATTTCCAGTTTCGTCTTTGTTTGTCAAACTTTTTCCTTTCCCTTTGGCATCAAAGTTTCCCATATGAATTTCCGATGTTCGTTTGTGCATCATTCTTCTGTATCTGTCTATG
This sequence comes from Psococerastis gibbosa, assembly GCA_963971405.1. Taxonomy (NCBI): domain Eukaryota; kingdom Metazoa; phylum Arthropoda; class Insecta; order Psocodea; family Psocidae; genus Psococerastis; species Psococerastis gibbosa. The sequence goes on along the minus strand of OZ020488.1, from coordinate 27,247,048 downwards.
TTTATGTACTTCACATATTGGCACATTGGTTGACTTCTCAGAAAATTCTCAAAAAATGTAAAATAATAATATCATTTATGTTATAATACAAAATGCAACACAATGTAAACAACAATACAATATTCGGGTCACCACTACTCTCTATGACAAAGACGAATGGACGCACGCCCCATCCTCAAATCGAAAGACGTCGTCACTCCTCCAATGATGGCTATTTTACCTTACATAGAAGGGATAAATGCATACATTGGCTAAATTGAAACCGCTGAGATAGCACTTTTCATATGCTCTAATCTCTAATTCAACTGTGGGCTTACTATGGCGATTAGTATTACCTTAATTTTGGGATTTAAAATGTAAAGAAAACTATTATGAATAGCACTTTCCATTATAAAATTATCTTGTTTACATTTTTTATAATAGACTATTAGAACAGTGCAGGAGATGCAGTAACGACTCTAATTTTCATTAAAGGTACACAGCAGCGTTAAGCTGTCTAAAACCGTCCATGAACCTTTTCATTATTTTATTGTTTCTGTCTTTATTATTGCAGTCTACTGTATATTCGAGCAAACGGATTCAGGAAATGTAATGGTAGAAAAGGATAGAGTAGATTCGGCTTATAAATAATTCTTATGAAAATATTTGGTTTTGGAGAGGTGTGCTCGATATGAGGGTTGCCAGAGGAATGGGGTCGGGTCTATTGTTTTCTGCAGCTGTTTCCTTTCCTCTTGCAACATTCGGCGCTACGCACTATGCGACACGCACCCTGCTGCACTGGGTTGTAATTACTCAACACCTTTTTACGAATGTTGGGGTGGCTGGCCCCCCTACACTGCAAAACAGCAGCATGGAATATGTGTATGTCAAATGATCAAATGCAGCTACAGTAGACATTTTTAGTTCGCGACTTTCACTTGAGCCAAAAATAATTATTGATAGCTGTACCCGATAGGATAAATAGTCCAGTTTGTGGACGACTGGCACAATGCAAGGGAAGGTAGAGGTTCTAAACTCGAAATAATAGGAAAACTTTTCTTTTCTGGCCTGGGTCTACGCAACCCTATAGTAGTAGTAAATTTGGCAAAGTCCCAGGCTACAGGACACACGCAGCCCTATAAAATATAAGGCAAGGCTATACCGGTACCTTATTTTCACCAGTAGGGGAAAAACTGCCGGACAAGTTTTTCTTCTGGCTCCACGACAGTCCTTGATAGATTTTGGCCTACTCAACAACACTCCTCCGGTTATCTCGGTTTTGTACGATGCTCCACGATCTACGGACTCCCAATTTGGGGAGGTCTGTTTCTTATTCGTACATCCAGCGGTAACCACTTACCAACCCCAAAATCGACCATGAATGGGTCGGCGTGCAACGGGCTGACGGAGGTTTTTAAAACGGATAATACAGGCTAATATTACAGTGGGCGACAGTGAATTTTTAAAAAAGGTTCCTAGTCTACAACGCACATTTTACTTCGGTGAATTGACTGCTTCGGAAAAAGTATTTTCTTTTGACGTCTTTGGCTAGTTCTCAAAATAAAAATTAAGACCTACCACTTGGCACACATGATGAAGTATTTTCCTCGGAACCCTTGTATTGAGTATCAATTCGCCATTGGAAAAAATCCACTTCGCATGACTGTAAAAAGGTGAACCAAAAAATAAAATGTGCAATTTGTGAAATTATTTTTATAAATATTATTGTTATCGTCGTTGGTTACTATTTGGTTACTTATTCTTTTGTAGTTTCAATCTATCGATTGGTTTGCATACCCATACCATGCCGTCAATGATGTTCTTGAGGAGTCTTTCATATCTCAGGCTGAAGATGTATGCCCCATCCACTAAGACGTTTATGATGTCAATATCATCCACAGTCTATATTGGACGCATAGCTGCGCCTACAATGTTGTGATTATACTTATTTACGTTCACTATTATTCCTTAAATGTCTAGCAAGGAGTTTTGCAGTTCAGAAATTTTTATTTCGTGTTCGGTTCATGGAACAGAACAGAAATAGTCAAAGTAATAGGCAGATTGTAGGCTAAATTTTCGTTACTGAGTTACTTCACAAGTACTTAATTTTACACTTCTATCCGAGCTGTTGCTACACCGCCGAGTTATATAGTGAGTTCACCTGGCCAGAACTTTCTAAAATATACTACAGAGTAGACAATTATCAATAGTTATTATTAGTAAAGGTTGGTTAAGGTAATTGCATTTTGCAATTATTATTTTAGCCGCATGTTTTCTGTATCAGGGCTAGGGGTGACGAGCAAAAGGGTTGCAAGCGGGTAGGTCAGGTGTTACAAAGGAGTGCTTTGATAAACCTGATCCCATACGATTATTTGCAGCATTACAGCACCACTGTCTGGCTTTCTCTACATTTTCCTGTGTATACAATGAAGCTCCCGTTACAGTTACCATACTGTATTGCTTCATCTTCTGGGCTCGTATTGTATACGTACGGATCATACTGCTGATTATATCTATTTAGTATCTTATAATCTTCTACAATATTCCATTCATGATTTCATTGGCCAGCTATTATATATATCTATATGTATATATAATAATTATAGTCGCCCTTAAATAATTTAAACAAACTTGGGTTTGCTTATATACGCACGAGTTGTTAGTTCTGTTGTATTGTGCGATATGTGAAATGTGTGTGTTGTGGTAAACTGCTTTCTGAAACGCCCGAGACAACGAGGTTACTTATCCGACGTAGGTAATGTAAAGAAACTGAGTACTGCCTTTTGAATTAGATGCCAATTGCTAGGCCCCACCCAATATTGCAAAATTGATTCACATGTAAATACAGAAGCTAGTGCAGTGGTAAAAATGCATTCTGAGTAAGTTATTTCAAATATTTATAGCTGTGTAATCAACTATCTCACGTACTATGTTAATGACAACTTTATGAAAAATTTATTTAACTTAAAATTCAAAGTAGATTTTTTTTTAAATGTCAGACAATAAAAAATTCAATATGTAATAACTTGTAAAATTATTCCCCCCTTTTAATGGAAAGCTGGCTTTATTGTTTCGAAAACATCCAGATCCCTGAGGAAATCCTACAAGTTGTAAAACTCTCAGGTATCGTAATAAAGAGGTATATTAAGTAATTATAGGTATCAGCCCATAATTAACATCCAAGCGTAAATAAAGCATTAAAAGTTACTTAGTTTACGGTAAATGTAACCTTTCGCAAGAAATAACATGCTGCGTTATTCCACCAAATCCTTTTTGGAAGGGGGTTGCGGGATCCCGCAGTGTTCTCTTCGAAAGGTGAAAAGGTATATTTAAGGGGGAAGGTTTATTATTGTTGGGGGGCGGGGTGCGGAGGTTCCACGTGTCCCGAAACCTTCATCACACCTGTCTCTAAATCATATTTATTCCTTATTCAAGGTCGCTCTCTTTTATCCCTTCAATATGTTCAAATCTAATAATTGAATCCCACCCTCCAGCCTTTTGGTCCTATTTCATTCGTACATTTTCATTTTCCTACCCATATTTTAAATTTCGTGTCATAAAGTAGCACTATAATAAAGCCACGTTAGCTTCGACTTCTTTTTGTTGCATTTGATCTCCAACAGAACAAATATGCATTTAGTTATTGAGTATTGAGTAAACCGGTTACAATAAGTTAAGAAAATTGTGCTCATGTAATTAATTTTAACTAAGATATGTACATAGAATCATTGGTGCCAAACCAGAATGCCTTAAAGAGTACCGTAACTATAATATTTAAGAGGAAATGCTACGTAGAAAATGAGCACCCCAAAATTGGTTGTTTTTATTGACTTTTTATTTTTTATTTAATTAACAAAGCAAGTCATCAAAAATTTGGCTCATGGAAGTTGTAGAAGACTGCTTCATGCATCATGTAATAGGAAATATTAAATTTTTGGTACCTTAGTTCTTTCATAAATACCAGAACGGACTAAAATAATGCGTATTCTGGGATTTTTGGAAGAACTAAAAAACCGAAAAGTAAAATTATATGATGCACGAAGCGTCTTCTACAACTTCCTTGAGCCAAATCTTTAATGACTTGCTTTGTTAATTAAATAAAAAATAAAAAGTCCATAAAAACAACAAATTTTGGGGTGCTCATTTTCTACGTAGCATGTCCTCCTAAGTAGTATTGTTGTAATAGGCTAAGAGGTTTTCCGTAAAAGATGGGACTGCAACCTTTCAGCTGCATTTGCCTAACGTTCTCCCCTATATTGCTCCTATTTATTTTTAAAAAAAATCCCCTGTGGTGTTCTGTGCCCCGGACCCCCTATTAACAGTGTTGTGAATAAGTCTTTGTGTAACCTAGAGTTGTTACTGTCAAATTACGTGAAACCCCACTATTTCACGCATATATTCTAGAAAATTCCGCACGGGGGAGACCCGGATTGGAGGAATTTCAATAAGTCTTGTTCTAAAAATCTAAACTAAACTTGAGCATGAGCATTTGCATCCATATTGTCATTAAAATACGCCTCAGATGGACATATCCCACGACTTTACAGACTGTATAGTGTAAACGTAGCCTACTTCCATATCCAAAATGAACGTCTGTGACCTAACTCAATTACCTTTTCAAAACGGATCAAATGGAGTCATTACGTGCGAGTATAGGTGGTCAGAGTCAACATTTGGAAGGGTTAGTTAACTACCCCTAATATATCCACCCTTTGACGTGCAATCATAATGGTCAGATGAGGGTTGTCGGGGATGGCACGTGCTGTGGCAGGTGGTAAGGCACACGGTGTCTGTTCTAATCGACTTGTCAGATCCCTAAAAGGCAACTTTAAGCTGCAAGTTAACACATGGTGGCCTCTTTTACAGGCTTATCTTTGCATGTTTAGACTAAAGTTTAGGCGACAGTGTCTGGAATACTCGTATAAATAGGCTGGCGTGGTAACCGTATCCAACTCCTTGATCAGGCATTATAAGGCTGATCTCGCCCCCAATTCGAGGGCAAGCGCCACAATGTCCCTTTCTTCGGCACGAGAATTGCTCAAGCTATGGTTAATGGCAACTGTCCTACCAGCAATTAAGAGGACATGCTACGTAGAAAATGCGCACCCCAGAATTTGTTATTTTTATGGACTTTTTATTTTTTATTTAATTAACAAAGCAAGTCATTAAAAATTTGGCTCATGGAAGTTGTAGACGACTGCTTCATTAATCATGTAATAGGAATTATTAAATTTTTGGTACCTTAGTTCTTTCATAAATACCAGAACGGACTAAAATTATGCGTATGCTGGGATTTTTGGAAGAACTACAAAACCGAAAAGTAAAAATACCCGATTATATGATGCGCGAAGTAGTCTTCTACAACTTCCATGAGCCAAATCTTTAATGCCTTGCTTTGTTCATTAAATAAAAAATAAAAAGTCCATAAAAACAACAAATTTTGGGGTGCTCATTTTCTACGTAGCATGTCCTCTTAACGATAAATGATACTATGGTACAAATTGGCTATGTTCTAAAAATATTTATTGTTTACAATATCGTACATATCCCTACATTGCTAGTCGAACAGTAGATTCTTTACGGAAAACAGTAGATTAATCGGCCTCATTTTTTGCAATACCAAGAAAGCTCTATATTTGTGTTTGAGCCATAGTGTAGTGTAACTCATTAAATTGGTGCCTTTACCTTACTTACCATAACCACAACTTGAGGACCTACCGTTTCGTTTATAGGAATACAGCCATCATGACCAGGTTTGATCGCAAAAGGCATGATCCCCCCCCCCCCCCCCAATTGATAGAAAGCCTGAAAATCATTAAAAACCTAACCACTTTTTGCTCTGCCTCTCATGTTTTATATAAAACTAACATAGCTTGGCCTGCCTTAACAGCTTAATGGTTTCACTGGTTTTCCAATTGTTCTCTACTTTTCCCTAGGGGAAGAAAATTCTATTTTTCTCAGCTTCTGGCGTCATATAGGAGAACGAGGATCATCTTCAGTGATTGATGAATTCACACCCTCCTTTGCTGTCAAAAAGTGGTGGGGAGCGCATGCTTTGTGCTGGGGTAGAAATGACTGACCGCATGCCGTGGTGGGCAGCTTCCCCCACCCCCTCCGATTGATTGTGAGCACCTGCTCTATACACAATTGGCTTCACCACTTGTCCGTAAATTGGCAGCCAGTACGGATTGTACGTATTTTATCTTAAAGTGCAGTTTTTAAATGACATAATATATGCAAGTTGCTCTTCAAAGTAAGATGGGAAGCGTAACAAGGAAGTAAATCAGAATCAGAATCAGAATCAGTATAATCCGTTTAAGTGCCAGGACATAGCTGGATTCACATCGTCAAAAATTGAAGTACAAAAAAAAATGACTATCACAATAATATTAGCCTACACTACTATCACAATAATATTACATTAATAATAAATATTACATTAATATTACATTAATAATAAATATTACATTAATAATTTACCACGAGGGTTTCGTTATCAGTGCATAGGCCTATACCTAACTCCAAACTAGTTCATAAAATTCATTTATGGAATATATGGGATGTGTTTTTAATATGTACTCAACAGTTTTTCCAAATTGGGGCAGATTTTCTGTCTGGATTGACCTCGGTAGGGAGTTGTATAACTTAATGGCCAAATTTGGGAAACTACTCTTTGTTTTTGTTAATCTGCACTTAGGGATTTGTAGGTGATGAGCTGTTCTAGTGGGGTAATTGTGAACATCACATCTGTTGCTGAAGTTAACTAGATTTTCCTTTATATATATAAGGCTATTGAGTACATATTGTGCATATATTGTAAGAATACCCAGGGTGGAAAAAATAGGCCTACAAGGCTCTCTAGATCTGCTGTTAGTTATTATTCGCAACACACGCTTCTGTAGTAGGAGTATATCCTTTGCAGCAGGAGCGTGCCCCCAGAGTAAAATACCATAATTTATATGGGAGTGGAATAATCCATAATATGTATTCAGAAGATGAGTTGAAGTAACTTGATTCCTCAACTTTCTGAAGAGGTATGTAATACGACATAACTTTTTACATATTTGATCAATATGGATATTCCAACTTAAAGTTGGATCTAAATGAAAGCCCAGGAACTTAACCGCTCTGTTGTTGTCTGGATATGCCTTTAGTGTCAAAACAAGATGCTGGGTTTTGTCTGCATTTAGTTGGAACTTATTATTAATGAACCAATCAGCTGTTTTTTCTAGAAGGGGGCGTCCTTCAGCAACAGCACCTTCAGGGGACGAGGCTCTTTTCTTCAGTGTGGTGTCATCCGCAAAGAGTATAGTGCTGTTTTTAAGATCATTTATCATTACGAGGAATAGTAGAGGACCCAGGACAGAGCCCTGAGGAACCCCATGTCTAACAGACTTAAGAGTGGAAGGTGCTCCCGCAACGGTTACTAACTGAGTTCTGTTTTCTAGATAAGACGTCAGTATTGTTAGTACTACGTTGCGTACACCATAGCGTTGTAGTTTACCTAATAATATTGGATGATATACACAGTCAAATGCTTTGCTTAGGTCGCAGAAAGATAGGCCCAAGGAGTCGCCTGCCTCGAAGCAGTCTAGAGCCTCCTGAACCATTTCTAAAGCAGCACTGAAAGTGGATTTACCTCTCCTGAAACCATGTTGACTTTCATTGAACAATTCATTTTTTTCAAAGTAGTTCACTAGTTGGATACACATAATTTTTTCTAGTACTTTACCGATAACTGGCACAATTGATATCGGTCTATAGTTTCCTGGAGAGTATACATCTCCTTTCTTATGTATGGGCACGGTTCTGGAAATCTTAAGCTCATCAGGGAAGATTCCCTCTTTCAGACTGATATTTAATAGAGTAGTAAGAGGCGTGGCAATAGTATCAATGATACTTTTAAGTATTAGCGACGAAAACCCATATGCGTCTGCACTCTGAGACGTCTTTAGGCCATTTACTATTTTGGTTACATCCTGACAACTTACAGGTGCCCAAGTGGAAAAAGATACATCTGTACTGGTAACTCCAAGTACAGGGTCCGTATTACTGGGTGGGAGGCTGTTTATTATTTTATCTGCCGCCTCAGAGAAATAGTTATTTAGTTCATCAGGGCTGATAGGACATAATGGAGTCTGTCGCTTTTTGGCCTGGGCGTTAACAAGGGCCCACATGGCTTTACATGGGTTTGCGGCTTTATTTATTGTTTCTACGTTATAATTTTTCTTAGCCTGCGTTAATTTGTATTTATAAATACTTTTAACTCGCAGGTATTTTCTATATAACGCTGATTTGGAATCAGTATCTAGGGTCTCTTTAAACCTATAGTTCAACGTTAGCAGATATTCCTTAATATTTCTGAGGTCTTGGGTATACCATGGATTTTTTGGCGGCTTATGATTTTTCTTTGTGACTAACTGAGGCGTGTGTATGTGTTTTTGGGGGAAGGTTTTATTAAAAATGTCGGTTAATACATTGAAAAAAGAAGTGAACTTACTAACAGCAGTTGGATGAGCATTTTCTATTACAATATCCCAGTTTATTTCATTGAGTCGCGAGATAAGAATATGAAAATTATTTTCGTCTACTTTCCTGGTTGTAGATATGTAATTGGCACACCAAGAAGGAACGCGTAACTCTGGTTTAAAGAAGTTTAATGACATTTCCACAGCTTTATGGTCTGCAACAGTAGGATCAGATACAGAAACAGTAAACTCAGTATGATTTGTAAAAATGTTGTCTATGCAATTATCCAGTCTTGTCGGCTCACGATTCGTCAAAAAAAGATTATAACTTCGGCATAAATTTGTGAGATCAATCTCGTGTCTACTGCAAGTGTTAAAGTGTACGTTAAAATCCCCCCCTAGGATTATAGTCTTGTGCTTACCACTTTGTGATGAGAGGAATGAGTCTAAGTTGCTTAAAAAAATTGGAAAAGATCCATTAGGTGACCTATACAGAGAAACAACCAGGGTTGACAAATCGGTTAATTCAATGGCTGACATTTCTAAGTTTTGCTCTGAACAAAAGCGGTTGGCGTCCAATTTCCTGACACATAGGTCGCTGCTTGCATAAATGGCCGTTCCACCTCTATCCTTTTCACTCCTGCACCATGCAGTGATTAGCTGCAGATTTGAAGTGGTTTGGTAGAAATCACACTCTTCACTCTTGAGCCAATGCTCACTAATACACAGCAGATTGTGGTTTTTGTTGCTTAAGTAATTTTCTACCAGATCAAATTTTGTTCTAAGGCATTGGACATTCAAAAAAACTAGGGTTAGTTTGGAATTAGGATTTAAATTGCGTTCTAGTCCCAAGATTTGTTGCGCAGTAGGCTTAATGAGTTTTTTAAAAACGCAGCAAATTTTCTAATGCCATCGGGGTTTAAGTGAACACCGTCGTTACCTAGATGGCTCTCATCAATAACAATATTTGGGTCAGCAAAGGAAACATTATGACACTGGGTCATCCACCTTATACTTTCATTCACTCTGTTTACGTAGTGACTGCTAAGACCCTTCCTAATAATAATCCCATCAACAACAATGTTAGCCTTAGGGTATTTGGTCTTTGCCATTTCAACAAGTTCCCATAGGTCACCGACCACGTGGTCACCCGTCTCATGTTTTAAGTTATTTCCACCGACATGAAGTATAATTAGGCGAACTTTGTTGTTGATAGGTTGACACTCAATTTCAGATTTAATTGACAGTATGGTGGCACCTGGCCTAACGGCAACATATGCCTGTCTCAGACTTATAAACCTATCAGTGTGCCTAAGGAGGGAGCTTCCTATTATAAGAATTTCAGCATCGTCAGGCAGTGGCTTGCTTGGTTTGCTTGGGGGCTTTTGCCTTGTCGTGGTACACAGTGGACTGATGGCTGGTTGTGAAGTTGGCTTGTGGCTGGTGACTGGTTGTGAGGCTGGTTTGCGGCTGGTGACTGGCTTGCTACTGGTGACTGGCTGTGAAGTATTTTTTCCCTGAGAGGGTGTCTTCACCTGGGGGTCAGTGGATGTCGCTGCATCTTTAACACTGCGCTTCCTTGGTACGCGGAAGGGAGCCGTGCCGGATGTCAACTGCTCTATTCTATGCTTTAAAACAGAATTTTCCAGTCTTAGGCGCTGGCATTCTTCCTCCAGGTTTTCTAGGGCCATCACATTGGCCATGTTTGACAGATGTGACGGAATTTTTGGCAGGTATATGCTGGTAATAAATGAGCTCGGTTGTTTACTTTCTTATTTTGGGGTACATTTTCGGGTATGCACTTGTTATGGTCAATTTGACCTGGGCGGCTGAACTAATTAATGAACTTAATTACAATTAATATATACAATATTTTTTTGTAATATAAATTATGCACTTACCCTAAGGCTGGGTTTCCACATACGTCAATGGTCAATGAGAAATGTGAAATTGACGTTTTAGCAGACAGCTACCACGTCAAAACCATATTTCTCATTGACCATTGACGTATATGGAAACCCCGCCTATTGACAATTTGCAGCTGCTCTCTCTCTCTCTTCTTCTTCTTCTCAATCTTCAGGTGGGATTTGCCTCAGAATCGCCCTCTAAGTTACTGTTACAAGTGTTTTATCACTTCAGGGATCAGTAGTCTAAAAGACATGTAACTGGCGCTCTGATTTGCTAATAATGATACAAAATAAAAGTGCTGGCAGCAGGCTATAGGTACACACGTATATTCCCTTTAGACCTAGCTGTCCAGAGTGAATCATTATTATGCAATTGAGAACAATTGTCGGCACAACACGCTTAAGCCTTGGCGCCGATTGTGCTCCCCCCCCCCCTGAGGATTGCTGCTACAAGTTCCCCAAGACCTTAATGCTCCTTCATGACGGTGTAAGATGTTGCTAGAGGTCGACCTTTTTCAGGTTACACTTTTCTTAGGCACTTATTCCACCGACGTCAATAGTCAAAATATTGCTGATATTGACGTGGTAGCAGACATTTTTACACTGTCTTTAATGTCTGCTAACACGTCAATTCAATAGTGAACTATTGACGTCGCTGGAATAAGCGCCTAAGCCCAGGCAGCTGAACTAAGTCCTATTTTACTTCGCAATGGTCCGGATATACCTACCTTACCATAGCGAAACCCCCACAATTTACTAAGCCACATCAATAGTTGTGCTTTCTGACTAGATTAGGCAATCTTCAACATGTAAACGTAGATTGAGACCATTAGACATAGCAGAATTAGTTTATGTCCAACAAGAAACACTATGTTTCCTAAAGCTATGTCAATGTGGCTGTTTGCTTAGTTATCTGACGATTATCTTATTTTTATGAACGCTTATAATATGGCTCTATTGTTCCTTACAGGTAAGTTCCAGTCAGCTAAAAAACATATTGTTGTGTACCTCAAATCGCCTGCTGGTGCATAGCATACGGTGAGTTACATGGTGTACAAAAATATCCAGAGTATATTATAATCTATATAGGGATTTATCGACGTAGAATATTGTATTTTGTAATGCCCTGTATGCGAACTGATACATAAAAATACATACATCTATTTTTCAAAGTTAAATTTATCGTTTTACAATACAACATTTATTATAACTTATCTGTGAACAATAATTTCCGTACCGTTTCTCCACAAAAAGAAACCATTCTTTCACACCATCTCATTCCCTCTACATAAAATCTGCTTAAAAAATACTTTACAGCTGAAGAAGTGGAAGAACCTTTGTTTCCAAATATTTCATTGTATAGATATTGTTGCTTGCATGTGTGAGTCCTATGTGGGCTACAATTCTTATAAAGGGGAGAGGGGATAGGCGCACAGTGGTTTTCCTCTCACAGTTTTTATATGATCCCTTCCTCATATATATCCCCAGCTTGCGACTCACTGGATCTCTGTGAATTTATTTATCTGCTCCCTTTAGGGGGAGTTACAAAGGAAGTTTTTTTTACCCCTTCTATTTTATTTCAAGTTTCATTTTGGTTGTCTGTGGTGTTTTAATTCGTGACTTGCTTACTTGGTTGAACGTGATGTGGAATTTTTATTGACGTGGGATCGCTTTGTTTTCGTTTTGGGGGCAGTTATTTAATCTCTCTCAGTGATAAAAAGTTTACTCTTTTCAGAAGAATGTGAGTTAAGTTTGAATTACTTATCGTATTTATATAGGTAAACGGTCATTCCCAAATAAAATGACATAACAATGTTACTTAGATAATTAATTCCTCCTTGCGATATATGTGTAAACCGAGAGGATTTAGAATAAAATGAACTTACCGGGATTTGAACCCACGATCTACACCTAACCAGGGCGTCGTCTTGACCGCTGGATCACTAGCCATTTAAATTTAACATTTCTCTGTACATTACTGGCCTAAGTGCGCGATACTGTATTAGACAAAATATACTCGAATAGAACTGTATAAAAATAACATTATTGTATAAGTGGGCCGGATATTGCTAAAAATGTTACATATCATATTTTGACATTTAAAAAAAAAGGAAAAATAATAAACATATTGTAATATGGTACATAACGGTCTACCTATAATACATATTAAATAGTAAACATCGTAGCTCTTCATTACATCTACAGAAACTAGTTTACGTTAACAAAATAAAAGTCTGCAAATAGTCGTATTGGCGTCAAGCCTGAAAGCAACAACGTATAATGAGCTAGTTTTCCAGTTCACTCGCCTTTGTACACTCGTACATGTACAAAAGCAACAGATATGATTGCAGTTTTGCATCATTTCATTTGGACAGGCATTGAAATCGAGACAAGAGGGGAAAATGCGATATAAAAACAAACGAAATGAATGAAAAATAGAAAGGCTTTCCTAGGAAGCATCCATTCTCAGACAGAATTTGTTAGAGAATGCTTTACATTCCTCAATTTCACCTTTGCCTTCCCCCATTCTCTTTCAACATGTTTAAGGAACATTGCTTCATGAATTTCAAACAAACTTCTTGATTCTCCTTATTGACTTGCTGCTTTTGCTTTTTGAGTGGTCGTTTTATATAATCTAAGAATATCATATATTGAGATATTATTGTTCTATGATTTTTTTTTTTGCTAGACCTGCTTACTTATATTTCGGATTTATATACCTACCTACTTTATATTTAGGGTTAAATTTTGATTGCCTCTCTACTTTTACTTTTACCGCGCCTTATCCTCATGGAGGGTCGGCTGCACGACAGCAGCGTTTCCACATATTCCTATTCTGTGCCTCTACTTTCCCTAATCACTTTAAGCATTTTAATCATTTATCAATAATACAATATTTCTGTTTTCTAGGGTTAGCATGGAAACAACACTTTATTGTCTTATTGTTCGCCTTTTGTTTCTGTTTTCAATAAAGCCATTTTGAATTCAATTACCGAATCGACGAATGCATAGTCAAGAACGGGCAGATCAGATAATAATATGTTGAGTCCATTAGAGCAGAGCATGTTTCAAACTGCGGCAAACTTGGTAGTGTGCACAGCGTTGGCAGGGGAACATGATATCTCGCTTAGGCAGTCTACGTGAGTGTCGCGTCCTGGCCACCTCCGATTTAATCGTGTGACTTTACCATGTTCCCCAAGTGGTTCGGAATCCACTATAATCAGGAGGTCCACCCTGTCAGTCAAACTCCCCGTTCCTCGAGGTGAAAGAGTCTGCCCATAGGGTGCCTCAAGTTAACAAACAGACTCACTCCCCCCGCCAGGCTGACAGGGTTGCTTAAAGCAAAAATGCTGAAAGCAGGCGTTAGAAACAACAACAGCAACAACAGTAATAGTGGTAGGGTATGCAATATATTGGGGTATGAATTATGAATAATTAAACTCGAGCGGCAGTATGCCTACCATACCGTTTAGTGATAACTTAATCGGGTATTAAAAATTTAAACAGAGAAATATTAAAATATCGCTTTGCATTATAACACTGTATGGTTTTCATTTTTAAGAGTGTACGTCCCGTAGGAAATAGGTTCCCTAAGCAAGATTTGAAATATTTGGCTCATTTAAGTCGCAGATATATAATAGGGTATTTTGAATTTTTGGTACCGTAGCTTTTTCATGAAAATGCCTGAGGGTTAAAATTTCCTACAGGACGTACCAGAACAAGTTATTACTAAACGGCATGGTAGGCCCCGGGTAAGTTGTTATTTTCCGTTGAGGCTATGCCTGTTGATAGTCTCCTTCAACAGGAAAATATTCCATGTGTTGTTACGTTAAGAGCAGTAATAATTGTATTGTGAAAAGACCAAAACTGGCAGCTATGTATTGTTTGTTCTATTCTCATAAATCTACTAAGACTGTGGAGCAATTTTTATTTAGTTTGCAGAGTCAAACCCTCCCTTTGTCCTGATATAAATGAAAACTGACTCTCGCATTTATTTCCCTTTTCCTAACACTCCAAACGGCACAGTTTTTCACTGAAATTGAATCACTCGCTGTCGTGGAAAACCCCCTTGTACATATTTATTCAATATTGCAAACAAATGTTTGGTGAAATTTTCCCTATGATTAAACTCGAATGGCAGAGGGGTGGGTGAATACGTATAGTAAATAAAATGACTTCATGTAAAACCAGCAGCTACCCTACTCGCAGCAAAATATTGAAGAAATGAGGGTAAGGAAATGTCAAGGATTATTGCTTAACAAATACTGTACTGTATGTTAGCTGTTGCTGTTTAACCAGGTTTCATACAGAACAAAGAATTACGCTTAGAATCTGTGTTTGTTTTTCGGCCCACTCTTACAATTAATCCATTTTTAAACGCAATAATTCTAGTTTAGGATCGATGCATACCTGTTAAAAACTATAAATAATTATTCAAGGCTCACAATTTTTCTTTATTAAAACGAAACGTAAGCGATAATTTCAAAACATTCAGGTTGACTTCAATTGTTTTCTTTTTTCGAACGTATACAAAACCCAGTAGCGCCACGACATCCTCCCACCAAAGAAGGTATCTTCTTTCCGCTATAACGTAGTCGGCCAGCAGGCAAAACACGCGTCCTCGGCTGGTCACTGGGGTACGGGGGTCAGGCATAACTTCTTCCTTCTGAGTAGATTCATCCTCCGGTTGTGGTATGTTTTCTGTCTTCTTCTCATCCTCATCATCATCAAGGCCATCATCGTCGTCATCAAAATCAATATCATCAAGGTCATCATCGTAGTCATCAAGATCATTATCATCACCGTCGTCATCAAGATCATTATCATCATCCTTATCAAGGTCACCATCGTCGTCATCAAGATCAATATCATCATCATCCTTATCAAGGTCATCATCGTCGTCATCAAGATCAATATCATCATCATCCTTATCAAGGTCATCATCATCGTCATCAAGATCAATATCTTCGTCATTGAGATCAATATCATCGTCATCGAGATCAATATCATCGTCATCGAGATCAATATCATCATCGTCATCGAGATCATCATCATGATCAATATCATCATCATTATCCTCATCAAGATAAATACCATCATCATCTGTCTGCCGCCCTTGTCCAGAGCACATAATGGTCCCATGTCTTCCAGAACATCCCCTGCAAGACACTTGGGCCACACAATCGTTGGCTTTGTGATTAAGTTCTGTGCAAAATAAAGAGGCCCGCTTTTTCATCAAAATCAATTTCTCATCGAATTTTATTAGTTCTATTTTGGGCAATTTTAGATTGCATTTCCCGTCGCTTAATTGCGCACTTAGATTAACCTTACACAATCCAGTAAGGTTAACTTCCCTTGAGCAACAACTCGTTATCTTCTCTCGGCAATCATTGGCACTTCCATTCTCGCTACATATATCGTCTTCCGTCGCTAACTCATCAGAAACAAGCAAATTCACAATATTCTCATCTAATTTAACTAGTTCTTTGCCTCTCATCGCAATTGTGTAGGTTTTTATTCGAAACTCTTCCCATTTCTCATCGTCATAGGCTAAATCTGCGTCCCGAATTGCTTTGGTTATCAGCATTCGTAAGGCCCCTCTTTTTTTTCTCAAACAATTAAGATTAAGACTTGCCGTTCCGTCCATGGTTGTCCTTTGTCACGGTCGCCACTTGTTAAAAACTATAAATAATTATTCAAGGTTCACAATTTTTCTTTATTAAAACGAAACGTAAGCGATAATTTCAAAACATTCAGGTTGACTTCAATTGTTTTCTTTTTTCGAACGTATACAAAACCCAGTAGCGCCACGACAATATCTATAATCGATAAATGATGTAAAATAGAGAAAAATATTTCCTGCCAACATACGATCAACATACTTTTTGAACAGTGCATCTTACATATCACTTTAAATAACGTACCAGCAGCCTGATGGAGGCGATTATAATACCGGGGTTAAATAAATACCCTAGGATTATAACTGTAAACAAACAAATTTTGAATAGCACCTTCCATTATAAAATTATCTTGTTTACATTTTTAATACCAGGGGATTTAATAAATACCGGTATTATAATCGCCTCGATCAGGCTGCTGCTAGTATGCTTGGAATCAAAGTATAATTATTTTAATTTACTATCTACTATGTCTACCTAAACATTACGCGGAAATATGTCATGTTTGTTCTAGAAGTCAATTCAAGCTACCGTACCCAAATAAACGCATTGCTCATTCTCTCATTACCTGCAGCCTGATCGAGGCGATTATAATACCGGTATTTATTTAATCCCCTGGTATTAAAAATGTGAACAAGATAATTTTATAATGGAAGGTGCTATTCAAAATTTGTTTGTTTACCGTTATAATCCTAGGGTATTTATTTAACAACGGTATTATAATCGCCTCGATCAGGCTGCTGAAAAACAATAATTAGTGAACGGTACCTATGTAATAAATAAATCTTCCAAAAGCGTTCATATAACAGCATACTGCATTGTACAAGGATCTAGAATGTAAAGCTTCCACGTATGGGGCAAAGTTTAAACATCTCGCCCATCTATTCACATTACTCTGGTTTACATACCAATGAAATCTGTGGCCTTGCCTCATTGGAAACAATTAGGGGGGCCCTCGTAGATGATTTATCTGCTGAACGATCCACCCTCGTATTGGGCTTATCGGGGGTAAATAATGTGCCTTTTGCATGGAAACTGATTGAGTACCCCCCAGTGATTAGCTCAAATGACGAGCCGTGTGTCCGCTGCGCATTCCCAGTTTAACGGTGCCCGGGGGGGTTCATTGGGGGGGGGGGGGAATGAAGCTTTTTACGGAGGAAGTATGTAATTACCGGCGTTACTCCGGTTAGTACAACTTTCTGCGAGGGTGCATTCTTAATTTTACTGAGCAGGGGCTGTAGGATTCGATGAGAAACAAGAAATTTTCCTTTAATTTTCTGGCGTGTTCATAAATATGAAGAAATTAAGCTACAATTGAGGGTACTATTGTATATATAAATTTATGCGGGCGGTAGTTTTTATTTTGGAAGTATATAGGAATGTATTGGGTGTAAATGTCGTAATACATTTTGCACTTCTCACGTTTCGTTTATAGAGAGTGCAAGAGTACATACTTATTAGTACTATGTAATATCATAGTTTAATAAATACCATTAATGGTATGGTATTATACCGGTGGACCAGGCATTGAAACGAACGAAACACTCTATTTTGTTGTTCGATACTTCCATAAACAGGCAATAATAAAATCGAACAAACTCGGTGTTTTGTTCGTTTCAATGCCTGGTCCAACAGTACGTCCGTTTATTCGTATAACTACTATACTCGTACAATAAAACTTACACAAAGAAATGAAATGAACGCCCTTCCTGAACTGAACTACAGTATACGGTGCGTGATTTCACTTAGTATCTTGGAGATTTTAACATCCGTACAAACTAGTTTCAAACGCACTGCTCTATAAAAACCTACGATCAAGAACTACAATTATAGATACCGTCAAAAAAAGGTGCCAAATGCTCACTACTGGACAAAATGAAACCTTCCCGCAAGGACTTTTGTCAATTTTCTGAAAAGGCCTCTGTAAATGAGGAGAGAAAGGTCCCCCTACTGATGAGAAAAGGCGTGTTGTACAACTACTTGAAATCTACCTTCTTTGATGAGAGAAGTGTGGATTAGACAGCTAACTTTTCTTTCCCTCTTTCATTTTCCCCCATTACGTTTACTCAAGGCTCTCCCTTGTTCGTGTGTGTTTTCCGTGTGTTTTTGCTTTACGATCTCATATGTTTTATATTTCAACATTTTCGTCACAAATATCGTGCTCTGGTATATTTACGCCTTTTCAAGATTTTGAGAATATTGTAGGTAAAAAGTATCGATGGGTTCATCATATAGCAATGGCTTATTGGGGATTGTCCGTCATGTTCATGGTCTTAATGAACTATTACGTGCCGCAATTTTGTCTCGTGCATGACTTTAGCTTATCTCCCTGCTATTAGTAGAAATCAGAGGTCCAAATGTCCAGTGTCGGTTTGTCTGGTAATGGCTACGATTTGCGAATCTGGCTTGAGCTTGGGTAATGGTTTCGGGGGAGCCATTGTTGAGCGGCAGGTGAAGGGGAAGTGATTACCATGGGTTAGGTAGGCCCGAAGGTGGGGAAGGAAGAGGGTCCGTATAAATCAGCACGTTGGACAGCACTTGTCCACTTCCTTCCAATGCCCATTTACCAGCCCCCCCCCCCCCGCCCCCGTCCCCTTAAGGGGTTCTGTCGTTCTAACTATGCTTCATGAAAGTAAGTGTTGATTGGACTGGAGACCTGGTTCTTATTGACCGCACTAAGTATTAAATTTTCTCAGTATTGCCTGGCCTTTGTATCGCACACTGTGGTAAACCAAAAAAAGACTCTGAAAACTCGTAACGTACCTGACCTTGAGATGCCAGAGAAGTATATTCGATTAATGAAAGGCCATGACATGACACTAAGTGCATACTACTTATTGTGATTTTCTGTGGCCCTGACTTTATCTCTCCTAAATTTTGATTTCCACTCCTACAGTATAGTAATTACTTTACTCGTGCAGCACTAAGTACATTCAATCTATCGCTACACCAAGTTTGGTTTACCTATTGCATTTATTGTTTGTGCGGTGAAGTGTTTGATAATACGACACTGTGTTGCGTCTTCACAACTCTAATTAAGAACGTATAAGGTCTATAGATATTCACAGTGTTTCTGAAACTTTCCGTACATTGTAAAATACGGATGTTGACAAAACCCAATTTCGTCTTGGCTGCAAGGTGGGTTCTGATAGGTCAAAAGTAGGCGTGTAAATTGGCAGAAGGTCGACGAAGACGTGGCATGTGGCAGCAAAAATTAAAAAAAAATGCTCGATGAGATCGAATCTCTTCTGGCCGCAACAGGACAGACATTTTGGAAGTGTCAAATCATGACACGATTGGGGCAAAAGTACGTAATGGGTATGATTCGTAGGGTTCCTGGTTAAGTGACAGTTTGACGGAGGACTGTAATTGTTTATGATAGATCGGTGTTGTGGACTTGTGTCGCGCTCTTGCCTAAACCAAATGATGACGATGATTATGATCAGGGCTGTCTAGTTCTCATTTAAGGTGGAGATTCCACCGACCGGCTAGGGCTAAATACAAAAACGGTGACGTGGTTGTGGACATTCAAGACTTAGGCGGGGTTTCCACCGACCTCGCATTGCAGAATGCAAATGACATTGACGGAAATTAGAATTTTTCTTTTTATAGTATTCTATTAAAATGTTTGTACTTAACATATCCCATGACGCCATTTTTTAATTTTAGTTTGTTTGTTTGTGATTTTACTGTACGATCATTGATCAATTTTAACTATGGCATACAGGAAAACAAACATTCTGCAATACGAGGTCGTTGGAAACCCCGCCTAAGTCTTGAATGTCTGCTACCACTTCACCGTTTTTGTATTTAGCCCTAGCCGGTCGGTGGAATCCCCGCCTAAGTGGAAATTTCGGTTCACTCGTATGCTCTGTGACTTTGTGACTGTGACATTTTAATTGATATTGTAAAATGTTTGTTAAAAATAAAGATTTTTTACGTTTTTAGTCTCAGCGAGGTACAGGTCATACAAGAGGTGAAAGTTGCACAGTGTAGTCTAGCAAATAGTACCATAATATTGTACTGAAGTTTATGTATGTACTTTAAGTTTTAGATTTCGGAAGCTGAACAGTGAGATTTTAATTGAAAGATGAAATGAATAAACGTAAAATTCTATAAGATTTTTTTTTCTTTTCTAATTAGATATTTATTTATACAGTATACAGTAGGTACTGTACATATAATATTTGCAACTTCATTATCATTATCTAATTTTTGATTAATGTTTTGCTATTTCTTCTCCGTATTACTTCACTCATCAACTCATTATAAAGGCCGTACTTAGGAGGGGGGAGGGGGTTAGCCAGTTTAACCCCCTCTAAGAAAATATATTTTTCTTTGAAAATGCGTAAACCCCCGCAATTTTGTTCCCATATTTTCAAAATATTTCTTCGACGGTATAATCTAAACCTTAAAGCTATCAAAAAATGCGTAACACCCTACTACATGTATTTTGGGTCCATTTGCATTAGTTACTTGGAAGTTGAATACAGTATTTAGTACAATTATACGAGTATTGGGCTTTTGTCTGAAATCCCCCTCCAAATTCCTGGATACGGCCTTACTTTGCGGCTTTAAAATTTAACGGATTCATTAATGAAAAGAGTAAAAATAAAAATGGGAAAAACTTGGTTGGAAAATTATTACGTACCTGCCACGCCATAATTATGCGAGAAATTAAATTATAAAGCCATTTACGACTTTCAGTGCTTATCCAAATGGAATCCATGAATTAATTAATTGTTGTTAGTTGGTTATCTGCGGATTTAACTGCGTTGTATGTAAATTGCAGGTTTCGCTGAGTGTTTTTCTTCAGAGCAGCTGCCAATGCTATTTTGTGTAGATTTTTCTCTTAAACGGTTTAGTTAGTTTACTAGCTTGTGTTTTTGTTGGAGTAATTGATTTGCAGCAATTACAATTGTCCAATTGTCGGAATGTCCGTGTACATGTTAGAGTTTGCCTGAACCTGTCAGAATGCAAACAAATCCGATTTTACAACAGTGGGGATATGGCCGATACTGACTTTCACGTTCCCTGAACGCGGAAACATGACACCAATAACTTCAATCTGATTAAGCTCTAACCGCTTGCCGGACCTCACAAAGAGAAAGCATTCGGAGGTGATGGAGTTTAGGTGGTAGTACATGTTTACCTGGTGGATAATGTGTTTTATTCGCTTAATGAGTTTCTGGGGAAGATGTAATCAATTATTTAGGCTAGTTAAATTTAAATTTTTGTTGTTATATTTATGCATTGTATTTTTCTTTGCATTGATCAATATAATTCATTCCAATTCTGATAAAAAAAGTTTATCCTGAAAAATACCTGCAAGGGTCTAACCCTTCGACAAAGAAAATGGTCCTGAGGAATTAGTAATAGGGTTGGTGGGGGGCGGCACAATAGTGGGAACAAGGCTTAAGTGCATACACAAACACCTGCCCCTTTTCCCCGTACAAATAAACAAATAAATTCGAATGAAGCCCAATAAATCCTGACGTAGGCTGTCTGGCAATTTCCAATTTTCCAATCAAGGGTGCTCCCGTTAGCCTATCGGATGCTAGACGTTCTACCGGTCTTTATTAAAACAAGTTTTAGGTCCTGTTAGAATATCTAACTTCTCTTACTCATAAGATAAATGAACGATTTAAAATATGGCAATGACACCTGTCTGCCACTTAAATAGGCTAGCGGACTATAATGTTAGTTTAATAAGAATGTCTGATATCTAAGAAAGACCATGCCCAAATTTGTTCAGCTGGAACGCAACTGCAATGCAGGTCGTCAATGTCGAATTTGGCAAATTGTCAAACGAGAAAGTGCTAAATAAGCAAACGGTTATTATGACTGGAGAAAAGGTTGGGTGTCATAAGGGGCACGTCAGCAGTAAAGTTGGGATCTGAGGTTCCCTATAATGAGCAGAGTTCTCTTGCGAGCAACTGAAATTAGTGACAGCTGTCACATTTGTTTTCAATTAAGCCCGCTGCTGAGTCAGCAGCCCGTGAGGAGTTTATGAACATTAGTAGGTAATATGAGGTATACAAGTTAACTTCTCTTTCCATTTAGTAATGTCGATATAAGTGTATGTTATACAGCTTAGGAGAAATTGTAGCTGGGTTATAATGGTTATTTAGAGTCTTGTTTTGAAAGCAACAGCGTGTAAACCTCAACGTCAAATTAGGGTCTTTGTTGGCTTTCTCGTACTTGTGCGTGTGATCGGAGACGTCCTCACTCAACGCAGGTATCTCCTCCTATAAAGGCGACTCAAGATGCTATTCGAATACATTCTTAAAATTGCTTCTATGTGATTTATCTTTTATAAAAAATATGAAAAGATTCCATATATCTGTCATTGTCAAGACATGTATGAATGAATGAATGAATGAATGATTATATTGGATACAGTAATACAATACAATTATAACTAAACTAAAAACACTTAAAATGTAACATTTAACTTAGATAACCAACAACAACAATATAACAATAAAATTTGCAATACGAAATAATATTGGCCCATTGTAAGAACAAAAAGTAGTGGTACGGACTTTCACCCGAAAGGTTGTTGGTTCGAATCCTACACTTCCTACATTTTCTGGCCATGCTTCGGAGGGCATGTAAAGCAGGCGGTCCCGGGCCTTCCTAGTTGAATGTAAGAGAGGGCTTTATAGCCCTAACTCCGCTAGGTTGGCTTAGTAATGGAACAAAAAGTCTTTATTTATTTATTTATTTATTTTATATCTGCTAGTGCTCTATTGCTGATTACATGAAATCGTCTTCCTTGTAACTTTCTAATATTTTGAACAAATTATTGTAAATTAAAATAACTTGGTAATGTCGGGGGTGTGTAGGAACATGGCTCGCGCGCTGCCGCGCGCGTTGATATTACTCTATAAATATGGTTTAAAAAGGCAAATAACTATAAGTCATCGTGAAGTGAGCTGATGAATTAGTATTCCGTCTAAGGCGGGGATTCCACCGACCGGCTAGGGCTAAACACAAAAACGGTGACGTGGTAGCAGACATTCAAGACTTAGGTGGGGTTTCCACCGACCTCGCATTGCAGAATGCAAATGACATTGACGGAAATTAGAATTTTTCTTTTTATAGAAATCTATTAAAATGTTTGTATTTAACATATCCCATGACGCCATTTTTTAATTTTAGTTTGTTTGTTTGTGATTTTACTGTATGATCATTTATCAATTTTAACTATGGCACAGAGGAAAACAAACATTTCCGTCGATGTCATTTGCATTCTCGGTGGAAACCCCGCCTAAGTCTTGAATGTCTGCTACCATGTCACCGTTTTTGTATTTAGCCCTAGCCGGTCGGTGGAATCCCCGCCTTACATTTAATTTACAGGCCACATAGGTCAACATAAACATTGCACTACTACATCAGTAAATACTGCATACAGCATACTACTAGTAGTGCATTACAACATTGCTGCTAAATCCAACAAGGGTGAATTTCTGACAAAATTTAATTTCATACCATTTCATATGGATTTATCCCTATTAATGACTTCTTTTATTGTTATGGTTTCAAGATTGTCAAACAATTTACCCCTATTAGCTGTATGCAAGATTTTAAAAACATCGAATGAACCTGTATTTCCTGTGTTGTCAGACACGTAGGTAAGGGGGTTTAGGGGGTTTAAACCCCCGGTCGATTTTAAATGCAGATAATGCATTTGCAATTTTGTGATTAATGAGTTTTGCTTACAAAATGAAATATATGTTCATGAAGGTTCCGTTGAAAGAAGAAAACCAGTCTTTGATTGTAAAATGTAAGTTAAGTTAAATTAAGCTTACAATTGAACTTTAACATATCTTCAAAATTCGCCATGATGTTCTGGTAAGTGATTGTTGGTATAGTACTTTGAAACTCTCATGGTCGCAGTGGTTTCGGAATGCATCGAGGACAAACAAAAACAGGCGGTTATTTTTAAATATACACTATATAATTAGAGAAAATGGGACTCTGTATATGGACGGTTCAATTTATTATTATTGTATTGTAGTAGGATAATACAATATATTGTATAGGCATGTGTATCGCGCTATCAGGTAAAGAGCCTCCAATCCATTTCAAGCCTTTTACTCTACCAGATGACTTTCAACAAAGTCGACCAACCAATCGTCCCCTATTTGAATAAGCCCCCGGAGAGATGGAGGGTTTCTTTCTACGAAAGTGATGTTTGCAAAGCCAAGGTAGAGTGAAAAACAATTTGTCTTGAAGATGAATTGCAATTCGATTTTCTAGGTCGAAAGACGTGCTTGTGTAATATAACCGAGGCAGCTTGAGGAAATGTGAAAAGCCTTCGGGGAAAATATTTGATAGGATGGAAATTGGAATGGGTAGTGTGACTTGTTTCCCGTTATTGTCATTTAAAACACCCATGTTAGGTCTAAGCAACCTGTGATGAGTTTCTCACTTATTCTATCTCCTTTGAGACTTAAATAAACTTAGCAACTTTCCTGAAATTTTGCAGGGGTAAGGATATTCATGAAATATGTCAGTGTGTGCTAAATTTCAAATAGATATGTATAACTGTCAACGATAATAAATAGAATGAACCTAACCTAACCATTAACTAAGTGTGGCAGGTGGGCAAACAGGAGGAAATGTCAAAGGGAATGAGACCAAGTTGTAGGGTGGCAACATAAAAAAAGAAAATTAAAAACAGATACAAAATCGCAGGCTGCAAAAGTTCTGTCCACTTCATCTTGGGTCCCGACTACGTGAATCTATGATTGCCTGAGTTGGTTAATAGCTAGATTTTGACTGTGTTTGACTTATGCTAAAAAGCTAAAGATATGGTGAGAACCAGCCGCTAATGTTGGTTGTGTCACCACCGCGGAATCGATCATTGCCTGAACTGTGGATGTCCATCTTGCTAGCCTGGTAACTGTTAGCCACATCAACGAGATTTTCTTTCAATAACCAATAGTCGCTGGTGAAGGGTCTGTGAAATTGTTTGTTACGTGACCTACCCTTCGCATGCGCAGTGAGTAGGGCAGTGGCCACGTTATACCTGACTCTATACTAGGTTGCAATTTAATATGACGCCTCTACGAGCTTACATAATTTAATGTCTTACGCATATCAAATTGCAACCAGTTTAAAATGGTGACAAGTTTTTAAAGCCAGAAAATGCTGTTTACGCTAACGTATTTTTCCATTAGACCACTTAGACCACTGGACGTCAATACTTAGTCCCAAATCCACTTGTAATTCAGAATTAGGTGACCATACCAAACTCTCTGACAATATACTTGTATTGTATTGTTGTATTGTATAATTGTAGCCTGACTTGTACAAATTTTTCCAGTTTCAATTAACCGACAGTCGGGACACATACAGTGTGTCCTCTTATAACAAAGAGAAACAGTAATGCAACATCATCGAGCTAATAAAATTATTTGTGCTTACCGCTAGGCATAACATGAAAATGTCAATTGCAAAGAATACTTGCCCCTCCTGAAAATGCCATGAGGCACAGGAGCAGACTAAAATAACAGAAAGCTCAGAGCCCGGTAAGCTGACAACTTTCTCATGATGATTTGCATTCTATTCGTGCTGTGTCTCATTGTCTCCTCTTAATGATTTAAACCGGGTCATCCGTGTTATTTCGGTTCTGCCCGCTTTTTGCCCGTCGGCTGCTCAAAGAGGCAAATGGGGAAATTGTCGGAAATTGAGGTGCATAGCTCAAAAAGTAATAATAAATATAAAATATTGAGGAAAAACATGCATAGTAATAACAGTGATAATAAATCATATAGCTCATATAACAAGCTGAACAACTATGAACATAATAAGGAACTTCTGGAAAAACTATCCTTTGATATTTCTAGAGCCCATATGTATAGAAATTTACTATTTTCTTTGCTAATTTGTCATTTTTTTGAATAGGTGTAACTTCATCTGTCCAAATATAAAAATATTATTATTATATTTATTTCAGTACGGTAACTAACGTAAAATGTCTTCTTTGCTTACTTGCAAATGAACAAATAGTGTTTTCAGTAAATGTCTTTTAGTAAATGAACTTTGGGCTTATATTTAATGTTTGGAAAATTTAAAATAAAAGTTAATTATGTTTTGTTGTAAAATACATTTGAAAGTCTTTTCTTTTTCTGTCTGAGGTGACATCTTGTATCCAAACCCGCCCAGACAAATCCCTAAGAAGAGGGTTTTTGTTACTCTATAAAAATTGTCCTTGTCAAGGACGGATACAGGGGGGGGGGGGGGTAGGGGGGTAGCTGCCCCCCCCCCCCAAAATTTGGTAAATCTATTGTAAATTAAGTTATTACGCTCTAATTTAGTCAATCCTACAAAAGTTTTTCATATTTTGACCCTCAGCTACCCCCCCCCCCAAAAAAATGGACTGGATCCGTCCCTGAGCCTTGTATTGTAGTTTCTGTTGATTATATGCCCTTAGTCCGGACGAAGGAAATAAAAATAAAAAATATTATTTTTAAATTATATCCTTAAAATATGCATACATCCAAACTAAACTAAGACTTTGTCATTGAAATTGTCAGTACAGTTCAACCGTCAGGATGCCTATCACCTGCTCCTGAGGTGTTATTATACGTTTTGTTTGAGGCAATTAAGGGTCAGCCTTATAATTGTTTGAAAAGTAACAGTAAGGCATGCTGGGCAGGATTGCAATATTCCTTTCCGAGACTTTTCAATCGCTCGTGGGACCTATTCTTAAGTGCATGGGGCGTGATGAAATTTGCCGTTTTATGTATCTTCATATTGTTGGTTGTTCCCAGCTTTATAGATTGGAAGATTTGAAACATGGGTTTTCGGCTAGTCGCACTAATTTTTAATTTTATTCTGGACCCATCACTTCAAAAAACGTGAAACTATCATCTTCAGACTGACAAATGAAGTGCAATACTTCATACCACTTTTCCTTCATCCTATATCCTTTATCATATATATGCCTATAATATAATATAAGTATAATATTATATAACTCCTAAAATAAGTCGTTAACTCTTATAAAGTGACAAACATCGTAATTGATTATAATTATCTAAGTTTTGCGTCATTAATTTTACACAATCCCTTAGCTTCTAAATAAAACGATGTGGATCTGATGGATCATTGGTGACTTATCTTGCATTGCACGTGGCAATGAATCAATGTTTGAATTCTATCAACCAGCGCAGTAGGACAGCCATGGGAAGCTTTGTTAAAAAGACTTTACCACATGACCTACCAAAACCTGCTTTTGTTGTCCGTTTTCGCTGTACAACTGGCCACGACTACCTGCAGGCTCACCTATTTCGCCTAAGCCTGGCTGCTTCAGACCAATGCCCACTGTTCCTCAGCGGACGCATGGATGCTGCTGCCCACCATCGAACGTGTCAATCGATTCAGAGCCCTGACAAAGACATATAACAACACTATACTGGCAGGCGTGGCACCAGATGGCGGTAACGCCAAGAGTAGGCGTTGGATAAAGCAAAGTAAAGTACGTGTAATAAGGGGACAAAAGAATCCGGGCTAATAGGCCGTCGATTTGAAAGTAGGTTTCCAAACGTTTCGTCTACAATTGCGGTCGACATCTTCAGTGATATTACGTACACTTACACTTCTAAGGTTGTATCAATTGTATCGCGGAGGTACCGTAGCAACTGACTGATTTGGTGCAGATAAGGTTCGTTGCGCATGCGTTCTTGT
Organism: Psococerastis gibbosa; assembly: GCA_963971405.1. Lineage (NCBI taxonomy): Eukaryota > Metazoa > Arthropoda > Insecta > Psocodea > Psocidae > Psococerastis > Psococerastis gibbosa. The sequence continues at coordinate 27,219,316 of OZ020488.1, read as the reverse complement.
TTCTGATTGGCTCGTTGGCGTCATTCTCTTTGTTGTTGTTTTGTTGAGGGCTGGATACCATATTCCATTTACTTTTAGTCCTTCTTCCTTTCTGTTAAAGTTTTGCGGATGCTTATAAATTTATATGGCCTCCCTGTGTAGTCGGGGGTAGTACGAAGCCGTGGTTGAGAGTATTGTAGCCTGCTCAAAACGTACAGCCTATATTAGCCCGGAATCTTCTGTCCCCTTATTAGACTTCGGCCGTGAAAGCCTTCGTTATTATAAAGTAAGTATGTTTGAATTCTCAAAATCCCACTTTTATCCAAAGTTCACCATACGAAGAAACAAATCCGGTGGAAATCTATCCATCCCATCAGAACGCATGATTGCAGCTCTTTGGCATTAGAGAACGGTTCGTCGAGCTACCGGACAACTCCATTTCTCTTTTAATGATATCTTTGCGTGTTTCTTCTGTATATTAGAAACGAGTGGAGAATAAAGAATACACATTTAGAGGAGTTTCTTCTTTTGATATTTTTTTTTTCCCCGAAAAAGAGTGGATGTGGTTGGAGAGTTGTATTTGTTTATTCGGTAAGGGTGCTTCAGATGTTGTGATTGATATCGATAGGCGTCCTTTTTAGTATGCATTGGCTTTTTTCGATTATTATTTATTTCAATATGAACAGAATTAATTTATGTTGTGAGGCGTGTTTGCTGCTTTATGCTGTTTCAAATTGATTTCTATTGTGTCTGACCGACTTTCTGATATTGATCCTGCTATTTAGAGATTTGGCTCGTACCAAGTTTTTAATTTACCGCTCACTTGCACGGTTATACACTGATATAGCAGCTGGTACCTATAGCACCAGAAAAGTTTGTAGGATATCTTTTCGGGGGGGGGGGGGGGGTTATAGTAGTACAATAGTAGTAGCTATATTTTCCGATTAACTACATTTACACTATTTATTGTTTTATCATTTACGGCAAGTTTTTACATCTGGCTAAAATAATTGTAGAATATACAGATCAAATAAAACAAAATAAAAATGGAATTTAACACTGGAGCTGCGATTTGGGATTATTATAATACCGGGGTTTATTTTTTGCAAATTAATAGATTATTAGAATACAAGAGAATGGTTGCTTTGTTTAATAATTGAAGGAAATACTAATAAACATTAAAAATAATTTTAAAAAATATAATAAGAATTTTAATTAATGTGTCTATATCTAAAGCTGGTCATTGACGAGGGCTCCAAACGGACTCGCGGCAAGCCAAATGGCGCGTCCTGTTCCATTTGGCGTTAGCGCCATTTAGAGGGATCATCACGACTACGCTGAACCAGTCGCTCCAAATCTTTCAAATTGTACAGTGTAAGAGTACCTCTTCCATATCGTCTCACTGTACAATTTGAAAGATTTGGCGCGACTGGTTCAGCGTAGTCGTGATGACCCCTCTAAATGGCGCTAACGCCAAATGGAACAGGACGCGCCATTTGGCTTGGCGCGAGTCCATTTGGAGCCCTCGTGAATGGCCAGCTTAAGGGAGAAAATTAAAAACTCACCAAAAATATTAATTTATCAATTTGAATTTCCCGCACATTTTGCACTCATTTGTTTAAAACAATTGAATTTATAATTATATAATTAATATAATCATCCCAAATTGCCATGGTCGGGCTGCTGGAGTAAATAAATATAAAAAAAAATCATTAATGACTGTAACTTTGAAAAATATTTCTGATGAATGCTGACCCTGACTATTTGCCCAGAAAACCTAGTTTCCCGACACGAAACGCTGGCAGGACAGCTGAAATTGGATGTGATGCTGGGCAAAGAAGGGCTGGTTCTCCTTACTAGCGGAAACCCCACTAATTCATTACTGGGAAAACGACGGCAAAAACGGGAACATGACAGTGATTGAAGAAGGTGAAGAAGAAAGGGTGTCCTCCTTTATTTAGAGGGAAAACCAACCCTCCTTTTCTTCACACTTTGTTTCATCCCTTATTGTTACGTGCGACGTAAGGGTCACTATAACAAGCAGGGCGTCATTTTCTTCTCTCACCTATGCGCTGGAAAATTCAATAGCCACGGCTGTTCGCCTGTTCAGCAAACAAGATTCAATTTCAAAATGATGTCTTAACCTTCAAAAACAATTTGCAAATATTATTTATGTTTTTAATTTTTTTAATTTTAATTATTTTGAATTTTTTTGTTTTGTTTTAATTGAATTAAATTTTTCTTTCTTTCTTTCTTCTTTCTTATTATAATATATATTATATACCATTAGGCATTAGCTATATCAATATTATTTTTTATATTTCTGCAGACCATTGCGTAGTAGCTTGCTCCTTGTCACTACTACTAGTTTTCGAACGTAAGGCTGGTTGCTAGTGGTATTTTTCCCGTGTTGTTATAGCGTACTAGGACTACTCAAACATCAACCCACTCCAGATTCAAGCCCAAGGGGCAATGAGCGGTAGCATGACCACTATTTTAAGTGACATCAGGTCCACATTATATTTTGGCCGCAACTGGGTTTATGTTTATACAGTAAACAGTGTATTACATTTCAAATATTACTTTGACATTATGAAATGTACTGAATCTATCTGGACAGGTGTATATTTGCACGTTCAACGACTCACACTTTTTAAAAGCTCTACCATACACATTTTTCTAACTCTATCCAGTACATGATTAAATCGAGATAACGCCTGTTACAATGTCAATGGTAAGCATGCCTGAGTTTACCCATTCGCACTTGCGGTGGGGGTTGGCATCAGTGGCGGATTAAAGGGGGGCGGTGGGGGTGGAAATGTGAACCAGTTTGCAACAGTATGATATTCATGCTGCAATAATACAATTTTGTCCATAAACAGATGGGGTCATTGGCATGGCAAGGTTCAATATCTTCCTACATAAAAAGCCCTTCACATCACTTCACTTTTCCTTGTCCAGTAACCCAGGACAAGGTGCGATATATTGAAAAAATATCTAAATCTAAAAATCTAAAATAATAATAATAATAAAGCACATCTTCGCGCCCATAGTTCAATGAACCACAAGGGTTCCCTCCCTACTTAGCAGATAAGGGCTCGATGCAATCGTAAAAGAAGTTGCAATCCATTAAGGAGTTCGGGGTGCTTTTGTGTTTGAAACTGCCTTTGTGGGGACGTTACTTATTAGTGCCCCCGTAAACCCCCCCCCCCCTCCCACATTCCTTGCCTTTCATTCGAACGTTCCAAACATTCCCCTCATGTAATTAATCGCCCCCAACCTTGTGATTGAACGCCGCACTGAGAAAACCACCGGGCTTCTGTAACCTCAACACGAGCAGAAAAACTTAAAACTTTTGGAGAGATTAACTTTAACTCGGAGTTGAAACTAACCAGGATGAGTTTAAAAAAGTGCTAAAAATTACTATTGTTTTTTTTTTTTTCATTGGAGACCCCGAAAAATTTACAAATTCTATCCGCATATGCAATTAATTCTGATTACAACAACAAGCACTGTGTTTCCAAAAGCTATACTGATGGCTAAAAGAAGTAACGTTAGAGGGTAGAAACAGACATTCTAGAAAAGACTGCTAACAGCAGAAAAGAGAAGGCTTCCACTCTTCGTAATTTCGGGCATTAAGAGGGACCTACCGACTGCGATTTAAATATGCAGTATATATTGTACATTTACAAAATGTTTTAGCAAAGTTCATTTAAATGCGATAACAAGTGTTTGTAGTCGCATTGAAGTTAAAATGTTTTCCCAGCAGCTCGGGAAAGTTGCTGACGGAAAGCAGGGAGTGAGTTTTAAGATCGATGCATCCAGTTGTTTCTCCTACCTTCTAATGGATGCTTCCGTTAGGGATGGAAGCCGAGCCTGCAGGATTGAGTGTCTTCCATCTCTAGAGCAGGCAGTGCAACACTATAGCCCGCTAAATTCATTAAATGAACCTCTTTGTGTTATATGATGCTTATATAAAATGAAGGCACCTATATATATATTTTTTGTTTCTTCCTCGTCCTATACTAGCATTGGCTTATCCCCTTTAAGTGCAGAAAGTTTAGATTATATAGGCCAATTCATGGATAATCTGCTTTTGTTATTGACGATTTAAAGTCAGGCCAGTTTTGGCTTCTGAGTCTTTTGGGTCACTCTTGCAGTCTCACAATAAATAGGTGTCTTCACATATTTACAACATATTCAATAAAAATAATATATAGGTATTATACGGTATACTACTCCTCAGGGGATCTACAGACATTTCCATTCTATTACTTAACTCATTTAGCCTGCTTTGTTGGGGCAAAACTGTTGTCAGAGCGCACTAGACAACGAGGTTGCCCATGGACCATCTGAAACAATTTGCCTACCTTTCTACCTCTTTTGGCGGATCTTATCAAGGAACCTAAACTTCGCTGTTAGAACATCCCTGTCCAATTCCTGAATTCCTAGGTGTATGTATGAAAAAGGCTGTCCATGCCCTCGGCCCTGTGGCAGGGCGCTCAGTTGTCCCCTCTCTTGTCTGTAGTGCAGGAAATAAGTTGTATTGCACGTGATATTAAGACTTCTGTTAGTAGCTTAGGCTATATCTGGTGGATATACACATGGCATCATTAATGAAATATCAGGTTAAAGTGTGAAAAAAGTGAATTAAGAATTGATAATAATTAATTTGCATAAAACAAATTCTCAAACGAGTCGTTTAAAAATGATTTTTTTTAGGTAGAACTTATGACAAGGTCACTAAATCTAATCATAACTCCATTTCCCTCTCAATTTAAAAAAAGGTTGGTTACGCCCTTCTGACTTTAGGGTCTTCGTAAATACTGTATTTATACGTACAAGCATGCAGCTATGAATTCCACCGTACACTCCAACAAAGTTACAAAGCTGTATTTTTCGGTTTATCGGTTTATGTCAGAAAGGGTCGTGATATTTCCACTATGCATTGTATTGCATTTGCATTGTGCTGTAATTCAGTAACGGAAGTGACCGAGATAATAAACACCCATTTCAGATCTTCAATGGAAAGCTCAAAACCCGTGAAACTTGTGAGATTATCCTAACTAGGTCAATCCGAGATCAAAAGGAAGTGATTATACGAAAATATTGTATTGTGCATTAAATTTCAGTAGCTTTTCAGTTTTCTTCGGGGTTTAAACATTTTATTTCAGTTCAGACTGAACTTTTGGTTTTGTCGCTAATAAACAGCAGAGCTTCTGCGTTCTGCTGTATTATACGAGACAGTATAATACACTAAAACTTGAATTTTTGTGAAATCGTTAGAACCAAATTGAGAAAACACTACTCGTGTGTAAGCCCTGTGCAAACATACTTTCTAATGTTTTTATATTGGTATTTGGTATTGATAAATATGTTTACAGTTTTCGCCTTGTTTACCTTGCGCATTGAACTGAGTAATCTGAGAATTTAAGAACATGACTGATCTAATTATTGGGTATATACAGTATTTTGGCTACAGTATAATCGTAAGACTTTATTAGTGGCGTGCCGACCAAATTATGAAAACTAAGTGCGAGACATTCAGTATGAACAGTGGAACATTAAATTTTCAGCTTTTCTGCTTTAAGCAAACCTGTCAGCCTGGCGGGGGGAGTGAGTCTGTTTATTAACTATGGGCAGACTCCTTCACCTCGAATAGAAGGGGAGTTGACTGACAGGGTGGACCTCCTGATTACAGTGGATTACGAACCACTCGGGGAACTAAGTAAAGTCACACGATTAATTCGGAGGTGACCAGGACTCGACACGCACTCAGACTGACTAGCTTCAGCACGTATGTCCCACCATGTTCCTTTGCCAACGCTGTGCACACTACCCAAGTTTGCCGCAGTTTAGAACAGGCTCTGTTCTTGTGGATTGAACTTGGTATGGCCGTTGGCACTTGAAAATTAACCCATGACCCATTGAAAATGTCGTCTATACTTGATGGTCTGTCTTCTGCAGGTTTTGCTGTAGTGATTATAAAATGACACAAGATCGCGGCACTTGTGCTGAGTATTTTCGCGGCTGGTCGATGTAATAAAGTTAAGGAGGGGGAGGAGACTTGGCTCGGATGGACGTTAAGTTGAAGTAATGGAAAGAATGGTGACAGTGGAGACTTTACGACCACTTGCTTTGGGCAGTGTTCCTGACTCAGCTCTTCCTGTCGTCTAAATTAAGTTTTAATGTTTCCATCCTGGCCCCATTTCCCCTGATTTTTCACGACTTTTCCCATGGAACCATAAACCAGGAGGTGACCTACGGTACACAGAGCTAAACTTAAAAGGAACTCATTAGTATGGGATCTAAAGCGGTGTCCACGCTGTTGGTAATGCCAATTTGGCAAGGCCAATACAATGTCCACGTGGCCGTTGGCATGTACCGCTGAGCCAACGGTTTGCCACAGAAAATCACTTATGTGTCGGTCTCCAACACAGTCCAAAGCCAACGAGAGCGGGTAGTTGGGACGTACCAACCGTTGGCTCCAAGCGGCCCGCAGGTATGTCCTCCTAGTAAATCCACCTCGGCGGATATTTTGCGGCAGAATGCCAACTCTCGGTGTGGACCGGAGGCCAACAATCAGATTTGCCAACAGCCTACGCTGCATAGTCTAGACACCGCTTTGTCTTTAAGAAGACGCAAAGTAGAAGGACAGAAGGGGCTCTATTTACTCGCTGATCAATGATACAATGTAGGTGTGAGTTAGATATGTTCTACAAATCCTAACGTTCCAAATCTTTTTTGAACTTAAAAAAAGGAAGAATTATTTAACAATAATTGGAATTTATTGTAACAAATGTTCAACCATGGGTAACCAAATTCTATGCACAGTGCTCGTAAAAATGTAAACAGAAGTGAGATTATTGGCGTGTGTCATTCAATGTTTTTTTTTTCATTTCGCATAGTTACAATTTTGCAAATACACTGAGTGTGGTTCACCAAAGTGAAACCTCACGCAGAATGCACTGATTGAAACCTCACTTTACTGTAATACTGTAAGTGCCCTTTTGGTAATCAGATTGATTAAATCCGACTGGGTGATTCAGCTTTTAGCAGGGGAAGAGTTACGTTCAAGTTGTTGATTGACCACTGGCACTAATCCAATTACAGTGTCGCGTCTCTTTTTGGGTATGAGTTGAATACATGTACAAATAAGTACTAAGAGGAAAACGGACACCCCTACCCCATGTTTCTTGTACGATGTGAAATTTATAAAAATAAAATAAAATAAATAAGGACTTTTTGTCTATTACTAAGCGAACCTAGCGGAGTTAGGGCTATAAAGCCCTCTCTTACACTCAACTAGGAAGGCCCGGGACCGCCTGCTTTACATGCCCTCTGAAGCATGGCCAGAAAATGTACGAAGTGTAGGACTCGAACCAACAACCTTTCGGGTGAAAGCCAGAGTCCGTACCACTACTCTACATGTCCTGGCATTTATCATGAAATATCTATCATAGAACTGTAACTGCGATGTCTTAAAGTAGAAAAAATTTACTCTACGTTTTAATACATGTTGCCAGCACTAACACGGTTTGGCCACAGCATTTCTTTTTCTTTATGGCATCTCAATTATGATTGATTTCTTAAGAGAAATTTCACTTTGTACAGAATTTTTTTTTTTAATTTCGTATTTTTTTAGTAGAAAAAACTTTAATTCTTCTTTTTCCTCGCTTTTATCCCTAGGTGGGGTCAGTGATACGGATGGTTTTCTTCCTCTCCTTTCGATTCTGTGCTTCGGCTGCAGTTGCTCCTACAATTCTGAGGTCTTAGCGGACTTTCACCCCTACTGTTAGCCTGGGCCGTCCCCGTCTTCTTCTTCCGTCAGCTTCGATATGTTTTATCCGCTTTATCGGGTCATCTGGCTGCCTTCTTTCGACGTGGCCCCACCATGCCAGGCGTCGTTCACTGATCGACTATGCTAGAAAAAACTTTAATTCTAATAGCTTAAGAGTGAATCCTTTTGAATCAAGTGATGAGAAGTGAAACACTGTTTATTCTGAACCAATTACGTATATTCCTGAAATACATTAGAAGAAACACTGCTTCATTCATTTTATTTTTTTATTCTGTATGATCCTGTTTTTTCAATGGATTTTTTAAACATTTGTCTATGAAAACCTATCGGACTAAAAATACAATGTGGATATAAATGACATACCCTCCGCCCCAAAGGCCGACAAAATATTGAAAGCGATTTGAGAAACAAAATTGATATCGATAACTCACGTTTGTTACTCATTCCACGGCTATATACTGCAGATCTTTTGATTTGTAAAAAAAAAAAAATTGAGCAATATCTCAGGCTGTGAAATACGACAAAAAGCTCATCAGGTCGTACAATAGAAAGCTCTCTCACTGCCGCCGGCTCGTTCTGACCCGTTCAATTTCCGTTTTTATGTCGGCTAAATTACTTATCTCCTGCGCTCACTCAATATAATAGACTAAATAAAAGATCGGGCAATACCTCTTATCCTGGGGATCAAGTGTGCGTTTAATTAAAGAGGAAATGGGTGGTAACAGCAGATCTAACAAATAACAGGTCATTGTTATCCTTAATAGAGACTATTTGGTTAGTTTTGGGAGTGCAATGTATAGATACCCAAAAAAATAATTAGATTAATAATACAATCAAATTTTTTTTAAAAAGATTATTCGCATACAAACAATTCAATGAATGTATCCGAATAATCTCTTCAGTCGCCACTGTAGGTAATACCTGTGTTGAGTTACGACAGGTCATGTTTAGAGACTCGCACAAGTACAAACAAGTTACCACTATGAAATCGAAGTCCTTAATTGATTATATTAATGTGTGGCACGGCAACCAATTAGGGTCTAGGCTTTAGGACTGATAGATAATTTTCGGCTATTTTGGGATGTTTTGGTCAGCTACATGGCCGACAACCGAGGTTTCCTCTATGGTTGTCAGTTATGAGAGTCAGCTAGTATTCGTTTCGTTTTAAATACAATATGTTGTTGCTATTAATTTTGTACATCTATACAGTTCGTAAGTTCGTAGCCTATAAGGTACATTCTGTTTATATTTTGTTATCAATTTCATTAATTTTTTCGTCCGTATCCTAATATTCTTATTCTTTTTCACTGTTGAATCTGTTTCTTTAATTTTTTATTTTATTCGATGAATTTTGGTTATGTGCGGTATCGGAATGATGTAAAATGTTTTGAGGTGGCCAGGGACCTATATAATGAATATTGAATATCTCTTTTCATGATATTAAAGAAATAATATGCAATAAAAAGTTCTATTCCCATTTCTATTTGACAAACTACAATAGGCTGCAATAACAATTGTTAGAAACACAATCTTCACCTCAGTAAGGAATAACGAAAATTGCATTGCCATTGGGTGAATAGAATTTTATTACATATTCTGTGATAACTGATGGCTTACAAAGGATTTGCATTTCTATTGGCAACTGCATGTCACCGAAGTGGGAAAAACTTTTACCAGCATCCTAACACCTACACTATTAATGGTACCTCGACTCTCGTTAATTCGGAACTCGAGGGACTCTTAAAATATTACTAATTATTGAGTGTTCGAAATATCAAATGCTTCGATGTAGCGTCCTCATCTTTATCGTTGCTTTTTTCAGTCGTATCTGATTTAATTTCGCCATCGGCTAGTGAACCTGCGACAGCAACATCTTCATCCACTTGAACAAAGACCAAAGTCAGAAAAACTCAAACCGCTGATGTCAACTAATGGTTCAATTGCTGATTCTTCCGCCTCTATCACTCTGCATTTTTGAATTATCGAGTGTTGGACGCCGATGTGTTCGAATTAACGCGTCATTTTGTTATTAGCAATGATTTTTTCGTGCGAATTACCAAGTGCATAAAAATATATTGATTTAGTTCGAAATATAAAGAGATTTTGTAGGGAACTCGTGAATTAGTTGTGATAACTTTGAATATTATAGAGAGGTTCAAATTATCGCAGGTTTGAATTAATACGAGTCGACTGTAGTATAATACTGCACATAGTACCGCGGTACCTAAGATTTCGTACAGGCGGATTTCTTTGGAGTATTTGAATGCGATTTCTCCACTTTGAGTACATTTTCTTTTTAAAGTATGCGTCCTTTTTATTGCTGACTGCTTAGTAAATTTTTGACTCATCGTGGGTTTCATTGTGCTTTGCCTTTCTATAACGGTACGGAAATACGATAAGTTCAGAATTTCTCCAATTATTTTTTCATCTCTCTTTTGATCTATCCATACTAAAGAAAACTCACTGGACTGAATGATGTAGGAGACCGTCGGACTTTAACATACTTTTTTTTATTACTATCCCAATTTAATGCGCAGTAGGTATTTCGGGTATTGAAGATAACTGACAAGAGGAGTCCAATAAAGAATGAAGTTCCAGTAGTGGATATTTAAACTTAAACGCAACTTGTATGGAATAATTCTTTTGCTGACGGTCGCGGAGTTGTACTTGAACTGACTGCTGTGACATTGCCAGGGAAGAAAATAAACAAAAAACCGTAGGGGGCAGAACAATGATTGCCATTGTCCTCAAGTCCCTTTGGTCTAGTCTTTCCTCATGTGAATTCTACAAATGGAGTTGGTAGTTTGCATGGGGGACTGGAGGGGTGCAATCAGCAGGACTGCCTACTGTAAGTTTCCCTCTTCTTTCAGTTTGCACAGGTACGTGTCTGCATTGGAAATTACGTGAACGGGTTAGAATTTTTTTTTTAAGTAGGGTAGGTACTACTAGTACTGTTATTAATTGTGGAGTTAAAAATTTAGGTAATATTTTTACAACACTTGGAAAGAAATGAAGATACGACTTTATTTTAGACGAACATTATCCTCTTAAAGCTATCCTATTTTAGGTAGGGTATATATAATACAATTTTAAAGTAATAGTAAAACACATCAGTAAACGTATAATAATAATTCAGCAGCATTTTAGTTTGTTGTGCTCAGGAAATATATAATTACAAAGGCTTTCACGGCCGGAGTGACCTGACCAGTAGTATCTGGGATGATTGGCCGTGGTCGATCTGAAAGCGTACTTCCAAACTTTTCACCAACATCTGCGGTCGACATCTTCAGTGAAACTGCAGCAACAGCTGAGCCTCCGAGATACAATCTTAGAAATCTGCTGTTAAATCTGCTGCTAATAAATACTAAGCTGCTTTTCGTCAGTTGATACTTACTTTACTTTTTCGTGTCCAAGCGCGTCCAAAACTGGGCGAAATTCATAGCCGCCACATTGGCCTACTGACATCGTCAGTTGATGGATTAGTACTAGCCAACATATGAATAGCTGGAATACACTGCTGCGATCCCAATTAGTTCATCTTATTCATCCCCGTTTACTATGAAAATTATTGTGTGGCAGAAATTTCTCAACACGTACACAAAATTTCTGCTCCATGCGCACTAAGGAGGAGTAGCCTTCAGAGCGTAAAACAATCTGTGGGCATGATGATTAAATTACAATATTAACCGAGAGACAGAAAGTACGCTTGTAATGTAAATAAAAAGTGGAAATCGTGGAACCGTACGCAAGGGTGGAAAAAGTAGAAATAATTTGAGTTTGAAGGACTCTCAGCAAGCTACATAACGAGGTAACATTATCGTTAGCGACAGAGAACAAATCATGGAGGGAAGGAATGGTCAGATAAAACAAACAATGGCACAAGTGATGAATGTGTTTCATGTCCAGCAGAATTTCTACTGCTCTCCCGAAATAATTTTAAGCTTAGTTTATACGATTTCCTACCTCTTTGATTTGCGTTTTCTTCCTAGTTGAGTGTAAGACCCGTATTACACTGTAAAACATTTTATAAAAGATATTTTACAAAAGTGATTTGACAAAGATCTTTGATAGTGTAATAGGCCATATTTTATAAAACATTTCTTTTTTAAAATTTCTTTTATAAAATGTAATAGGTTGGCATTACATATTATAAAAGAATCTGAAGAAGATTCCAAAATGGCGAAGTTCAGTTGGACTGTTGAAACTTTCTTTTATAAAAGACCCATTCTTCAAATATTTTATAAAATATGTTATAAAATATGTTTTATGAAATGTTTTATACTGTAATACGGGCCTAAGAGAGGCCAGAGGGCTTTATAGCCCTAACTCCGCTAGGTTGGCTTAGTAATAGAACAAATAAGTCTATAATTAGTTATGAGTCCTGATTATTGTTATTAGGACAGATTGGCGAAAGCCTTTTAAAATAACAATACTGTATCTGGGCTAATAATTTGCAATAGGCAGTTCCAGGAGGTAAGAAATTAAAGATGAAGATTAAAAATTAAATAAAAAAATTGACAGAAATAGGTCTATCGAGAATTTGAGTTTTTCAGATCAAATGTCTCCGCCCGATAGTGACAAACGTTTTTAGAATTTTATTTGAAACCCATGACAGCTAGGGCTATGGTCTTCTCAGTCTCTGTGAGTTTGCGTGTTAATAGTCTAGTAGTTATTAACTATTCCTATTTGTTTAAATAATTAAATACACGGTAAATATATATTTAAAAAAAAACTTAAATTATACAATCAAGTAATCAACTCGTACAGACTCGCATCTGTACTTGGTTAAGTCATGGTTTCGCCTGTTTCATTGCGTTAATGATAGGCTTGTCTCAGCGTGTCCATTATCTCTTGCAGCCGGTGTAGGTTGACATCGAGAACGTATACTAGTTTGCCAATGGCCAAAAATTCATACGGAAACAATACAAATAATGTCCGAAATCCATGGGGCCGTTGGCATTGGACTAGGGACCTATGTAGACCAGGGTTCATACAAAAGTCCTAAAAAAAATCAAGAATAACCAATCAACAAACTTATAACAAGACGTAATCACCAAAAAAGTACTATACTGTATATGCAAAAAATTGTCAAAATCAGGTAGTTCTGCCATCATCATTGTGCAATTGCGTCAGGGACAGGGTGGAAAGATTTCTCTAAGATATGGTCTCTAAGAAGTTTAGGGAAGTTAATATCATTTCTCGCCGCTCTCAGTGCACGCGGGAGGTTTCAAAGGTAGGCGAATCCTTATAGTATAGGATTCAGTCGCTCACACTTGGCTGCAGGGACGGATCCTTGCCCCCCCCCCCAGAGAAAAAGTTTTATACTAGATAGAATGGACTTTTGAAGGAAATTAAGAAAAATTATTACTCAAGTAAAAGAAACGCGATATTTTTCCGGCCACCGCCCCCCCCCCCCCCCGAAAACTTTATCTGAAACCGTCCCTACTTGGCTGTGCGTGGTGCCGACCTTACAAGATCTCCCCTTTGCCTCGTATTGTAAGTGTGAGTTTCCCCGGTTTGTTTTAAATTTTTTTAATGTTTTAAACTAGTTAAATGTACCGTAGTTTGTACCATTGCATAAACACCAACTTAGTTTAACATTTCAAATTCTTCCTCTCATCTCGAAAAAAGCGATTGGCCCAGTTAACTCAGCGATAAAATCTAAATGGCGGGCAGCAATGCAATTATTAACGTAATTTAAGCTGTCGATACCTACAGTAACTAACGGAGACCTGTTGGGTCAGGAATGTAATAACCAATAACAGAAACAACCTATCCTAAATCACGTTTATGGCCGACATTCACCATGTCGAAGGCCAATGACAAAACAACCATTTCTAACGAAACCATTTACGAAAGGTTTTAATTTCTCCTCGGCAAAAAAAAGTCGGGCACAACAAACAATTTATTATCGTTTGCGATATTTGTCGTTGAGTGCTTGCAAAATAATCGAGTTCCACTTCCATTTACTTAACTCTTTCTGCTTCCACGACTTCACGCCGTTATTTATGGTTGTTTTCCCGGGTATAAAAAATTTGAATGAATTTTTATACTTTTTCCACAAGTCATGAGGTCGTAAATCGTGTCAGGGCTATGATTCATCTGAGAATAATGAATGTAATAAAAATGGTATTTGCAAAAAAGTTAACCCTTAGTAAATCAGGTTATCTTTATGGTTGCTTTTGGGAAAATAGGCTATCTGTTCCTGTTGATGTTGAAGTATTGCATCAGCATGGAGGAGAAATTACGTATTGCTCAGAAAAAGGCTCAGGCCTAAGTTATAATACTAGCAAACTTATTAAGCGCTGTAGAAAATATTATAAGGGCTCAGCAACTCTTTTAAATTCACAGTGTATGCTGATACTAAAATATATATGGTTGACCACACCCTGCCAAACTTATTAGGGGACAAGCATGGGCCGGTCACGGCAACATTAAGCTTTCTAAGCAAGACCGGAGTCATGCCCCACCTGTAGACTGTAGACAAAACCATTCTAAAACACCCATGACTTCCGCACACACACACACACACACATACATACCGACCGGCGCAAATACTCGAAAGAGTCCCGCGCCTTAAAAAAAAAAAAAATATATATATACTGTATATATATGGTTGTACGCGCAGTAAATGCGTTTAGCCTGATTTCATCCAAAGTGAATTGAAATAAATAAATAAATAATAAATAAACTTAAATTATTATTGATGTTCTCGCCAATTTTGAATCAATTGTACTTTTAAAAATATGTTTATAGTCCGATAACTTTTCATGACGCTAATTTTGATTTTCCCAGTTACGGTACCTATTATATTGTATATATTTTAGCCCAATATGGGGCCGCGAACTTGGAATCTGCCAGTTGTTCTAGTAGAGGATTTGTTAGAACTTATTAATTTCAGATGGGCTAGGATTAAACTGGAATATAGTCTGAGTATAGTTACCATGTAAAACAATGCGAGTAACGCTGTGGTGACAACGAAAAGTAGTCTTAGCCAAGTACAGGGTTATGGCAGGTCATTTTGACCCGACCTAATAACTTTTAAAACACTTAATAAAAGTTTCCCTGAAAGGAATTTCTAAAAAAAAGCTCACCTGATATGGGATGTAATGATTAATGGATGACCAAGGCAATCAATCATTTGTGTTTAGCAGCTGCATTGAAACCATTCCTTCTGTCTCTTTCCGGAAATTCCATTTTCATGTCAACTTGATTTGTTTCACAATTTTTCTTGCTAGAAGATTTCTCCTTAATTTTAGTTTTTCGTTACAACTGTCATTTGCCTTTTATATCACAATTGTCTTATTATGGTATTGTTTTTTGCAGGTAAGATTGCTTATTCGAATTAACATCTGGAGTTGATGCGTTTTCATTAAAATGTCAGGTAAGCTTTTATGATGGTTACTGATGCTTTTGCTTGACACTGGAATTGTTATAATACAATACAATAGTACACTTAATAATTTTGAATTTATCAGGGTGCATTTTTATTATGTTACATATGCGGAATCGTATATAGGCTAGGCAATTTTATTTCATATTATCTTCTTCTTCTGCTGGCTCTACAGCCCTTAATGGGATTAGGCCTGCTGGACAACACTCCTGCAGTCATCTCGGTTTTGTACAACACTCCGCCATCTATGGACTCGCGAAGGTCAGTTTCCAACTTATCCTTCCAGCGTTTTCGTGGATATTTAATATTATAAAAGACTTAATTCTATATTATAAAGGAATATTCTGGATCAGTAATGAAGCTATGGGGGAATACACGAGATAGCTAGAGTGGTGCCGAATTCAACTAGTGTAACTTGATTGGTAAACTTGCTTGATCCCCAAACTCACAGGATATGATGAACTATCATCGACCAAATTGATAGCCCCCCGGCAAACGTTTGCAAATTACCCACTACTTCGCTGTCAAGGGGAAGGAAATGATATGCAAATGGGCTGTCTAAGATTACTCGGGGATCATGAGCCGAGGCGAATGTTAGACGTAAAAAAGCTTTGACCCTGGCCTTAGGCAACAGCTTTTCGTTTCCTCAAAAGAGCCTTTTTTCCTCCATTTCGTAATCCTTCTGCCTACCGACAGAAACATTCCTGACAGCTTTCTTTCCCGCTCTTTGCAAATTTTCAATGCTGAAATAAATCATGTTCAACATGAGAAAAAACAACTTCAGTTTTTATGATTTACGCCTCCGAGGTTTTGCGTCGTGTCCCTGTCGATAAAATATTTCGCTGTGAGGGCTGCTTGGGTCGTTGAAGACAACGTTTTTTTTTAGAAAAAAAAAAAAACTTATTGTAAACTTTTATAAATAAATCCGGCATTCACACATTAGGAAAACATTTTTAATCCCTTATTGTAGCATCAAGATAAGTAAATGGGCGTTAAATGCAATGAAGACGCAATGGGGGTTCGTCGATCGAGACCTAACGGCAGCATTTTATCAGTGCCGGGTTTGGACTTGGGGGGGCCCCCGGGCCGGAATTGTGTTAGGGCCCTTTCTCGGGCAGAAAAGTCTTATACCCTTACACAATTAATATTCCACTATCATTTATAAAATAGAGACTCAGGATGTAAAATAGAATAGAGTAAGGCGATTAATCATTAATGCCACGGCACGTTCCAAATTCCCGCCAAATATTATAGCAAGTTAATTTATTTGCCTTAGTTTGCTGTTTTAGTTTTTTAATCAATCGGGATTTTGTATTTTGCGTCTTTGTGTGGGGGCCCTGGGGCCATGGCCCTCCTGGCACCATAGCCAAACCCGGCACTGCATGTTATAATTATAATTTTTTTTAAAGAAATAGCCTATATAACAGCTGTTATGGGCTATATTAATATTTATTTTCCACCTGAGCTAAGCTGGGTTCGAACCGATTTTTAAATTAGGTACATTAATAGGAATTAAGGGAATACTATTTTTTATGGTGTCTTTTTCGGCCACAACAGACTGATCTACGCGTATACATTGAATGGGACTCCGCTCATGGACGCTTAATAGTTGGATGATAAAGATAATCATGAAGACAAATCATGGAAGCGAATTTTTTATATTTCCTTTTTTATTGAGATACTTTATTTGAAGTTAAAAACTTGAAGCAAAATGACGTCATCCCCGAGGCTACATGACAGAGGAGAGAAAGTTCCGCCATTTTCAACTTGCCGAAATATAAATCAAATGAGAAGTAATTTCCGGCTCCTTGTACATCTTTTTTTTTTTAAGCCGGTGGTACATTTCCGAAATATTGTTTAACAAGTCTCACGCTTTCTCTCCAAAAATAATGCTTGGAGTTACTAAGTTAGTTTTTCAAGATGACGATTTAGCAGTCATACTTTTCAATTTGTACGAGCTTAAAGCAAATGTTGTTTGTTTCTTATCGTTCTATTTGGTATGACGTGTATGGAGTATGAAGGGGATGGAGAACAGATCATTAAATATCGCATGCGCGTATCATGGAGGGATCTTGTCCCCAATGCCGAGGTTTTGCGGCAAATGCATATAAAAGCTGAGTTGCTGCAGACGGTAAAGAAACGGAAACTAATATATTTCGGCCATGTGATTAGGAACAAAAAATATGGCCTTCTGCATTATAATCCAAGGGAAGATAGTAGGACTGAGGGTTCCCGGCAGAAGAAGAACATCCTGGTCAACAAATCTGAGGCAGTGGTTTGGCAAGAGTGCGACTTCCTTTTCTGAGCAGCAGTCTCAAAGTTCTAAATAACCATGATGATCGCCAATCTTCACTGGAAGAGGCTTCCTTTTCAGAGCAGCAGTCTTTAAGGTCCAAATTGCCCTTAAGGTTTGATTGAAATACGCTTGAAGCTCCCATCAATCTGAGGTTGGAGTATTTTGATAAAGTCACTTGATGGTGTGTGCATTTATGATATGATAAATGAAAGTTTAACTCCTTTCTACTGTAGCCCAAGTTCTTTCTCCTCAATATTTGGGGAGGCGGGGCACGTGGACATTTTTTCTGCTGAGGGCTCACTCGCGGAACAATACCCTGGGGGGGGGGGGGGCGTGAACGTCAGCCGGAATTCCGAGCATCCCATCGATTAACGTGACAAATGTCCTGCAGAACAAGTCAACAATGACCACCGCACAGTGGGCTGCTGACAGATTTCGTCAGTGAAGCTGCCCTCAATAAGGCTGCTCAGTCTCTCTTCACAGTTATTGCTGTCCCGGATATATGCAATTCAATCACGGATCAAAGGGTTCATTTTCAGAAATCTCTGTGGTTTTAAAAATTACCTCCTAAGTGTAGTTATCAAAAGTGCACTAAAACAATTGTGCATATTTTGTTGAAGAGTCCAAAGAAAAGAAAAAGGGGCATGACACTACCACATCAGTGTGAGAGTTTCCTTGGTGACTTCGTGAAACTTGGAGAACATCATGAGTAGAGAAAGAAGAACGCAATGATCCACAGTAAAATACTTTACTTTACTGTGGATCATTGCGTTCTTCTTCCTCTACTCATGATGTCTACCACATCAGGCATAACCGAAGAATGACTCTTTAAATACGACATTCCCATTGGGGAGGCACAGCAATTTTTCGAGAAAGTTGGTAATAAGAGTATTTATAGAGGGTATTTTAATTAGGGAGCAGCTATATCAACTGGTTTGTATACATTAAAATCAATACTTCTACAGCGTAGGTAGTCACGTCGATAAGATGTATTCCTGGTACCAATAACAGGTCAAGAATATAGTATATAGAATCAGAAAAGGTTAAAAAAGAACCTACGGTAACTATTTTATCCCCATTGGCCAGTTAAGAATTCTAGGCAGCTTATTTGCCGAAATAAGCCAACCTTTAGGCGTACGAGTAACGTGGTCTCTTGGGACTAAAAATCGACCCTCCGTTTATTCAACTAAAACGTAACCGAATTTTTTCTTGTGAAAACACGGGGATCCAATAAGGTTTGCACTGGTCTCGAGGGTGAGATGCTCTGCACGATGCTTCTCACGTCTGTCCTGACGGTCCCCTCAAGAATAAAAACCATACCTGGGATGACATTCCGCGTCTTCTCAAAACTTCTATCCCCAGAAATAGATTTGATTTCTGGCTTTAATTGGAGGATAATGGTCTAGTATTCATTGTACAATCATACACTGTAATTGTATTGTACAAAATATGCTATCATGAAGTATGAAGTCGCTTAACATAAGAATTCCTTAAAGCAGTGGCTGCACCAGACTCTTCTTGTAATGAGAAGGCCATAAACATCAACTTAACTAAATCACTATATAGCCTATTCCTTTTTCTTTTTTTTTGAAACACAAATCGGACGCTTGATCAATTTCGGCGTGCCAGGATCGAGGGGAGTGGAGGTATCGATGCCACATGTTGGTGCCAACCAGCCAACCGGCTGTAACTTGAAGAAGATAAATTTGGGCTAAAATCTAAATGCGGTGCAACTTATTAGATATTCCTTAGCTTTTCTATAATATTAGTATAATGTACAATTGTATCTAGGTATATAATAAGATAATATATTGTACTATAGTAAGGCCTACTATTCTCTGCCTGGGAATAATTAGAACTAATGTAGTGGGGTATGTTAAATAGACGCAATTCTTAAAAATTAGACGAGCCTATTTGTACAGTTAGTATGGTATCTATATAGAAAGTAAGAAAGAAGAAAGAAAATTGTCTTTATTTTCCATATGGGCGAATCGTAGGCCATCAGCACTTATATTAATAATGGGCCAGAAAAACTAGTACAATCTATTTCAATGAAGCAATAATCGCTGAAGATGTTCAACATTACCATTCATGCACAAACGCTGATATTTACGAGTATTATCGCAAAACCTACAGAACTTATAACATGCCTCTCAACATACCTCATACCATCTGTATACCAAATGGATCTGTACTTATACATATTACTACTTTAAATTTTTAGTTCTTATATTGTTATCGGCACCTTGCCTCCACGTGCAAATTGGCTGCACAATGGCAAGGGACCCAAAGAAGAAAAATGTATTATCTAAATTTATGTAACTGAATTTATTTTGGGAATTACACTATTATTATTATTATTATTATTCTCGTCAATTTGTATCCTAGCGATTAAGCCGGAGAAACCAACTATTCCACTGTATAATACATTAGTCTCTACTTAATGACAGAAAGTTGTAGTAGGTTTGCTATAACAAATAGCGCATTCTGAAAAATGTCAAGTTGAATGCCATGATTGTCCCAGGTGGGATGTTCCCCTAACTAATGTTAAAAGGTGTGGTTCTTGACGCAGAGACAAATCCTCCGCTACCTCCTCTGAGAATACTATTGCAGTATTATTACCTTTCAGCATGTGAGCCTTTTAGTAGTATACGTCTCTCCAATAGTTGAATGTACTCATTTTCCCTTTTCTTCCAAACAAAATTGTTATTATCTACAATGGTAGGTTCACCTACAATATGACATAATTGGTGATAATCAATTGGTTATTAGGGCGATAGAGAGATTTGAGGTTGAGCCATAGACCTTAAGGGCCTTTTGATCAATTTTAGTAGGGAAGCCGACTCAATACTTACGTCAATCTGCAAAGCGGCTGCTATACAGTACTAAAACGTGAAGTGACTTTAATAAGTTGACCCTGTTAGAATATCACAATCAGTGGCGGATTTACCAGTAGGCAACTGAGGCAAATGCCTATATCCGCGCGCGCGTACTTTAAATTTTTTTTTGTGCATACACGTAGGCCTATTATGTAAAAAAAATTAAAATAATTATGTACAACATTTTAGTTAGGGATAAGAAAGTAGGTTATTTTGATTATAAACATTTAAAAAAAAATTGGTTTTATCAGTAAACACCCCCCTCCCCTCACTATACATACAATAATTATTAATGTCCGCGACAAGACCAGTGTCTATATCCCCACGAAAGCCAAATCCGTCCCTGATCACAATTCAGAATAAATTTCAATCATCAATAAATTGAAAAATAGAATACAATTGGCCTGTTTTACCATTCTCTGGTTAATATTTGTCCAAACGATAACTTTTATGTAACTGCCACAATTTCCCTTACCCCTATTAGGTTTTTTAAATTATTTTGATTTTTTTCACTTATTATAGGCTACAATATTCTCACATTTTAGTTTTACTACTCGACAAAATATCGGCTGTTCTGGAAGGGGAAAGCTGCATTATTATTAGTCATTTTGGACAAATAGGTGACATATTCGACATAATTTACAACTCATTTCCATATGCAAGGTAAATCATCTCCGCTTCTGTGGCATCCGATAGGAAATAATGAAAAATTGCTATGGGGGAAATCTTGGCTAAAAGCCGAAGGTTTATGGATCAGAGCATCCCGCCGTGTGTAGTAATTTGAAAATAACCAAAATGGTTGACAGATGACTGTAAGGGCACCGGCTAGTCTCGTTCCGCTGCTGGGAGAGGACCATATTTCATTGGCGCAGACGGTTGGTTGGTTGCACATAGGTAATACATTTACCGAATGGAATCCCGCCGGAATCAAGTCATAGCGACCTTTCTGCGGTGTTTTTGCTTTGCTCAAACGACATTCAATCAAATTGTGACCATTGGGTTAGAAGTTACATTTCAAAGGCTGCTGAACGTCACTTAAGTATATTCTGATTTCAAAATGTACTGTAAACAAGGAATGGTGATGTATTTTTGATGGCATTAATTTAGATCTCGTTCTATAGTCGCTAACTTTTGATTTTGACACTATGATAGATCATCTACAGAATAATAATTTACATATAGGTTGCCTATTAAAATCCTGGACTGGATGGGTAAAAAAAATAATTCTTATACATTTTTCAGTAAAATGAGCCCATTATTCTGTTATTGGCGTAATTCGGGCATTAACTGCTATAACATGACCCGAGAAAGTAAAAAAATATGGGTTGCCTAGTTATTTCATGGACGCTGTGCCTTTACTAGCCTTAATGATGGTCCGGTCAAAACAGGGTGTTTCAGGTGAACGTCAAATAACCTTTTAGGGTGTCTTCCCCGTTCAATTTGGAACAAAAATAGGCTATATATTATTATGCCAAAAAAATTCACCGTTATCGAGCTAGGGTTGGTTTCAGTTTTTTTTTGGAAATGTGCAGAGTTCCGGCTTGGCTTCTCAGAAACTAACTCACCGATTGCAGATCTATCATTATATATAGAACTCTAATTTACTGTATGTAGAGTTGAGCAAAAATAACGTATGTACATCATGATTTTAAACGTGACGCTTTTACAGCAATTAGCATACCCGCATGACTAAATGCTAACTCATCACAGTCTAATTAAAATTATACGGGTAAAAGAGTCGGTGACCGTTTAAATGAGAGTTCACAACTTTCATTTTAATGTACTTTTGTTGATAGTTGTAAGCTTTTAAGGCCAAGATGTTTACAAGCATGGTATCAAGCACGGTATATTGTCATTGTAAGTGAAAAGTTAACTACTAACGTTATAATCCCATGTACCATAATTCAGAGTTAACAATATGAGAAATGTCTTTGTACTATAATTTAGTAAGGAAGTCGACGAAACTCGCAAAAAAAAAAAAAAATAAATACATTGCACGCGATAGCCATGCTTGAACTCTATAGCATCCGAACTCTTCCTCTTTATCACATGAAGTACACCTTTGAACAGGGCTATTCTCAACAGCAATGAGGAGAGAATGTTGAGTACGCAGTCGAGGTTATAAAATGTTTGAGGATTGTTTTTAACAATTATCATACTATCGTGCTCAACTCATCTTATTATATCTTACATGATTTGATCTGATAGATGTGAAAGTTCACATAGAACTCTTGAGGATTTCGAAATTTTGCAAAACACACTGTGTGACCAAAAACTTGTTAGAAACTGCGAACATCGCCTCCACAGTAACAGGTCGGGGCCCTCCAAGTCCAACAGAACTTCCCAGCTTTCTAATGGTACCGCTGCACAGATATGATCTTACCCTCGCCCGAGGAGGAAGACTTTTACATTCGAATGCGTAGGAATAATCTATGTAGAAGGGTAACTATCTTATTTGGGAGCTCCCACTGCAGGGGTCCCTCTTTTATCTCCCATCTTTCAGTATTGCTATGATTGTATACGGCAAAGGGAGAGGGGGTATCCGAGCTGATGCTTGGGGGAGAAAATGACCTTTGCATTATGTGAGGATTTCTTCTTCTTCAAGTTACAGCCGGCTGGCTGGTTGGAAGCAACATTTGGCATCGATGCCTACATTCCCCTCGATCTGGGCACGCCCTCATCAGCTCCACGTATGTGTTGGTCACTTGGTCCCAACATCCTCCATTACTTGCTGCAGATATTCTTTTCTTGGGGGCCTATGTGAGGAGTTAAATTTTCTTATTGCTTACCAATTTATACGTAGTATAAGGAAAGCTTTGTAACGGTCAAAGTTTTCGACTCCGAGGATTTCAACGGATTTACACGTTTTGAGGTCCCAAGTGGTTTTTACGAAATGTTTGTCGCTCTGTCTGTCTGTTCATCGATTTCCGGGCAAACTACTCAGTCGATTTTGGTGAAATTTGGCATGTAGGTTCACAAAAATCATACCTCGAGACAATTTTTTTTATTTGGGGGGGTTTTATTCTCAAAAACTTCCAAAAAAACGCATAAAAAATTATTTTTCAAAAACGGCTTCAACGATTTCTTTTAAATTCGCATATATTGTAGTTGTTATTAATGTTAACAAAATGCGGTGAGTCGTTCAGCCCTCCATAGTTTGCTTCTGGGAGTAAAAAAATAAAAATAACTCAATTTTCATGAAAAATGGCTAAAAAAAAAAATTTCTGCGGAACCTTTTTATCGATCATTTCTACCTTCAGGTATGTTTTAGGTGTTCAATAGAGTAACAAAACCAAACAGGTTGCTTTCCCAAAAAAATATTAAATTCTGTGCAAAAGAATATTTTGACGAAATTATGGAAAATTCCTGCTCCAATAGGTTACATTGCGTGCCCTGTCATTGTTACTACTGTTACGAAGTATTGATCTGTTCGTCCCAGAATATGCAATTGAGTTTTAATGGGTTTTTAATATATTGAGGTGGACCCCCCCCTCCTCCGCCCCCTGCCTCCAGAGGGATCCGAAATTTATCCATAGGGGAATTATTTATACTATGAAATTACACATTATGTCTGTTCACTAAATGTATAAATTGGAAAGCATGTTCGAGTAAACTCGGACCAGTTCTTAATTTATGTACCGCGAAGGTGCAGGGCTTCTTCTCTCGACTAATATTATTGTAGAGCCTATCATTCATTAAATATTTAATAGTAGCACAATAAAAGTAACGTAGTAACTTGCCAATGTAAAGTGAAATGGTCTCTTAATATAATGCATACGGAGCACTGAATTCGAAATGTATGGCGCTCCATGTAAATTTGATTTGCATGGATATCATGGTAACGTCATCTCTCTGTTGCAATTCGCGGTTTGTTACCCAAAAGATGTTGGTTTATCTACTTTCCAATCTATTGTAACAGAATACAATTCAGGAGCGTTCTGAATTTGTATTGTAGTTTTCAAATATACAAATCTTAAATAAGCCTTGTATTGTAATGATAATGGCCACTCCAGTCTCTGATCACGCGTCGGAAAACTTACAGACTGTTGAATTGATGGCGGAAACTCGTCACACTCACATAGTCAGGAATTGTAGAGTAGTGGTACAGACTCCGACTTTCACCCGAAATTTGTTGGTTCTAGTCCTACACTTGCTACATTTTCTGGCCATGCTTCGGAGGGCATATAAAGCAGGCGGTCCCGGGTCTTCCTAGTTGACTGTAAGAGAGGGCTTTACAGCCCTAACTCCGCTAGGTTGGCTTAGTAATAGAACAAAAAGTCAATATTTATTTACCACTTCTTTTATTTATTTATTTATTTATTATTATATACATTTTCTTGACCCCAGCAATCTTTGGAAAACTTCCTGTGAGCTGCTATTTACGGGCACATGAAGGCTAAAGAGGCGCGGAAGATATTTTATCAGTCACCCTTCTAATGTGATAGTTTCAATTCTGCGATGGAACTATTTCGACTTTAGTATTAACTTATTCTTGGGACTAAAAATGTAAACAAATCAATTTTTCCATTCTAAAATTAACTTGTTTACATTTTTAGTCCCAGGTTACGTTTATAAATAATCGCCATAGTAGGCCCGCGATGGTTGGCCAGGAGTTGTCCAGTTGGTATTTTTTTTTAAAACTTGTTTTAAGGGCGACTGCAAGCTAGGGCATGCTTAAATACGCCCACCGAGCCTATTATTGTTGTCAAATCTTGGCTATAATTCCCGAAGTGTACAGAAACATCAACACATCGATGACCTGCTCCTCCGGGTCTCCCAGGATTTGACGCATGGTCGCCTGGGCGGACCATCGACGATATGGGGAGAGGAGTCTGCATTCAACCAGAAGGTGCCTAACAGACATCACCCCACCGCAGCCGCAAGGTGTAGGTGGTTCACCTGCCATCAAGTGACCGTGGGTGTTCCGTGTGTGGCCTATACTTAGCCAAGCCAAAGCCACTTCGTCGCGTCTTATGTTGGTAGTGAACTAGAATATGAAACAGAAGCTCGAGTTTCGAGAGTTGACATAGAAGCAAAGGAAGCATTTTCGCTTACCCTCGGTCCACTCAACCCTAATGGGTTACCGTCTTTGGTAGGAAAAACGCGGCTGCTGGCCACATTGCTGACCACAGCATGCCAAATAGAGCAGTGGTCAAGTCAGAGGAGCCCTCAGCCTATAGACCCTCATTGGACTGTCGTGTCACGGCGTTTTTTCCCTCATGGTTCACGATGGTCGGTTGAAGTCGCTTTGGCACCCTAAAGACCAAGTTTATCATAAGAATGATGAAAATCACGATGACATTAATTTCATTTCACGAAAGTACAGCAGTTTTTCTTCTTCTGCAATTTTGGACATTTCATTTAAAGAATTAGAAAAAGTTTTTAGTACTTTTTTCCCTCTTTGTAAGATGAAGTTGATTTTAGAGGCAACGGAGCAAATCATGGACGATGCGTGCCAGGGCTAAACTTACCATCAGATTTCTTCCCCTCCCCCCTCCCCCTTTAACAAAACTTTTATGGACTTTGGATCTTCTCCCGACCCTCTCCGATCTAAATTTAATTAATTGTAACTGAGAGGGTGAAAACTTCAGAAAATTTAGTATTTCTTTTCTTTTTGTTTTAGGTATGTTTGGACAACTTCAATGGCACTGAAAAAAAATGCAGCAGCGGTTTTTTTCTTCCGTAAGGTACCGTAGAACAAGTAGGCTAAAGGCGGCTTACATAGACGTTTAATTAAGGAATCCCTTATACAGTAGGTACGTTCGAATTTGATTTCCAATGCAATACTCCATTTGAAATCAAGGAAATATTGTAGTAACTTATGTTTAAAAAATTCTTTACGCTAAAGTAACATCTTTGCCAAGGCTACTTAGGCGGCTATTCCACTTGTCAATTTTCCCGTCAAATGTGATTAAAAAGAGTCTGGTACCATATTATAACTTAATTTATAATAGATGAGTTAAGTATCTACATAATAGTCTCCTTAAATTAAGTTATAATATGTAGCAGACTCTTTTTAATCACATTTGACTGGAAAATTGACATGTGGAATAGCTGCCTTACCATAGACTACTACCCGACCACGATACGATGGCAATTAGAACACTTAGTAGTATTTAGTTTATTCGAAAACTTATAAAACTAATAAAATTATAAAATAAATAAATTAACAAATAAATATTTCTGTTAAATTATATAATCAAGTAATCGACAAGAAAATAAAAAGTAAAATCGTCAAAATATCGTCAAAATCAGGTAGTTCTGTCATTGTCCTAGTGCCTAAGTAACAGTGTATAAAGCTTTCTCTAATAAGAGATGGTCACTAAGCAATTTAGGGATGTCACTAGCATAAGCGGAACACCGAGTTTATTCGATTTTCATAAGTGTTCCAAGTGCCATCCTATCGTGGTCGGGTAGTAGGAGTTGTAATGAGTGAAGTCCTTGCCGAAGTCTTGCAAGATATCAGCTCACTGAGGAAGAAATTAATATTTATTTACAGCTACCTGTATCAATATCAAAATCTCACGTGACGTCGAAATTGTATTTATTACCCACTATCCCCAAGTTTGACATTAGCAAATATGCCTATCAAAGTGAACAACGTCATTAGAAATAAATGTAAGCGTTTGCGTTTTAGCATAATAGGGAGCGTTATCTGCCGAAGGAGCGCCGGGAAAAAGTCGTGTAATAGGGTAATAAAAGTTGCCCGATAAATTACCGCAGATTCTCTACCTTCTACTCCCCCACTGCCGTGGAAGACATGAGTGGCTGTGATACCTTGGCCATGATAGCCATCGAAATTGCCGTAAGATTGCAAACTTTTCAAGTTTCAATTTACTGTTAATTTTTTTTAAACTAAATCATTGGCAAGACTATGTGCCGGGGCTGTGCGACTCCAGCCACCTTGTTCAATTTCATTAAGTTTATCAATTGGGAAGTACGTTATATACCAGCCATGCATAACATTAAGAAATACTACCGGGGAGTTTCCCAACTAATTATCCATGTTGTATTGTAGTTATTTATTATTCGGCTTATTCAGTACTCAATAAAAAGAACCGGTACAAGTGAACCCGTACATACTATTTACCAATTATCTATTATCAATTACCTATTTATCAATTAGGATAGGTACTGTATTAGTTCCTTGGTAAATCATTGTCCAAGGGTTAAATTTCTATTTCCCTATCTCAAAGAAATTAATTGATCGATGGGACGATTGCTTAGTCAAGAATGGGCAGACCAATACAATACAACACAGTATTAGTGGCAGGGTATGCTACGCTATTTTTTGGGGCAGAAATTATCAAAAATTTCTTCAAAAAATATTTTTTTATTCAAAACCAAGTCTTTGTTTGCGAAAGCAGCCTGTTTTGTTACCCTATTTAAGACGAAACATCAAAAAAGAAAGTATCGATGGAAAGGTTCTGCAGAAAAATTATTTTTTAGTCATTTTTCATGAAAGTTTTTTATTTCTTACCCCCAGAACAAAACTATCAAGGGGCAAATGACCTATTGCGTTTTGTTAATTTTAATAACAATATAATTATGTATGTGAATTTTTAAAAAAATAGTTGGAGCCGTTTTTGAGAAATAATTTTGTTAGACTTTTTTTTTCGTTTTAGGAGGGTAAAACTCCCCGAAATTGAGTTGGCCCAAAATAAAAAAATAATCCTGAGATATAATTTTTTTGGCAACCTACATGCCAACCTTCATTCAAATCCACCGCGTAGTTTGCCCCCGAATCGATGAACAAACAGACAGACAGACCTTTCGTAAAAACACTTTTTTGGGTTCCTGTGACTTCAATACGTGTAAATCCACTGAAATCCAGAAATCGAAAATTTCGACCATCGTTAAGCTTTCCTTACACTACGTACAAAAGCAAAAAAATAAAAATGCAAAATGTGTAGAACGTTTTCTCTGCATATTGTATGAAGCAAATACGTTCTCCCATTGGAACATGAGGATTTTATGGAAAATTGCTTTTAGTTACACAGTACTGGTATCTGTGTAAAAGCTGATCCCCGATCTTCCCCATTGTGAGATCGATTTCCAAAGTGTAGACCACCGTGGCAAAACGCACGCAGTGTTTTGAGAACCCGACCGACCCGACGCCTCTTGTTTTATTATCTTTTTTACGACCACCACTTCTTATCTCCCCCCCCCCCTAGATGTTTGTTTGTATCACCGCTTATGTTAACGAATACATGTTCCACACTAGTGCATCACATTACCAACAAAGACGAGTTTAGAGTATCTCAAAAGTAATTAAATTCTCGATGCTCCCTCCTTTGTGCCCCTTTCTGTGGCATATAAGAGGGATCATTTAAAGTAGCGTTTTAATATACAGGGGTTGATATCGATTATTCTGAGGGGTGTTGAAATATCAAATATCAAGAATTTCGTGAAATATTTAATATTATCGTCCGACTCTGTGCACATGTACTGCATGTGAATTTAAGGGCTTCGATGGCATAATGGTACTTGTGTTTGTACTTGTGCAAGTCTCTACCACTCTACCTACACATCATGCGATCGGTGACCTGTGGTAACTTAACACAGGTATGATCTACAGAGGCGACTGAAGAGGTTATTCGGATACATTCTTTGAATTGTTTGTAGACGTACAATCTTTTTTTAAAGAAAAAAAATGTGTCGCGATACGACTGCATTTTCAGGGGTTCTATACTTGGGCTTTGCCTGGTCCACGGAATTTTTTGCGACACCTTCTCTGGGAATATTTCAGAGCATACATTGAATAAAAAACACAGACTCCAACTTTCACCCGAAAGGTTGTTGGTTCGAGTCCCACATTAGCTACATCGGAGGGCATGTAAAACAGACGGTCCCGGATCTCCCTAATTGAGTGTAAGAGAAGGCTTTATACCCTAACTCCGCTAGGTTGACTTGGTAATAGGCAAAAAGTCAATATTTATTTATTTATTAATTATTTATTTATAAAAATTGAATAAAATACTGTTTGAGCCCGAGTGTCCCGAGTAATTAGGTTTCACGTGTTTTTAATAATATCTTGAGTACCATTGGTACTGACTTGGTAGTGTTTGCCGGCATCTGTTAAACTGTCTCAATTTGTAACTACAGTATCATAAATTGAGCTGTTTAAATGACCATTAAGGCTACGATGAAATCATTAATTGTTTCTTAATGACTTGGAGGGGGGTTTCTCAAATTAATTGAGAAGAGGCTGCAATAATGACATAGCTCGGCATATTTTTCATTTGTGTTGGGACCAGAAGCTCATTTAAAATCATCCATCTTTGGAGTCTTTTATTCATGACTTCCGCGAAGGCATAGGCCCGTGGACTAGCTTTAGGCGTTTTTTCTTCACTAAATTTAACTCGTTAATTTTCATTTTAGGCTACAATAATTATTCCGAATAGTAATTTCATTTATTACATTAATACTATTGTAGATATCCTCACTGAGTACAAAATACGGAAAATTTGAATATTATAATATTGCATTAATGCTGGGAACGTAGTCACACGAGTCTTTTCCATCAAGAGAGGCTTTGTTCTTGAATCGAAAGCCGTTCACTGGATAATTGCTGAGTTGGCAACAGTGCCAAAACCCAACTTTCTACGACAGTGTATTCATTACCAAGTTACGAAATTTTTCACAGAAAAAAAAGCGAGTGCGAGAAGATACTTCTTGAGAAAGGGAAAAGCGATCCTTTTGTGAATGCAATAAATTCAAACCAGGATTTTGGCAACGTCCTAGATGTCCTCTCCACCGGCAGCCATGAATGAATCTGCGTTGGCAGTGGTTGCAGCCCCCCTCTGCTGCTCTCCCCGTTAATCGAAAACCGTGATTTTCTTGGTAACTC
Organism: Psococerastis gibbosa; assembly: GCA_963971405.1. Lineage (NCBI taxonomy): Eukaryota > Metazoa > Arthropoda > Insecta > Psocodea > Psocidae > Psococerastis > Psococerastis gibbosa. Next base: position 27,189,118 of record OZ020488.1, on the reverse strand, counting down.
TGATTTTGTCGTTGGTGGTCTCCCAATCTCTCGTTTAACACCGCACTCAAAATTAAAGTTAGCCATGTGAGCCAACTCAGATTTATCTTACGTTTCTTAGAAGTTGATGGTGGATAAGGGAATTTGTAGAATTCTCGCCTTTTCATCGTTATGTGCAATATAACACAGAATTTACACTGAATCAGTCCAACTGAATTGGCATCTGGCCAAAGTGATTGCATACAAGGCCGTGCCCAGGTTTTGATTTCGTGGGGGGGGGTCCAAACTATTTTTTTACGTAATTTATTAATAAATAAATAGATAAATTCTTCAAACCATACAGGTTTACATAAAAAAATTCATTTCGGGGGGGGGGGGGGGTCCGGACCCCATGGACCACCCACTGGGCACGGCCATGATTGCATACCTACCGGTATGTAGGTAAGTTAAATGAGGCCTACGAGTACTTTTTACTCGGTTCCCTTTTCCGGATGTGTCTACTACTTTATCCTTAATTAAATAAGTATAATTCGACTGTGACTTGCCATTCCTTTCTAAACAGAGTGGGGTATAAAAAGCGCATAAGAGGTTGATGATGAGGACTGATATATACTTTACCGCTATCGAAATGCGTAAAACTGCATTATACGTATTATTCAGAAATCTTGGGGTAAGTTTAATACGTCTTGCGTCGGTAAAATTTTACTTCTTTTAAAGAGAGTAAAGCTCCACTACTTTTTGCCCTTTTTATTTTTAAAAAAATCACCCGAGGTAGGGGCCCCTCTATCTGCAGTTACAGCATAACAATCTGTGTATGCAAATCTATAGACTACTGCTGTTGAAAAGCGTAAACTCCCTGTTTCGGGCCTACATTTACCAAATATATTCCCACGGGGGAGACCCCCAGGCCACTTTCCACTTTTATTAATACGGTTCGTCTGTAAAATCCATAGTTTTTTCAGTCAAAATGTGTAACCCCTCACTGTTTCGTACAAACTGTATATATTTTTTTGCAATCCCCGGGGGAGGCCCCCCCCCCTGCTTTGCTTTGGGTAATTTCAATACATTATGGTCTGTATCATCTAGGCTTAATTCCTGGATGGTCTTTGAATTGTTGACTATACTGACATTTTTACTCCAAGATTTTTGAAACACTAAAAACAATTCTTTTTCGCTAACTCCAAATAAAACTCTTAATTGGATTTCATTCTTGTTGAAAACTTGTTGCTGAGTCAGGCACGACAAAAGAGCACCTGGCACTCACGTCTAATTGCTCGGCGTTTGGCAACTTTGGATAGAAAGGTGGCAGAAAAACTCTTCCTAATAATAATAATATTTTCATTGAAGAAAACTCGAAAAGCTCTTTTGTTCCTAAACATTTAATTTGATAAAAATAAAAATGAAAGTTGCTGGAATTGTTTGCCTTTTCTTCAAAAACGCTTTCAACCTCTTAATCGGTTTGTCATTTCAAAAGCAAAAACAAATTAATTTAATGGCTCGTCCTCGATGGAAAATGAAATTGTTAGTAATAATTTTAATTTTAATGCTGGTCTTTTTAATGTTTGATGCATTCAGAATTCAGTTCCATGAGGCAAACCCATGATATAATTGTCAATATTTCTAAATTAAACAAATAAACGATGCGATAGTTAATATGCCTGTGTCTTTAGCATATACAGTGTATGGAGGTTTACTGTGCTGCGAGGTAGCAAGGTTTTTTTCATGGGAATTCTTCCATGTCAATAATATAAGGAATAAGAACATAATTTGCATATATACAGTGAAAGCTTGAGTGTGAAATGATACTGTTTTGAAATATTAATTTTCAATATATTGCCTCTTGTCCGGGGTTACCGGACAAGGAAAAAAGTGAAGTGAAGTGAATTAGGCAGTGAAAATAGTTAAAATACACAAAATATCAACCAATTAAAGTGAACTAAAAAAGTGATGTGAATTAGGCAGTGAAAATAATTGAAATTCACAAAATATCGACTAATTAAAGTGGTAATCTGTTATGGATGAGAAAGTTTCTTGTAACATTCCCATGTTGCCGTGATAACGAGCAGGAAGTGAATATTTTGAAATTTCCGAGATGGTAGGCGAAAGCTCACCAGCGTCTCCAGGGAGAAATGAAGGTATTGCTCCCACTTTCCACAATGCTTATTAAATTAGACCCATTCTTGTACACTTAAGGTCATGCTTCTCAACAGTTTAGCAACAAAGCATATTCACTATGTTTCCTTTACAGGAAAATGTTTAACAAATGCCGAATGAGTTTAGAGTAGGCGTCAATTATACCCTGAACAACTGTAGGTTTGCGATATTAGAACTATTTTTTAGATGGGCACAAAAAAACAGCTAGCCTATCTATTTTTATTGTATCTATTATCTTATCTATTTTAAGGAAATCGTTTGTATTTTCTTAATATAAAAAGGGTACTCGGAAAAGTGTCGGGGAAAAATAGAAGTTAGACATAAAACGTAAATAAATGAACCAAATATCCACTGTATTTGAAACTTTATTAACTTTTTATTTGGATAGATATCTTCGTACTCGGTTAGATTTTACTTTGATTTATATTTTCTCTGACTTTTCCCACGTAAGTCAAAAGTGGCTTCCCCTAAAACGACGTACCTTCACTGTAACAATTTTCGTTTCATTATTAGCAACGGTACCGTAAAGTAGATAAATAGACTAATTTTCTTAATTAAGTGTGAAAAAACGGTCGGTAAGTGAAGTATAGAACAGTATTCCAACAATGATTGAGAACACGTCATCGTTTAGTTCAAGAAAAATATTATCAGTACAATGTAATGAGGTTTAGAAGCCCTGACATTGGTCTTAAAAGCATGTAACAGTTTTTTTTTTTTTGTTAAATGTAAAATAAGCCTTATGTATATAGGGCCTGATTTTTCAATTGCCAAATTAACCCTTTCAACTGGTTGGACACTTTGAATAAACCTGTGTTCAGATAGTTCTGGGCAAATGGACCCCCGAATTTCCGAATTCCGAATAATTCAATCACTATACGAATGTATAATATATTACAAAACCGTACCTCCCTTTTCGGGAGGGATTTTCCTGGGTAATTAGGTGTCGTGTAAACAAGTATTCTCGGTCATTCCAATTCAATTCTACCAATGTATATATGCTGTAGTGTAAAGTAGTTTGATTTCGTGGAGGAGGGGACAGGGTTAAACCAAACCTTCGGTGCTGTCATGTATCACAACTACTTTTCCCAACTATAGCTTTTAAGCATTGCTGTCCACATACGCGTATATAATAATGGTGCAGATGATGCCAATCCTGTGGTCTCCACCCTCACACAAATTTCACGGAGCTATGGTTTCCATAAAAGGAAAATAATAATGGTTGGGGGCCCATCTGTCACAAGACGAACGCCCCAAAAAAAACCGGAGAGGTGGAAATTCGAAAATGTCTTTTTGGAATTCATTCGATGTTTTCAATGGAGTGAGAATCCGACGTGTTTTTTTATATTATTTTCTTAGTCTGTGGTACCTACTGGCATTACTGCGGAATTTGGGTTCCGTTCTTCTTTCTTATAGTAATAGGTTGGTAGTTGCGGTTGGAGTTTGAGCTATTAAATAATAATCCGGTATTGAATCTTTTTAGGCTGCGTTCGCAGTTTGTAGTACAGTACGTCACATACGGGCGATAAAGTTCATGGTAGAATGTCAATTATCAAATTAGTCTTATTGCCCACCCTTAACAGGAATTCTTGCTCATCATCCATTCTTGGCGCTTCCATTATTGATAATCGCCATTTGGTACATAACCAGGACATAATCTGACATTCACCCGAAATTATGTTTGTTAGAGTCCCACACTATCTACACCTTCGGGCCATGCTTAGGAGAGTATGTAAAGCAGGTGCTCCGGCCCTCATAGTTGAGTGTCTGAGAAGGCTCTATAGCATTGCCGAACTCCGCTAGGTTGGCTTTGTAATGGTACAAAAGACATTATATATTTATTTATGCTACGTGCGATACACTTAATCGTTCTGACTTCGAACACTAGCTATATATGTATATACCGTTAATGCCTTTGAGATGATTGCTGTGCATAAAAGTTGCTCAAATTTCAAATTGTTGAATTATTTAGTGCCAAACATTGCGTTGAATTTAAAGGCATTGTTATCTTCCACTTTAGTTTTTGACGGTAATAAGCTCAGTAAGGGGGGAAGGGGGAGAAACTGTGGGGGCTTAGCATGGTTCTTCCGCTTTGTAAGCCCTCACTCACCCCGGAACCTCTCAACTTCCAAGAAAGATGCAACATCCCTCTTTGTCCTAAAAGTCGTCTGATTCCTAATTATTATGGACTAACTTTTTTCCCCCCTACCCTTTATTGCGTACTTGACGCCTGCGCGCTGTCTCACGCAAACTCTCATAAAGTATCCTTCGATATTTTAATTGAATTATTTCATATCAGTTGCTGATGCGATTGCATCAGTTGAACTCTGCAAGAGGTTCATCATAATAGGGTAGTTTTTCCCAAATTGACAAGGGAAGGATAAAAAATTTGTGATTAAGCTGAAATTTGGTTCTTATGTTAGTACGCGGCAGCCTAATATCCTGTCCGTAGCTTTCATTAAAACCTATCGTATCAATATTATTAATTCATAGCCCATAGGACGCTATGGATGAACTCTTCGTATCGTATTTATTTATCTTCTCCGCCATTCTCCCGGTTCAAGTCTTCATTAAGAGGACTAGATCAGTTCTTGAGACATGAATGAATGAATGAATGAATGAATGCATGAATGAATGAATGCATAACGGCTTTATTGCAGCAATACAATTGGCGAACAATAGACTAGGTATAAAGTTTTTTTTTCATGTTAACCATAGGTAATAGCAGTATACATAGTAATATAACTTAAATCATATGGAATATAAAACGGAAGGGGGGATATAATAAAGAAAACGGGTATAGGAGGGAAAAGACATAATAAATGTTCATAACTAAAGGCGTTCATAGTTATTCAAAATCAAAAGGACCTACCGTATGTGCATCTTGTCACTATTTACAAGACATTTTACAAAATTTTGTGCGTGTGTCTAAACGAAATGGTGAAAACCTCTCACTACTAGTTCCAAGCAAAATAATCGAGTTACCGGATAATCCTTAGTATGACATATTATAGTCAGCACTAATCCACGACTCAGCGGTAAATCAAGCCCACCTGACCCCCCGTTAAAATTACTCCCTCCACTCTCCTCGTCTTTGGGAAGGACATCGTCTCGGGGGAGATGTTTTCACTTTGGTGTTGGCTTGGCTCTAGAATTTGACCGCTTCAAATGCTTAATGGGGGAAATTAATTATTCGGAGTAGAGGCATAAGAGGCCGAGGGATTTGCTGGCTGGAAGCTTTATGACGGAGGCCGGGACTCAAGGGCTCTTGAGCACCCCAAACCTCTTATGTGTCTACCCTTCCTGTCCCTGGTACATATATCACACCTTGGCAATGGTGAATCATTGTTTACTATTCTCTGGTGAAAGGGCTCACGATTTCTGATTTGAGATCAAGAAGAGGTTTATTTGGTGCTTTACTATTGACATGAGAATTTCGCAAGGTTTTATCAACAATACGCACAGTATATTGTCACCCTCAAACCATCAAAAACAACATTTTGAGATAATTACGTTTCTGTATGCGCATGGTTGTCTACAAACAGTCAAATATGACCTCTTAATCGAAAATTTCAGCCTTATTTTCAAGATTGAATTTTGCTTGTTATATCCCAAGGTAGAGCTCATGACAAGGTCACTAACTCTGCTCATAACTCAATTTCGCAAAAACATTGTTGGTTATACGCCCTTCTGACTAAGGCGCACATTCCACATACGTCAATCGTCAATGAAAAATTGAAAAATGACGTTTTAGCAGACATTAAAGACATACTAAAAATTCTGCTACCACGTCAATTTACGTCATTTCGACGTCATTTTTCAATTTTTCATTGACGATTGACGTATGTGGAATGGGCGCCTTAAGTGTGACGATAATTATGTTGTTTTGTACTATTTCATTTATACACTGTACATCGTATACTATGTGGGCACGTACAGTATTATTTTCCAATTTATGCGTAGTATAAGGAAAGCTTTGTGATTTTAATGTATGCAAGGTTATGTATATTTCCCGTATGGGTTTTATAAAACTCAGTTATGCTCATTGGGTATGTAACGGTAATAAAAATTATCATTTATTACCATAATTATTACGCCTAAATTTTCGAAGTTGTTACAAAATTTCTGAGCCAGAATATTATGCTATAGGGCTATTTTGTAATTAAATAATTAAACATTTAACTTGTCGTAACTGTTATATTATAAAATAAATTACAATAGCCCATGTACAGTAGCCTACATGCCTACATACTTGTATACAGTGGTGTAGATAATAATCTTCTTCTTTCTTTTCCTTGTCCAGTATCCCCTGGACAAGGAACATATATTTACAAATTCCATTAGCTTATAAAATAATAACATCCTGCATCCCCAAGTAAGCGCTTATTTGGGACAATAATGATTCACTCACTCAATTACCCGCTCACCCACACAGTTAGGGACTTCACGACATTCACTCACTCACTAAGATCTTCCAAGCCATGTTTTTTTTAACCCATAGGCTACGCAGATTTATATTTTTTGTTACAATATTTAATTTTTAATTTTTAAATTCCAATGAAAAATTCACGTCGTGAAATAAAGAGCGATGAGCACTAAAAGTTGCCCGATCTAATGATGTGACCTCTCGCTGCTGTAACAAGTAGCAAATCATGTCAGGCTCAAGTAAATCAATCGTCTCAATTAACGATCGACTTGGTGCCTTAATTATTTTCAAAGACCTTTCACAGGCTTTGTCAGATCCTGTCGATGTCTTCGCTGTAGTGCTTCAACAGCAAAAAATCCTTTTTATTTTAATTAACGTCTTGTACAAAAAGCTGCAAGCGAAAGTCCCCGACCCTTTCTCTAAGTTTCTTGGCGCCTCTCTCATTAGTGGCATTAAAAGCATCGCTGATATGACTGACTCCATTCACACACCTCTTAGTAAATTATTTTCGTGATGGAAATCGCTGGCTGCTTCGAATATCTCCGCAAAATTTCGCCCCCCGGTCGGATGCCTTTAGCTTTCCAAAAAGGTTTTGTTTTTGTTTTCTTCAGACGTTTTCATCACTACAGTATATTGATTTTCTCTTGACTCTTGTATAGAGAAACCCTTTGTGTACAGCAGCTTCTTCACATGGACTATTAGTTGCTCTCATCATTTTCCTGTTTACTTTCTTTTCGATACGAAAAGGATATCCCTTTTATCGATGAAAATGAAAAACTGGGCTTTTGCTCCCTCGAAGGCAGTATTTTAGTATTTTCGGTTCTCTCGACGTGGAAGAGGGTATTATGTGACCCGCATGTGATATTTTGGGCTGCTGAGGGTCAGGTCTTTGAAAAAGGTGTCGTTTTGCGCGTGAATGAACTCTTAATTTTTGTATCGCATTGTTGACCTTTCTCTTCACTGTTTCAGTGCTTTGTGCTTTGCTCACTGCTTTAATAAATTTGAGAGTGACATATTATAAAAGGTTTGCGAAATTTATCATGGTGGTTTTAAATATTGTAAAAAAAATTCAATTTAGTGAATTAAATTCAATTTAGTGAATTTTTTTTGTCGTAAGTAAAAAAGACAGTATACAATTTATAATTGTAAAATCATAAGTTTAACATATCAGCTGGCCATCTGCAATGACGAAGAATTGAACAAGCTACTGTCTGGCGTCACCATTGCCCAGGGTGGTGTATTGCCCAACATTCAGGCAGTTCTCCTGCCCAAGAAGACAGAGAAGAAGACTTAAGCCCCGTCGTCATTGTCCATCGAAAAATTAGAACGAAACAGTCGTAAAATATGAAATTAAATTGATGCTGCCTACCGTACTGCCACAATCACTGATGTTTAATTTTCTTTTCTAGTACAGTTAGGTAAGTAAAGTTTGCAGTTTTTCTCATTCTGTGAGGTTATGCTAATGGTAAAGGGACATACAATTTTTTTCATTTGATCCATTTTGCTTAAGCTGGACTAATTAATAATGTAATATGTATGATAGGTTAACTTACAGATAGTGCGTTGAGATTACCGGTGGCGATTTGCAGTCTTTTCCGAACTCGGTTCCTGGCATTTGATTCCCAGTAAGAGACGTTGGCAAAAAGCAGTGGCAGTAGTAGTAGAAGTTGTAAATAAATAAATAATTATAAATAGACTTTTAAAATGGTATTATATGAAAACAGATGACAGTTGTCGGTTAGAGATAAAGTGAATGGTTGAAGATTTTAAATATATTATATAGTTATTCGCTTTCGAATTGTTTACTTCAAGCCAATATTTAAATTGCGACTAAGCTAGTCCCCTTGTGGCACAATTAATTCATAATTATTAATTTAGCTACTGGTGATGTTTTAATTATGTAGAATTATCATTACCCCTTACCCATCGTGTTAACCACGACGCTACAGATTCAAGCGCACTCAGCTTAGACCAGATACGCTACCTGATACCCAACGAAAAGATTCAAATTGTTGGACTGGTTAGCACAACTACCTAACTTAACTATCTTTTAGTATCAAGGCAAGGCTTTATTTAATCATAAAATTTAATACTAAATTGACGTTTTGGACATTATATTACTTAGGAAATTGTGTCCGAATTATTTGTATGGTCTAACAAATAGGATGTTGTCGTTGACCATCAAGTAGGATATCTGAGTGCAGTGGAATACGTAGTGTAGTGGTTAACACGATGCTCCAGTTAGTGCAGACATAGTGGGTTTGGTTTATATGTGGCAAATAAATGAACATTGCTCTAAATATGTGTCATGATTCCGAACCTATGCCACCACGCGAACGTCCAGTTTTTTGTGAAAGCAACAAATGTACGATTAATCCTGTTAAATTTTAATTAAATCACTGCATGCTATTCGAATCAAAGTTAGTCACGGCTGGCAGGTAAAGGGCAATTTGGGGTGGGGGTTGCTGCCGCATCCCCTGGGCTCAACTGACCACAGTTATTACCTGCAATGTGCTCCTCTCCCTTTCTCATTTATTCAGCCCCCCCCCCCAAACTTTCTGACCCTATGGTTAGAATGTTTGGTATGAAGCATTCACAAGTTATCAACTACTTGCAGGGTATAAAACTATTTAAATTCAAAATGTTGGGTGGCATTCTACAAAGCAATAGATGCGCGGATTATTATGACCTGTGTGTGCTTTTCCCAATTTATCCATGTTGTCTTGTTGATTTGAAAGGGTAATATAGATAGTAGTAAAAAAGTGGTTGATATATTTTACGACAGGTTCATTATGCTCCAAACATGAATTATTACTCGCCTTGAATAACCAATAAGTCACATAAGGCCTTTAGCAAATGACATTGAATTTTTCTTTTTATAGAAATCTATTAAAATGTTTGTACTTAACATATCTCATGACGCAATTTTTAATTTTAGTTTGTTTGTTTGTGATTTTACTCTATGATCATTGATCAATTTTAACTATGGCATAGAGTAAAACAAAAATTTCCGTTAATGTCATGTGCATTCTGCAATGCGAGGTCGGTGGAAACCCCGCCTAAGTCTTGAATGTCTGCTATCACGTCAACGTCAGTGCATTCTGCAATGAGAGGTCGGTGGAAACCCCGCCGTAAACTCGGTACACACGGACGATTCGGTTGCCAGTGATCCGCCGTGAAATTTTTCATGGGATCAAAACCTAGCAAACCCGCAGTATACTGCAGTAGATTGTAGCTGCGATAAACCAGAGACAATTATTTACAAAAATTGTCTGCAGTAGACTGCTGCGGTTTTACACCATTTCCCATTTGCGCTCATGACAACTTTTTCAGCGGGTGACCGAATCGTCCATGTGCACCGAGCCTAATACAGTAAATTGTAAGTACTTCATAAAACCTTCTGTTCCCAAATTCTCCAAAAGAACAAATATCAAATGGGGTCTGGAGATATCCAAATATTTATTGCCCCTTGCTTTAAGCACGCTTAATAATCTACTGTCTGAGTCGATATACGAAGTGCTTAAAAAAGAATTTGCGTAATGATAATATCAGGGTTTAATTATGAAATGGAATTGAACACTAACATTTAGCTAGCGCTAGCAAAAATGGTGAGCTTCAAATCCTACTCTAATCTGTAAAAATAGTTATTGAAAACGGGGGTACCCTAAATTGGGTCGTTGGTGCACGATTACTCACAACCTTTATGAAAAAAAAGGAAGCAGTGACGCGCGTCATTGGCATTTTGTAAAAGGAGGTGACAGCGGCGGTTCGTTAAGGTCCCTGCTTCCTCGCCACGTGGCCCAGCTATATTAATTCCATAGAGGGCTGCAAATGTAGATATCCAGGGACTAGGCCAAGGGGGATTATCTGACACTCCCCTGCTTTTCCAACGACTCCCGAGCTTTGCACAGTTGGGGGCGTTTTTGTAGTCGCTGACTTGTGAGATGTGACTTGATCTACTGTATTGTGGTAGTAGTGGTAGTGGTTGTAGACATGCGCGAACTCTTGAATCTTACATTAAAAATTTGCATTTGCATCATGGGCTAAAGTTCATTGTAAGCTGTAGTTACTAGGGGTACTTACTATTCTATCCTTAAGTGCTGGATGAACCCAGTTAAAATGCTAAATTATTATGAAATAAATGGAAAGATGAGAAAAAATACAATGGAAAACTTGTTTATTTATTTATCTTTATTAACTGATTTTACTGAAATATTTTATATTGTTGTAAGGGGGAAATACACGAGTTGCATTGAATTGAATTAGCATTTAAATATTAAAATTGAATAGTTAATACCCCTCAAACTAAATTACAATTGCATAGGATGCTTTTGTCAACTTAAGTCAAGTAACTGAGTGGGCAGAAGCTGGTAACGCCAGGATTCTGTGCTTGACCTGACACCTTAATATACGTTACACGAAAGTGAACGTTGAAGAAGATGGATGTAGACGTTAGGAAATTTAGCCCCTGCTGGTCACTGAATTTGCATTTTTCATCAAAATTTCTGGACACACGCTTTTTTTATGGGCAACTTTTAGATTTAGGAATCTTGAATTTCAGAGTTCTACACCCCTGTAGAAGTAATAAAGATCTACTTGCAGGGATTCATGCTGCTCTACAATTCAATGTGGAATATGAAAATTAGCTTCAACAACTTATAAATGTTTGGGGCGTTTACATCGCGTTTTCAAGTTTCCTATTGTATGAACATAAACTTCTTAGTATATGCCTAGGCATAGGAAAAATTTTATATTTCAAGCTGTCGAAGAATGTTTAAGGGAGATTATTGTAAACCTACTTGTTAAGAAAAAATCACAAGCCACTTCATTAGCTGCTAAGCAACTAATTAAGCAACTGTTGCTTAATGTTTACTAGACTAAATTAAAATATCGACAAAATTACCACCGTTTACCAGTTTCCTATTGTATAGCTACATGAACTACATAGTAAAATATGCCTAGGCATAGAATAAAGAAAAAAATCACTAGCCAAAGTCCAGTTCATTAGTTGCTTAATGTTTACTAACCTAAATTAAAACATCGACAAAATTACCACCATTAATTATTTTGGTGAATTGGTCCGAACAGCTGAAAATTGATAAGGGACGGCGGATTAGCTGGGAGATGATTGGATGGTGCATCTGCTATGAGTCAGCAGTTCTCATTAACCGTTGTCCTTGCTTACAAGGGTGCAAAGTGATCGGGATTAAAAATACAAGCTCGCCCACCCCTGTACAACCCCCATGGTGTTCAAGTGTTGATAGGACCCCTATCAGCTTTGTTTGTTTCGGACCAATTTCGTTCTTCTAAAGAGATCAGGTTATATTAACTAGAAATTGTCCTAGTGCTCTGGCGTCTGAAACAGTGTGGTGATGCGTATCCTGTCGTAAAATGGCAATTTTTAGAGCAGAGGTTGTCCTTATCTTCATTGCTGTGTGTACCAACATTAAGGAGCATATAGTTTCCATAAGATTATGCCTTGGAAAAGGACACGTTCGGTGACGTTAGCCCATCAAATAGAAGAGAAATCTTATCAGTAAGCTGGGTACAAGAAGGATTCTCGCGGGAGTTCTGCATCTGTGTCCATAACATTATCAACATTCAGAAACATTGGATTAAGCTTTACCAGTCCGACACTATACTATAGTATACAGTACTATAAGCATGCAGTTTACTATGAGATTCGTACGGGTACGGGTTAGGTGCAAATGAAATTATTAACCTAAGCATGTGGGCTGAGCCAAAAACATTTTTCGGGAGGGGTCCATCTGACGCCACCGGAAGTAAGGTAGCCTCAATATATTTAAAACTCCATTCTTACTAGTGTACGCTAAAAATATTTCGAAAGAGGTCCAGACTCCTTGGACCCCCTTCTTGCTACGGCCTTGGCTGAGAGGTTAGTGAAGGCTGCTGAAAGTGAAAAGATGAAGTTTGGGACTGCTCACTTTTTAAGACAAGCCACTGTACCTAATGATTCAACGCCACCATTTAGTTACATAAATGTCCCATCACCACCAGTTTGATAACTATGTTAGTTATCGTTTCAGCCGACACACGCCATTAGTCAATAGTCAGCAATTACGGTTTCACAGCGGCAGCCTCCGGACCCATGGGGGACTCCCCCCGCTTCCCCTTTCAGCGATGTGCTGACTGACTGTAAGGTCAAGCGACATGTATCCGTCTTAATCAGGCCTATATTGTTTTCACGAGCTCAACTAATTCCGCTGACATTGTCATAACTGAGGGCATTGTTTGTATAAACTGAGCTGTGTCAGTTACGTCCGTATGTTCAGGACATATCTGTCTTGCTTTTGAGTGTAATCATCAGGAATTACAGCAGGAATCATCTGAGATAATTCACATCACAGGTTTCCACGTTCATCGTGTTCAATATCAAAATATTAATAATAAATGCAAAATATTATCTTCGTGAAGAGAAAAACTCCTTCTTCCTTGTGCATCGCCTGGCAAGACCCTAGTTATTCTTCTTTACTTATTTTAATGCCTCTACTATCGAAGACAGATATGTACAAAGAAAACATGACTGGAAGACGGCTGGCCGGACGTCCTCGAAAACGCTGGATGAATGAGTTGTAAACTGACATTCGCGAGTTGGGAGTCCGTAGATGACTGGAGGAGTGTTATCGTCTTATCGAGCAGGCCGAAGCTCATCAAAGGCTGTAGAGCCAGAAGAAGAAGATGACTATGGAAGATTGGCGACCATCATGGTAATTTGGACATTGGAGGCTGCTGCTCTAAAAAGGGAAGTCGTGCTCTTGCCTCAGGGCTTTCAACCTGGATGTTCTTCTTCTGCCGGGAGCCCTCTGTGGTTCTGTCTACCTTCGATTATTACATACTGAAGGCGAGTTATTCCAGTATCTCATCAGAGTGAATTACAGTATAATAAAATATGTTCAATATACAGTAAAAACTGTAATAGGCTATGTGAGGTTAAAGATTTGCTTGTTTCCTATTCTCTTTATTCAACATTATGATCAATGCAGTGTATCGTAATTTATTCTGATTCAGAAAAGAAGTTTCCAGTTTCTCAGTTCCATAAAGTGGTATTAAAAACGAAGTAAGGATAATTTTATTTGAGAGATCAAAACATGTACTGTACGTTACTACGAAGACGTGACTTGCTTCAGTTATTTTAAATCTTATTAGCAGATGCAGATGCAAACGAGTAAGAGGCAGTTATATACTGTGCATACGTACAGTATATATCTACTGCGGAGTTATTTTACTGATCTGACCACATCAGCAGCGCAGCGCTTGTTTTATTTACTGGAAAATCTTTGACCGCTTTATAAGATTTATAGTAGTAGTAGCTAAGGGACGAGGGGCTCCAGCTATTTTTAGCTGATTGAAATCTTCTGGAGTTTGGGAGTGAATTTTCCCTACATGATAAAAGAAAACCATTTGTGAACCCGGGTTTTCTTTTGCAGATTCAATATGCCGGTCACCGGTGTAATAGCTGCAGCCCTATTATGGCGATTTGGTATTAACATAATACCGGGGTTTATTTTTCAATGCCGCATTAGTAAGGTGTCACGTGACGGTGTTAAAATATGCGCAGGAAATTGAAATTAAAAAATTATTGGAATACATGAGTATGGTTGCATTGTTATATAATTGAAGGAAATACTAATAAAAATTAAATATACAAGTATAATTTTGAAAGATGATAAGAATTTTTATTAATATGTCTACATCTAAGGGAGAAAAAATTGAAAACTCACCAAAAATATAGCTGAGGATTAATTTATCAATTTGAATTTCCTGCGCATTTTGTTCTCATTTTTTTTAAAACAGTTGAATAAACCACGGTATTATGTTAATACCAAATCGCCATAATAGGGCTTCTGGTGCATTACTACTCTTTTATCATCTTTATGCACAACTTTGAGGCTTTTTCCCCCATTTAAATTTGGTAGTAATTAATTCGAAAAGGCAAAAAAAAATTTTTTGGGTTAAAGAAGACTGTCTCATCAGTAATCACAGATGACCCCTTTTTTCAAAAGTTTTGCATTCTATTTTAGTTTCCACTGATTTTTATCTCATTAGAAATAAAACATTTCTGATATCACATAGCTGGATCTGTTAACTGCGGGACAGATCAGCACAGGCTGGGCTGAGCGGATAAAGAGATGGTGTGCGTCATTTAAAACTCTCGTCAGCTATTGGGAACAGCGGTAGCGGCGGGGGAAGTTTGCGGCCATAAATTTGAGGGGTGGGCGGGGGCGCCTTGCATCTGATGGCCCGGAGGGGGCCCCTTCCCCTCGAAGGTTCGGGACCCCGGACTTTCGATTATGACCTCTAATGTGTATTTTTATGTCTTTTCTTGCTGCGTGGTTTATATCTTGCTATTATATTATGCTGTCGTGAAAGTGTTTCTAATTTATTTTCTTCCTAAGATGTGGATGATTGTTGGTCGATACTTAATGAAAGATTGTACCTTTGGGTGATGAGAATTATTTTCAATTAATGAAACATAAAGAATAGTTGTAGGTTTAGGGATTTTCATTTCCTTCAGAAATACTGTGTGTACCGTAGTAGTATCGACAATTTGCTCTACGATCAGTGGCGTAGCCAAGGGGGGGGGGGTCAGTGGGGTCCGGACCCCCCCCCCAAATTTAGCAAAACAGAAATTTTTTCAGATATTTAGTCAAACTCAAGCAAAATCTCCGGGGAGACCCCGGTCCCCCTGTTTCCAGTTTTGTTAATAATGTTATCGTCTGCAAAATCAAAATTTTTTGTCGATAAACTATTTCAGGCCTATCATTCTTTTAAAAAACATTCCCCACCGTAGCCCTCGTTACCTGTAATATTCATCATATGTAGAATATGAGCATAACTGCTTTGAAAGTGCGTAAATTCCACTATTTTGGGCCTATTCTTTTTCAAAGTAATTCCCCCGGGGGAGACCCCCGGGCCCCCCTTCAGCCCCCAGACCCTTCGGGTGGGGAAATTAAGATCATGCCCCTAATTAGAAGATGCGTACGTCCATGAGGACGGCTTTCCTATTTTTCTACTATGGGGAGGGAGCGCCAAATGAAACACCACCCCATTCGAAAACCTATCGTAAACGGGCAAACTTTCTGTATTGATGTTGCATGAAAACTGGACCACCCCCCCCCCAAAGAAAATTTGTGGCTACGCTATTATTATACGATATTTCTTTAGTAAGTTAAGTGCAATTTCTTTTGCATTAAACTCGTAATTGAAGAATGAATACGATAGTGTACTTTATTTAATGTCGTAACGTCATCCAATACGATGACTTTTTTAAGGGTTTTGCTTAAATGCAATGTTGCGTTATGATTTAGAATTTAGAGGATGTGCAAGGATAAGAATGTATAACTAAGGTAAGCATTCTGAAAAGATTAGGCTGTCTACCAATAATTTACAATTTTCAGCGTTTTTCATTCGTAATAATAATAATTCGTGTATTTTTCTTAATTTTTTTTACATAAGTGAATAGAAGCTGAAGTGCCCCTTATGCCAGCGACGTGCGAGGGTAGCACTCATCTGTGAGATATGATCACATTACAGAGAATCAAATACCGTACATGAAATTAAAATGTTATTCCACAGCTTCGTCGTATGTAAAAAGGGGCAAAACTACCAGCTTATGTTCCTACATTTGATAAATGTATGTTTTCAGCATTTTCTCCGATTACTATAGGCATCAAGGTACGTCCTATTGACACTTAAAGTAAATTTTTCCATTAGTTTAAAAATAATCAACCTTACACTGTTAGTAAAATACTAAAATTTTGTAGTACTTCGCAAGTAAAGTAAGGCTGTTTGCAATCAGCCTTTTTCCTTAAATGAATAACAATGACGGTAATGGGTTAGTTGTAATGGATTAATTTTATGAGAGAAAACTCCCAATCAAAAAATTAAGACAATTATCTTACTTTCTTACAGTACCTACATGGTAAGGGCGGATTTTGCCTCCAATTTATGGGGGGGGGGGGGGTGGTCAACGGGCAGGTTCAGTGGATTATAACATTAAAAACGTTATTATTTTTGATTCCCACTGTAAACCCATTGTTATCTAGTGTAATTCATTTTATTTGGGGGGGGGGGGTGGGTCAGCGGGCAGGTTCAGTGGATTATAACATTAAAAACGTTAATATTTTTAATTCCCACTGTAAACCCATTGTTATCTAGTGTAAGTCATTCTATTTGGGGGGGGGGGGGGGTGGTCAGCGGGCAGGTTCAGTGGATTATAACATTAAAAACGTTAATATTTTTAATTCCCACTGCAAACCCATTGTTATCCAGTGTAATTCATTTTATTTGGGGGGGGGGGGGTCCGGACCCTCTGACCCCCCTAAAATCCGCCCTTGCTACATGGCCAGCCTACGTTTTTTTAAATCTACTTAAATGCAATGTAATACCTGCTGCACTTGTATATAATTGCATGGTAGTTAACTGGCTATAAAACTTCTTATTCTTACAAACTGCAAATTTCACCTAATATTCCTGCCATCTCGAAAGCTTCCATAACATTAGGAAATTTCCGCTACATTTCCATTAATAGGAAGAAATGTCTTACTTTAAGCGGCACCCCTACCTGCATAACGGCTTGGAAATTGTGTCACATCAGTGGTAAACCCGACTATAAAATTTATTAATGAAATAATGACCCTGTACATTAATTCGGAAACAGAGTCATTTAATTTGCAGGATGGCAAGGGCTTAACCCAGTTCGTCGTTGGGGGGGGGGGAGGTCCTTGCTTTGCTTTATGTGGTCCCTGCTGCGTCATAAACTGTACTGCGTGGATTTACGTTGCCAAGCGAAATATTTTTCAGGGGGGGTTGTAATTTATTCTAGCCGGGAGCTACCCTCGTTAATATCAGTTTATTCAATCATCCTTCTTCTTTCTTGCCGGTTGTAGGTTAATCTGTTTTTCTGTTAATTATTTTTTTTTTCTCGGTGTCACAGGCTAAAAGCTTTCCCCCGTACGTTTTATAATTGGAGTTAATTCCTCAATGACTCGGTAACCGGGTCAAACGAGTCTCTCTCGGTATATTTTCTGCTGCCGTTTGTATTTTTTTTTCTCGTAATTATTTTTTAATGAGTACAATTTTTGAAACTCAACTGTAAAAGTTTGCTGAATCACCTTTCGATGTTTTACGATAATGTTTGTGTTATTTAATTTTGTAATCAATAAAGGAAATCAATCAATCATAAAACTATTCAGAGCGGGATATAACAATTTCCTGTGTTAGATATTTTTCTACTAAAAAGTCAATTTTATGTACTTATATTATCAACGCGAGCCCTACCTCGGAGATGAGGGACATATTTTCTGTTAGGCTATTTTGGTTACTTCTACATAATTATATTCTCTAGATCCGCTGGAAGGACGAGTTAGAGAATGACCTTCGCGAGTTGGGAGTCTCCAGATGGTGGAGCGTTGTGCAAAACCGAGAAGAATGGAGGAGTGTTGTCGAGCAGGCCAAAGCCCACCAAGGGCTGTAGAGCCGGAAGAAGAAGAAGATCCGTCTGTACCCGATAATCAAAGCACTCAGGCCTCCTACTAACATCAAACGTGCGCTCGACTGCACCTTTTGGAAAGAAATGAAATGAAATGAAAAAACGACTTTATTGCAAATTTGCAAACAGAAGGCGAACAATAAGACTTATAAAGTCTTGTTTTCATGTCTTTATTATCCATCCTGTCGGCCCGCTCCAACAATTAACGAGTAGCGTAGCAATAGTTTTGATAATTTCGCTTATAAATGCAAAGGTCTTAACTCCTCCAACGCCAGCGTTACAAACTTTAAGTACTTCACATTTGCTAAGAGAATCACTTAACAATGGATTTAGTATATATTGCACTGTCAGTGTCTGTAGAATGTGTAAGGGTTTCAATATGTGCTTTGCAAACGTAGGTATAGGTAATAGCAAAACTATGTTTGCCGCTAATATGTAGGTAATTGGCCCCGCTAGCTGTTGTATGTGTCTGTTTGAGGGAATATGTGTTCTGAGGGGGGGGGGGGAGATGGGAATTGTCTTGAGGGCAGCAACGTCTGGCAACTCACCCCTACCGTCGATGTCTGATGCTGCCTTGATGGAATAGGGCATGTCATTGTACTACGAGTCTACTTATATTGATTTCAGGGTTAATATTAATCGCAGTGAGGCCAAGGTTTTCCGAAACAAAATGGTAAATGCTTAAATCGTATATTAATAACGTAACAATACTTTACTACTCAACTTTATCCAACGCCCGTCCGTGGTTCTTCTTCAAGTTACAGCCGGCTGGCTGGTTGGCAGCAACATGTGGCATCGATGCCTCTTCACCTCCAAGTATGTATTTTCCCCCAAATCCTCCATCACATGCTGCAGATCATCTTTTCTCGGGCACTCTGGTCGGTTGACGCCTTCTAAGGTTCCTTCTATGATGTAGCGTACGAAGTTCTCGTGTCGTAGCAAAAGTCCGATCCAGCGAGCTCTTCTTGTAAATGTAGATGCAACCAGAGTTTTGCTTTCACTTATTCTGGTTAGAACCTTCACATTGGTTGTTCAACCATTCGACGTAAAAATACAGTATAGAAATAACCAGTCAGTTTTGCGTATAACCACGTCTGATTGATTATTTTAAACCTGATTGCTACAAATTTCCTGAATAACTGATGCGTGATGATTAATAATAACGGGAGTAAATTGATTTTTCGGTGGGGTGGCGAATTTTATTATGAATTTGTTACGAACAATCATAAAAAGCAATCCCAGTTCAGCGACAGTTGTAATTTTTCAAATTGGAGTGTAGTACCCATCTGCTATCTGCGTTTCTCATTTCCTTCTAGGTTCTCTTCTGCTGTCATTTAATTTTTTGGCACTATTGTTTGTTTGAACTTATAAAAGATCTTCAGCATTTCCATGGACATCGCAAGTTCAATTAATTTGACAATCTTTAATTAGGCAATTGCGTGATTTTTTTGTTAGATAATAAACAATTTAAATTAAGTAGAAATGTGGTATTTAGTATGGTCTTCGTAATACAAGAGCGCATTTAAACTTAAATAATATGGTATTCACAATTCAGTCGAATAGTATTGAACTATCTTGGAACTGAGTTATTCATTAAGTTTTTAAATACATAAAGGCATAAGCTAAGCCAAGCTAGAGGAGTTAGGGCTATAAAACCCTCCCTTACACTCAACTAGAAAGACTCGGGACCGTCTGCTTTACATGACCTCTGAAGCATCAACTATACGACTGTATTCTACCAATAGTACTAATCAATAGGTGTCTAAATTTACTTAATGTTGCCTTGTTCCTTTACTTGGTTAAGTCGAGCTAACTATTAACACATGTTACCATGTCAATGGTATAAGCATGTCTGAGCTTGCCCATTGGCACTTGTAGTTGTTGTGTATTGACATCGAGGAGTGTACCAGTTTGCCAATGGCTCAAAATGCATTAGGAAACAATACCAATAATGTCAGAAAACCGATGGCGGCGTTGGCAGAGCATTGTTCAATGGGCCCCTACAATTTGGCATACCTCCATAAAAATCCCTTCTTTTTTAATTTTTTAATAAAAATCCCACTTTTTTTCTGTTCTCCGGGGTTACCGGACAATATATTGCCAATTTTTCCGTAAGTACAATAATATATCACACTCAAGCTTTCGCTTATCGAGTGATCTTGATTAATAATACAATAATAATAAAAATATTCATATATAGAGCTCAAACTACAATAATATTTGAACTCTTGTACAGTGTGAGCAAATAGTACAATACATACTGTATTCGTTTGTTATTTTTCTATACACAAATACTGTTACAAAAAGGAAAATACAAAGGCACCCTTTATACAATATGTTCTAATAGTCTTTACGAATTCGCCTCTCGCACTCTCGAGTTGGAGTTTTCTTGCCCGTAATTGACTAAATTTTATTTCTTTCCAAGGACTTCACAATATTAAGAATTAAATACAGAGTATAGAAATTGAATTGAAAAAGTTGATAGAGTATTGAAATAAGTTGTCGGGCTGGCTAAACTTAAAAGCGAGGGAATCAAGTTATAATTAGGTGGGGAGGGGCAACTCCCCGGCAACTTTCATGATTGCGGTGACCCACCATCCCCCCCCCCCCAGGCCCCTACTCAGCGACCTGAGCACGTCAATTGCATATATTATTATTCGCTCAGCACGAGTTTTTTTTGCCACGTCACTTCTGTCTACTGCATGCCAGGATGCAAGAACTTATTGATATTTACAGCAGTAGGTGAGTATTTGTTTATTGTGGATAGCCTATTTGAAAGTTGGAACTCAGTTTTGACGTTTTGACATTTTGACTCGTATCTGCACTTGGTTAAGTCATGCTTTTGTCGGTTTCATTGCGTCAATGGTAGGCTAGTCTCAGCTTGTCCATTATCTCTTGTAGCCGGTGTGGGTTGACATCGAGGACGTATACCAGTTTGCCAATGGCCAAAAATGCATACGGAAACAATACATATAATGTCCGAAATCCATGGAGCCGTTGGCATTGGCCACTATAAGTAGGCCTGGGTCCATAAAAAGTCCTTTAAAAAAGAACAACCGTAGGATGGCATATGGAATATTTATAAGAATCGAATGAACTCGGTGTTTAGCTTATGCATGTTTTAGAATATACAAAGTGTTCCAAATGTCATCCAATCGTGGTCGGTTTTTTTTTCCTTCTTCCGTTACTCCACGGACCAAGGGCATATAATCAACAGAAACAAGGCATACAATTTTTATAGAGTACCAAAAACCCCCTTAGGGGTTTGTCTGGGCGAGTTTGGATACAAAATGTCGCCTCAGACAGAAAAAGAAAAGATTTTCATAAGTATTTTACAACAAAACATAAATAAATTTTATTTTTAATTTTCCAAATATTAAATATAAACCCAAAGTTCCTTTACTACAAGACATTTACTGAAAACACGATTTGTTCATTTGCAAGTACGGTAAGCAAAGAAGACAATGTACGTTAGTTACTGAAAAAACCAGTTTGTTATTAATTTTTTTAACTGAGCCAATATTTTGTATTATGAGTAGTTCGTCGGGTAATTCGTTAAACACCGACGGAATAGCTACACGTAGTTCGGCTTGTCCATATTTTTTATAATACATTGGTTTTATACATCTTTTGTATTGGACTCCCTCTCTTCTTGTAACATTTCTTAAAGTTGGAGTATGATTTTTGTATTCATTAAGTAGTTCGTTGTTATCATGTTATATTTATACAAGTCATAAATGGACATACGGTAATAATAATCATAATAATAATAATAATATCGTTTTTATAGCCCTTTCTTACACTAAACTGCATGTTTGTAGTGTGTGTCTAATAAAATATGATTTCGGAAATGTAAAATTACACATTCAAACCTAACGAAACGATCCAATTATATGTCGTAAATAATATTTTCTTGGATTTTTCATCGGGGTTTAGCACGGCAATGCCACGTATACAGTACATGTGGATTCTTAATCTCATTGGGAAATCTTTAAATTGATAACTGTAAACTTTAAATAAGGCCGACCCAACAAGCCAAATGAGACAGGCAACGGATTAATAAAACAAGCCATCCACTAATATAACATTCAATAACATGCAAAGCAATATCGGTAAGAAACATACGGTGGCAAGCGAATAATAATGAGAATTGCGGAGTAGAGGATTGTATTGGGTATAACACACAAGCCGGGATATTAAAATCACATTTTTGCCGGGAAACTGAGCCATAGAGTTGGCGGGACCGGTGGAAATGGATCCGTTTGGAGCCTTTGCTATGAGTTTATTCAATAGAGAATGGCGCCAACCCCCAGCCTCTCTTCCCACTTTTGGGGAGAGTTGAAACCCCTAGCTACCGTCAGCTCTGAGTCTGGATTAAGTAAAGGGGATGCTTATAACAACCTTCTCCTTCTGGTTCCGTCCAATTGCTGACTATTAGACGGCTATCGACCATCTTCCCAATAGCAGCTTCATTTTATCGGACCGTTGCGTTGCCAAGGAAACTTAGCTTGTTGTTGGAGTTGCGTAAAGTCTTACAATTGTAAAAATCAAATATAACTTACATAGGCTACAGTACAAATATATACATATATGATAGATATGTGCCTCTTTCTAACACTGATTGGCCATATTAATCTACATTGATTTATTTAAAAAAAAAAAAAAAATACGGTTGGTGAGGGCGTTCGCAGAGAGTTCGAAAACTGTAGCCAATTGGTTTTAGTGGCGGCCACATGATATCTTATATCAAAATACATAGAGGAGTATTTCTTCTAAGGGATGTGATATTTTTGATGGCTCTACAATGTTCATTGTTCAATTAATTCACAGGAAATATGACATTCGGCTTGGCGCAAAAAATCCATGGGGGGGGGGTTGATTTACCGCAGTAACTCAAGTAAACAATCGACCAATGCGCGCCCTTATGTCTCAATGTAGCGTGTACATGGCAATATATTATAGTCAGACTTATGTTTAGATGAAATTTCGCCTCCGAAAAATGGCCTAGGGCTATCCAATATTTTGTGGTGTGGAGCCTATGCTATTTTATTTCTGCTTCTACGTGTATGCAGTGCTGAAACACAAATTGATGAATGCATTATCAAAAATAATACCATAGACTATTTTCTACTGTGCTGCAGATAAAATAAATATCGTATTCTAAAAGACAATATTCAATAAATCTGCCAATACTTCAGCTTGTGTATTTTGCAATGTTATATTGCAGTTTTATATGGTATTTACCGTATAACACTGACATTAAATTAACTTTGGTTGAAAAGGTAACCTCCACGTTATTACCCAAATTAGAGGGTATAGAAAAACTGGGCTTGGCGGGATGCGAACCCACGATCTACGCGTAACCGGGGTTAAGACGACCTACAAGCCCAGTTTTTCTATATCCTCTAATTTCCGTTATTTTGCAATGGCCTACGAGTTACGAGTTCTGCGTTATATGTACACCATGCATATTTATACTGTAGCTAATTCTCCAGTATACTGT
The DNA here is from genome assembly GCA_963971405.1 of Psococerastis gibbosa. NCBI lineage: Eukaryota > Metazoa > Arthropoda > Insecta > Psocodea > Psocidae > Psococerastis > Psococerastis gibbosa. The sequence continues at coordinate 27,165,547 of OZ020488.1, read as the reverse complement.
AATTAATGTAGGATAATGCTCGAAAGGCATTTAAATTTCGACAGCAGAACAGAACGTGCAGTCTAAATGTTGCATTTTCATGAGCTTTACAGTAAATACTAAATTACACGCAGCATCGAGTTGTGTTTGCCTATTTGCGTGCTGTTGTTAGCTGTTTGCCATTGCATGTACTGTACTTACAACTTGCAAGTACAGTATATAATGAAATATTGCTTTCAACATTCGCTAATCCCTACTTAACGCTTTCGTTCATATACGTTACCTAAAGCTATGTCACGAAAATTTGCTTCCTAAGAGGATGTGGAACGTATATGTGACCCCTGGGTTAATAGGTTATTATTTCATTTTATTTCATTCACTACGTATGTTATAAAGATTCGGTCTACAGGTAGATGACAACTTCATAGACATCGAATATCGTCGGGTAGGTATCTTTAATTTAATGTGACGTTGTAATTTTTTAATAAACATAACTACGTTCCATAACCTCTTAATATGCAACTATTGCCTAAATTGGCTCTTCTTAAAATGTTGTTATTAGTTTATGGTAGTACAGCACTGTGCCTAATAATTATTTGAATCGAAGTATCCAAGTTATGACTTTTGTGTTTTTTGCATGGCCCGTTCCTTGATATTAGAAATGGAAGTAAATGAAATGGAGCTTTATTTCAAGTTGAACATCTAAAGAAGTCCAATTTTTAGAGTGAGGTGAAGTTCGAATTATTAGTTGTAGTGAAAAGGCGTCTGAAGTAAATTGTTCATTCCTATCTGCCAAGTAAACGAACGGCTGGATACATACAGTATATTGTTTCCCCATTGCAAAACTGATATAAGTCCTCGATGTCAACCCACACCGGTTATAAGCGATAATGAAAGGCTGAGACAGGCTTACAATCGACATAACGTAACAGGCAAAGCATGACTTAACCAAGTGCAAGCGCTTGTGGCAATTCGGAAATAGCCAGTTACCATACTGGAAGGCTTATCGGACTTTATTCGGGATTATTTATGCTGTTACTTGCTTCAAAAGAAATAAAGAGATACTTTTATGGTCGTGGAAATTAAGATGACTGCGGTGGGAAATGGCAGATGCCAACAAATTTAAAACCCAACTTTTCCAATCCGTATAAAAATGTTTTTCCAGATTTTTCATGGCAGGAGGTTTTATTTGAGGTTGATTTTTGGTAAGATTGAAAAGAGAAAGCGCAAGCTTCAAAACCTCATTTCCTTTCTAAAAATTTTGCAATGCTTTTATTTTGTAATCAATGATTGATAACTTTTGTTTGACACATCCAATCACAGTTTTCGTTCAGCGCGGCGGTAGTTTCTAAATTTTTTTTCAATGAGGAAGACAGCTGAGAGCAAATAAGTTGGATCGCAGCGCTGTTTAAAAGTAACTGTACGGAATTCAGCCTTGATAAAGGATATAATATAATGGCTACAAAATCGGTTCAAAAGACACAGCAATGCAATAAGCGTAACGGCATACAATGAGACTTTATTGGGATAAGAGGAACCAGGAATGTACCTAATTCTGATTACTGAACAAGGATTATGTTCTGTGTCATACGACATTTTGAGGCTTTGTTTTGCATTGAATGTAGATTTCACACGGCGGTTGCTGTTTTTGATCAAATATGTCAACTTTAATTTCTTCCCAATATAAAATAATATGTAAGTATCACTTTAAACAAAGCTGTTATCCGTGGGAATTGCTTTTTGGCTACCTACTCCATTTGAACAGACCCTATGATGGGTGTACAGAAAGTAATTTTTAGAACAAATAACTTAAAGTACCTACTACATACCCTATGTGTGAAGAACCAGTAGAATTCGCGTTGATGGGCCGTGGTCGATATGAAAGTGAACTTCCAGCCCGGATTCTACTGGTTCTTCATATGACTCCGGCCGTGAAAGCCTTTGCAGTTACTACCCAATATATATATACTCGTATGTAAGTATATTAGGCGAAAACCAGCCAGTACTGCAAAATATGACCACAACGATTATGGCGTAGGATGAGCCCTTAGCATAAGCCCGAAAGCTGGCGAAGCATTTGCACACCACTATGACTCAATTCCAAAAGACTGATGTTTTTGTGCGTAAAGTAAACTGTGTCTATAATATGTTTCTTTCAAAGTAGAAGGAAACATTTAAAAAAAAAACAGTGATAAATTAGATGCCTCTAAGTTTAATTTCAAATTTTCTTAAGTTTAATAATTTATGTCTAGTCTAAAGAAAACTTTGGTAGTTAGTCGAAAAAAATTAAGAGATGATACAATGTCGCACTGCAGTGCCTCGTATATTCAAAAGGAGAAAGTATTTTTTGTTATGTGAATGTTTGCACGCTGAGGATGGAAAAGGAAAATTAGTTGGTTTTATTTGCCTTTCTGTGCAGTAGTTGCGTAGCCTATAATTAAATTTACCCGTTAATTCTTAATTTACAGAGTGAGTGTGTCATGGTCGGAACTCAAAAGAGCTCGTAACTTCGTTAGCGGGGGTACTGAGTATCATATCTTGTTGGCTATACGCACAGAATATCTGAACATACACTATAGAATATACCTACGAGTAATTTTATCTCCCTGAAAAATTATTTTTTTCCTGCTTCAACAATGACGAGGAATGTAGGGAAACGTTTTTGTATGAGTGGATCGTACGTGGATCGTATAAGCATATTTTATAACTTTTAACTTCAGAATAACAGCAAAAATAATTGTAAGTCCATTGATGGGACCACAATTTAATACTGGCTATTGTGAGACGCGCGCATTGACCACCTTTAGCGGAATATTTTCAATTATTTAAATACGTACAACATGTATGAGAGAGCTAATTAATTAATTTCTCGGTCCAGAGCCCTTAAATATTGACCTTTAAACACATCATACAATGTGTACACTGTGATAATACAAAATATACATAAATTGTGTCTTGTGAACTACATACCACCGTTAATCCATAAAAAAATCGATAAAGTAAGTCAGCTATTTCTGGAATTCATCGTCTTCTTCCTCTTAGATTATCTTATTTTATAGATAATTTATCTATGATAAACAATAGTTCTTACAAACTAAATGCTACCTATATTAATATTATCAAAGTTTATATATTTCAGTAGGTGTCCAAAGATGAATTTTGCCAATATGTAGTGACCGTGGAACGAGAATTTAATTAATTAGCTCTCACACCGTGTTATTTTCAAAAAATTTGGAAAGGTTCCCCTAATAAAACATTTTCCATTTTCCCTCGCTCGCTGTTGGCATGAGGGGGAACATCACTTTTGTTTCACAAATGTAAAAAGAATTGAGAAAATACACGTATTATTATTACTGCAATATATCGTGTTGTATTATTTATATTACATAAATGTTCCCAGTTCTCGGGGTATAGTCCACGCAAAATGAGAAAAGTATATGTTTTGATCCTGTGCAACACTGTAAAAATGCACAATTTTTGTCATGCCTTGCATCCAATGCAACAAGTAACTCAACATGGTGCAAAGAATAGTTGCTTTCCAATTTATACGTAGTATAAGGAAAGCTTTGTGACGGTCCAAATTTTCGATTCCGAGATTTCAACGGAATTACACGTTTTGAGGTCCCAGGAACCCAAAAACGTGGTTTTTACGAAATGTCTGTCTGTCGCTCTGTCTGTCTGTTCATCGATTTCCGGGCAAACTACTCGGTCGATTATGATAAAATTCGGCATGTAGGTTCACAAAAATCATACCTCGGTAACATTTTTTTTATTTTGGGCTAACTCAATTTGGGGGAGTTTTATTCTCAAAAAACTACAAAAAAAACGTCTAAAAAAATTATTACTCAAAAACGGCTCCAACGATTTCGTTTAAATTCACATATATTGTAGTCGTCATTAATGTGAACAAAATGCGGGGGGTAGCTTGCCCTTTGATAGTTTTCTTCTGGGGGTAAAAAAATAAAAATAACTAAATTTTAATGAAAAATTACTGAAAAATAATTTTTCTACGAAACCTTTCTATCGATGATTTCTACCTTCAGGCATGTTTTAGGTGTAAAATTGAGTAAAGAAAACGGACAGGTTACTTTCCCAAAAAACTATTTGGTTTTGTGCAAAAAAGTTTTTTTGAAAAAATGAAAATTCACGCTCAAATGCATTGCGTGCTCTGCCATTATTGCTGTGTGGTAATGTGTTGGTCTGACCTATCTAGAATTTACCTCACCTCCAGTGACGTTAGATGGACGACCCCCCCCCCCCCCGAGATTTCTGAAATTTAACCATAGGAAAATTATTTATCATGAAATTACTCATTTTCTCTGTCTACTAATTTTGATAAATTGGAAAGCATGTTCGAGTCAACTCGTACCGGTTCTTTTACAATGTTGCACAGGATCAAAACATTCCATGTCCATACTTTTCTCATTTTGCGTGGACTATACCATCTGGTAGGAAAAAAATATCTATCCTATATATGGTACAACATTTATGTTTCTTATATCTATTATACGGTATGTTTATGTTTACATGCATCGTTAATTTTGATCAGGATGACCCAAAGAAACGAGAGATGTTTTGAAAGACGACAATGAAGGGCCGTTCCCACCAGCTTCCAGAAACCTTTCCATCAAGTAAATTGTGACAGCTTGTTCCTATCGACAGTAATCACAACTTGACCATCTTGAAAGTTATAGCTGAGTTCATTTCAAACCTACCAATAGCAGTTGCTAAGTTTTTCTCACCACGCTTCGACATGTTTTAGTGAGGAATACTGAAATCACCATTGGAACTTGGGGATGTCGTCCTCCTTAAAAAATTCAGATGCCATTGTTATGGAGGAGGACGGCACACCCATGTTCCAATGCATAGCGGCGCCTCCAGTATTCCTCGGGTAAACATTTCCAAGTTTTGTATGAGTACAGTAATTTAGTGCTATTCTCGTTTAAAACTGTCTGCAACCCTCCTGGCATAATACGACAACAATTTTCCATCATCACGGAAATAAGCAAGGTAAATGAGAAAATGGACAGAAGAGCGAAGATGGACCATATTCTACTGTGAATAGAAATCATTAGTCTAAAGGTACAATATTCCAAATATTTCACCCACCTTGCTTTTAAATACATTTCTTTTCACATTTTCCGGCCCCCTTCTTTTTTCTAAATAACCAGATTTTCCCATCCAATGGGGTAATCAAATTCAGCTGGAAATGAACAAAAGGGTATATTTTCGTTCCGTTTTCGTTTTAATTATTCGCAATGTCTTTTTTTCTTAAGATTTTTTAAAGAAATATTTAGGTCTTTTCATTCCTTGATTAAGGTAGCTTTCCTGGTCTCTCTTGGGAATTTTTCATTTTCTTCATTTTTATGCGTTTCAATTAGGCCTAGTTTTTCAAATTAAGGATAGGATGGTGACTATTGTGAAAGCTTGAAGTGTTTCTAAATACAGGTGCAGCCGGTGCAGGTGATTCTTTTATGAGCCAACCTCTATAAAATGATTAATGAACGCACTGCTCGGATTCTGAGCAACATTTTAAATTCTTTAAAAAAATACTTAAACTTTGTACCTTTTGTGTGAATAATAGAAGAAAGGTATCTACGCGGTCGACTTTAGGTAACTCCATAGTGAATAATTCCCTAGCGTTTTTCCCCCTCTAGAACCCCAATTTTCCCGAGCGATCACACGATTCTTCATAAAATATGAAATAGGTTCTTAGCAGCCTGTAAATCCTCCAGTGGTGGTCTACACAACTTGGTTTAGTTATAATTGAAGGTCTTTTTTGCGCTGAAGCCTACTTATAGTGGTCCTTGTCCAATACCAACGACCCCACGGATTTCGGACATTATTTGTAATGTTTCCGTATGAATTTTTGGCCATTGGCAAACTTGGTAATGTAGAGGCAACAAATTTTCCATGTCTCGTCTTACACAATTTCAGTTGTATTACATTTCTCACATGCTCCTTTTGAGCAGTGGAACGACAAATAAAATGGATGGAACCACACATCAAGAATAAATGGAAATTGTTAGTTCGGCCTAACTAGTATCAGTTGTGTCCAGCCGTGACCACAAACTGTTCTACACCCTCGTTACTGCAGCCAAGGCAAAATTGTAATTACCTGTCTGCCGACCTCAAAACCACCTCTACGCGATCCGAAATACAAATTTGTGCGGAATCGGTTCTAAAAACCTGTGTATTCGAGCTTTATTATATGTAGATTTACATTTGGCCTCACTGACGGTGCAGTACCTATATTGTATCCATATCGCTATACTTAGACATTATATTAATATGAAATTATCTAGCTAGATCATAGATCTGTGCGGGGAGAAAATAGCTTACATAGCGGATACATCTCAGGTACACGTAGGCTATGCAAGTTATAAAATTCGTTATCGTTAAGAGATTAAAGTATTCGGGTACAGAAGGGTACGGTAGGTAGGTACTTTAGTTTATAAAGACATGCTAATTGGTGTAAAATCAACTGCCCACCCGTTGTTATAAACAAAACTAGCTAAGTTCCTTTTTAAACGTGTCACTTATCAGATTTGTTACCTTACTTTACAAGGCCGTAGCCAGGATTTTTTTTTTTGGGGGGGGGGGCTGTGGCGACTGTTATCCTATCCAGTGTAAAAGTTTTCTTGATAATTCAATTGTATCTATCGTCTCTTTAAAAGTTATTTTACGCATTTTTAGAGCAGTAAAGTTTAGAATTTGCAAATACAGCTGCAGCCCAATCCCCCCCCCCCTCTCCTGGCTACGGCCATTGTATTTTAAAATTAACAACTGTCTTTGGAAACTGGATCATTTCGTATTCAAGACGAAGTGAGCATCCACTTGTAATATGCAGCCGGGCGGGAGGTGGCAGTTAAGTGACAGCTCACCGGATAGAGGACAACAGGGGCTGATTGCACGTGAGTCCTGTCCTGATGGATGACGCTCTGCAGCAGTCTGCAGGTCAAGTCAGGTGCCAGCAGCATTTGACGACATCTGATTATTATGCATGGACGAGGTTATAAAGCGACAGCCCGTACCAACCCTAACAGCGAATTATGTACGGTACTCAAAATTGGGTTCTGGAAGGGGGACCCACTACCTTAGAAAACTCCCGATTGAAATGAGAGCGGCGAGAAATGCTACTTACTTCCCTAAATTGCTTGGAAACCATCTATTAGAGAAAGCTTTCTACCCTGTCACTGAGGCACTAGCACAATGATAATGACAGAACTACCTGATTTTGACGATTTGACTTTATACTCAATCAGAGCCTTAATTATAATATTGATCGTTTTTTATATTTTTATTTTGACCGTAAGTAATTGTAATTGTTCTCTAATAAGCCTTTAAAATTTAATGTATTCTTGAAATTACCCCAGTGATACAAGTCTCTTTGAGTATACTTAGTACTGGGGTAGACTCTGTAAAATGCACAAGAAAAACTGTAATATACTATTTACTTACTTACTTGCAGGCGCGGATCTAGAATGAGACCAAGGAGGGGGCTAAGATTAGATTTCGAATTTGTTTTGAAAAATAGGGCTGAAATATTGGGGTTTTACGCATTTTGAGAGCAATAAGGGTTCTATATTATAGGTAATTAATACAATAGAGCACAAGGGGGCCCCGGGGGTCTCCCCCGGGAGAAAATTTGTGAAAAATAGGACTGAAATAGTGGGGTTTTACACATTTTGAGGATTGAGGATCCTAATGACCTAATAGATCCGCGCCTGCTTTCTTGTCAATTACATGTTGATTACTTGTATTGTCTAATTAAACAGAAATATATATTTATTTATTTATTTATTTATATACTCCAAAAAAATTATATAAGCAACGTCACTTTGGATCATTTTCACCTCCCACAGCCTGAAAATATGTCAGATCATGTATTCATAGGCTATAGTGTAGTGGCATCAGATTTTGGAGTGACCACAGCTTACTTAATTCATTTGAAGGAAATAATCATTTAGGGTTCTATTTGTTATGGGAGTGCCCTGTCATTTGTGACCACATGTTGAAACGGTTAATTAAGTCATTATTGTTGTGTTGGTGATGTATTCCATCTGGTTATGTCCACCTGTTGGGGTTTTTATTTGTATGAACAATAAGGGTAATAATATTATATGTTGTTACATGCTTTACTTACTAGGGTACAATAATTCGTAATGTGCAATACAATTTTCGCATTATACATTGTCAGATTTTTAGCGAATTCTTATATTTTCAAGAAAATATGGTTTAGTTGCAATTGTAGCTAATTGGCTATGCAGCAGTTTCATTTGACTCCGGCCGTGAAAGCCTTTGCAGTTACATACAATCCTGTATCGGAAGAAAGACGGTTCAACAGTAACTCAATATTTTCCAACTACGATACTGTATGTACATATGAGTCGTCTAGTATCAAAGTCGCCAATGTAATTTTTGACCAATTTTTCAGAAACCACAAAACCTGTAAATACAGTACAAGTAATATACGGTATTAAACTAAACTAATAGTTCAGTGACTGTATTGCCAGTTTAGATTAATACAGTATATGATTTTTACTGTATTTATACAGGTTTTGCGGTTTCTGAAAAATTGGTCAAAAATTACATTGGCGACTTTGATACTGGACGTCTCATATATGTTTAAATGCTAATAATGCAGGTACCCAATGGATAAAAATAATTTCTCAATCGTTCTACCTGGTATGGGAGGATCAGACGTTGACCCAAGCTATGGAGAACAGAGTTAGTGCATTTGAAATGAGGATATACAGACGATTGCTGCGCATAGCTTGGAGAGATCGTGTCGAGGTCCTGAGGCGAATGAATACAGAAGCCGAGCCTCTAATGACAGTTAAGAAACGGAAACTAACATACTTCGGCCGTGTGATGAGGAAAGAAAAATATCGCGTTCTGCATATAATCCAAGGGAAGATAAGGACTTATGGAAGGACGGCAGAAGAATAACATCCTGGTTGAAAAAAATGAAGCAGAGGTTTGGCAAGAGCACGACTTCTCAGAGCAGCAGTGTCTAAGCTCCAAAATAGCCATGATGATCGCCAATCTTCGTAAGAAGAGGTACATAGAGAAGAAGATAAATAATTATGACGGCTCAGTTTCGAATATGGCCAGGCGTCAGTGGCTAGTAAATGAGTAAATCCTTTTTCCGACAGAATTGAGTTGTAGAGGATTGTCAGAAAGTTTTGATTGAGATTTCAGTCTTCCTCTTCGCAGTGGGAAATTGTGGTTATCACCAGTTACAAATTAGAGCCAGGCCCAGGACTTTGTCTGCCGATTGGATTCCTAGCAAGTTTGCGACTCATTAAGAGCTGCTGAATAATTTAGTGAGTTCCCCAAGTTATAGGAAATAGGGGGAGGGGTTCTATGCTACTCAGTTTTTCCGGTTGCCGCGAAACTTGCCCTTTTGGCCTGCCGAGGAGCTGTAATAAGGCTTACTTGCCAAGCCATAATTTAAAACTTGTAATTTGTGCTGTTGATGTTTCCTCATATCTTAATTAGAGAAAAACACTTTGTAGATGAACTTGGACCCTTCTTAGTAAATTGAAAAAAAAAAACTTGGGTTTCCTTTTACAGTGTAATCGTGGTATGTAAATGTAATATTTAATTTTTTAGTACTTTTGTTCACTATTTGGAGTTATTTTACTAGTAGTATTTACATGTATATTAAGTAAGCTCTTTTAATGTATTGGCTGTCATGTCCTCTGTGGGCTAGAAGAGTAAGTGATAATATATGCTGAAAGTCATGAGATCATATCCATTATTATTACTATTTTTAACAGTTTGAATACCAGTTGTAATAGCTTACTTCCGGCCTTGATTCCGGCTGGCCATGTACGATACAAGCGCACAACCTGCCAGGAGCTCCCTAATATTAGAGATTTAGCCGATCGTATCGTACCGTAGGAAGAATGCTTTCATTCGATATTTCAAGCAGAATTGTTAGGCCATGTCAATATAGCAGATAATAAATGCTCTTCGTTTATTTACTTTATGCTAAATGGCTCCTCAAATCCTAAAGAAAAAAGTAAAAATTTAAATTACTATCCCATGGGCATTGTTTGCCATTGCCCCTCCCGGCCAGTGTATGTGCTGTTCTGGTAGGTACTCTCACGAGTTGATGTTGCACAGGAAGTACCTAATTGATAATTGGCCGCAATTTAATAATCTACAATACTAAGTAATACCATTGAATATATAACGTTTAGTGCTATACAGTATAATCAATGTAGAAAACAAGTATTTTTTTCCCCGCAAATTGATGGAAAGACAGACATTTCGTAAATTGGTTTTGAGTTCCTGGGGCGTTAAAATGTGTAAACCCACTGAAATAACGAAGTCGGAAATTTCGACCTTCCTGTCAGAAATCTCTTCTTACACTAACCTAGGCTAGAAGTAACATGTAATTAGGAAATAGATTTCACGTGAAAAACGCTAGACAGGAAACGCCTGCAAAAACATGATTATGCAAGTTGTTACAATTCCACTTCCCGTGCGAATTAAACCTAAACATGGCATAAACGATAAATCATTGGAATTTTGGAAATATAGGTCACAGTGGACCATTCTTTATCGAAATGATTAAGGCAACCATTTCTAAAGTAAACCCTCAGCCAAAATTTTTAATCCGCCACTGCCCAAGTCTAATTTTTATTATTTCATTGTTTCAGATTGCTTGCATCTGCAGCTTTATCGCGACAGCCGTGATCGATATAAACAGGGTCAAACCAAGGCATCGCTTTCTCTTCAACACTTCCTCGGCGTAGAGACTGGATTTACACTAGACAAAGAATCAAACACCATTGCCATTGTGTGCCAAGATGTGACTGTAGTGCTTGCTTTTGATACTAGAGAGCGTTTAATTCAGTGGCAAGTTAAAATTTCTTGTAATCTCGGGGAAGGCCAGCAGTTCCTAGTCCTCGTCTCCCAAGCTCCTTCCAAGGCGAAAATCCCAACTGGACCTGCACGACTCCATGTACAAGAGTTCCGTTTTAGTATGACGTCCGGAGTGCCGCCGCGGTTGATCGGCTGCTGGGATATCGCCCACCTCAGGCGATATGGAGTGGTAGAAGGAAGGTTTTGTTTTGAAGGAGGATCCCTTTGTGGTAAGGGAGAGGGATTGTATGTTCTAGTGACGGATCAAGGGCAAGAAATTACCAAAGTGTTACAAATGGCTGCTCAAGGAAAACTCGCTACCCGAAGAAGAATAGCTGTACGAAAGTCATCTGTGATGGATAGCCCTCGGAAAATGCTGCAGCCCCGCTCCGAGCTTTTAAATGATTCGTTAATGGACGAACCAGAGCGGAGCTCCTCTCCTTATTGGTCTATGGAATCAAGACGGACAGAAATCGACTGCGGAGATACGACTTCAGTTCATGCAGGGAATGACTTACCAATGGCTTTGGAACGATGTGTAAGTTGTATTAGTAAGCTTGGTGCTCCTAGTATGTCGCGCTCATCCACTGCTAACACATCGAATATTTTCAATCCAGCCTGGACAATGGAACCACAACAACTTCATTGTAGCCACCAGTTCGAATCTAATGGAACACACCAATGGAGTGATAGAATTTCATTATCTTCACATGGAACGGGCAGCAGCGGGGCTTCGGAATATTCTGTACCTAGAACAATATGCATAGAAACTCCAGCGCATCCACCTTTGCCCCCCAAAACAACATCGGTGAACGCTTGTGCTTGTCCCCATTGCCCTCCTTCGCGTCCCCCTAAGTCAGCGCAAGTAAGTGCTGGTGCCACTTCTCCTGTTCGAAAATCTCACAAGAAACCTCCGATGCCCCCGCCAGATGAAGAGTGCCAACAGGCTGGCTCTTATGAAAATTACGACGTTCCTAGAAATTACCTAGCAAGTAAAGAAGTATACGATTCAACTGAATATTATGATACACCGAAGAATATTAAAGAGAATATGCCTGTATGTGAAGCATCCGGGTATGGCAACTACGATACACCGCCGCCAGCTAAAACTATTCGAAAACCATGTGGTTGTATTGTAACGTTTGCCAGACAAGCAGTTATAGACCCAGAACCCAGGCCCGAGTGCCCTTGTCAAAGAGTTATGTGTTGGGCCGAAAACTGGATGATGCTCCCATATTGCCGTAGAGGTCACGGCATAGACAACAGTGTTGCGATTCAAAAAGTCAAACTAAGTGGTCAGGGTAAAATGCCGGTTGTGAACGCTTCTGGTGAATTGGCCATTTATGCGACTATTGATAAGTCGAAGAAAACAAAGAAGGCCGAAACGTTACAAGAATCGAATTATGTAAATGTCAGTGTACCAGGCCAGGAAGCTAGCGAAGGAACTAATTATGAAAATATCGACTTTGCTCAATCGTTAGAGTATTATGAAAATGCAAAAGAGTTGATTCAGAGAGCAGGGCTTCATAAAGATCATTTAAACGGGGAACAAGGCGGAAACGAAGGGTGTCAAGTATCATTTTATGTAAGTAATGGAGTGCGAATGTGCAATAAATGTGGACATGAGTGTCAGGCTAAATCTAGTAACCAAGATAAACAGGAAGACTATCTTATGATGGAGCCTGGTCAAGGTGGCAATTTTATCCAAAGGGCCCCAAAGAAACCACCCCACGGTTATCTGCCCATGTTTCCAAGCAATAAAAATGAAGTAGCCAAAATTTTAGCCAGCCGGGGACTGCCAGTAGAAAAGTCTGCTAGTGTTTCTAGTTTGCCTGGATGTGGGCGAGGTCGAGAAACTCGTGTTCCAGGCTCTGCAATGATGGTTATGCCTCCTTTCCGGAGATTACTTGACTCTGAAGATGCTAGGCGAAGAATCACTTCTCGTAAACGATCAAGTTCCGCAGATTCGTCCCGATATCTTGAAGATTTAGATGATGTTGAATCAAGAACAAGTTCTCCATCTTCACCAATGCATGCTGTTGAAAAACCCACGTCCAATTCGTTAACTTCATTGCCTTATCAAAGCCCGAAAAAAATGGTCGTAGAGACAAAAGAAACAGCACCAGTAGCGGAACCTGAGGAAGAATTGTGCGATACCACAATCGTTGAAGACGGGTACGACTGCCATAGTAGCTCTGGTTCTCTTCAAACACTCGTACATGATACAGCAACTAGTCCAAGCGATGTCCACATAAGGAGGTCTTCGAGTGTGCCGTGTAAATCGGGGAATAACAGAGATAGCTCCAGTTCCAACGATTCCGGAGTATCAACTGGGTCATTAAAGCAAAGGAGCCGCGATTTCGCTGAATTTGAATTACCACTAACAACAGCGCAATCTGCCAGAAGGCATCAATCAGCATTGAGACATTCCAATGGCGCAGCATGTTTGCACGCTTCTTTGCCAAGGCGTTCCAAGTCTTCAGATCCGTTGAGAGAACTAACTTTCCAGTTCCAAATGACTCGAATTCCGGCCAAGTCCTCTTCAGCGGAGGCAGAGGTTCCTGTTTGCCCAACCAAAAAAGGTAAATATCTTCGTTTAATTATAGTTGAATAACTTTGTTTAAACTAAAGAACCGCGAGCTTTGTGTTTGTCAATAAAAATCTCTGGGTCTTTTGACTTTGAAGTTGGAAAGTTTTCACCCACTTTGACGGTTGGGTCTGTGAGTTTTTAGAGTGTAACCCATTCTGATGATTCAAAAAGTAAAGAAAACTAAGACGAAACTAACTAGAATTGCGAAAGTTTGAGCTACACTAGGTGGCTCCCGTCTATTTTCCTGATATAAGCTATACAGTTCTCTCCACATCTACAAAGTGAGACAAAGTTGCCATCAAAATAATGGTGCAACGTATTACCTGCTGTTTTCAAGTTACATTATCGGATGCTTCTAATTTATTGTAGTTTTCCTGGAGTGTAGAAATTTGAGAACTAACTTTTCAAAAACTAGTTTATATCTATGCTACGAATATAAATTGTACAAATAATGTACCAGCCGCGCGGGTCTACTGAGCATCGCCGTGCCCGGGGGGGTGGTCCATGGGGTCCGGACCCCCCCCCCCCTCCGAAATAAATTTAAATTTTTGTATGTAAACCTGTATGGTTTGAAGAATTTATCCATTAATTCATTAATAAATTACGTTAAAAACATTTTTGGACCCCCCCCCCAAATTAAAACCTGGGCACTGCCTTGCTACTGCGTACATAATATTATGTCGTTTTTTTTTTTAAAGCGATTTGATCTAGCCCTATTGTATTGTCGACGTTTGGGCTTTCTTTCTAAAAAATTTCTAGCAATTGCGATGTATTGTTTCATTTTTGCTGCAGGCTTCTTCAGTCCCAATGATGGTACGACTGTTCCCTACATGGATTCTCGGAGCACAAGTAGTGGCACATCTGACATGTCCGACTATATCGAAACTTTATCCATGTCTTCCCATAGTTCTTCAGAAACACACGATGCAAGCAGGTAAATTGGCAATTGATTGAACTGAACCGGGTGCTCAACATACATATATGGGGATTGAATAAATAGTGGAATAAAATTTTTCGAAAGTACAGTACATCTTTAAGAACCTGCACGAGTGAACTCGTACAAGCTTTCCTATTCAACAACTAGGTATTGTAATAATTCCATGGTAAATAATTGTCCTACGGTTAAATTCCGGTTGTCTCGACTTTTCCTATCCTAAAGCACTGAATTGATCAATGGGACGATTGCATATTATATAGAACGGGCAGACTAATATAATACAACACTGTAGTAATGGCAGGGTATGCAATGTATTGGGGCATGCATTATCCATAATTTCTTCAAAAAAAAAATATGTTTTATTTAAAACCAAGACTTTACTTGGGAAAGAGGCCTGATCGATTTTTTTTATTCTATTTAACATCTAAAACATAAAGTTAGAAATCATCGATAGAAAGGTTCCACAGAAAAATAATGTTTCAGTAATTTTTTATGAGAATTGAGTCTTTTATTTTTTGGTCTATAGAACCAAACTATCAAGGGGCAAGCTGCCAATTAGGTTTTGATTATATTCATAACGACTACAATACATGTGAATTTAAAAGAAATAGTTGGAGTCGTTTTTTATTAATAATTTTTTTAGTCATTTTTTGGAGGGTAAAACCCCCCAAAATTGAGTTAAACCAAAATAAAAAAATGAACTATAGGCCTATATGAATTTTTAAAAAAATACTATTACGACTAAAATCCTAAAAATGCCGTACTTTTAAAATTTTGTAATAAATAGGCTAAGAACTATTGTAGCATTGTACTATTGTATAGGAACGTAGGTCTACATTGTTTTTGTACACATTTTTTTTAAATAGACTTGAAATAAATACTGGGCATACGTATGTTGCATTATTGATAACAAATCTTATGATTTTACAGCCATTCGGTGGGACTGTTCTGTATATCCACTTAGTTACGACCGCAAACGTATAATGCCTACCCAATACCATAGCGTGCCTGGACCGTGCAATATTGATTGTTTCAGATTTTCTAGAATAGCAGTCAGCTCGACATTGCGACCAAGGTCTGGAAATGAATATCATAAAATTGATCGTTCAACTATAAGTACAGATATGGTTGTTAAGGTTCGTATAGTTTTTAATTGCTGCACTACTCTACGAAATTCTAAAAATAGGTAGGCCTAGGTCAGGGACGGATCAAGCCCATTTTTTTGGAGGGGGTAGTTGTGGGTCAAAATAGGAAAAACATATGTAGGATCGATTAAATCAGAGCGCAATAAATTAATTTATAATAGATTACCAATTTATTTATTTTTTTTTTTGGGGGGGGGAACCAAAAAGTGTACAAAAGACGAGACAACGCCATAGAACGTAACAGCGGATTGAACATTTGATGAACTACTAGCATATGTTTAGGAAAATCTCCATATGGATTTTCATCCCAATGAAAATTCTAAAACAATGGAGTAATTGGATGCGCGCCCTCAAGTTATTAAAAGTCGCTATTTGGAAGGTTAAAATATTAGCGTCTTTACTTGTATATTACGCGATTTTTTTTAATGAATAAAAGATTAAATCGCGTACAAACAATTTAATGAATGTATCCGATTAACCTCTTCAATCGCCTCACTAAGTAACCTCATAGGTACTTGTGTGGAGTTACGACACGTCTCCGACCGCAAGGTGTGTAGAGACTCGCAGAAGTACAAGCCCGCTACCACCCTGCCACCGAAGTTTAAGTCAATGGCGTCAACTTAGCTTTAATCCCAGCTGTTGAATTTAGGCGCATATTCCACCTACGTCAATAGTCAATAGTAAATGTGGTATTGACGGACATTTCAATTTTTCATTGATACTCTACATCCCACTTGTTTTTTCAACTATTGATCACTTTTCTTCTATTGACACGTATGCGCCAAATTTTTTAAATTTGTTTGCATTTGTTTTTTATTTGTTTTCTTCGTACACTTATTATTTTAAAAAAACCTAATAATAGTAGGAGATCCGAAGTAAGATCGACCTTCACCGATCTTAGCCTTAGCTTTAATCCCAGCTGTTAAATGAACCAAATGGACGCTGGTAATGGTGTTTATTATTGATGTTTTGTTTGCAGCAAGGCCAACAGCTTGGGCACTACTCCGCTATACCTCCGCTGGCGGAGAAATCAGAGTCACCGTCCCCTGGGTATATTAGTGCTTCTCCTAATCGTGAGATTCCATGTGATGAATTTTAAAGGTAAATCTACTAGGCCTAGTTCTTATTTATTTATTCTGTATTTTGTACTTATTTATTTTACGTTACTGGTTAATTGTAAGAGTGGGCCGAGAGACTCAAAATTCCCCTAGTGTGTAAATAATGTGAAGTTTCATTTTTTCTTAACTTCATACTGTATGCATAAGTATGTAGATGCAATAACGCAGTTTGAAATGTTAAAGCGTCAGGGCATTTTAATAGCCATTTGCTATATTCAGTCTATTTTTTTTCCCACCTAACGCCTGCTGTAAGCAACCCTGTCAGCCTGACTCATATCTGTACTTGGTTAAGTAATGGTTTCGCCTGTTTCATTGCGTCAATGATAAGCTTGTCTATTATCGCTTGTAGCCGATGTTGGTTGACATCGAGGACAGTTTGCCAATGGCCAAAAATTTATACGGAAACAATATAAAGAACCGGTCCGAGTTTACTCGAACATGTTATCCAATTTAGGAATTAGTAGATACAGAAAATTAGTAATTTCGTGGTAAATAATTTTCCTATGGATAAATTTCGGATATCTCGGGGGGGGGGGGGGGGGGGGGTGTCCACCTGACGGCACTGGAGGTCTGGAGGTGAGGTAAATTCTAGATAGGCCAGACCAACACATTACCACACAGTAATAATGGCAGGGCACGCAATGCATTTGACCGTGAATTTTCTATCATTTTTTCAAAACCAAAAAGTTTTTGCGAAAGCAACCTGTCCGGTTTCTTTACTCAATTTAACACCTAAAACATGCCTGAAGGTAGAACTCACCGATCGAAGGGTTTCGTAGGAAATTTTTTTTTTCATTTTTCATTCAAATAGTTATTATTTTTTTTACCCCCTGAAGCAAACTATCAAGGGGCAAGCGACCCCCCGCATTTTATTAACATTAATAACGACTACAATATATGTCAATTTAAAAGAAATCGTTGGAGCTGTTTCTGAGAAATAATTTTTTTAGACGTTTTCTGGGATTTTTTTGGGAATAAAACCCCTCCAAATTAAGTTAGTTCAAAATAAAATAAATGGTCCCGAGGTGTAATTTTTGTGAACCTACATGCTAAATTTCATCAAAATCGACCGAGTGGTTTGCCCGGAAATCGATGAACAGACAGACAGACAGACAGAGCTACAGACAGACATTTCGTAAAAACCATTTTTTTGGGTTCCTTATACTAAAGCTTTCCTTATACTACGTATAAATTGGAAAGCAAAAATATCCGAAATCCATGGGGTCGTTGCATTGGACAAGGGCCTTTAAGTAGGCCTGGGTCCATAAAAAGTAATTCAGGGCATTATTACTAACCCTGTCAGCCTGGCGGGGGGAGCGAGTCTGTTTATTAACTTGAGGCACCCTAAGGGCAGACTCCTTCACCTCTGGGAGCTAAAGCTAATTTTAAACAGAGAATAAACGTAATTTGACAACATCAAGTAAGATAGGCACTTGTTACAAAATATGAGGACGTTCTAACCATAGTAAGCGAAATAGAAACTCTGGTTGCATCGATAAGTAAAAGAAGAGCTCATTGGATTGGACATTTGCTTCGACACGCGAACTTCGTAAGCTGCATCATAGAGGGAACAATAGCAGGCGTCAACCGTACTTGGCGCCCGAAAAAAGAGTATCTCCACCAAGTTATGGAGGGGCCAATACATACGTGGAGCTGAAGAGGGCGTGCCTGGATCGAGGGGAGTGGAGGCATCGATGCCACATGATGCTGCCAACCAGCCAGCCGGCTGTAACTTTAAGAAGGCCCATGAAATTTAAGCTGCATTTAACAATTTATTTATTTATTTACTGTTACGAGTTACCTATTTAATCATTTACAATAATTTTTAGTCCTGCATCTCAGATGACTTTGTAGTGCAGTCCGATAAATTCCTAATCCTGTTGGACACAGCAGACTAAATTATATTTTGGACATTTCACCAAAAGGTAAATGGATGGATTGTATCATGAAGTTTGCATTCTTTAACTGCATTTTTTTTTTCAGATATAGCGTCATGGAACAATTCCACATCGTGAATCCAAACAATATCACTCTGCAAGCTGGAACTTATTACCAATTATGGTGGCATGTCCGGAGGAAAATTCAAATTTTTCAGAGCGGCTGTACCTCTAAAGTAGACGTTTCATGCTCCGTGTTGCAGACAGACGGATCATGTTCCTACATCGAACCCAACAGTTACATTAATGCTGGCTCTGTTAAGGTTGAAGCAGCTGCATTGGCGAGGCGAATGCTCATTTTGCGATAGTTTTGATTTGATATGCTAATACCAATTCATAACACTGGTTAATATGTCAGACTCTTTAATTAAAATATATTGGGCTACTATAAAAAATCATGAAATAACTAACCACTTATACTACTGGTGATCTGTAACTTATTAGGTGCCCCTGGTTGAGAAGGAGTTGCCTATTCATTCTGACTTTGCTGTAGAGTGAGTTCCACGATCATATGCATTGTAACAGTAATGCGTTATCGATATTTTTCAAACGATTGTGGGAAGCATTGAGCGAAGGTCATTAGTTACTCCCTAAAAAAAAGAAAAAAATAATTAGCCTATTTTACATTTCATTTACAGTAGTGCAGTTATAATTCTTTTAAATGTGAGTTCCGACTTCTTGTAACACTAAAAGCATAAAATGTGTATGTTTCGGATGATCGGGCTTAAAAAGCCGAACTTAAAAGGCTTACCATATAGACAGCTTCCTTGATGTGTACCGTCATATCTTTTTAATGTTTCGTGAAGATAAACCCTGTCTTTGTCAGTATTTCTGGCTGTGACCAAATCTACTACCGGGCTCTACAGTCAAATTAATGTTGAAACAGTAGAAACAGTAGTGTCTAGTCGCTCTTAACTTTAATTTTGTAAATTTTTGAAATAAATTTTAACGTTTTCAAAGCTCAAATAATCAGGATAAAGACTTGCTATTATACCTCATTTAACTACAGTAATAGCTAGGACTACTTAGTGGTATGAGTAAATTTTTAGATCTTTAGTAATGAAAGCAATAGAGAACTTTGAAGCGTTTGTGTACATTCTAGCATTATTTAATTTGATCATATTATAGACTACTAAGCGTAAAGATCGAAGTATGCACGATGACAAGACTTCGTTGTGAATAATTTTTTAGTCGTAGGACTGATTCGTACCAAATATAATTATTGAAATATTGGCCGAAGTACTTATTTCATAATAAAATTGCGATCATTGTCAATAAATTTAAGTCAATGTCTGCTTTATGTGAGTACTTTTTACATCATGTAGGGGTTATCGCTAAGTGTTAATTACGCAGCTCATTATTTTAACAACTGTAGGTAACTACATTAGGTGGCAAAAGACCTACAGGTAGAACACTGACTGGTGTGTACAGTACCTAGTTAGTAACTCAAAGTATCTACCTATAGTTTGCTCATGCTTTTCATATCAAGTTCAAGAAATACTCCTCTGAATTTTGATAAATAGTAGTCGGCACAAACACAATTTGGCCATA
Organism: Psococerastis gibbosa; assembly: GCA_963971405.1. Lineage (NCBI taxonomy): Eukaryota > Metazoa > Arthropoda > Insecta > Psocodea > Psocidae > Psococerastis > Psococerastis gibbosa. The sequence continues at coordinate 27,145,412 of OZ020488.1, read as the reverse complement.
GTTAGAAAATAATGCCAGGTAGGGTTAGATCCACGTATTTAAAAACTGTGGCCAAATTGTGAGAGTGCCAACTACATACTATGTATCAAAATGTAGAAGAGTATTCCTTCTACTTTCCCTTCTCTCATGTATGGCCTTATGATCTGTATTTATTAAGAAATTAGATTTTTACAAAAAAAATTCGTGTGAGACTTGCTCTTAATAAAGGGTGACGACTTCTAATTGCTTAGGTACTTGGTGATGCAGCTGAAACCCTTACATTATTTCTTAAATAGTGGCAACCCTTTATATTCAGCAATGTACATCCAAAAGCAGGCGCATCGACATCAGTGACCATATAAGAAGGTTTTTTGTGTTGGGTAAAAAAACACAGGATTAGTGCGAGGTTTACTAACCTTTATTAAAAGCCTTCATTCAAAAAATTAGCGGCAAACAATGGCTTCAGATAGTAATTATTAGAGGATGGGTGTTCCTTAAAGAACGCACCGCCTTTTTCTTCATACATCTTTCGAGTGGTGCAGATCTTGGCGAAATTTGGGGAGAGCGCAATCTCCCGGGCACTCAGCCAGGCGCCAAGCCCGGGATCAGGCGATATCGAGACTTCAAATGTTGACTGAAAAGGCCGCATCTCCAACAGCTCTCGGTCCAGACGAGCTTTAAGTCCCGGGAATGATGCGCACCCTCCAGTAACGAATATGTTTGATGCTAGTTCACTCTGCCACAGAATATAACAAAACATTTTAAAACCGTTAAATTAAGCGCTCGCATCAAGTGATGTTTTTTTATTCATAAGTCACATAGTTGTGTTTATGGTTACCAGTCATCATGAAAATATTGCGGCAAACCATAAGCTAAGTATTGCCGACAGCAGGGAAATGTAGGGGGAAATCTGGCAGCCCTAAGATGGGAGAAATGACAAAAGAAGCGTTTTTACGTTGTCGGGTTCCTAAATTTAGTGACATCAGTGGCAAGGTGGTAGCGTGCTTGTACGTGTGCGAGTCTCAACACACCTTGCGATCGGAGACGTGCCATTCTAGAAAATTAAATATCTATGATCAAGCCCGCCTGATGGTTACAAAGCAAAGTCCATGATTGGCAACACTGCTAAGACAGAAAATTACAGAAACAGATCTCATTTATGTATCGAAAGTCTGCGGCAATAAGCGAAATACTATTAGCCTTCTCATGAGATAATGTGGATTTGCACGGAGATTGAATTTAGCATAAAAGGCAATATTGGTGTAATAATCAACAATAAATGTGGTCCAATTACCTGTTCAGCCACGGTGAACCTCTTCAGAATAAATTCCAAGGCTTCCGTTAGGCCAGCCTCATGACTTCCAATAAGGGAAGGTTGAAAAATGACCTCCGGAGCTCGAATCCGTTCAGTAGCGACGTGCAATTGATGACTTTCGCCAGGAGCCATGGTGTCCGTGGCAGCAGACTCGAAGCTCGGGTCGTGGGTGCGCAACTCAGCTTCTAACCCTATAAGACGTTCAGATTCTTCCTCGCTATCGGATGATCCCCCATCCTATGGCATGATAAAAGTAGTGTTAGCGAGAAAGTTTGACAATAATGCATGATAAAGGCCAGGGACGGATCCCCCCCCCCCCCCCCCGAGAGAAAAGCTTTATACTAGATAGAATGGACTTTTGAAGGAAATTAAGAAAATTGTTACTCAAGTATCATTTATTTATTTGTAGCTCGCTGACGTAGGCCTTAGCCCATTGAACAGCGCAAACAAGTACCCTGGGGTACATATTCTATGGTGCTTTCGCACATACGGTTTTATACATATATTAATTGGAACTTTCTTCCCATGTCCAAGGAAGTGATCTCGCGAAGCGAGCTACTCCTAATAGAGGCACTTCCTTAAAAGAGTCAGGACTATGGAATACGAAGCATTCAAGATGCTTATATCTCAGTCCTGCGAAAGAGGGGCATTCACAAAGTATGTGCTCTGCCGTCTCGTCATGCTGGCTGCACCACCTGCACTTAGTGTCACTCAGCCTATTGAGTCTGTTCATGTGAACTCTGAATGGTCCATGGCCAGTCAGTAGAGCAGCGACCATTCTTGTAGTCCTGCGATCTGTATCTATTTTATGCAGTCCGTAGTCTTCTGCTGGGTTCCTCATGAATAGTTTAGAGTGCCGAGGTGTCGAAAATGCCCAGTGTTGTAAGAACTCTTTCTGCAGTCTTTTCCGAAGTAGGTTTTTAACATATGCTGGGCCTACAGGCAGGACTGGTTCGTTTCCTACAAAGGGTGTCTCTGCGCCTTGCCGGGCTAGTCGGTCCGCTTCTTCGTTGCCTGGGATTCCCCTGTGACCCGGGACCCAAACCAATTCGATTTCAAATTGCTGACTAGTGAGTATTTTCATCTCTTGTCTGCATTCTGCAATCAACCCAGAGTTAACCACGGGGCTTGACAACGCTAAGATGGCAGCTTGACTATCAGAGCAAATGTATACTCTATGCGTACCGTGTTGATAGCTGAGTTCGAGCGCACATCTTATTGCGAAGACTTCGGCTTGAAAGACGGACGTATAGGTGCCTAATGGAATGGCCAGCTCTGTTTTAGGGGCTTCACAAAAGACTCCTGCTCCTGCTCTCCCATCAATTAGTGAGCCATCGGTAAAGTAGACTACACTGTCTAACCTTATGAAATCGGGCTTATCAAGGGCCCATTCATCTCGTTGGGGTAATCTAATCTTAAAACAGTCATCCAGACTGATCTTTCTGCCAATGTGATCTTGTGGCATTTCTGTTATGACTTCATTTGGTAGTATAGACGAGTCTCCTTTCCACGATCCATTTAGTTTGAGTCGCCAAAAAGCGACTTCTGCTTGGTTTTTAATGAAGAGATGAAGTGGTGGAATGTTGAGTAGTACCTCTAAGGCTGAAGTGGGCGTGGTTCGAATGGCTCCAGTGGCACCAATGCAGACCAACCTCTGTAGTTTTTGCAACTGTTTTTGTGCAACCCCCAGGGAAGTTCTCGTCCACCAGACAATGCAGCCATATGTAATTATTGGTCTTATAACAGCCTCATACAACCAACGGACAATTCTTGTTTTCAATCCCTATGTGGCGCTAAAAAGCCTTCGGACAATATAGAACGCTGCTGTTGCCTTGCGAATGCAGGATTCCAAGTGAGGCTTCCATGTCAGCTCTCGATCTAGTATGATTCCAAGGTACTTAACGGTTTCGGATACATTCAATTCATGACCTTTAACCGTCAGTCGTTTCTGGTTATGCATCAGTCTCCTACGAGTGAAGAGTATCACTTCTGTTTTTTGAGGGTTAATGTCCAGTCCTTTCCCCTGGCACCAGGCGACGACTCTGTTGATTGCGTCTTGCATTAAGTCAATAATAATGTTACTCAAGTAAGGGAAACGCGATATTTTTCAGGCCCCCCCCCCCCCGAAACCTTTTTCTGAAATCGTCCCTGATAAAGGCTTGACAGGGAGGGTGGACTGGTAGGGCCACTAAAAGAAGACTAGAAACGAATATGAAGGTGGTTCTACCGATACTCGAGACTATTGTCTGTGATGTAACAACCGGTTGGCCAGAGTGGTCCAAGCTAGGGTCACCCGCCAGAGCAAAAGGGCGCCAAAATCAGCCCAAAAATAATTTTATAATAACGTAGCCTAATTATTTTAATTATAGATGTAGACTAGTAAAAAATTAAAATTATGATAGTTAAATAAATAAGAATACAATTCTTGTAGTTTTGAATGCTGCTTTTGGCTCGTGACTCGTGTATGGTGATAGCTATCCATACCGGTATTTATATTTACATACTGTATATATATATATTTATATACATGGGTAAACGACGCCTGGTTTAAAATATTTAAAATACGCACGGAGCAATTTAGGATCTCAGGATCTGCTTGGTGGGCATTTTAGAATCGGTTAATTTTTTTTAAATTTGAAATTAGTAATACAACAAACTGAAGCAATTAAAGTATGTTAAAACGTCATCTCAAGTAAGAAAGAAAGTGTTCGTATCCCATATGTACAGTATAGATTAATACACGTAGGAAACGATGTAACTTCGAAAACCATTCAGCTTACTGAAGGAAATAATAGATGGACAGATACCTTATTGATAGCTTTGTAAACATCCCAATCTTCATCTCTCATCCCAAAATTGTCTTCTTTCTTTTCTTTTCTTGCTAGTTGACTAATAAGACGCATGCGCTCTTGTGCGGCAGCCGTCCTTCTTTGGGCCAAGTCTCTTTTGCGTTGTCTGCGAGCCGCACGCTTCGAGAGTAACTCTTCTCTTTCTTCGCGCATTTGCGACAACCATGCCTCCATTTCTACCTTACCCCGTACTGAAACCCAGTTCAAGTACATTTTGAATACATAGTAGTATTATATGGTACCTACATATAACACTGACATCAAATTAACTTTGGTTGAAGGTTATAACCGAAATTAGAGGATATGGAAAAAAACTGAGCTTGGCTGGATTTGAACCCACGATCTACGCCTAACCGGGGCGTCGTCTTAACCGCTATGTCTATCTAATGTTTAATAATAAGTATTGCTTTAAATATAAGCAGCCCTAATAAGGGTATTCACAATGTTGAAGTTATCGAGTTATCCCTAGTTGAGTGTTTTAAGTCGAGTTTAGTTAACACTCGTGGAAATAGATAACTAAGTTAACTAAACGCACTTCAGTCTTGTCTAAACTAGTTAAAGTGGCGATTGAAATGTACTTATTTCTTTATTAATTAATTAAGTTATATTAACAAACGGTCAAGTACTTTTTTGTAATCTTATTTTTTTCCTATACATATATCTCTCTCATTTTGATAAACGGCTATTCAGGCTATTTTCATTCGATTAAGCACATTAACTCACCCAAAGGTCCCCTTACAATTTGTGGTAACTTGGATTACACGTTTAAGTCGATAACTTCAACATTGTGAATTCCCCATATTTCAATAGCCACTTTATCAAATCGTAAGTATAGGAAAAAAAATAGGATTGCAGAAAAATACTTCACCGTTCGATTATGTGAACATACTTAATTTTTTTTTAAAATACTTTCCTTTCGCCACTTTAACTAGTTTAGCCAAGTCCGAAGTGCGTTTAGCTAAGGCGGGGTTTCCATTGACCTAGTTTGTGAAAGCTACCGTGATATTGACGTGGTAGCAGACATTTTTAGACTGTCTTTAATGTCTGCTACCACGTCCATATCACGGTAGCTTTCACAAACGAGGTCAATGGAAACCACGCCTAACACGCTGGTTAGTTTAGTTCTCTATTTCCACCAGTGTTAACTGAACACAACTTAAAACTCAATAGCTTCAACATTGTGAATACCCTTATTATCACTAATAGTGAAGTATATGATAAAGTTTCAAATTATCCTTCAATATAAAAAATAAAGTCCAGCGTAATAAAAAACCGGAGCAAATCAACTCCTACTACAACACGAAACAAGTGAAGACTGAGATTTCTCGGATGGAGCGATATTATGGATTAGTATAAAAAAATGTTCTAATTCAAAAAGTCAGTTTTTTCCCAATTTTGGAAGACATCTGAAGCCTAATCGAAACACTAAAATAAAAATACTCAAGATAGGCAAGAAATTACTCTAACTTACTGATTTGAGGCTGAGATGATGGCTTTTGTTCCTCTCCTGCTTCCGCCGCAAGACTGGCAGACTGTATTTTTTCCCTGATGTAATTGATTTTTTGCTGAGAAGTTGCAATGGCGCGGCCTAGAGTAGCCACGTCTGGCAGCTCAAGACATGCTAAAGCCTTTTTCAAACTCTTCATCTGACCTGTCTCCAATAGCTCTCTTGCGTCTAAAAGTTGATTTAAGTTCTCTTCCTCTTCTTTCAGCTGAATAATTATACAAATATCATTAATAATAATTTAATTCATACATTGCAAAAGTACATTTCAAAACTTTGAGAACTGTGATGTACTGTATGAACTGTAAATTAACGCTTGAAAACTAATATAATAGGGCACTCTTGTAGGCTAGTTAAGTCATAACTATTTTCTCACATAATGGAAACTATTAATGTTTACTAGCATTTTCAAGCTAAGTCAGCTGACCGAACGGCCGAAAGAGCACTTCCGATTTCCCACTTTTTCATATTATTATGTAACACTGAAATGACATGGAACTTGCCTTCTCTTCCCTTTTTCTTGCATTTATTTCAATTAGACGCCTTTGAAGCTCTCGTTTCTTTTCTTTCTGCTGATCTGCAGTGAGTGTCACAGGAACCACAGGTGCTATGTAGGCGAGTTGAATGATATGCACATTAGCATTGTAATATTCAGGATTTGACCAATTTTGTAGCTCTTCTTGATAATTCTCGGCAACGTAAGTGTGTTCGTGGACAATTTCCTGAGTAGAAAAATAACTTTAATTGACAGTTGACAAATAGATACAAGACAAGCTACGTTACAGGTTTACTGGTTTAGGCTCTAGGCCATTTTCCGACGAAGAGAGCCTGATGACGAAAACATGAGCATTTGCTGTTATATTTGCTCATATGTATTTTATATTTACCTATACGAAGCAGAAAATATTGAAACTTCAACGGTATTACTACTTTCTATATTTATGTCCATATTACTTTCTGATTTTAAGGACAAATCTTAATATTTTAATTTAAGTACAGTACAATACCAGGTAAAGAAACCATAACTTTTGAATACCTAATTACTAGTGCTTTGCATTGATTTCAAGAATGTGGACAGTGAGAGTAATTTGGACGATATTGAATCTGTGTGAAATGCTAGAGCAACGCTATACCTAATAAGACTCAAACCTCAGACTCGTTAACGAACTTGGATAAGTCGGTTCCATGCTATTTCGGTAACTAACAATTCTGATATACATGTACAAATGTGTCTTGTACCTCACTACAAGTAGATCTACGCCCATGAAACACCATTCAAATAATCATCATAAGGCGGGGTTTCCACATACGTCAATGGTCAATGGTAAATATGGTTTTGACGTGGTAGCAGACATTTTTAGTATGTCTTTAATGTCTGCTAAAACGTCAATACCACATTTACCATTGACATATGTGGAAACCCCGCCTAATACTATACCATACCTCAGCCCGACTGGGAGTAATAGCATTTACATGTGATGGATACTTCAACTGTAACAGGCGATGGAGGAATCCAATAATGTGGAAGCCACCGAGATTAATGCGTCGGCTGTGTTCAGGTACTGTGCGCCCCCTCAATATGGGAATGATGTGTAAAGCTTGAAACCCCAGACTCAAAATAATGCCACTCTTATCGCCGTGCTTCTGTCGATAGGCCAACAGGCAGTCAACGGCGTAGCCAACTTTTGGTATGTTGTACGTCTCAAATAGCAGCTCACTCATCACTGTCAACAACATGTACAATTAATAAGACTGGATAGTCCCTAACATTCACGGGGCATTTCCAGATGTTTCAACTGCTATTGTACCATTTCTGTACCTCAGGTGTACTGTGTACAGCACTCACACCAAAGAGAACGTAGCCTATTCAAAAAACACCTGTCATTTTTTCCCTTTTGTTATTACTGAGAAGACGTCGAGGACTAACTTTGGTATACATACGTACACGCATTTTCCAATATCAACTTACATTGCCGAGAGTAGTTGAGGTTAAGAAAAGCTTCAGTAATGAAAATAGGATGATCTACTCTTCCCTCAGTGTCAATGCCAAGCCTAAGAAAAATATAATCCAGCACTTGCTCCATAGCTTCAAATTGCGTGACAATGTTTCGATCGAAAGGAGTTTTCAATTGAAAACGAACGGCTTCAATGTTTGCTATTTCATTTCCAACTTGCAATTCGCCACCGCTGTCCTACAATTTAGAACCAAAATTTTTAGCAGAGGAACGGCCAATCGAGAGATTGACAACCAGTCAAGGAGGACCCTACACTATCACTATGGCTTTACCTTTTTCCCTTTCTCTTTTCTTGTTCTTGCAATGAGATTTTTAAAAACCAATCGAGGCTTATCATCTGTGGCCCAACCGACCCGGCAAAGACATGAGCCTATAAAAAATAGGAACATAAAATAAGCGGAGGAATGCCTAAGAATTGGCATTCAAGTTCACTTCATAGCAACAGCTAGTTAGTTGAATAGGCCTATCATATTCATTTATAATCATAGCGATCAGCCATTCCTTACCGTTGTCAATAACAATTGGTGTCTTCATTGTCTTGCTTTTTTTAAACTTCTCAGAATATTTAAAGAACTCGTCAGGTGGAGACCTTATATCTTTCAATTGATATGTATTGTTGCAGCTGTTACTTTCTGGGTTGTTACTGTCCATTTTATGTAAATGAAAACTGCTATTCAACTAACAATCAACATAGACTCCAGACGGTAGACAGACAGAGTAGAGAGTAGAGACTAGAGAGTAGAGGGACGCGGGTCGCGGACATTGAGTGTTTACTTTGGTCGTGGCCCATATAATCTAAAACCACGATATACGGTCTGCCCTGGTGGAAATGCAGTGAACTAAAATTATCAGTCATCAAGCATTGACAAGCAATGGCTGTCAAAATGTTTGTGATTACAGTATATTCATTATTTGTTTAGTGTTGTGTTTTAAGTGAAAATTATGTTAAAAAAAACTTTCATATAGGTTTTGCATTAGGTAAAAGTCTTAATCTCAGCTTTATCCTTAAAATAATATTTAACTTAATTTTAATTTAGGTAAAAATACATTTTTGTGTTTTAAACCTTTTCATTTCGTAGCCCTATTCCCTTTTAATTACATGGGCAAAAAAGAATTTGAGTAAATTTCTGCAAAAACTGCATGCTGTATAAAACCCCAAACCCTTTCTTCAAGCCCCGATCGCCGTAAGGCGTAAACAAACGATTTTTTGCTGCAATGTTCAAATGTTGGTAGAGAGTGTTCTGTAGCTAGCGCTATCTAGTTTATTATACGTGAAGTATGAACTCACAAATTAACAAATAACAATATGGCGCTGTCCGCTGTAAAGCAGGACATTTCAATAACATAAAAAATGTATTTGAGATAAAATTTATATACTGCCAGTGTAAACTTCATTTGTGTGGTGGAAAAGTTATTATTTATTCATCCCGAAATGGAGGTGGATGATATTGGAGATGGGCCTGAAAGTGCTGAAAATGTCTTGCAACGGGATGCCCAGGGAGGGTAAGTAGTTGTATTGTTATTGTTTCAAAATACGTTGTTTGAGCTACTACCTTCAAATAATGGACGGTTCTTTATTAATGTTAGGCAGTTTGCATCATCTGGCACTTGGCAAGTTTACACAGGTTTGCCCATTACTCATTAACCTTAGATTCCTTTGTTGTGGCTTGATTAGAAGTAAACAACCTTGAACCTAAGGCTATGTTTTGCTGGACTATGATACTGATTAATTTGTTCCAGCGGATCACTTGGACTACTCCTTCGCTATGATAGCCAAAATTCTCTTGATGAAAGCTCACAAAAACATATTCCTCGAGTAGGCGTTCAGGAGAAGCCGCCTTATGTTAGTGCACAACATACGTCAAAGGCTTTTCAAGTTCTTAATTCAATGAGAAGGTATGTCGGAGAACGAACTTTTGTGGTAGTTATTAGCTTCGTATCTATCTATCTGTATAATTAATTTTTATTTTTCATTTCTTTTCTTCTACTTTTTATCTTAGAAAATGCTACGTACTATATGCATAATATGTAATATAATATTGTTATTGAAATTGTACTGCTCATTAGTCCTCCTGTTACACATGTTTGTAATACGTCACTCCCCTAATGCTTAACCGAATGGTTCTATTAGGGGAAGCCCACTGTTCAATAAGTAAATACTGTTTATGATCCATACTTATTATTATTACTTATATCTGTACTTGGTTAAGTCATGTTTTCGCTTATTTTATTGTATCAATGGTAAGCTTGTCTCAGCGTGTATCGCTTGTTGCCGGTGTAGGTTGACATCGAGAACATTTACCAGTTTGCCAATGATCAAAAATACATACGGGGCCGATGCAAATAATGTCCGAAATCCATGGGGTCGTTGGCATTGAAATAGTGACCTATGGGCCACTATTAGTAGACCTGGGTCCATAGAAAGTCGTTAAATTAATTAATTAAATCAGTCCCTGTCTTAAACTTGTGAGAAAAATGCCAGTGCGACCGAAAACAAGACAATCTGTGCACAACTATTATTTAGAAGTTGCTTCTCCAAATTGCCTCAATGAATATATTTTTTAATGTCTTTAGGGATAAAACCATGTGTGATGTAATTCTGGTAGCTGATGGCATAGAACTGTATGCTCACCGCACCGTCCTAGCTGCGTGTAGTCCCTACTTCTTGGCCATGTTTTCACGTTTCGATGAGAGTACGAAAGATCGTGTGCCATTGCAAGGTGTTGATGTCGATGCTTTGCAGCTACTCATAGATTACGTGTACACTAGTGAAATACTCGTTACCGAACATAATGTACAGGTATGACTTTCATTCCTTCATATAGGAAATAAATGTTATAAAGTAAGGAGTTAAGGATTTAATATGTGATGGTAGCCGGTAGCATTACCATAAAACCAGTTGAATAGTACACGTCACACATGTGTGAATAGATACAAAAACTCTTCATTGCTCTTACCGCCAAATGACTCGGTAGTAGGTACATGAGATTATTTTTCACGCATTAAATTATTAATTTAACTATGGAAGAAGTTGTTCCAGTTTTTGGGACGTCAATCTTAAGAAAACTATTGCCCCAATTTATCCACCAGTGCCTATTCACTTTGTTCTAAAGCAGAGGTGGTCATTTACAACACAGAAATCTAACCATATGCTGTATACTAACATATTATACCGTGTCGTATCAGTGAAGCTTAAAATGCCTATGTAAGTATTGCTATATTTTTAAACGGGCTTCGTTCGTATCTGTGAATCCTTTGTGTAGAGCGTGCCAACTAAGCATGAGGGCTGTCACTACATTATTGTTTCTTCTTAGCAATTGAAGATATAAAGGTATAAAAAGACACACATGCGTGTTCTCTTTGTGAACTCTCTTACGCAATAAAGGTAATTTTATCACAATAGTGTCAAAAAATCTTTGAGTCAACGTAGTATACGTACATTTACTTAAGGTTTTCATTAACGGCTAGCCAATTAACTGACAAATGCATTATTCTGCTTTTAGGCGCTCTTACCTGCTGCGAACCTTCTCCAATTAAACGATGTTCGAGAGGCATGCTGTGACTTCCTTCAGGCTCAACTGCATCCTACCAACTGTCTCGGCATCCGGGCCTTTGCTGATCTTCATGGTTGTCTAGATCTCCTAACTCAAGCCGAGAATTATATCGAACAACATTTTCAGTAAGTTTGACCTATTCCACCGACGTCCTTTTTCAATGTGAATGTGTCATGACGTGGTAGTAGACATCATTAATAAGGCTCTGCCATATTTTAAGGAGACTCTTATGTAGATACTTAACTTATGTATTATAAATTAAGTTATAATATAGCAGAGACTTATTAATGATGTCTGCTACACATTCATATTTGAAAAAAGACGTTGGTGGAATAGCCTCCTATTGCATGAGTGTGATAAAACCAATTTATGCTCATGCCCCCTGCCTAAAAAATCCTTGTTCATAAGTTAAGTATTTCAAGAAGTGCAATTAATTCTTCTTTTGTCGGCACTAGAATCTTGGTATAATGTATCAAGAGGCAATTAGGTTCTCACCTGTGGCGTATTAATATCGTGTAGGTTATTTACAATCTTTAATCGGAGGGAAGTAGAATTCATTTTTATTTATATTAATTAATTAATTAATTAGGCAAAACCTACAAATTGAAAGTTTTTGGTTACACGTCTTGACGCAACAACCCAATGAGGCTCTAGGACTGGTACAGGATCCTCCCTCTTGACCACTGCTCTATTTAAGGGTGTTTTAGTCAGTAACAGGTCCGGCCGCCGCGTTCCTTTACCAATGGTACCCATTAGGGTTCGATGGTCCCGAGTCCGGCAGAAAATGTTTCTTTCCGTGTCATGCCCCAATTCCTAATCAAAGTATGAACTGTGGGCTATTTCTGTACATGAATACTTATATGCTTTGAATTTATCTTACAGAGAGGTTGTGGATGGGGAAGAGTACCTTAGTCTTACTTGCCAGCAAGTTTCAAAACTCATCTCCAGTGATAGATTGACTGTACCTTCTGAGGAAAAGGTATGCCGATGATTCAGTTTGGTGCTTTATTTACAGCTGGCGGAAGTCTCTTGGTGTTAGACATAGGTCACTGAGTTATCTACTAAATAGGCATTAAAAAAAGCATACGATAAATGAGGATTACTGCTATCGGAAAGAGGTCCAGAAAGCAGCCTACGAGAAAATGAGTCGGTCCATGACAATATTATTGCTCTTTTACGTAGAATATAATATGAGGAACGGCAAGCAACATGGTTTTAAATAACCATGAAAAGGTACTCAGGTGGTCCATTTATAGTGCAGTTAAGTGTATGTAAGGAAACTCATGTCAGTTTTATGTAAATGTACAATATATGTATAGGCGTGTTTTGGCAGGTGTTCGAATGCGTGATATCGTGGGTTAATCACGACTTGGAGCAACGTAATGGGTATTTGGCAGAACTGATGGAGCACGTCCGCTTACCCCTGCTCCCCCAAGACTTCTTATTGCAACGAGTGGAAGAGGAACCTCTTCTGAAGCTGAATATTAAGTGTAAGTACAACGTAAACCTTGCATTCAAACCTACAATAAAGCACCCACATCTACTCCGTGTCTTTTTCGAAACAAATGCACAGCAATTTCGAGTGATGTAATTTGCAAAGGGTCCTAAAAAGACTAGTGATAATGGTGCTATGCAACTAAGGTGATATTCATTCGCAGTTCAATGTCGGTGTGGGAGTCTTCTTCAAATTCTAAATAAATTATGTGACTCTTACCAATAAATGTAAGCCACACATTAGGGCTAGGGGTAGATTGACCCGGGTTCAGTGGTTTTCCTTTTCTGCCGAGTTTTGAACGTTGAAGATCCGTTTCAGTCTAGTTCACTATCAGCTGAGCCATTCCGGACCAAAATTAACTTATCTATTTCGGGCCATTAAGTAGGACTCACAGAATATATACTGTATATTATGGGACGTAAGCATTATGGCCCACTATATCGCCCACCATTGCTGACACTATTTTAGGTTTACTGTTTCACATGGGAATTCTTGGCCATTAGTCCAGTCAAATAAGACATCAGTGCTTGCAAAAGGTCATGTAGTTCTAATTTTTTAGTATGTTGTTAGGATCACAACCATTAGTAAAAAACCAAGTTTGCCCCCCTTAAAAAGTTGTGCGACCAGCGTAATGGCCGAAAAACTTCGAAATTTTCGGACATTTTTTGGTTTTTGGTTAAAATCTCCCTAAATATGCGTTGGACCGAAAGAACCCCTATATGTAGTATTAAACTGCATTTAATTATCTACCATTTGAAACCAAAACCAAATCCGTAGGGCAATTACTTTAGAAAATACAGCATTTCGGAAACAGGCAAAATTTTCGGACATGTGGAAAATTTTCGGTTTTGCATTGTTTTTCTTCAAATAACGTCAAAAATACTCATTCCACAAGAAAGTTACTTCATACAAATTTAAAGATACTTTAATAAGCTTTCATTTGAGACGAGATAGACACCTATAGCCCTATTCGTACTAATAAATTTCAGATAATCAGCGGAAACTGTGTAATGCGAATTTTGATACTACACGTCCAGAAATAGCAGTAGACAAACAATATTACTTTACTTATGTAGGCCTATATATTTTAAATGTACTTGAACAAATTTTTTTTTACATTCACATTTTCTTCATTTTTGACGGGCCCGGTTCATGAGAGTTCCCAACAATAGGAGTCCCATCAGTGCTGCCTACATCTATTGAGGATGTCATATCTTCTTCCTCGTCGTCTGAATCGTTAAGGTCAATTGTAGTAGCATTGGTGCATGATTTGCCACCGCAGTTTTGACACAGAACGGAGCATTTAAGTCCAGTTTTACGGCAGCTGCATCTACCACTGCACCCCTTCTTACACTTGCAGGATATTTTCCGGAGGAGCAAGAGAGGAGCGGGATCCATAGTTGTGGTAATTGGGGCAAGCCCATGGTGGTCTAACTTCCACCCCCAATCCTTTGGATTTAGGTCTGTCCCCAACCACTTCTGCACTTGATAATAACACCTGAGAGCGTGAAGCCCAGCAGTATCCTCAGTTGGAGGTAGACGCGCAAGGTTAATGTTACCGGAGGTGATGAATATCTTATACCGAAGATGATTCAATATGTCAGCTTCTATATCACCCCCGTACAGAGCCACGAAGCACTTGATGCCGGCTAATTTCACATCGTCTTTGGTGGACTGGGATTGTAGAAAGACATCAGTCATTTCAGCTAGTTTTTGGTCCAATATATTAGCAAATTTGTTTTTTCCCATGGCAAACGGTGCTGAGGTAGTGTCACACCCTGTGAAAGCGTGGGTAAATAATACCGTCTGTGGAGAAAGACGGGAACTTCGAAAGTTGTAGGAAGTCGTGGAATAGTGACAGAAGCCTTCTTCACTATTGTCACTTTTTTGAAGGTATACGTTTGTCTCTCCAGTACATAAACCATTCAGCAGGACAAGTAGGTCCACGTCTTCTCCTACAATGACCACTCTTTCGCTTGAAGGGCTTTTTGATAATGCCGTGACAATGATCTCTCGGTCGGCGTCTTCCTGTGCAACCGCCACCTCTATTCCTTGCTGCTCAAAGACGCTACATAGAAGTGCTATCAGACGACGCTTATTCTTCTCATTACCCAACACTTTATCTTGAGGGATTTGAATTACAGTGGATTCCTCAAACGATAATTCATAACTTGTCTGAACAGAATAGCGACGGAGTCGCTCAGCTGTTTTCGTGTTTCTTTTAGTGGCGTCTTCAGGGTAGCCATCAAAAACGATTGAGACGTTCTTTCCAAAGTTATTTTTGACGTAGGTAGTGTAGGCCGAGACAACGTCTGCTACTGACGTTTTACGTCGCCACACCACTTTGTGTAACAAATGTCCACCATCTAAAACGACGTAGGTATTGGCATCTATTTTCGTGCGACTCGAGAGAGGAGTGAAGGCAGAATAGAATGTGGATTTTGTCCCTTTTCGCATCCCCTGTTCATTAAACAAGGACGTTGGGAAAGGGGCTAATTCATACTTGAAATGCTCTTCTAAATCCTTTTCTGACTGCTTTGTTATACACAAACGCTGAAAAATTGAAAGTGGATCAATGACTAGTCTCTTGTCGTTAACTTTAACAGAACAGGTTGTCGATGCTAGCGTGGCTACTTTGTTTTTCCTTTTGAACGCTACGCAGTCAAACGTTTTCCCAATTATGAGCTTAACTCCAGCAGTCCCAAGCTGTTGGGCCATGTGACAATTAATGTTTGGACCTCCCACTAAACCACTACTGAGAGACAGCAACCTGTCAGTAGTGGGGAATGGAGGGTGAAGAGCGAACCAACTACTAAGTTTCTTAGCATCGTTATTATCTCGGATGATGCGAGCAGGTCTCATATCCACATGCTGCTCTCCAGTAGGACAGGAAATGCGACAGAAACTCTCTAATTCCTCGCATATATTTACCATGGATACCATGCCTACAGTCCATCTTGCCAACACGCTGCTGGAGATTCCACGCCCTTGGGTTAATCCACCGCAACTCTTCATTGACCTCATCAACTTCTGTTCAATTGTTAAATCTGACCATAGCCCAGACCAAAACTTGTCTGATCGGCGGATAGTAAAATACCCATTTGTGAACATATCATATTCAGATTTATCCATCACTTTTTCTAATGCCATCATGTCCTGTAGGTACAGATGGGTGCTCTTTGCGTACAAATAATGTCCAGCTGAATGAAAGAAAGGCATAATTAAATGGACGCTATACAAGTGAAGGTCCCAATCACCCATCCGTTCTGCCTGGATAAATAGTTTAAGGAGAGTAGTCATCCTAAAGTATTGGACCCATAACTGCGAGGTTGGGCCGTTTTTTTCAATTTTATCCAATGCACTTTTGAACTTTGCGTTGAGGATTTGAAATATTTCAGTTTCCTTTGCAGATATGATGTGAGACCTCTCACTGATCCACAACAAGTTTTCAATTTCGTTGATCTCCTCAGCAGTCAGATGCACTTCATCCAAAACAATGCCAGCCAATGTAAGGTTTGTCAAAATGTGTGCTCGGACTGCTCGTGAATATGCATGGCCATTTAGCATTTTATCAACACTATGATCTGCGTATATAGTCGTCAGTAACTCCTTCAATCCACTACCAGCCATTATCGAACCGATGCAACCCATGAAGGACATAAGGAGGTGGAAACCACCAAGTCTCACAATCACACAACTTAGCTCCGGATGTTGACCACTTTGAACAATGTCTCTTGCTTTCATGAATAGCGGCTGATCGAAAGTAACAAAGGTGAATTTCTGAGAACATGCTTTACTTCGCCTACTTGCTTCAATGAGTGAAGTGAATACCGTATCGTAGTCCGTAGGGGGGGCTCGAATGAATGGAAGGAAAAGGATTTTGGAGCGTGAAAAGTCAAGTTTTTCAGTCACTTGCTCCATAAACCCATTCCATCCTGACATACTTAGAGGTTTTCTCCACTTTCCAAACAACCAAAACAGGTCTGAGGCTGAAGGCAATATTTCCCCGTCCACTTTATAAATTCCCTCTAGGTCATTTACCACGATTGTTGATAACCCTGAATTTTTCCTTATATTGCAATGTTTTATTTCTATGTCACTTTGAGAGGTAACTTTGTCAGCGGGAACATATTTCTTTAAGCGTGGGATGTTTTTGTCCCGCAATACAGCAGTGTAAGGCGTTACGCACATAATGCCCCCCATTTCATGGAATGTATTTTCCCCGTCCAGAGTGTTTACGTTTACATCTGCATTGTCGAAAACAAATTGCACAAAAGCTCCTGCCTCGATGGATGGTAACGATTCAGGCCGCAATATTGCAGAACTTTCAAGCTGCACGACATCATTATAAGAGCAGGAGAACCCTAGTGCGGAGCACATGTTCACAAGATGCTTGGAACCAAATTTTCTGTAAAAGTAGGTCCCAACACCGATCAGTAGAGGAGACACAAAAGATCGCGGTCGTACAGCTGATATGAGAGCGTGGGAAAATGACACACACTTCTTCTTCCATGATTCCTGTAGACCACGCTTGTTTTTTAGGACAATTGTTTCATAAAATAGAGTCACAGACTCTGGGATAACTGAATCAAGATTATTTAAAAACTCATCGGATGGAGGATAGTCACTTGTGTCGTAAACTTGAGAGCGAATGTCTTCTAATATTATCTCTGCCGCTGCCTTTACCACCCTCAATCGCTCTTGTTGCTTATCAATCTGTTTTGCAGTATACCAATTATCGTACAAAATTTTGTGACCCGTGTGTTTGAAACAGACTACTGCTCCCTTGTTAGCGCCAGCCTCAGATATAACGATGTCATCGCCAAAACGTTTGATAAGGCGAGATTTTGCAGTGCGTGAGTCAGGAACGTAACCACCTTCACATAGTTTTAAGAGATCATCTAACGAGAACTGGCATTCATCACTGTTTTCCAACAGATATTCGTATATACCCTCCATTGCTTCTTCTATATCATTGGCTGGGCGATGCCCCCTCTTCTTTCCAGTTATTGACGGCATGGAAAATAGCTTTTTATAACATAGACTGTGATATCTTGCGTCAGCAGCTACCAAGTCGTCTTCACTTGCACGAAGGCGCATTTCTATACTTCTCCCCCATTCATCACCACGGCGTTGGGCTGCATCCAGCACTGTTTTTCTGACGCCCAGCTGCTCAACAGTATGGATAATATTCCTTCGTGAATAGGGCAATTTCTGTTGAAGCTTGATAAAATCATCAGTGATATCTTCACCACACAAAAAACAAATATTTTGCAAGTTGAAATGGACTGCACTTGATGCTCTTGAAGATCTGCATGCTTGTGGAGCAGAATCCCGTTCTCGTCGACGAACTGAAATATCAACATTTTTTTCGGTTGCATACCTCTTTCTGCACGCCTCATGAACTGTGACTTCATGGAGCCCTTGAAGTAAAGTTTGAATATCCGTGAGACCACGCTTCACACTCGCTTCAATGAATGATTGAACACCCCGTTTTTTTACGATTGCAATAGGGCCTTCATCGAGAGACCTCCGGCAAATAAAACAAACTCCCGCAGGAATAGACATTCCACTGATTGTTTTTCACTACTTGCACGTTGCACAACACGAACAAACTGAGTAAAGTATTGCATTATTATACTTGGCATAGAAATGCTGACGTTTCTTCATTAGACTTAGTCGCTAAGGTGGAACTGCTGTCGTAAGGTAAACAAGAGTGTAAGTGCTATAGTAATTCATTGTTCATTCTGTTAACTCAGTCATAATAAGGCTGAATTTCCAATGAATTATGTATTATGTCTTAATTCATTTTACATTAACACTTATGAAAACCCAAAAGGTAAAGGCATTGAGTGCTGCTGATAGTGTGAATCACGGGATCGGAATGCGGGAGGAGGAGCTTCTATAGTTAGAGCAGACCTGCAGGAGCAAGGGAAAGAAACAGTTTGCATTACACTGTTTCCGCTGATTATCTGAAATTTATTAGTACGAATAGGGCTGTAGGTGTCCATCTGGGCTCAAAAGAAAGCTTATTAAAGTACCTTTACATTAGTACAGATTAACTTCTTGTGTGATGAGTATTTTTGACGTTATTTGAAGAAAAACAATGCAAAACCGAAAATTTTCCACATGTCCGAAAATTTTGCCTGTTTCCGAAATGATGTATTTTCTAAAGTAATTGCCCTACGGATATGGTTTTGGTTTCAAATGGTAGATAATTAAATGCAGTTTAATACTGCATATAGGGGTTTTTTCGGTCCAACGCATACTCTGGGAGATTTTAACCAAAAACCAAAAAATGTCCGAAAATTTCGAAGTTTTTCGGCCATTACGCTGGTCGCACAACTTTTTAAGGGGGGCAAACTTGGTTTTTTACTAATGGTTGTGATCCTAACAACATACTAACAAATTAGAACTACATGACCTTTTGCATGCACGACCCATTTTTAATGTACAATTTGACTGGACTACATGTTTAAGTTATGAAATTATGATTGCATTCCTAGGAAACCCGACTTGGAGGGCTTGAGGTATGCGGCCGCCTCTTTAAAATGGCCAGAACCACTCTGATTTTGTGCATAAATGTGTCTTCATTGCTTTCTTCGAGCGTTCACTGCTGAATCCATTCTTCTTATCTGTGTGAAATTATTGGCTTGTAAGCCTGTAGTGAAGTATACTGCTTTTATTTCCAGGTAAAGACTTTCTAATTGAAGCTTTAAAGTATCATCTGCTGAAAGGCGAACAAAAGATCTTGTTTAAGACGCCGAGAACGAAGCCGCGACAGTCGGACAATCAGGTTCTGTTGGTAGTCGGAGGTCAAGCGCCGAAAGCTATTCGCAGCGTGGAATGTTACCATTTCAAGGAAGAGAAGTGGTATCAAGTCACGGAGATGCCTTCTAGACGGTGTCGTGCTGGTCTGGCTGTGATAGGTGGAAAGGTGAGCTTATAGCGACCTGACATACAATAGCGCATCGGCATCACAGGTCACCACGTTCCGCCATTGATATGCGTTGCAGAGGCCCGTTTTCCTTAGTGCTCTGTTTCATTTAGGCCCGATCCGACGACTGATACTTAAGATTGAAGTGGTGGTTATATTGTTATTATAGACTTGTATTCACCATACCATTTGTATGCTATCTATCTATTCTATCTATGAAAATTAAAAATTGATTTTTTCCATCTTGAAGATGAGTTGAATCAGGATTGCCAATCGAAACAAAAACAAAAAAAAATGTAACCCAGTCTTCTGAAGGGTTAAAATCTTATATTCCCGTTATAATAAAGCCGAAATAATTATGTTTTTCGTGTTTCCTGAACATTTTACGAAGATGGATTAGTGCCGTTTTGAAAGTTTGCGCCTCTATTGCAGTGCTTGTATCCTTGTCCGTGCCCAAAGAACGTCCGACGGTAGAAAAATTCATGCTTTTACTAACATACAATTTTTTTAAATTAATTGAATAATTAATTTAAGGTTTACGCTGTGGGAGGCTTCAATGGGTCTCTACGTGTGCGCACCGTTGATGTTTACGATCCTGCACTGGATAGTTGGCTGCCCTGCGTCAATATGGAGTCCCGCCGCTCCACACTTGGTGTCGCCGTTCTGAACAATTGCATGTACGCAGTCGGAGGATTTGATGGCTCTGCAGGTCTGAATTCCGCCGAAGTGTATGACCCATGCTCGCGGACGTGGAGACCTATTGCCCCCATGTCCACGCGCAGGTCTAGTGTTGGTGTCGGCGTCGTTAATGGGCTTCTTTATGCTGTGAGTATCTAGTAGGGGTACTCATACCCCGGTGGTAATGTGACAAAACTGAGATGAAATAGAACTTAATTAAGTAGAAAACAATGACAATACAAAACATGTTTCCCACACTTTTCGGTATTATCCAAGCGGGTAAGGTGGCCACCCACAGCGCATGCAATGAAGCAGCAAACCATTGTGAGATTTAGCTTCGAGGTCCTCGCCATAAGCTAAATACATTCAAAATGAAGCTATTAAGATTGTATAAGCTAGGTTTAATATTGTAACGTAATGAGAGCAATTTTGTTGTTTGTGAGATGTTTTTGAAGATTGCTGAAAAAACACAATAAATACCGTATCACCGATTGATCAAGCGCAAGTTGTAGGTTTATTCCATTTTAACTGCGGAACTTTACTTAGTTGTAGCATTATGATTTCCAGGTTGGTGGATACGACGGGTTGTCGAGGCAGTGTCTGAGCTCTGTGGAGTCCTTTAACCCTGAAACGGGCTCATGGAACAATGTGCCTGAACTGTCAGCCCGAAGAAGTGGTGCAGGTGAGGTTTTGTGATCCTAGTTGATTCATTCAAAATTTGCCAATTTCTTTTTGTAAAATCATGTTTAAAAATATATTTAAGTAGCCTAAAATAAATCTCCTCAATCGATTACTCACTAAAATGGTGGCAGAATTAAATTAGGGAAAACCTGTCAGAATGTTACAAAGGAAGTGGTAAAATTGTCAGGGATGCATTCAAAGAACTTGTCTTCAGAAGTTCTTGTTTGCTGCAAACGTTCAATGCTTTATTCTTTCATAGAAGTAATAAGTACAGTATGTCAGGTCACACAATAAAACCGGTAGTAGCGAATGCGGTGAATCCTTCCCCCCATTCAAAGCCTATATATCTAGTCGGTTACAAAGTTCTGTCCCAGTAAAAGTGAGAAAAAATCATGATATTTTTTGACTGACAATAAGAGTAGAGAATAGAATAGAAAAACCGTGTATTTCTCGTTAAAAATATATATATATACATAAGATTACAGGCTGTGCCCCCTCAAGCCGGAGCGTGGGAGGGTGGCACATCAAACCTAATATATGTAATAAAGTAAAATTAACAAATTCTATGTAACAAAAGCGGACTATTGTCCTGGTTAGGTAATACAATGGCTATAGCAAGTTTCTATTAAATTATCAATTTCCACAAACGAAGCAGACTATGGTCCTTGTTAATGCTAGTGCAATGCATTCATAAATAAGTAAAAAATAAATAAATAAAAATACAGTAGGCTATAAAGAATACACTTTAAAGAAAAAGTACTGCATATGAAATATTGTTCGAAATGGTCTCCTCCAGCGCGAACACAGGCTCTCAGACGACAAAGGCCAGTCATCTACGGCGGCACGCACGACATTCATGTCGATTTGCTGCGCTGCAGTCACAATGGCTTTCTTGAGGGCGTCCAAATTTTTAGGTCCTTTAGGCGCCCATTTCATTGACCGGCTAGGGCTATTTCCAAAAACAGTGACGTGGTAGCAGACATGCAAGACTTGTTGGTTGCGTTTCCACCGATCTCGCATTGCAGAATGCAAATGACATTGACGGAAATCAGAATTTTTCTTTTTGTAGAAATCTATTAAAATGTTTGTACTTAACATGTCCCATGACGCCATTTTTTAATTTTAGTTTGTTTGTGATTTTACTGTATGATCATTGATCAATTTTAACTATGGCATAGAGGAAAATAAACATTTCCGTCAATTCTGCAATGCGAGGTCGGTGGAAACGCCACCTAAGTCTTGAATGTCTGCTACCACGTCACCGTTTTTGGAAATAGCCCTAGCCGGTCAATGGAATGGGCACCTCAGCACACGGCTGTTGCTCAATAATTGGCCACAAAGAATAATCCAATGGGTTGAGATCTGGACTGGATGACGGCCAATCCTCGCAGGGGATGAAGTCGATGTTATTGACCAGAAACCAGTATGAGTTTTTGTTTCCGAACAAGATTTCGCCAAAACCGTGCTTTCACGTATTGACTTCCAACTTTTTGGACATTGCAGGTGTTGGCGTGCTTGAAGGAATATTGTATGCTGTCGGAGGTCACGACGGACCTATAGTGAGGAAAAGCGTGGAGGCCTTCAATCCTGAAACACAGACGTGGTCACAAGTTGCCGATATGACTTTTTGTCGTAGAAACGCGGGTGAGTGTCTTTCCCAATATGAATTTAGTTACTGGCCCACCGGGGGTGAAGGCTGGGCGTTTCACGTCTCGCCACGCAACGCGAAATAGAATTTTCCCCAATCGGGCCTAGCATCTTAATCCACAGGGTGCGGGTATTCATTTAACATACTGCCAAGTTAGACTTGCCCAGCAGCCGAGTGATAGGGGGATGTTATCCTGTTGTTACTGAGTCTGCACGCCTTGGACTGACATGACTGACTTGTATTATGATCATAATATTAATGCGGCAGTAATTTCTGTTTAATTCCAGAAGGAATGTCTAAACAGAGTGGAGCCCAAATTGAAGTTAAAAAAAAAAAAAAAACTTGTGAAATCGAAGAGCCAGGGTGGGGAAAACTTCGAGCCTCTTCTCTGAAATACTGTTGAGAGCTGAATTTAGCAAAACTCAAAGTAAACGAACGCTCTATGTATTTTTTTAAATTGTTGTGTTTCCTCTGCGTATAAGCAGGCATACTTCTTTAGAAACACAACCGAGTCATTTCATGGAACGCAACAGCAGCCCGATTTTTTGCTATCGGACATATTTAATTCTTTTGACTGTTTTGATGAAACGTTAGCAAATATATGCGTTTGTTGTTTGTTTTTAGGTGTGGTAGCCCTGAATGGTCTCCTATATGTAGTAGGCGGAGATGACGGTGCAGCAAATCTAGCTTCTGTAGAAGTTTACAATCCAAAAACTGACACGTGGGCAATGTTACCTAGTTGTATGGGTATCGGTCGAAGCTACGCGGGAGTGGCGATCATTGACAGGCCCATGTGAGGAAGGCATACCGGTCAGCGAGCCACGCTGGCCGAGCAGCTCTCAGACCACCAGACAGAAGCCCGCGAGGAAACTCTATCGAGCGGTATGATGATTGCAAGAATTAAATACCCCGGGTTGCGCATACCCCTAGCCCGAATTCAATCAAGTACTGAAGCAGATAATGGCTAAAAAACGGAGTTTCTCTGTCTTTAAAGGTCACATCGCCAACTTCTGGTAATTTATACTATAATTAGTTCTGAAGAATTGATTAAGAATAACCCGATCTTTTATAATTAAAATATTTTAGCCCATTTCCCAATTGATAGTTACTGGGTGTAACATATTTGTGATGTGTGTATTGTCACATGTTTTAATTTAACGTTAAGTCTGGGCGTCTATTTCTTGGCGCGAATCGTTACCGTCGTGTTCCCCTATGTGAAATGCACGTTTATTAACAACTTCGTGGTTTTTTCAGGGTTCTGGAGTTTTCGCAATAGTGGTAGTTTCATATAGTTCCGTTTAATAATGCATTGGCGTAATGCAAAGGGGATTCTCAAAATTTTCAAATGTAAGCATGGGTTGAGTTTGAGTTGCACGTCAATATAAGATGGCCCTTTTGATGACTTTTCATTTGTTATACTAATTTTGAACTTGCGCCTTAAGGTACACGATTAATTCAACAATTGCCAGAGTGCAGACTAAAAAAAAGACGTACAAATTAAAATCATTTTCCAACAGCCTTAGGCAATTTATTATTTAATTAATAGTGTAGCTTCAGGCATAGGTTCTTAAATACTATATCAAGAGGGCTTTTCGAGGTGACCGGTGTGAGCGAATTGGTGATTTGTGAGCCTCCTCCACTTCTGAATGTTGAGCACTTCCTCTGGGTTAATTGTAATAATGGGCCGAAAGGCCCAAAATTCGCCCATATGGAAAATAAAGACAATTTTCTTTCTTTCTTTCTGGTACCAGTCCCAATCATCTGAGATCGTTCTCAATCTGATTCCTGTATCCCCTTCTACGTGCTCCTATTTCTTCCTCGCGCACCTGCTGTTATCCTTTCGCATTAAGTGCCATTGCAGTCCATGGGTACATTTGAAAATTCCGAGATAGCGTCCATTGCTACCCTAAGCCTACCCCCCCCCCCCCTCCTTGCAGCACGCCAATACATTACTAGATTGAACAATATAAATATAAAACAACTTTTTAATTTAAATGTTTTACCGCGGCTCAATATTCCACAAAATAATTGCAATGAGAGGGGTGGGCGGATGGTGTGATAGTGCTAGTAGCGCGGTAAACGAACGGCGGTGATCCGGGGCTGATGATAGGTTGGTGCAGAAAAAAAAGTCTATTTCTGAACGCACTTCAGAAGATTTCAAGGTCGCTTGCGTGTCGAGGGGAAAGCCTGCGAAAAAAATCTGGTGAAATAGACTCTGGGGTTTTTGCTCCCATAATGAATTTCTCAGTGGTTCACTGGCGTTCGAATCGTCCATTAACGTTCGGGTAGTGACATTACTACTTGTACAAAACATAAAATACGCAATAATTTAGTGATAGTTAATTGTATCAGCAGGCCGGAAGGCCCAAAATTTCCCCATATGGAAAGTAGACACAATTTTCTTTCTTACCCAGAGCAAGCTTTAATAAGTTATTGTAGTTGTTTTGTGGCAGCTAATAGTGAATGATCGAACAGGGAACAGCACTGAACTGTGCAATTTAGTGAACTCACCACTTTCTTACTAAGGCGGGGTTTCCATTGACCTCGCATTGCAGAATGCATGGTAGCAGACATCATTAATAAGTCTTTAATGTCTGCTACCACGTCGACGTCATGTACATTCTGCAATGGGAGGTCAATGGAAACCCCGCCTAACACCATTAAATATACGATATACCTAACCTTCATGATATGATAGGTGTTAGCAGTTTCTGACTTTCCGTGCTGTGTACATGTTGTATTACATGCAAACTCAGTTTAACTATTCGCCAAATAAAAACTGAAGAGATGATGATGATTGGCCTTATTGTAATAATTTTAAGGGATGTAATGTAAACGTGATTCAATTTTTAACTTTTAATTTAGTATTTAGTACGTAGATTTTACTGTTCACATGTATACGTTGTGTCGCTATTATGGGCATTTTATAATCATATTTAATTGTTTCATTAGGATGTGTTGATCTTTACACATTTCTTCAATACTCATTAGGTTTGTTAGACTGCTTTAATGATAAAAATCCAACTTTTTTCAAGCGCCATTTAATTAACTATCAATATTTATTTGTAGCATTACATGGTATGTAATAGTAATTAAATTGACTTAGGGTGAAGAGGCGAACTCCTCACTATATCAGAAATTAGAAAATCAAGAAAAATGTGGGCTGGGCTTTGAACCAGCCCGTCAATTCCTGAAGTTTCTTAATTCTCGAATTTTGGACATAAAACCAGCCCATTTATATATTTAAGGCATAGATTTCCAAATATTTTGTATATATATTGTTTTTGGATTAGGAAATTATTTAGTTTCACAAAAAGAAAAAAAAACACCCTCATGTACCAAATATTTGAAACGCCTTACCTTAAGTTGATGAATGAGAAACTCAACCTAGCCAATTAAGACTTCATTTTCTCCATACTTGTTCGTAGATACTCGTTTTAGAAGTCGTTGACATGCTAACATAAGTAGAAGTAGCACCTAACTGGGAGCCTTAAAATGCTGAATATTCTTTACTCAGTAGCCATGCATAAGTTCAATATACAATACAATATAATACAAAAGTTCGAACATTGTTATTTTTTATCTTAATAATATATTAAGAAACGGACCATTCATATTCCATGAAAGATTGAAATAATCTGAAGAACTCAAAGAGAAGCCTACTTTTACGATGCCATAAAAACGGCAATATACCACCCAAAGGCAGAGTTTGTTGGTACACCGAAAAAATGTTCATTTACATTTCATTATAAAATAAATTAATAATCATGTCATTAATTTTGAGCAGTCAGCCTAGTGGGAGAAACACCAATTTGTGAAGAAACAAGGAAGATCTTCATCAAACCTTAAAACATTGGGCCTCAGCTACTTCTCCCACCTTCAACGGTGCAGTCAATTGTCCGTGAAATCGGTAGGTACAAGTAGTAGTAGTAGTACCAAACGAAAACAACCATTGCCCAGAGGGAACGCAGGCACCTCAAGTCTTTTATTCTTCCGCATATTAGAGCAACATTGAGGAGGGAGACTATATTAACATGCCGAATCTGGCACACTATTATCGAGGGCACAGTAGAGGGAAATAACCGAAGAGGACGGCCGAAGAAGGAATTCATGGATCAAGTAAAAGAAGACGCAGGAGCAATATCATATCAAGAACTGAAGAGGAAGATCGAGGACCGAGTAAACTGGAGGACGATATGCAGGGAGTTGCTGCCAACCAATCGCTGAGATTGTAACCTTAAGAAGAAGATAGCCTATTTAGTTTATTGCCTTATTTGTGCTGGAAGTTTTGAAATCGCTTTCTAAACAATTTGGAACCCATTTTTTTCATCATGCTTCGACATGTTCTTATAGAGACAGTTTTACTATTGTATCAGTCTCCCTCCATTTTTCACTGATTTTCTTCAACGTTGTTCGCCTATGCCGAAGAATCGAGTACCGGTTCTTCAGGTGTCTGCGTTCCCGGTTGTTTTTCGTTTGGGACTACTACTACCGTTTTCACTGTTGAAGGTGGCAGAAGTAGCTGCAGCGTAATGTTCCTCACAGATGCTCTGGTTTGATGAAGAGGTGCGATAAAAGTAGTAAGATATTAGTGGTAATAATAACAATATTGATTTCCTTCCAGCTGATGTTGATAATTTAGGCTTTAATTTTGCAATCGGGATGATGGGCCCGTGAGCAGTCCAATGAGCAAAGATACGCGGCACAGGTCTCGCACATCAATCCAGTCATAAGACCGCAAACCTTGCAATTGTCAATTGGCTGAAACAAAAAAAAATATGTACTGTACGGCACAAAACAATGAGAGGACAAAGTGCAATTCTTGTAAAACCAAATACCTCAATTAATATTAGCCTAATTAAGAGGCACTCCTAGCGTCACTATTAAAAATTCATAGGAGCTTTGGTTTATAAGAAACTATTGGACCCGGCCCATATTGCCAATCCCATTTCAAAGTTTCCATCGAATGCGTAATTACGTGGAAAGTAGGATTTGATTATACTATTCGTAGATACGTCCCAGTAATGTAATATGTTCCAAAGCCCCTTCCTCTCCAAAAATGAATGCTCAACCCAATTCAACTTCTATTTATATAAATGTAATATGCATTAACTTACCCATGCATCAGCTTCTGACATCCCCCCGAAAACTACTGGCTCGGTAGAATATTCTGTTTTCCTTTAAAAAAAATATATAATTTTGTTTTACACACAGTATTTAATCCAATAATATTTGGATACGTTATTTTAGAAACAATGAAAACATCCGAAAAGCTTTGGTTCCTTTCCACTGCAGCCAAAATTGTAGATGCTCCATCACCAATGCTTAAAATCCCTTATATACCATACGTATGAAAAAGATACAAGTTGGACACGTGGGAGGTGGAGAATCCGCTAGCAAGTGTGTCAGCCTCGTGTGTCCAAAATGTAGGCGTGTTGATAACACATTTTCCGTGCGGTTAAGGTTAAAGTATCGTTAGTTAAGTGACGAAATATAGTATCGAGACATATACACATATACTTCACTGGCTGAAAATAGTGGATATTTATAGGCTACCTATTTAATGGACTTCGAGTGTAACCTCCCCGGCCTTTCACTGAAAAACTTTGATCGCCGTAGTAGTGCGGTTTCTCTTGAAGTAATTTGTAATCAGCATTTGGTCGTGGAATATCATCGCCATCCCCAGGTGGGAAGGCGACCGCTGCATCGGCTAGGAGACGCCGTCCCCTGCCCATATTTTTTGGTCTGCAAATAACAGCAACATTCAAAGAAGACGTTTTAGTCTATCATGATTATATTATTATTAAATAACGCAATGCTTATCAGTGTTAGTTCACAACGAATATGTAAATGTGAAAACTTCAACGCGTTTTGATTGTTTGATAATTTATTTATTTCGACAAAATACCGGGACATCAGTTGTTAACTAAACAATTGAAAATTTGTGTTATTTTTATTATTCGGTAGCCTATACATTTTGAATTGTTATCATTATTTTTTCTCGTCGCACTTTTCTGATCAAAACGTTCCAATTCACATCGGAAGGATACAAAATTGCTGAAATACTTAGTAATTTAGGGTTGTCGCAAACCCAAAATGGTCATCGTCAATCTATTGTTTAGCTATATGTACAGGGCATGTAGAGTAGTGGCACGGACTTTTGACTTTCACCCGAAAAGTGGTTGGTTCGAGTACCACACTTGCAACATTTTCTGGTATGCTTCGTAAGGCATTTAGATCCCCGACTTTGCTAGTTGAGTGCAGGGCTTTATTTATTATTGCATGACATTGCATTGTTAACTGTATACTTACACACGTGGCTGCAGTTCCTCTACTTGGAACTGTGTCAATGGCTCCACTGGGGTAGTGTTGGTTAGTTCAGCAGGTTTCGGCAACTTCGGTTTCGAGAAAGTAACACGCAAGTTGTATGGCGGGGCGCCATTTAGCGTTCTTATGACAAGTTCCGCCTCGCTAAAAAAAAACAAGAAGAAATGAGCGGAGGGGATATTTAAGGATGATGGGAGATACTCCTTTCTTATTACTGTCCTATTGTAGAAAGGTGGGCTTGTAAGGGTTTTTCAGGCTGAAGTCTGTGCCATTGCTGAGTGCTTAAGGGAAATTCTGAGAATGGAATATGAGAATAAGACCATTCACATTTTTTCTGATAGCCAGACAGCTATTAAAGCTCTGGATTCTTACTGTACTAAATCAAAGTTAGTACGGGATTGTAAACAGCTCCTACTCAGAGTAAGTAAAAATAATAAACTTAAGTTGGAGTGGGTGCCGGGACACTCTGGAGTAGAGGGAAATGAACGAGCCAATGCACTAGCAAATATAGGTTCGGACTCAATATTTGTTGGACCAGAGCCAACCTGTGGTATATCCTATGGAAGTGTACGCACTATAGTTGACAGATGGATCCAGACCAAGAAAATTGAATCCTGGCACAATATGACAGAAAAACGAAGTCTAAAAAGACTTGGAATAAAACCATCAAAAAAACTTACCCAAAATTTGCTATTACTTGGCAGATTAGAAATAAGGAATATTGTTGGTTTGCTCACAGGGCACTGCCACCTAAGGCATCATCTGTATAAACTCAAAGTCCACACGGGCAGTAGAGAATGTAGATGGTGTGAAATGGAGGACGAAACAGCAGAGCACGTTCTCTTAGAATGTGAAGCTCTGGCCAAAAACCGTTTCAGGATACTGGGAATACCAGGGTCAGAAACGAAGACAATTCGTGAAGATCCAGTAGGAAAAACCCGCTCTTTCATCAAGAAAGTGGGTATATTCCAGACATGAATCTCCATGACAAAGCGGCTGCAATAGATCTCAAAGGTCGACGCAGCGAACCTTACCTTAAGGAGGCACCGCAAAAAAAAAAAAAAAAAAAAGGTGACGAGGGGAGACCTTTATTTGCGGTGAATACATTTTCTGGGCATATATTTGCGGAGTTGTTTTCTGCGGTGTCGATCTTTCCGGAAATTTAGCGTCTTGACTATTGTGGATTTGTTTTCTGAGGTAATGTCCTTTACGGAAGTTTTATGTGAATAAACTGACTCATATGATTCACACAAAGGAATAACAACCACCGACTACTACTTCACCACAAATGTCTGCACCATAAAACTCTTCAGTTTTCACCGCTATGAAACCGACACCAGACGAGTTAAGAAAAAAATAACTGAATAACTTATTCCCAATCAAAAAGAGTGACATTTTGACAGAAGGCAGAGTAGTTGAACCACTGACTTACCGAACATTGTCGTATTTGACTATAGCCCATTCACTCCCAGGCTTGTAAACAATGTCTTGAGGAGTGAAATGTGTCTTAAATAAATTTTCCAGTGCCTCCTTTGTTAGCGAACCCTTTAAACCTGATACAAATATGTTAGATGTACCGGTACGGTCCCCTCTGCAACAAAAGTGAAGTTAACTAAATGACAGTAAAAATCGCTGCCAAATTGGGCGTTGGCATGTCCTTTTGATGTGTTGGTGTGACATAAATAATGCAATTTATCTTACGAATTCCACAAAATTTTTTGTAAATGTAATCATATTTATTAAAGGATGTAGGTAATAACGTATAAACATTATTATTGGTCCACCGCAAGGAGTTCCCGTGACCCGTGCACGGTTTCAGAGGTTTGTCGTACCTGTATCGTATGAAACGTATCAAGTAGGTATTATTTTTATCAAGAGCCATCGGTTGAGTTTCTTCTTAAACTGCTGAATATATTTTTAATTATTTCATATCTAGTGGTAATTTGTAGCAATAGTGTAAACCTGACACCCCGCTATTACTTTTTTGAACAAAGTTAGATTTCACAGGAAATATCGATCGTAGATCAATCATTGAGGACTCGTTAACATTTCCGGTTACATTTTATTTTGTACATCTATAAGTTCTTAATCTTCTTATCTTCTCTTAATGGTGATACGAACAAGATACTAGGTAGACGCATAAATGCCTCTCCGGGTTGGCCTGCTTTCTGGTAGACGTTAAACAATTACTTCGGCGAACGAGAGCGCTTTACAGTTGACATTCACATTAAAATTTTAAGATTTCATCGAATAGGGGGGATTCCATGCAAATTATCAAAACCTACTTACGAATAATCCTTCTGATCGCCATAATAATCGTTTTCAGCCATGATTGGATATTTGCTATAAAAATAAAAATAAAAATATGTACAGTATGAATTTCTTATGCTAACAAAACAGATTCTAATTCGTGTACCCTGTTAGATAATCCAGTTATTTTGCACGCGGAACGGGAGGCATTTTTAATACTTAATGAAATAATGATGGCTTTTAAAATTATGCATACTTACACAACCAAAGGCATTGGAGTTGCTGCAGTTCGAAAAATATCAATCAAAGAATATTCTTATATATCCTATACATACAGTAATATATATTTATTTCGTATATTCTATGATTCATAATGAGTTTCAAGGGTAGATTTGTGTAAGAGGAAAAATTAAACATTTTTCGCTGACCATGTTATGTACTTAGGAAATGATGCAATTTTCAAAGTGTCTACTTTCTTGCTTAAAAACCTTGTAATCATGAAAATTAGCTTCGGCAAAGGAGGTTTAGCGTCACCCAAGTTTCATATTTAACTCACTCCCGGAACAGCGCAGACCAGAAGTCAACAATTGAGATTTGTATGACAATACCCTTCGAATTTGAGTAGTAGGTATATACAGTATAAATATTATTAATAACTATAATATAAATAGCATATACTGTATATTGTTATATACTACAGTATGTGGGAGTATGTTACAAAAAAGTTCGATAAACCTGGAGATAATGAGGAAGAAAAAAACATCACCACCTCTGAAAAAAGTAATCTCTGTTGCGTTCCTAGTGGAGATAAAAAATTAATTGTGTCAACGGCATGGTATGGGGGTTTCAATACTCTCATGCGAACTAGTGGGCCAGCTGGCCCAGGGATATCTTTTACGCTGGGTGAGAAATGTGCCTATCTCCGGGGCAAAATGCTTCGGTTTCTGACTCTAAACTCATCTGATCATACTCTCTTCTTTCATCCTGAATATATATATTTTTTTAAATATTACCAGCACGTCCAAGCATATATTTCCATTGGTCTGAATGTAAAGATAGTACCACACAGATTTTCTGCCAATCGTCATTTCCCTACTACTTCCAAAGTTCGCAGGTAAGCATTCTGAGACTATGGCATTCCGTTTGATGCCGTTAACAGGTAATTCCTTAGTATTTCAGATTAGTTTCACAGGTTCTGAATTTACAGTTTGCAGCAGCTCAAAAAAAATAGGTGATTTAATCCAGATTCTAGAGGTCTCTCATCAGGCTCATCATTCCTATTTTCATATCTCTTATTTTCCTACGTAAAGGCCGAGTAAGGCTATCCCTAATAAAATTAGGTTATACATATATACACAGTAGGTATCTCTGGAAAAAAATAATAATGGTCGACGACGCATACCAGATTTGCAACCCATTTTTGTTGAATTTTTGCATTGGCAGGTATGAGCACTGTTTGCTGATGAGACCTTTATAGAAGGAACATGCAAATAAAACAATCCTTGCTTATAATATTTACTATATTCTACATTTTTATCATATATAGATTATAAGCAAGGTCCAAGGATGTTAGTATCATCTTGCCAATGGGACGTTTGCCTTTCACTGCGGATGCAAATTATTGAGGAATAAATATCTATTATTATACCCACCGACAAGGTACTAGGCTAAGCTAAAATTTAGCTTATAAACGTGAAGGCTACGCGGCCTAAGCGGGAAGCCGGCGGGAACGATGAAGGCGTAGCGCGTAATTTCGTAATCCGCCAAATTCAACATTCGTCATTCTTTTATTCTTATTCAGTGTGTCACTGAATGTTAATAAAGTTATTTTTTTCTATTCTTATTCTATGCTTTGAACTGTCAATTGCCACTGCCAATAATGCCAAAGCCAAAATAATGTGAAAACTGAAAAGGATTTGTATATATTATGTTGTTCTGTGAATGTTGAATTGTTTTTGTTTGCAAAACCTTTAACCTACTCCTACATGCGGGATGCGGCGCACGCGCAGAGATATTCTGCAAGTCTGCAACCACGTTTTTCATTTGTTTTGTTACTTTTGTTTTAAAATTGACTAAATTGAGTTCAATGATGTTTTCTTAATTTCTTTTCATAGTCAAAAACCTACTACCTAGATAATTAAGTAATTAAGGTCAAAAAACATGTCAGCTGTTTTAACAAAGTTCGTTGCAAATTTTAAAACCTACCAAATTGGCTTCAATTCAAGGTATTTTTTTTTACACATATTCGGCTAAAAATCTTTTTATTACTAAGAGTAATGGCTTAATGATCAACCTACTATATAATTTGAGCCTTAAGCTTAGAATGTAGGAAACTCCGTCTGGCTGTTGTTAATTATATAACAGAAAAATATAGCATTCTAACTAGACTCGAGAGCTTTTATTAACACTGGTGTTTTTCTATATGTCTGCTATCGTTGGATGTACATTTAATACGTATGTTTCTTCCAGATGGTTTCATGGGTTGCAAGCGGCCCCGAATCTCAAGCCGTTTCAAGCCTTTTTTAAACGAAATATGTTTATTCAGACCCAGGAGACACCAAACCCAAACAGTCTCAAGTTTTTACCCGGCGTTAAGGTTTTGGATGAAGGATCTACCATGGACTTTCCAACAGTGGTAGCAACTACTCATTCACCTCTTGGAAAGCTATTATTTAGGATTGAAGGTGTTAAATCTGTGTTCTTTGGACCAGATTTTATTACAATAACTAAGTTAGACGAAGATGTGCAATGGCAGCTAATGAAACCTGAAATTTTTGCTACCATTATGGATTTTTTCGCTAGCGGGTTGCCTGTTGTAACTGAAGCAGGAAAAGCGCAGGAAGAATCCGTGGATGATGATGAAACTGTTCAAATGATTAAAGAACTTTTGGATACGAGAATCCGCCCTACTGTCCAAGAGGATGGAGGAGATATTGTTTTTGTAAGTTTCAAAGATGGAATTGTGCAACTGAGACTGCAAGGGTCTTGCACTTCCTGCCCTAGTTCAATTGTTACATTGAAGAACGGAGTTCAGAATATGTTGCAGTTTTATATCCCTGAAGTGGTGTCAGTGGAACAAGTTTTTGATGAAGCCGAAATTCGGACAAAACAGGCTTTTGATGAATTTGAGAAAAAGTTAGAAACTGAACACTCTAAAAATGATTCAAAATAGTAGCCTATGTTGACTACCTATTATAATGTAAAAATATAGTATTTAAGCGCTCTTTCCAATTGTGCTAACTTCAGGCGCCTCGTTATAAAATGAAACGTCCTGTCCTATTCTTTGAAAACGAAGTTCATTGAAATTTTTTGGCAAACATTAATTCACCAAAAGCTCAGAAGTAACTGGTCGCCTTTCAAGTGGGGTTTTATTCATTTTGATAGCAGTAACGTTTAGATTTTACAGGGGAAAACAATTGCTGTAAAGAAGGGGGCCCGGGGGTCTCCCCAATGATTTTTACTTTTCTGCTGCGGAGAGCCTCGGGCCTACTCCCTTTCCGCCCTTAAAAAAGCGATGTTGAAAAATTTCATTTCATACTATAGAACCAATTATTATTTAGGTACAGTATTCGGGCACCTATACTAATAGATAAATAGTCATTCATACGTTCAATAGCACTCAAGTGTGGGACAGGACCGACACCGCTGTAAAAACGTGGGGCTAACTAGCGCAGAAGGCAGACCACCAAAGAACCTATCCAGATACTAACCAGTGGCGGAATTTAGGTTAACAACGGGTTATGACTACCTTAAAAAACAATAAACATTTTCACCGTATAGGTGTAGAGGCGGAACCTTTTTGACCTCTGTACGACACCTGAAGAAATTGACAGAAAGCACCTTTCGACGAGCCCAAAGCCCAGCTCTCGTCAATAGCAGAGTTTCACCTGATTATGTTTTGTATTGGGCACAAGAAAGCTGATTGCGGAAGCATAACGCTATGGCGTAATTAAAAAAAACGCACAGGTTCTATTATTTCATTATTTTCATTTCAAATTAACGCGGGGAATTGCTGTTACTGGTGACACGACCTATCGAGTATCGTTGTTCAAGGTCATGTTTATTGTATGTATACAAATACGAAATATTATAAAATAGAAAACTAGTAAACTACCCTCCCAGTTTTCGTCCAAATTTTCATAAAGCTACTGGTATGTTAGGATATCAAAGCGCTACCATTGCAAAATTGCAAACAAGAACGAGGGCCCGCTTTGGATGGTTTTCAGCGTATTATATTACGAATAAAAAGAATTTGAGCTGCTTTAAAGGTTAGTTTTTGTATGGTAGCATGGAGCGGCCAGTGGCCGATAGGTTTTCATGGAGGATGAGGAAGGGGGATGGGGTGTATAATTTGGAGCCTGAAACAGTGGAATTGGTGAACAATTCGATAAAATAAGCCTGAAATACGTACCGCATATAGGCTCTGCCTGCGCCGTGTATGTTTTGAGCATGTATAAAAATAAAGGTTAAACATTATCCACTATCCCTTTTTGCCAAATGCGGTCTGGCGGGGTGACACAACGCTGCCACACTGTCCGGTGGACCACGTAAACAGCTGATTTTACTCTTGGTTCCCGTCCGACCAGTCTTATACTCGAGCTACAGTGTCAGTGTCTATCTAAGGTAGAGTTTGTATGTGTTCTCAAAGCTTTTGATTTATTGCGAGCTCCAAGGATCAGGCGTCATTGGGTTCACCCATCCCAATCTGAGAATGCTGGATCCGAAAGGTTTAAAAAAATTTACGCAAGCCAGTGAAGTTTTTCAAATTTTCTCATGTGTCAATAAACTCTTTCTATGAGCTAGCTGTTGCATGTATTGAGACTGTGTACTTCTATTATTTTAATTTCAACCGCGCGGCACCGACGGACTGTGTGACTGCTCTCACTCAATCCGTCAAGCCGTCAATCCCACCTTGGTGGGTCACTGACAAAGATTGATTGATTGATTGATTGATTGACTCAACTGAATGTATATATTTTCTTTGTCCCGTCGTCCGGTCCTCATTACCTACGGCGCCACCGGAACAGTGTGACCGCGCCCATTAGGCGGGGTTTCCACATACGTCAATGGTAAATATGGTTTGGACGTGGTAGCAGACATTTTTAGTATGTCTTTAATGTCTGCTAAAACGTCAATACCACATTTACCATTGACCATTGACGTATGTGGAAACCCCGCCTTAGACTACATGCATTCATGCTATCCCTTCAAACCGGTCCCTTTTGGCGTGACGGTGAGAAGGGGTGGTGTCATTAGTGCATCATTTTTGTGTGTTTATTGACGATTGCCGAAAGGACTGTTTTTATGTCTTAATAAATTATATTTCTATTTCTATTTCTATTTCCATCATAATAACTGTTATGCGTTTTATTGGTGACTTCCAGGTCAGTTTGTTGCTAGTTTGTGATACGGACAGCAAAACACATTCATGTTCCCAATATATTATTAACTACCTCATTACATCACAATATTAATATCAACACCGCATCGTAAATTGTTATATAGTATTATAAAAGCCCAAAATAAAGCGAGAAATATTTTTTCTCGCAGCTTTAGAATTATAATTCGATTTTACTTTTTACATTATTGCAGATGTTTCACCTTCAACGTTACCAAAAGCTTACAAGCCGAAAGATTTTGAAACTGGCTGGTATGAATGGTGGGAGAAGAGAGGCTACTTTAAACCCAATGATAATGTTCATAGATTTTCTCTACTGTTGCCACCTCCAAATGTGACTGGGACACTTCATTTAGGCCATGCTTACACCGGGACAATACAAGACGTCATCTCAAGATGGTAATCCATAAATTCCTTGCTGGAGGTAGGCTAATAATTTATAGAATAATCCCTTAAAGAATATTCAAAGTGTCTCTTTGTAGCCTACTCACTCGAATCTAATATTGTATTTTTGAACGAAATTAAAGGATTTATATAAAAACTGGGCTTGGCGGGACTCGAACCCATGATCTACGCCTAACCGGGGCGTCGTCTTAACCCGTCGACCACTAGCCCGTACAAGAACAGATGATGTATGTCCTCTACTTATAATATGCTCTTATTGACATGATTCGTAATGTTAGACAGGTTAGTACAGCGACCTTACTATCTAACCGAACAAGTCTGTGAGCTTACTTTTAATGCCCTCAAGGCAATGCTTGTAACGGTTAAGACGCCGCTCCGTTTAGGCGTAGATCGTGGGTTCGAGTCCCGCCAAGCCCTGTTTTTATATATCCTTTAATTTTGTTTATACCTTCAACCAAAAGTTAATTTAATGTCAGTGTTATATACTCCATATAATACTACAATATAATGTTGTATTTTTGAACAAAGAAGGCACATTACAACTTTTTAGGAAAAGAATGCAGGGTTACTCAGTTTGCTGGATTCCTGGAGTAGATCATGCGGGAATCGCAACGCAGGTCGTAGTAGAAAAAAAACTTATGAAGGAACGAGGAAAAACACGTATTGAAATTGGGAAATCAGAATTTTTGAAACACATTTGGCAGTGGAAAAATGAAAAAGGAGATACTATAGTTGAACAGCTGCGGACTCTGGGATTGTCCCTTGATTGGTCAAAACATGCCTTTACAATGGATCCAGTAAGTATGGTAATAGAGTTTATTATTTTGGGGAGCTTGTTCTATGTTTATTCACAATTCTATGGCACACAGAAGGAATTGATTCCCACTTACACTAACAGTGCCGGATTAACCCAGGTGGGGCCGTGGGTGCAAACTCCTCCAAAATTCATAAATGCTCTTAGCACGCTCCTCTCATTTCCCGAACAATTTCTTTATATTAGTATTTCATAAAATATCCACCTAGGCCTATCTAAGCTTAATTCGTTTGTGGGGGCCGTTGGCCCATGGGTTAATCCAGCACTGAGCAGTAATAATGGACACCGGACTGATCGATGACAATAAATAATCAAGAAAATGTTAGCTCCCTGTAAGCAGCCTGTTAGCTGTCACTTGTCAATATTCCGTTATTTGTGCATCAATAATTGATGAGATTTTTGTTTTAAGGAGACTATTATTTAGATACTTAACTTATCTATTATAAATTAAGTTATAATATGGTAGAGACTTGGACTGGACTGGACTTGGACTGGTAGATCACGGAAAATTGAGAAGTGGAATGGCCGCCTAATCGATATGTAGATACAGTATAAACTGTGTATCATATATATAACATTTTGAACAGGGGGTGGTTTTAGGCTCAGGGGGTCATACAATGAAGAGTTACGAAAACATTTTCCGGGAAGTCGAGTAAATTTATTGGCCGCAGTCTCAATATGTTGATGAAATCTCCCTAAAATGTAGATGCCTCATGCCAGATGGTAACCTAATGCAGTATTACTTAAGAATTAAGTGAAATTTTCATACTATATTTCAGGTACCTTGTGAAGCTGTGAAGTCTGCATTTATCTTGTTGTTTGACGCTGGCTTGATATACAGAGCTAATGCATTTGTTAATTGGTCGTGCGCTCTCCAATCTTCCATATCAGACGTTGAAGTCGATTTCCTAGAAATTTCTGGACCAACCAAATTGACTTTACCAAATTGTCATGAACCTGTTGAATTTGGCGTTCTTACTGAAATAGCATACCGTCTTCACAATGAAGGTTTGTAAGTACAATTAATTGTGATTTTAATGTCAAGTTGTTCAGCAACATTAGGAATAAAATTGTAAGAATATTTTCGGAACTGCTGATAAAAGTCAATTTGTTTGTATTTGATTGTAATAATGTGTTTTAATATTTAGATGGTGAAGTAGTAGTAGCAACTACTCGGCCAGAAACAATGCTTGGTGACACAGCTGTGGCTCTTCATCCAAAAGATGTAAGAAGAAACCACTTAACTGGGAAAAGAGTGTGGCATCCCTTTCAGCAACGCCCGATACCAATAGTATTTGACGACTTTGTGGATCCCAATTATGGTACTGGATCTGTAAAAATTACACCTGCTCATGAGCCGAACGACTGGCAAGTTGCCAAGCGCCATAACCTACCTATTATTGCAGTATTCGACGAATTCGGAAATATTGTAACTCCACAGTTTAAAGGACTACAGCGGCACAATGCTCGTTCTGCGGTTTTAGAGGAACTCAGCAAATTAAATTTGCTGCGTGGGAAAAAAAACCATGCCATGCAGCTGCCCATATGCAGCAGGTCTGGCGATGTCGTTGAACAGGTGCTAAGACCCCAATGGTTTCTTAACTGCAAGTCTGCGGCATTGAGAGCTGTGGAAGCTGTCAAATGTGGTGACTTGAAATTGAACCCTTCTAACTATGAAAAGCTTTGGTTTCATTGGTTGGAGAATATAAAAGACTGGAATATATCAAGGCAATTATGGTGGGGTCATGCGATTCCTGCATACAAAGTTTTTGTGACAGACGAAAACGAGCCAAGGTGGATTGCTGCTTCAAGTATTGACGAAGCAAGGGCAAAAGCGACTAATTTTCTGGGGATTGAACCTGAAAAAATCAGTAATATTGTTCAAGATGAGGATGTATTGGACACTTGGTTCTCTTCAGGCTTATTCCCGATGTTTGCACTTGGGTGGCCTCATTGTGGTGAAGATTATATAAACAGATATCCTTTTCCATTACTGGACACAGCTCATGACATTTTGTTCTTTTGGGTAGCTAGGATGGTTATGTTGTCATTTATGCTTACAGGTGAGTTACCTAAAGCCCTATGTAAGTAAAACAGTTATATTACCACCATCGCTTGGAAAGTATCTCAATAAGGAATAATTGACGACACCTCCATTTACCAATGCACACCTTACTGAGACATTTCAAGCTATGTTGGTAATATTAGTTGGGGGTTTCTTTAGAAGGTTCCGTTTGAGGATATACGCATTTGAAAGGAGGATTCCGGAGGTCATGTCATAAATAAATAAGGACTTTTTATTGTTTCTATTACTAAGCCAACCTAGCGGAGTTAGGGCTATAAAGCCCTCTCTTACACTCAACTAGGAAGGCCCGGGACCGCCTGCTTTAAATGCCCTCCGAAGCATGGCCAGAAAATGTAGCCAGTGTGGGACTCGAACCAACAACCTTTCTGGTGAAAGTCAGAGTCCGTACCACTACACTACATGTCATACTGTGTAGGTAGAATAGAATAGGTACATTTGTTTTGTAACACACGGCTATTCACCTTTATGTGTATAAATACAATAACAATAGCTGTTGCTATAGTATTTTCACATGGTCAACCTTATCTCCAATATATTTAATAAAGATTTTTGCTTGACTGAAATTAATTCCAAATTCCACTAGGTAATTTCATTAATTTCATGTATCTTTGGAAATACCTACCTACCACAAAAAAGTATTGCCAATTTATTATCATTGTCGAATCAAGTCTAATCTTCTCAGTGCGGATGGCTTCTTTTTAATTTCTTTCAATGCTATTTTAGGGCGCCTTCCGTTCGAGTCTGTTTTATTACATGGAATTATTTGTGATTCGCGGGGACGCAAGATGTCGAAGAGCTTAGGCAACGTTGTTTCCCCAGAAGATGTAATAAACGGAGCATCATTAGAGAAATTAACAGACAGTGTGAGAGAGACACATCGAAGGGGCCTATTAACAAGTCAAGAACTGAAAAATAGTTTGGAGGGCCAGAAAAAACTATTTCCGGATGGTATTCCTGACTGTGGAGTTGATGCCTTGCGTTTCACGTTGTGCTCTCAGACTACTCAAAGTAAGCTTATTGATATAAATTATTTATTGAAGCATCAATGACAAGGTATTTCTTGAGTAATAATTAGAAAACCCTTGGTTTTAGTTTCACCCCAGTCCGCTGCGTCAGCCTGAAAATTCAATTTATATCAAGCCGTTGACTCCAAGCATTTTAAGAACATTATATAAACCCTTTTGAGAGTGATAAGTTTTGCCATTCTCTGTAGTGGAATTTAATAAAAAGAACAGTGTTAATTAATTAAGTACAATATGCAAGTACAGTACATTGAGAGTTAAATACATTGGCAATTGTAAATACGGATGGTAATATTTTGATTTCCAGATAGCTTTGTTAGTTTTGATGTCTCCACTTGCCACACAAACAAGCTATTTTGCAACAAAATTCTTCAGGCTTTTAAATTCATGTTGTTGTCATTTGAAAGTGAGGATGTCGCGCCTAAATTTGAACTGAATAGGAACGCAATGAATGGCTTTGATTTGTGGATTCTTAGTCGCCTCTCCGCTGCGGTGTCTGATGTAATCGAAGCTTTGGAAACTAGTCAGCTACATAATGTAACGTCAGTTCTTAAACGCTTCTTATACTATGAATTTTGTGATGTATACCTGGTAAGTTGTTTTTTTTAATTCTGATGAAGTGGGAATTCTTTATAAAAGAGGAAGTCTGTAATGAGTGTACACGGCAGCATAACTCTTAAGGCATGTGTAGTAGCCATTGCAGAGGAGCATTCCAAAAATAGAAATGGAATGCATTTCATATACTCATCCTCAGATTAAAACCATCCCGGGGCTGTAGACCGTTATCAATATGGCGGCTAGTGTGGCCTGCACAAGCTAAGTTCAGAGTTTTGACCGGGTCCAGGTATCCATTCTGCTATGCTGCAAGACTTGGATATTTTAGGGAGATTCATCTACCTATTGAGATGGCGACCAATGTTCGACTGTCGGAAAATTTCTTTACAACTTTTCATTTCATGACCTCCTGAGGCTAAAACCACCCTCCGTTCAAAATGTTATGTATATATGTATATATATATGTATATGTATGTATATCGAGTTTAGGAAGCACTCTAACTTCCGTAAATATTATCCGAATTTGATGAAACTTGGCACAAAAATTGATCATACAAATGTCTTGATCGAGTTCGTTAACCAGCTAGATCCACTATTTAGTTACAAGATGGCGGCCTATTGAAACCTTGTTTAATTCATATCTCAGGCAATATTGGTCGCTGAGGAATGACTTAAAATCTGACTGAAAGTCCGTATTATTATCTACGATATTGGTAATCACCACTTTTTACGGCAAATCAACCATTTTAAGATGGCATCCAGTCAAAGTGAAAATAATTTGATAAATAAAGCTCATAGTCGGCATTGTGGTTCGAAATTTGTAACACAAGAGTGTTTTGTGTGTTGATGTTGTGGCCGGGAAAATAATGAAGTATTTTGTTTATTTTTTATTACATACATAGCGTAGGTAGCGTAGAGGAAAAGCAGGATCTGCGGAATCTCCCTACTCCTGCAGCCTGATCGAGGCAATTATAATACCGGGGTTAAATAAATACCATAGGATTATAACTGTAAACAAACAAATTTTGAATAGCACTTTCCATTATAAAATTATCTTGTTTACATTTTGAATACCAGGGGATTAAATAAATACCGGTATTATAATCGCCTCGATCAGGCTGCAGATCGGCCAGAGCCGAAAACGATTTTTTTACATTGGTACTTATCTCTGGTAGTTGGCTTATGACTAACGGGAGTTGGCTTACGACTAACGGGAGCCCCATAAGGGATATTATATCTCCCACCGTTCCAGTTAATATATTTCATTTCATTTTAATGTTATGGTTTATAAAGTCAGACGTTTATAATGAGCTGCAGCCCATCTGATATATCCTTCCTCTTAAAAAAAAGAAGGAATTATTGTTGTCAAAAAATTTGTTCTTATAGGAAGCAACCAAGCCAGTGTTACGTAGTGATGACTGCATAGCACGTTTAGGTGCCGCTACTATTATGTTCAGATGCTTGGAGACGGGAATGCGTTTGCTTCATCCCGTTATGCCTTTTATAAGTGAAGAGCTATACCAAAGATTACCGGAAATAGAGGGATTTTCTCGTTGTGAGAGCATAATGATTGCTCCTTATCCGAAGCCCTCAGACTGGGCTAGTTGGAGGGATCCCAGTTTGGATGCGTTGGTTTGTCAATTCAATGACCTCGTGTCCAGTGTGAGAAAGATCAAAGTATTGTTTGGCAGCAAGGGAGAAAAACCAGACGGTAAGTGGGAGTTCCTAAAGTATTCCACAGCGGTTTAACTACAATTAAAATTGATTTAATTGTCTGAAATTTCCACTTGCCAGTAATGGCTTGTTAAAGCATAGGCTACTTATTTATTCAAATAGTACGCTATAAGCCTTCCGTTGAGATTAATTGCTGTTATAATTAATGGTAAACAAAGGTTCCGGTGGAAGAAGGCGGTTGTACGCATATAGAAAAAATATTTGAGAAAGAGTGTGGCAGAAAATCTTCACCCATGAATCTCGTTTTTTAAAAATGCGACGAAAGAGCAAATCGGTTTTTTATACCAAGTCGGTTTTCAGAGAAATAATGATCGTAGAACCGTCAAATATACCCGTTAAATTATCAGAAATGCTCCTCTACATTTCAATTTATGACACCGATTGGCCACAGTTCTTTATCGGGACTACCACAGTGACAACCACACCAATCGTTTTTTGTACAAATAAATTCAATAATTGTGGCAATTCTGTGTTAGGCCTGTTATAGTAAGAAAGAAAGAAAATTGTCTCTATTTTCATATGGGCGAATTTACAATTTAACCTATGTTATAGATCAAAATGCTCAGAAAAATTTCTTCTGTCCTGATATTTTTGCCAGACCTACGATTGATATTTCATTTTTACACTTGTAAGGCTATGCCTCCAATTGTCTCTTAACGCCTTCGACTCTTCAATTGTTATACAGAATTTTAAGTCATCAAATCTTAATTGCCCTTGTTTATTTTCACTTGATTATCAGCACCACATACTGTAGCCTACAAATGCCGTTGTAAAATAGGGCTACATATGAATGCAATATCGTAACTTTACTTAGCCAACAATATATTAGTTTTTTAATCAGTTCTTCAAAAGGGCGTATTTTGTATAAATATCTACCTACTAATTACATCCAATTTCAGTTCATGTTTCAACTGGGAATGATTCTCTCTCCACTTTCTTGGCTTCCCATTCAACCATTGCCAAAACGCTAGCTAGGGCCACAAATGTAGCAGTAACTGAGGGTAGCCTAATTCCGGATGGTTCCTTTCTCAAGGAGACGGTCAGCGAAGACACTACGGTCTATGTCTCATTTCAGGTATACTTGTGCCTCTTTACTTTCGTAATATTCTCAAAGCTTGTTCGACGATAGTCCGATGAACTGTTCAATAGTAATATTTTTCATTTGAGATAGTTAAAACTTTAAACTCAAATAGTTCAGCCTTGTTATTCGCCAATTATTCATCCACCCATCGATTTAGCCAGCAAATAAGGAATAGATAAGGTTCAAACATGTCTATCACTCATATTAACTAGTTAATAATTTGAACAGAAATCTTACTTTATAGGTATATTAACAAATATCGTAATACCCGCCTTCATTTTGAATTCCATTT
Organism: Psococerastis gibbosa; assembly: GCA_963971405.1. Lineage (NCBI taxonomy): Eukaryota > Metazoa > Arthropoda > Insecta > Psocodea > Psocidae > Psococerastis > Psococerastis gibbosa. Next base: position 27,100,793 of record OZ020488.1, on the reverse strand, counting down.
TTGTAAATTTCAGACTGAAAAAATTATTCTCTTGAAAAGACTGGAGCCAATATTAAAAAAAGAAGAAAAATTAAGAAAACAATTAAACGAAGTTGAAGAACTTATTTCTACAAGTCCATTTTCCGGAACTAAGCCAAATACACTTTCTAACTATGTGGAAAAGAAGAAGACATTAGAACGGGAGCTGGGAAAAGTGCAAGAGATAAAGAAAATGATGCTCTGATGGTTGCATTACAAGCAATAACTCGATGGTAACAAGTAATGTAGTGGTAAGAAGTGTAGTGAAAGTACAGAGCATGAGCACATGTAATTTTAATGTATTCACGTGACTGGCTCAGAAACGACAGGCAGCCCTTGTAACTATTGTATTTATTTATAATAATTTACTGGTAGATCTCTTAATCAAGTCACTGACTGACAGTCCTTCGTCCGTCATCGTGGACGTGTAATTTGCACTAAGTGTGATGATGGATCGATTGGAGGACTTTTTGTCGATGGCTTGCTTTTTTTAAAGCAGAGCTGAATTAGTCGCTTAGAAGCTTTTGACAGCCACAAATACATTGAATTAAATACTTTTAATGAGAAGCCACCGGCACTTTTGCCTGTATGACGGCTTGCTTTTATATTATGCAGTAGATACTGTAAGGAATTCGACAATTTGTTTTTAATTGGGTGATCAGTGCATAATATGCGATGAGGTATTGTAATGAATACATCATTAGTAACGTAACTACATTTCTTATATTCGTTGTACGCATCACGTAGTTCCACATCACCTTTAATATATCTCACGCGCAAAAAAAAACAATTTATAGTCTACTAACATTAAACGAAGTGCAACGTGCACTCACTGTGTCGTCACAAGATAAAGATGCATTAAACAAGTTTATCAGAATTACATTTACACAATTTCAGGTCTTTAATTCAAGAAGAACTGTACACTGGTATTTTCCCCTAAGAACTAATACGGGACTTTGAATAACTTATAGTATTCGTCACTTAAGAACTCTATGGAACGGAACTGGTTCTCCATTTATCAACAGTTCAATTGTAATCCTCACTTACAAGTACGATTTAAATATGGTAGGACTTAGGGCTCGACCAATTACATTAATAATATATTTTTGATGACATTGCTGGGCTTATGTGGGCCCGCTGAGGTCATATTGAACAATTTAACCTCATTGAACCTTGCCCCATCGATATTTCATTTAAAATTGTCGGTATTGTCCACAATGTCAACTACAAATACTGACTACGAGTGATAATGGGCAAGCTGAGACAAGCTCAAGACATGCTGAGTAGTATTCACCGAAAGGTTGTTGGTTCGAGTCCCACACTTGCTGCATTTTCTGGTCATGCTTCGGATGGCTTGTAAAGCTAACTCCACTAGGTTGGCTTGAACAAAATGTCATGATTTATTTATGCTCACCGGTGACATTTAAAATAGGCGTCAGCTTGACTTTACCAAGTACGATAACGAGTTTTCGTCGGGGCTTAGTCACTAACTAAGTAACCGAAATTAGAGGAAATGGAAGAAACTGGGCTTGGCGGGATTCGAACCCACGATCTACGCCTAACCGGGGCGTCGTCTTAACCGCTGGACCACAAGCCCCGACAAGTCCAGTAAATGCCAAATCCTCTACTTATGCTCTAATTGACATGATTCGTGTTGCTAGACAGGTTAGCACAACTACACAACTATCTAACCGAACAGGTCTGAGAGCTGACTTAATTGCATGAAGGCAATGCTTTATTCATTACATTGTAGTATTACATGGTATATATAACACTGACATTAAATTAACTTTGGTTGAAGAGGTAACCTCCTCGTTATAATATAATTATATAATATATATTATATAATTATATTGTGGTCCAGCGGTTAAGACGACGCCCCGGTTAGGCGTAGATCGTGGGTTCGAATCCCGCCAAGCCCAGTTTCTTCCATTTCCTCTAATTTCGGTTATAACGAGGAGGTTCCCTCTTCAACCAAAGTTAATTTAATGTCAGTGTTATATATACCATGTAATACTACAATGTAACTAACTAAGTAGGTTAATCTTTGTTCATGTATCAATGTCAACATACTGTCGAAACCAAAATGTTTCCGCTAAAGACGCTTACTTATAGGCCATATATTTTAAATCTAGCGCATGCGTTGAACATCAAAGAGGAACAACTTCAGTGCAGGCTGGGGTCAGTCATCAGTCATCCCATTATTGTACATTTACTACTGAAAAAGCTCACAATTAGGGTGGCTCCCACTGTATTCGGAATGCTACTGAAACTGGAATGGAATAGGAAAAAAAACACGGCGGTTTCCATCTGAATGTGGCTTTACCTAGAGTTCTATATAGGAGAGATGAGAGATTCGAGCGCACCAAAAATATTTTTTAATTCTGGGGCCACCTGTTCGTTTTTTCATAGGAGACGTGGCATCAGGTGGCCCCAGGACTTAAAAAAAGGTTTTTTGGCTGTCCCATCTCTCTTATATACAATAGAACACTAGGTTTACCAATGATGGTGGGAGCCAACCTTAATCACTAATGCAAGAGTCTTTCTCACTCCTTTACAACTATTTCGATATCCGGTTGAGAAGTAGCCTAATACTGCCTTATTTTAATCAACAGTATAACAAGAATCCTTCTTCACCAGGATAAAGTCAATACAAAATAAAAAAGGAAATAAATAAAACATAAATAATTTGCATCTTGATTCACTTTTTCTATTTCAAACCTCCGTAACGTCATCTCAGGTATTAGTAACCATTTCAAAGTTCTATATTTTCCGTTTTAGGGAACAGTAACGGTGCATGGTAAAAAAAAAACTGTCATGTCATTAGATCGTTCATTGCTTTGGGATTTGGTGATTTTTTTTAAATAGTCACTTGGCCCTTTTAGGCTTCCACGCTCAGGTTATGTTGCAAGCTCCATGCTCTATTCAGACAGTTGTGGTAGCCTATAATTAGCTTTTGGGCAATGATTTACTAGTCAGTGTGGCGTAAAATTAAATGTGCTTGTTAGTGGAGTGCAATTAGACAAAAACCTCGGAATCCAGGGACGGTCCATGAATATTTATAAAAATTTTGGAAATGTGTTGTTAGTGGTAGGGCCTATATAGAAAAATGTTAAAAAAAAATTTTTTGCCCGCTCTCAATTTTTAACTACAGGGTGTCCCAGCATAACTTCCTCTTTTTGTAATGCACGCCATTCGGTCGGTGGATGTCGTAGCGAAGTGTTTATGGTCTCGTTGCAGAGGTGGGTTATACACTTTTGACTTAGGCGTATATAGTTCCGAAGATCAAAACATTTAGATCACGTCCCCCATTCTCGATACAGTGAGTATTAGTGGAGAGCCGTAAGCCAAAAGAAATGGAAAAGCCTCGGAATACAGGGACAGTCCTTGAATATTTATAAAAATTTTGAAAATGTGTTGGTAGTGGTATATAGAAAAATGTTAAAAAAATTTTTTCGCCCGCCCTCAATTTTTACCTACAGGGTGTGGCATCATAACTTCCTGTTTTGTAATGCGCGCCATTCGGTCGGTTTATGTCGTAACGTAGTGTTTGTGGTCTCGTTCGAGAGGCGGGACTATAAAGTTCTGTCTTACATAACTTTGAAGATCATAACATTAAGATCACGTCTTCCAATCTCGATACAATGAGTATTAGTGGAGCGCCGTGAGTAACAAAAAAAAAAATGCCAACACTGTAGTTTAAAATTGAGAGGGGGCAAAAATGTTTTTTAAACATTTTTCTATATACTATTAAAAACACATTTTCAAAGTTTTTATAAATATATATTGACTGAATTCCGAGGCATTACCATTTTTGTTCTACTCACGGCGCTCCACTAATGCTCATTGTATCGAGGTTGGAAGACGTAATCTTAATGTTTTGATCTTCAAAGTTATGTAAGACAGAACTTTATAGTCCCGCCTCTCGAACGAGACCACAAACACTACGTTACGACATAAACCGACCAAATAGCGCGCATTACAAAGCAAAACGTTATTGTGCCACACCCTGTAGTTAAAAAATGAGAGCGGACAAAAAAAATTTTTTAACATTTTTCTATACACCACAAACAACACATTTTCAAAAATTTTATAAATATTCATGGACTGTCCCTGGATTCCGAGGCTTCTCCATTTTTTTGGCTTACGGCTCTCCACTAATACTCACTGTATCGAGAATGGGGGACGTGATCTAAATGTTTTGATCTTCGAAACTATATACGCCTAAGTCAAAAGTGTATAGTCCCACCTCTGCAACGAGACCATAAACACTTCGCTACGACATCCACCGACCGAATGGCGTGCATTACAAAAAGAGGAAGTTATGCTGGGACACCCTGTAGTTAAAAATAGAGAGCGGGCTAAAAAAAATTTTTAACATTTTTCTATATACCACTAACATCACATTTTCAAAATTTTTATAAATATTCATGGACTGTCCCTGGATTCCGAGGTTTAGCCATTTTTTTGTCTAATTGCACTCCACTATGTGTTAAGAACATTTAAACAGTTACGGTAACTGAGTTTAAGTTCCAACCAATATTTGGAGTTAACTAAAACTCACATGATAAGTCAAGAACAATATTTTTGACATCTGGTCGAAATGCTTCATGCCATCAACGACCATGATTTCTTTATTTTTTTTAAATACTGCCGTATTAGGCTAAATCTATAAAAGTCAATTTTCAAAGGATTTGCCAAGGAATGCTCAACTTCCTCTTTTGAAGACTTAAGCACCAGTTTCTAAAGTGCATTAATATCGTTGAAAAGGAATAAACTTGGCTCGTAATAAATTGTGTGAACAGATAAAATGGATCGTTACTCCATTATAAAAGAATCAATCATAACAAGAACATGTCTTAAAATTAGGCCGCGTTACAATGCAATAATTAATCCTGAAATATACTAAAACGTACTTTACATATTATTATGGGGCTGAAAGTATGGAAAATAGGTAAAATTGAAGTTACCTATAGTACATGAAGTAATTGAGTTGTTATATAATTTTAAAAATCGCCGTGCCTGGGATATTGCTAATATGGCTAATTTAAACTAAAATTAGTGCAACTTCAGGTACATTATGAAATAAAGAGAAATTTACAGTAAGGCGGCTATTCCACCGACGTCGTTTTTCATTGTGAATGTGTCATGACGTGGTAGCAGACATCATTAATAAGTCTCTGCCATATTTTAAGGAGACTCTTATATAGATACTGAACTTATCTATTATAAATTAAGTTATAATATGGCAGAGACTTATTAATGATGTCTGCTACCACGTCATGACACATTCACATTGAAAACGACGTCGGTGGAAAAGCCGCCTAGTAACACATTCCGCGAAATTCCACTCCCAATGAGCTACGAAGATTATTAGCCATTTACCTAAGTTTCAGTATTAGAATTACACCAGGAATGAATGACAGGCAGGAAATTTCGATAGCAGGAACTTATCTGTTCTACAATTACGAATGCAAAGAAAACTTGAGTTTGTGTCTTTCATGCTTAACATAATTATTAATTTATTTACTACTGGTACTATAGCTCAATAATTAGAAAATTAAATTAATTTCAGGCGCAAAACATACTCTAATCACAAGGTATAAATTTATAAAACAGTTCTTCCACCTTAACAATAGATTATAACAATAGTGGAGACTAATATTTTCATAAAAAGCGCCCCAAGCATTTATATTCAATTAGGCTATATGAAGAACATAACATTTGCATTCAAGACTTATGCCTTTAAACAATAACAAACGTACTACCACATAATATGTCTATGATTACACAAGTTGATGTTTTAAGAAATTCGTCTTTAGAATCCGCTGTGCTAACTGAATCGTTCGGTTGAAAGTAGTTCGAAATTTCATGCGCAGATTGATTTTGTAACAAAAAACTGCCTTTTGGATGTTTTTCGTTCCTAAACTGTAATGTCTCGGATGACCTATAAATATAGGCGCTCCAAGCAAGCAAGCTGTCAATCTATTCATCTATATTTTTCCTTGACCCACCAAGCTGGAATAGACGCCGACAGCAAATACAGGTACTAGAAGCATAAACGCCGAGTTTAGGGAGATGATTGTTCTCTCTTAAGAGAGGGGACAATCAGGGAGAATAGTTAATGGAAGTAGTTAGTTACATGTAGTGTGAGCTACAGTGACGTGGTCATCTCGACAGTGACCGTCGGCTCGTGTCACTCTGTGGTGTCGGGGAGCGGGAGCGGTCAGGTGACGTGCTGCTGCTGCTGCTTGCGTCCTCCCCATGTGAACCACGCCCCAACTTTCCTGCCCACTGGCGGCTCTCCATAGCTGTTGTCTCGCTTGAACTTCGCTTTTTCCACTGAAATATTAAAGGGATACTTAATTAAAATACAAGCGGCATTTTCCTTGAAGAAAGCCTGGGTACTTCCTTAAATGCCATTTTCTTAAATAACTTTACATAATCACGCATTCCACCATTTTCTACATAGTTTATCAGGTGCAGCTTGTGCAACATGTGAAACGTCAAAGAATACCAAACCAAACCCACTTTTAGTGCACAATGATTGTTGATGTCCCTCGATCACAGCTTAACTAACAGCACTAGATTCTAAAAACAAAAGACATACCTCTTATTTGAGCTGCTGCTTTTGCAAGGACCCTTGCGGCTGGAGGAAGCTCTAGACCTTCTTGTCTATCAGTTAATACTAATCTCCTTTCCGCAGCCAACGCAGCAAGCCATCTGAAATTTATAAAGTGTATCTTACAACCACACCAATAATAAAAATCAAACACAAAAACATTTTCGACAAAATGTCGTGTACTTGTATATTTGATTTTTAATAATAAGGCGTATGAATATTTTTTCCGTTGGCCCTTCATGAGCTAAGCAATATGTTATTTCATAAATATTGATAATATATTTTAACATTAATATCGGCTTCGGTGGCAAGGTGGTAGCTTGCTTGTACTTGTGCTAGTCTCTACGCACCGCAGATTGGAAACTCAACACACGTATTGAGTTACTTAGTGAGGCGACTGAACAGGTCAATCGGATGCATTCATTAAGTTATATTTTGTATGCAATTAAATTCTTTGAAAAAAGAACCGGTTCGAGTGAACATTCTTTCCTATTTGTCAAATTGTAAAGTAAGGTACCTTAATAGTTTTATGGTAAATAATTGTTTCGTTGTTAAATATCGGCTGCCTATAGATTTTCCCTATCCTAAAGCACTGATGGGATAATTGCACAGTATAGAATAATATAATACTACGCAACAATGTAAGGCATGCATGGCTCGGATTATCCATAATATCATTTTAAAAAAAACAATTTTTTATTCAAAACCAAAACAATGCTTTTGCAAGCACCCGGTTCTGTTTTGTTGCCATGTAACACCTAAAACATACCTGAAGTTAAAAAGCATCGATAGAAAGGTTTCTCAGAAAAATTATTTCTTTAGTCATTTTTCATGAAAATTGAACCTTTTTTATAGTAAGGGGGATGCGACATAGTGGGTTTTGTTTTTACATGAATGAGTACTACAATATACTGAATGTGAATTTAAAAGAAATCGTAAAAACCACTTATTTGGTTCCTGTGACCTCAACTCCGTTGGAATATCGAAATCAATAATTTCAACCATCACAAAGCTTTACACTAAGGCATAAATAGGACAGCAATAATTGTAATATATAAAGCGTAGTAAATGTTGTCCTGCTGAAACTGCGATGCTTTGTCCGGGATAGACTGAGACATTATAAATAAATAAATAAGGACTTTTTATTGTTTCTATTACTAAGCTAACCTAGCGGAGTTAGGGCTATAAAGCCCTCTCTTACACTCAACCAGGAAGGCCCGGGACCGCCTGCTTTAGATGCCCTCCGAAACATGGCCTGAAAATGTAGCCAGTGTGGGACTCGAACCAACAACATTTCGGGTGAAAGTCAGAGTCCGTACCACTACGCTACATGTCTTGACATTATAGTATATTAGAATCCGCAAGATACGCACAACAGCAAAATATTAGTCTCAATTTCCTCGTAACCTCTATAGTCAGACCATTAAATTTATACTCTATTTTACGAACAAGCTACCCAACTGTTAATTTTGCTCTCCACATATCAGAAATATTAACAGAAGCATATAGAATATAAATAGCCTGAACAGTAATGATATAACACATTTATGGCTGAATGGCTCCTCGCCAATGCCATTAAAAAAAGTAGTAAGTAAAAGGCATACCTTGCTTTGTTTTGGCTATTTCGACAGCAGAAAAGGAGCCATTTATCTTGGAGAAGACTGTGAATTTTAATTGCATTGCGTACTGTCACTCCTAGCACAGGATCTTTTCCGTCGGCAACGTCAACCACCTAAGGAAAAAGTGTCACATCAACACAGGTATGAGCCCACGGGTAGGAGGTGTCAATATAGTAAACTAACTATAATATATTCGGTAAGTATACTCGTGCGGTGCGTCTCAAGCTAATCCCACACCTTATTGAATCCAGAGGGAAGTACGGGACGAGAACGTCACAAATATTGCAAAGGCCAAAATTTAGCAATATGGCACACCTGGACCTCAGGCAAGTCTTTACTTTTATTCGGTAAATTAAAGAACAGAAAATAGACACGGGACAGGATTAATTACCTCACTGGTATCCAGACACATTCGACCCTTATAGACCATATTGTGACGTTTGAGTAAATCTTTCTTGCAATAGACAATCTGATGATCAAATAGGAACAACGAGATTTGACTTGTCCACATCCCAGAAGTCACTCGTATAACTTCGTCCTACAAAAGGAAACAAAATACGAAATGAGGGGGAGATTTACTAATAAATAAGAGTAATTTTTATTTTATTCCTTTATGTCGCACTCTTAGCTTGGGCACCTAACGTGACGCAACATCTTCCTTGACTACAACCATGAAAGGTAATGATGGAGTAAGTTTTTTTTTTGTTTTGCCCTCACTGGTTACTCCACCAAGTGAGGGAAATATATTGTAAGAATAATGAGTTACAAAAAGGACATCGGCGCAGGTACCTCCGGATGCAACATCCAATGGGGCCCTGGGCTCAAACAAATCCATGCCATAACTATTTTAGAGATCAGTCTAATAAATACATAGGATTTCGGTAAGTAGAATTATTGTATGAGACTAAATAGACTAAAATTAATAGTAAAAGTGACTAAAAGGAGCTGTGAATTGCTATACGACTTACATTATTGGACCTGTATTGTTTTGAAAATGAGTTATTTACTAAATTGATGAAGCGAAGCAGAGGTAGTGAATTTAGATATGTATGGAAACTTGATTACCTGATGCAACAAATGCGAGCTTTTCTCCAGCAAGTCTTCTCCTTCCCATGCTTCGACTCTGGCCTGCCAGGCTGCTAACTTTTCTAAGCTTTCCATGCGTCTTTTTCGTTCATTTACCAATACTGCAACGCCTCGCATTACGGACAGCGCCTCCTTCACTTGTACATAATCTTCGTGCTCTGGCCTTGTGTATTTCAGCAGCTCCGCTAAATTATGCAAGCATTGCAGTGATAATACATAAAATAACATGAACATGGAGCAATAAAAAGGGGCAGAACTAAGTCAGATATGGCACAATACTGGCGGTAAGAAATTTGAATGCGCTACTGATGTATTGCCAAAAAAAACGCCTGTGCAAGCAAAGACATTTAATGGTTATGTTTACCGCTATAGTTCACCACCGTACTCTTTTGTGCTGATCTTTAATAATGTCCATTCTTCTTTTCATTCACTAGAATTATAACAGATTGACGGGTCTGAAGGAGTTAGTTACAACAGTGATTTATTAGACAACTCTCCACTCCGAACTACAACTCTGTGGCAGTAAGCAACGGTAAAGGTTTTAGAAATTCTGCAACTGAGAAATTTATCTTTAATGCGCACCCGAGGGCATGATAGGTGTACGCTAAAACATCTATAAAGTGGTTGTAAGCATACGGAAGTCCGTTATAAAGGCTAATATCCTTTTAAGCAAGTTCGCATGGGGACAATAATATCGCTCCTTGATTTGCCAACTGTTCTAACTGCAAAAGTGAGTAGTGAGGCGATTGAAGATGTTAACTTCAGGAGAGCATTCCAAAGTTTTTTCCGGTGCTTTTAATCTATGTAGCCTATTTCCTACACTTCAGCCAAGAAAATTTTTACCATAAGAAAAACCTACCCAGTTGAAGGGGATATTTGCATATGCGTTGAACAGGAGTTAATAGGTATCCATCTAGAGGAATTTCCATAAGCCCACGCAGTATACGACAACCTTCAAAGAATGCACTGTATATAGGTTGTTCATAAAGCTGTTGAAGAGTAGAAATTGCTGTTGGATGACTGTTACAATACTCTGAATACATCCGGAATCCTCCTTGCTGCATGGAATTAAAGAAAAAAAAATTAAGGTTATAAAATGGAATTTCACGAGGTACGAGATTTAAATGTCACCGTATACGTGTAAAAAGTAACAGTTGTTTATTATGTAACGATTCGGAGGCAAAATTAAATTTTATAAAGCCGAACCTCAGTTCCAGACATAAAAGGGTCTTCCATTGTGCAGTTGTAGCACATTACTATGCTTACTGTATATTTTGAAGTTCTGGCACACCATAGTTCTTGCCAATGAATTATTTTCAAGCCCAATCTTATCAATCTGAAAACAAAAATATTTTGTAATTTACAGGGGTCCTTAAAAAGTAAGTACTTACAAGCCTCAGAAAGACATCGCCAACACAACTTCGATGCGGAGCCTCAGCATCAATGCGAGATTCAAGTTCTTCCAGAAACCGGCTCTGGAAGTCGAGAAGATCTTCGATATTGCTGAAAATAGTTTGTAATTGCGCAGTTGTAAACATATCTTTCCGCAATCTGCACTCGACAACATAGCCCTCCACGACGTCACGAAGGCCACGCACGAAGTCCTGCTCTGTGCTGACAAGTTCGCGGACAACACAGGATCGCACCTGCAACAGTGGAATCATCAGTACTAAAACGTGGAAAGTTATTTGCTCTCTCATGGCTGGACTACCAAAAACTTTACATTTTTATCTCAAAGGCGCGGTTTCCACCGACCTCTAAGTGCAACATACACATACGGTGACGTGGTAGCAGATATCATTAATAAAGGCGGGGTTTCCACCGACCTCTCGTTGCAGAATGCAAATGACTTTGACGGAAATTTGAATTTTTCTTTTTATAGAAATCTATTAAAATGTTTGTACTTAACATATTCCATGAAGCCATTTTTTAATTTTAGTTTGTTTGTGATTTTACTCTTTGATCATTGATCAATTTTAACTATGGCATAGAATAAAACAAACATTTCCGTCAATGTCATTTGCATTCTGCAATGAGAGGTCGGCGGAAACCCCGCCTTTATTAATGATATCTGCTACCACGTCACCGTATGTGTATTTTGCACTTAAAGGTCGGCGGAAACCGCGCCTAAAGAAACTTAGCAAACTCACCTGGTCGTTGGAGAGAAGTGACACACTAGTACGACGAAGGTGTGCAGCAGCCCGAGTGCCAGCTGCCATAGCAGCTAAACAATCCTCCACAGTATCTTCCTGACTCACCCGAAGCTGAAAACAACATTAGATGCGTTTATAAAATGAATGTAGGATCATGGTCGGATAGGACTTCTCTTCATGCAGTAGGTAATGGGAAAGACGAGTCTTCAAAAAGGAATGCACCTAATATTTATATTAAGGCAGCCAGCACTAATTAGCGCGAATCGACCAATCTTAGCCCCGATTGAATGAAACAGCTTAAGGTCCCATACATGGCAGTGACGTTATCTGACAGCTTTGTTCTGCTGACGTATAGCAAGGCAAGTAATTATAATAATCAAATCAAAATAATTACAGAGCTGATATGCCTGTCACTGCTTGCAGGAGCCCCAAGGCCAAAAAGTTTCGGGATAAATCGACTAACTCTCTGATTATACACGAGAATAAGACGTTGGAGGAGCTTGCTCAAGCCTCTGCAACTGGTGGCAGGGGCTGGAACAATGAGAATAACTTATTTTTATAGTAACCACGGAGAAATATAATAAAACGACCGGTTCCGGCGCTAGGCCATTAGGTTGTTCGGGTTATTAGCACACTTAAAGCCTTTAGAGATTCAGGATAGGAATATTGATGTAGTCCCAGCAAATAGTCAACATACAATGGGACAGGTTTCAAAATTGAAGGTCAAATAATTGCACGGTATCTTACTTACTCGAACAAACGAGGAAGGGAACCATCCGCATCGGTTATCTGCGGAGCCCCACCACCAGTCTTTGTCTGAAGTGTTGTGAACTTGCACAAGATCTCCCGCCCTGAAAGCCAGCTCCCTGGGGTCGATCGCGACATGGTCCCACAGAGCTTCTGCAATGGCAGCATCTTCACTTAGCTCCGGGGCCCTTCCACTGCAAGAATTGATTTTCCAAAATTTTGATTTCCGTGCAATCAAGTGAGCGTCAGAAATTGTTGCCTACATTACAAAAATACAACCTAGCAACATGCTACTCTCGGTTGGGAGTTTCAAAATCAACTGACGTCAAAGAATTCAACCCCTCTTTTGAGGGACTTACAAAGCAACCACAAAAATCATCGAGCAAATTTTGGCATGACAACCTAATTAGGGTCTCGGCTTGAGGTAGACAATCCTTTCTTTTGGCCACTGGTCTATTTTGGATGTTGTAGAAATGAACGATTTCTTACCAAAGTCCAAAATACAATACAATACTAATTGTGAGCAATACAGGTAAGCCATTACTCATCCATTTCTCCAGGTACTATGAGACCAAATTCCCAAATTTCGCAGCATCAAGTCAATTTGCATATTATTGGACTTTGTCTGTTTGCAAATAAACGTTTATTTATTTATTTATTTTTTATTTATTCACTTAATTGAATGAGATTTCATCATAACCCACCTGTTGAGAGATAGCAAGGAAGATTCTGACCCAAATAGTGCTTCGTCCTCTGACGTGCCACGGTCATCCTCGCTAGATATTCGAGTCTTTCTTTGAGGGGAAAGCTCGTCTAGTCCGAGGGGTTGACTAGTAGACCGGCGCAGAGATCGACAGGACCCATTATCTCCACTCCCACTGAAAGAATAAACAGTTGTTATGCTTTAAAACGAAATCGTCTGATAGGGAGACAAAGTTGGACATGAGAGTAGAGGAATTGCTCAATTAAATTTCCTTAGCAGGCTCTTGGGATACAAGCGGATTTTCAGACCAATGAACGTAAAAGCAACGCGCACATTACAGACTAGGCGGGCTGGATGAACATCCGAGGGCAGTCACCGACCGATTCCGCGCTAGTTCCCTCATGTAAGCGGGTAGCGCCATAAGACTAATACAGTCAAAATTTAATTGTCTGTTGAATTGTTATTTGTGATTCTTTTGCCGCTATTTTCCTTTTTTTTAGGTTGGAATCCCGCGACGTGGACAACTTTTGTCAATTCCCCTTACGCTCCACCGCTATTGGCCTAACTTAGCATATAGTTAGACCCCTCTCTATTCTATTTCTTTGTTACACAGTAACCAATCCATTAAAGTATCCAGTATGGGACAGGATATAATATACATAACATGGAATTGTATTAGTATTTCCAAACTAGGATAATGAAATCAATTAAAGCAAGATAATGTATCGTATATCTCTGTTCTGGATGATTAGCCTAGTGCGCGGTCAGTTAAAGGACAATAGTAAGTAATGAAGGCTAGCAAGGCGCGGCGATGCACGACCGCTTCCACAATAATATAAGTATACTACTTACAGCTAGAAAATTATGGTATATCAAGGGGATGACGTTGAGCAGAGGAACAGGTGGGCAATGCATAGGGAAAAATCCAGATGGCATGTGTACCGAGTTTGTAGCACCTGCCTTCAAAGTGAATTTCAATAGTGCCTACTTTTAAACTTAGTTTGATATAATATATGTGCTTCCTAGAGATGGTGGCATCGAACTAACACCCGTCTATTGTCTAATGACTTTACGTGCCGGACACAAATATAAGTATAAATTGGAAAGCAATAAGAAAAGTTCTTATTACCAAGCAGGGACAGGAATTAAAAATTAAATTCCTAATTAAGATGGCTCAGAGCATATATTATAGTATTCTGTGGCTCAGAGTCTTCTTGATGTTTAAATTAATATAGAAGTATAAAATGTTTTAATAGGCGAAACAATAATCAAATTACAGCCAAAAGATAAAATTTTAACTTACAACTTCTTAGATAAAACTTTAATTACTTTGACAGGAGACCGCTTTGACATTTTTCACTTGTTTACAGTTGAAACGACGCCCGGAGTCCCGGACGCCATGACACTTTTATGTTTTGATTTTGTGAAGGTCATTGTCTAGTCCCCCGATACATTTCAAAATTTTAGCGCGAATACCCCTTAAATTAAACAAAAGATCGCCAATCTTCGATAAAAGAAGCATTTGACAACGTTATAAGAAAGAATATAAAAATATAAATATATAATGTTGTTTTATTTTATACTTGTACACTGCTGACACACGAAATATAATAATTTCCAAATTACCTTTTCAATGACGTAGAAGGACTGGGCTTTCTGCGAAAGCGAGGCCGTCGCGCTTCCCAACCTAGCAACCTTTGACCTCCTAGTTCCGAATTGGCTCTTTGAACCAAGCGTCCATTCTTTCCCTGCAAAAAAAAGTAATCATATTAAAAATGCCAACTGCCATGCTAGTTTATCAAATTTATCAAATATTTATTATTTCTATGTGAACAGCGGGTACATGATAATAATTATTATTACCAATTAAATTATTTTTATATCATTACTATAATTTTTAATTTTTAATGGGCAATGTAAGTGCCCCTTATCCCATTTATCCCATATATAGAACTCTATCAAGCAAGTACCGTATTACTACCGTACTCAAATTACTTACAATAGGGCTGTCAGGTTCTTCATGTTGATCCGTGTCCCTGGAATCCGAGCTTTCTCCGGCCATTCCTCCCCTTTCTATTTGAATGCCACTGTCCGCACTTTTGCATTTCGCACCCCGCCCCAACTGATATTTGCCTTTCTTGCGCTCTTTACTTGATCGCCAGAGCAGTGGTCCGAGACTGATGAAAGAAAATAAGACAATATGAATGTGTGAACCGCGTAAGAGGTGTGAAATAGCCTTCAAGGATTTAACCGGAAACTGAGAGTTCGTTGTTTAAATCACATTAGTGTAAATTATTGACTTCCTTTTCAGAGGCTATTAACCCTATAGGTACATTTTTAAAAGACAGATGATTTAAATTGGCACGGTAGGTAATGAAAATTATGGTAGGTACCCCACAGACGATAGATAGTCTATTAAGCTATTTGACTGCAAATTATTTTCCCAGCTGATTGTCAAAACTATCGCATGTAGGGTACATGGTAGGTAGCCTATTAAATCAAACATCAAACTTTAATTCATGGGGAAATAATTCCTACTAAATAAAGTTTTTAGGAAAACATACCTAATAATGCTAAGGGGTACCTATTAAATAAATCTACAAATGTATTAAAATAGGATTTCAAAGATTGTCATGTAGCCTATATTATCGTTGGATCTTACCGAAATTTACTGTCACTAGGAGCATCTGATGGTATCTCACAAGGGCTACTCCTCTCACTGCCAAGGACACTACCATAAGCACTGCTCTGACGGCGAACTTCAGGGCTCTCATTATCTTCAAACCTAAAATTTAAATTGGAACTGTCCAATGTTTCATGGTATAGTAAATGATGGCAGCAGGCAAATAGTCCTCATTTTACTTAGCTATTTACATAAGTTCGCAATAAAATTGTAGGCAGTTACCTAAGTGGATGGTAGGTAGGCTATAATAGGTAACTTAAGCCTATAAGAGCTTCAATAATAATGGCGAGGCAGACTTATGGGCCAATGAGTATCTAACCTGTTAATTGTGTTCGTTTGAATTTGAGAAGAATAGTTAGCCAATTTAAGAATGGTACAGGCCTATAGCAGCTGCTATAGAGAAATTGGCAGGGCAGTTAAGGCGGGGTTTCCACATACGTCTATGGTCAATGGTAAATATGGTTTTGACGTGGTAGCAGACATTTTTAGTATGTCATTAATGTCTGCTAAAACGTCAATACCACATTTACCATTGACCATTGACTTATGTAGAAACCCCGCCTTATCCTGGTCTACCAGTATCAGAAATTGCTTACCCTTTATCTCGAAGTTCATCAGTGGAACTATTTATTGTAAACTGTCCCTTCTTTTGAAACCTTAGTACAGAAATGCTTTTTCTGAGTTTGTCCACCACGCTTTCCTGTCCGCATTTTTCCGCTGAAAATTAATGTAACTTGTTCAATTTTATTTTATTTGCATTTTATTACTTGGGTCTTGGGTGCATGGGAATGCCGACCGAATAAGAGCAAATACTAGCCTTTTATTATATCCATCCTATGCTCCAGAATGAATGGGGAGTTCGAATGTGACGCCTGTTTAAATATTTATTTCTTAAGGCCCAATCGTCGGAAGGGACTCCCCCCCCCCCCTCATGCGGGGCACCAACGCCACTCGTTTTTTGTACAAAGTAGAATTTCACAAAGATAATCATGAAGTATTATATTTTTGTTAAATAAATAAAATAGTAAACGGCACTAAAAAGATGAAATAATTTTTTACTTCCTTTTATGCCCTTTACATGCAGCATGATGTACACCATCTAATCATATTCCTAGCCGAAATACCTTAGTCAGGCTTAGGGTTCTGCTTGCTATACTTAGTAGCCTACCTACTAGACTACACTGTACAAAACAATGGAAATACACTTACGTCGCAGACAGTCAGAGGAACTATATACGGGAATGTTTGAGGTAGTTTCGTCGTTTGCTAAACCCACATTTTCTTCTCTGGAATTAAAAAAGTTGGGTACGGTAAAATAATTTATCAACTAGCCTATAACGTCTATAACCCACCCGCAGTAGTAGCCTATATAGGCTGCAGGGGTCGCGTGCGGTACCTACCTACTCCATACAATATTAATATTATGTGGTACAATACTTACAAAGTTCTATCCAGGACAGGTGCGCTAGTTGAATGAGTATAGCTTTGCTGTGCCAATGTCTCTGTTGCCTCAGCGACGTTCAATTCACGCACCGGCTGAAACAATATATAAGGTAAAATAATCATGGAATTTCGAACTCACCAACTGCACTGCAATCTTTAATACTATAAGTACCTAAAGCTGTTATGATTTTATTATATATTAAGCTTTCTTAAGTTTCTTAAGCCGGTTGGTTAAAACTAGATAGAAAGCATTCTAAGCTTGTTAGGTAAATTTCTTGTCAACTCCCCAGTGATTTCAAGTCCACCGATCCTATTGAAAAGTTAGTCCGGTTGCGGCACTATGGCGCATAAATTAATAACTAAAATAAAATAATAAAATTCAATGAACATATCCTAATGAAATAACACACTCACCGTTACTGGAGCTGTTCGTGGAACCTGTTGCAACGGTGTGGAATTTTCTTCTGGGAACCGTTTTCTGGAATTAACAAAATGCCATTTATTATTATTGGTTTATTATTATTAATTAAATTTTATATCTTGCAGTGCCACTGCTCTAAGATCGCTCGATAAGCGGAAGCTTGAGCGTGATAATTATACAATTATAACAAATGTTTTTTTCAATATATGCACCTTGTCCGGGGTTACTTGACCATGGTCAAGGAAAGTGAAAAAAGTGAATTGATTATTTTTTTTAAAAAGTTATCACGCTCAAGCTTCTGATTATCGAGTGATCTTTGAGCAGTGTCACCGCAAAATATAATTTTAAATAGGTATACCTACTATTAATAAAACTATTATTTTTATAGTTGCCAAAAATTGGCTAGAGGTGTACCACTTGAGGCTGACTCACCCCGATGATTTGACTTCTTTTATTTGGCCTCCACGATGAGAAAGGAATGATTTAGGCAGTGACAGCGATCGGAGCTGAGGATCCCATGCTCCTTTAGATGACCCAGGGGGTGATCTGCCGTTTGTACTATCAGGAGTGTTTCCACGAGGAGGAGGTCGCTCAGCAGAAGGTGGAGACCTTCCGATGGAACCCACCCTTGCGTCACTGGGCGTGAGACGTCTCGGGTCAGCAACTGAAGCTGGCGAAGTCCGAGAGTCCCGCTCTGGCGACCGTGTCAGTCTTCCTGCCGGGTCCTGAGGCGACGAACTGGGAGGCGTGCGCTGACTCCTCGGGCTCCGGCTCCTTGGAGAGTCATCTCGATTGGCACCATTATTGGTTCTGCGTACGCTTACATAGCCGTCAATATCAACATTTTCAAACTTGCTCCTTGGCTTCGATTCTGCGCTACCCGGAGCGTATGTCCCGTGGGTGCAGTTTGGCCAGAAGTCACAGGTTGACGGGTTGCATGGGCTGCCACGGAGGTCACGGATCGCGTTACGTCCACCGACGACACAAACACTGTAGTTCTGGCCTTTGACTGGGGGTCTTTCGGCACCTATTTCGGGTCGGTGCAAGTACCGGGACATCAAGAGGTCGCGTGCTGCTGCTCGCGTTCTCGTCCGACTTATGAACTCTGCTACAACCCTGGCCTCGGCCTCCGCATCCAGTCGCAGCCCGCTTTGACCTCGAACCTCCTCCGACAATGTCTTCTCTGAAATGTAGACAATCTAATAAATTCAGCCCATTTCAAGCCAAAACAAAATGCACGCCAAAAAATGATTTAAGAGGATGTGGAACGTAGATATTGGTCACCCTTGCGTTAGTCAGTTATTTTTTTAATTAATTAACTAGGCTAATCAGGTTACAAAGATTTGGTCTATGGAAGTTGTAGAGGACTACTTTATGAAGAATATAATAGGAAATTGTTATATTTTGGTGTTGTAACTATTACATAAATTTAACGTTGTTCTTGTTTAAATGCTGTCTTGCTTCTGTTCTACAATAATTATATGCACTTGACCCGGTAGGGTGGCGGGTTCAAGAGAAAAAAACGGAGGACTAAAATTCGTGGAGAAACGGCAGCACTAAAAAGTAATAAGATATTGTGTATGACGTAGTCCTCTACAACTTCCATAGCCAAATCTTCATAGCATACTAAGTAAAAAAAAAATGGAAACTGACTGACATGTTCATAGCTTATTATTTTATATACTCTATAAACATGGCCAATAATTCGCTCTCCTTTAGGAGTACCTACAGTCCGCTGTCCGGCCCGTAACCAGGGCGGGGGGCTACAACCTCCTTTGAAATTTTTTTGACTTTACGCACTAGATACAATCGAACTTTCTAGACGTGCGACATTTAACTACCTCCTATAGGATCGCAGGGCCCTCCCCGAAATGAAATCCTGGTTACGGGCCTGCCTACAGTACTCTATATAATATATATATTTTTTAAATATACAAGTTGGTAGTTTATTTGCTCTGATGTGTTTCTTGGCTTTACTATATTCGTGTTGTATTGTACCAATTTTTTTCTTCGAACCGTAACATTGCATTGCTGTGAAGTGACCTTCACATCCATCATGAGGTGGACAACTTGGTTCTAAGGCGTGGTTGGCGCCGGATTTCATTATAAACATACAATCCTCGGCCATATCAGCCACAAGCTCCGCAGCTTCTAGTCGCATACCTACTTAAAGGCTAGCTACATTGTACGATTATCATATCTGCATAGTCGGTACCTATTGTATATGAGAAATTTAGTAAATTGTCAGCTAGTTAACATTTTTATAACGTTTCGTTGATTTCCATGGAAATCATCCAAATGAAATTACAGTATAGGCCATTTACAGTTTACCCTACCTACCTCAATGTACGATACATATTAAAACCATCTGTAAACCGAAGCTACAAGTTCTACAATGTTACAAGTACAATCTTCGAAGCTACAAGTTGTCTAGTATTTCAATATTGCCCATCTAAGTATATACCTAACTTGATTAAGCAGGGTATGCTAGCTTTAGGCTGCAATAATCCATCATTTATTTAAGTATGCAAATTTAATTTCAACGCACAATTTTCTCTTGCCTGAATGATCCATCATGCTGCGTTTAGTTCGTGTAATTAGTTTTCGCTTTGTATTTTTATTACCTATTTATAATCAAGTGGGAAATCTGCGTATTATAATTTTTTTAATACTTCAGTCTTCAGTCAGAGACAGTAGAGTTTAGTTAACGTGGTTGCAGAAGAACCATTCACTACTGGCCCTATATATACTTGCGTTTGACTTGTGGGAGAAGGCGTTGAAACTTACTGGTTAAATGCCTGCGAGGGCGATGAAGGGCCGGAGACCGTTCTTCTGGTAGCTGCAAACTTCGAGACCGACGCACACGCCCTCCCCAGGTATCGTTCCAATTCCCATTCCTCTCACAACCACTACTGCTTGTACTGTCACTAGAACGCGCGCGGGGTTCAATTCTCCTTGGACGTGGAGGCATCTTCTTTTCAAAAACCTCCTCTTCTGAAGACGATTGACTAACATTCCTCGATCTTCGCGAGGATACTACTGAAGAGCACGATGGAGACGCTCTAGTTTTAGGAATGAGCTTGGGAGGCTGCGGTGATGGCGTCAAGCGACGATACCTTGATGCTGGCGATAGAGGAGGGCTGTCACAGTCATCGATAGCCTTGGAGCGTAGAAGATATGGAGGCTTGACTCTGTTTGGTTCCAAGTCCTGGAAGGCCGGTGGTGGTGAGATTATGGGCGTTATAGGAGGCGGTGACGATGTATCATATGGTGGAAGAAGAGGGGTTGGGGTGGGTATAGGTTCCAGAGGCGACTGTCCTCGAAGGATTTGTAAAGAGTCCGGGCGCCGGCGACTTGGCTCACTGGCACTATGACACTCGGATAAACGCACTCGAGGGGGCAGTGTAGTCACAACAGTTTTGTGGGTAATAACAGAACGACGGTGCTCGTCGAGAGAGCGCTGATGCACTTGAACCCACCCTGCTCGACCGAGGTACACACCAGCATCACTCTCCCCCCAACGGACAGGTGAAAGCTCGCGTTGGCCTGGAGGGCTGCCACGAGCAGTCCGAAGACTTCCACCCATATCCTTAAACTTCGCAGCGGCCAGCTCCCAAGGTTCTGGAGGCCCTCGCAGGTGGAGTACTGAAACATTTTGGCCTCTGAAAAGAAAGTATAGTGTTTGCAACTGAATGGCATGCATATTTTTTTTATATTTATAAAAGGTTAATCGCATACAAACAATTTAATGAATGTATCCTATTGAACCCTTCAGTTACCTCACTAACCTCTCACGTAGTAAAAGCTCGTACCAGTACGAGCACGCTACCACCTTGCCACCGAAGCCGATTCATCGTACTGCAAATATTTTACAATTGACTGGTAGGTAAGTCAGATACGGTAGGCTACCTATGATATTGTACAGTATACAGTACGTACTGTGACCCATCAAAAGACCTATACTCCCCATATAAAAGACTTTGTGAGTGGTGAGAAAATGCCTAGCGATCATTTATTAAATAGATCTACTGTAGTAAACTCACACTGATGGACTGACGAAGAGAAAAGAAGGAAAGTCCCCCTCAACTTTCTTTCCATTGTTAAAAAGTATTCTGGAAATTTCTTGAATTTTTAAAAGCTTCACCCTTTTGTTAAAAAGTATGAAAACAAGAAAATGATTGAAATATTGCCCGGTAGTGGCACATATACAGTATGTACAATAGTAGGTACTAGTTTGTTCGTTTTTAGACACAATAATAGCTCCATAGATGTACTAATAGGTCATTTAGAAACTAATGATTGAAAAAATCATTCAGAAAATTTTCACGTCAATATACTGTATGTACCCGGTATATGAAATTGATATTGTAAAAGCTGTGGAATATCAGATGGTAGGAAATTGCTGGAGCTTATGAGGGGAAAATCCCCAATTATTTTGTCGGAAGACTTGAAAAAGGTTCCGCATGTACAAAATATTGGTAGCAACGTGGGTAAATTCATATCAACGTTGACATGGAGTTTATAATGCTCCAACTCTTTGAGATGTCACGCAGCCCTCAGGAGCTAAAATGGTTTGTAATATCAGAAGGGTTATTTATTTTCGGCCCATTCTTTGACTATTATTCTCAAAAACGGCTCCCACATTTTTTTTTAAATTCACATACAGTAGGGTGTATGTTGATTACTATAGATGTTCAAAAACCCACTAGGTGTCTTCCACCTTGTTAAATTGGTTCAGGAGGGACCTAAAAAAAAATAAAGAGTCCTATTTTCATGGAAAAAAATTTAAAATATGTTTTTTTTTCAAGAAATTTTACATTGGTTATTTGTCACTACAGGTAGGTATGTTACATTGTAGTATTATATGGTATATATAACACTGACATTAAATTAACTTTGGTTGAAGAGGTAACCTCCTCGTTATAACTGAAATTAGAGGAAATGGAAAAAACTGGGCTTGGCGGGATTCGAACCCACGAATCATGTCAATTAGAGCATAAGTAGAGGATTTGGCATTTACTGGACTTGTCGGGCTTGTGGTCAAGCGGTTAAGACGACGCCCCAGGCGTAGATCGTGGGTTCGAATCCCGCCAAGCCCAGTTTTTTCCATTTCCTCTAATTTCGGTTAGGTAGGAATGTCTTAGGTATTAAACCGAGCAGTATGTTTACCAAGAAAGTTTTGGTTTTTGCAGAAAAAATGTTGTTTTCAAGACATAACGGAAAATCCCTATAGATACAATAGTACTATTGTTATTATTATTATTTAGTGTGTATAATTGTATATTATATTGTATTTAGTCTCCCCAATAATTTGTTCTACCAAAAGGGAAAATCGTGACAACCGGCAAAATTATAATTTCATAGATCCATACAGAAATAGAATTGAAACTGCTGGTCCCAGGTAGGTACTACGAAATATGTAAATTATGGTGCTACCAACTCTGAATTAAACTACTTGAAATAATGGAGTATTATTTTCAAGGAGTTGCAAGAACTTGTGGTATCTTAGGAATTTCACTTAAAACTTGTCCACTTTCGTATTGCCCCGCCGTGTCATATCATTAGACAGCTTGGTCTTGTTATTTAACTTGTTGTACTCAGTACCTGTCCCATTCTATGTTTATTACCTAAGTACGGCTTAGGTATGGGAATAGTATCAGCAAAACACGGTGTTTCTTTGAGTTGATGAACGTTTCAGCAAGTTAACATATTCATGATGCATTGGAAATTGGAATTAATAAGCAAAATTTCTTTCAATTAGCATTATTCATCTGGAGATGAGTTGTTAGATAGTGCTAACATCTGGCATTCGAACAATGACTTAGCTTATAAGTTTATGAGTCAAAATGGCATTTTTCATCAACCAATAATTTGTACTATCCAGGTTATCCTTATTTTTATTGATTTAATAATTTATCCATCCTCCCCATATAATATTTATACGTATAGGTACATACTCTATATGTATGTCAGTATGTGGACATAAATAAAATATAAACTGTGGGATAATCTAAAGGTTACATTTTAGTTTGAATATTCAATCGCCGGCAAATACTTGCCTCAATAAATCGATTATATCCACATCCAGTACCTATCGAACATTGATGTCATCAGATTCTTCAGATACAAGAAGTAGGCACTGTGGCTGTGCATTTGCCGTATCTGAAAATCCAGACTAGTTTCCTTATCAGGTAGCAAGGACGTTCAACCTGCCCGAGAGCACCGTAGGCTGCATCATCGTCATTGCTTCACAGTCTTGTACTGTATCGTATGGCGCATTTTGGTCGAGGGACATTCATGAATAAGAAAGATAACACGAAATCACATCAAAAGACGGCGACACGGGCATTCTTCTTCCCGAGCCTCTGCAGTATTTTAATAAATAATAATGTAACCGTTTTATTGGAACGGCTGCTGTTCCAGGTATCGTGGGCAAGTCTGTTTGGAACGGTACACAGTCAAAATGTTTTGCTCGTAGTGGGGGGACAGGAGACCATACTTCCATGAAAAGAATACTATCACTTTCAATGAGACAAGCTATTTTTACAAAAATAACAAAAACCTAAACAACGGTAGATGGGCAGACAAGACACTTCAGAGAAGCAAAGACAACAGCCATCTAAACTGCTAAAATTAAGACCCCTTTGCCTCCAGAGAATACATCCTAGTGGTTAACGATCTAAGTTCCAGTTCCCTCATGTGTCTGAAGGGATATAAAGTGACACTTTCAGGTCAACAAAGCTCAAAATTTATGATAGTGTGAACACGGTTTGGGGCCAGAAGAGTGCTCTCAGAAATGCCAAAAACAAAGAGAAGTGAGACAGAGGGAGGATCGTCATTGGCAATGAAAGAGGAGGGAATTTTATGAACCATGTTTTCGGGCTGACCAACCTCTCAACTCAAAATTTCCGCTGTCGCTGCTGGCTATCTGCTGACCGTTATTTCTAATTATGAATTTAATAAGCGGGGAATCCGCCGTGGCTACGAAACCAACACTGTGGTCTATCACTCTGTAGACTTTCACGCATTTTATTGGACAATTCTGTATTGAAGAACCAGTAGAATCCGGGCTGATGGGCCTTGGTCGAAATCAGCCCGGGTTCTACTGTTTCTTCATTTGACTCCGGCCGTGAAAGCCTTTGCAGTTATACATTTATGTATTGATTTATAATGTCAGTTTTGTAATAAATTTAAACTTATTGCAATAAGTTTCTTTAGGTACCTACATCACAATACCTGAAAAACGGGACGTAATAATTAAGCTGCGGTTTTAAAATGTAGCCTATATGACAGTATAAGATCACTATTAAAGTGTGGAAGTCATGATAACCACCGACATCTTTAATATTTCGACAAAATCCCAGTAACTCGCCAACGAGACAATAACTTACGGTTTTCGCCAGAGTATTATGTTTCTATCGGCTGGTAGTTTGCAAATTGTTAAAACATACAAAACTGTCCTAAAAAGTAGCCACTATCTAGGATATTTTGGAAAGAAATGACAACATGTCCAGAACCAGATTTGATATTAGTAACATGCTGGGCTTCCAGCACTAATAGATAGTGATAATAATTCAACTAACAGCAATTCAACGTCTAAGAAGATGATAGCTGACAGCTGCTATCGAAAATTAACTAATATTACTTTCATGAGCTGTTTCATCGAATCACCGGCATCGTAGAACACTACTAGTAGTATCAGTACTAGGGATAGGGATCCTAATGTTAAGTCCGACATCAAAATTTGGAACAATGTATCTTAATGGCCGGACACGATAAAGTTAGTATTCCGGCAGAATTAGACAAGTAGCGTAGTGGTACGGACTCTGGCTTTCACCCGAAAGGTTGTTCGTTCGAGTCCCACACTGGCTACATTTTCGGAGGGCATGTAAAGCAGGCGGTCCCGGGCCTTCCTAGTTGAGTGTAAGAGAGGGCTTTATAGCCCTAACTCCGCTAGGTTGGCTTAATAATAGAAACAATAAAAAGCCCTTATTTATTTATTTATTTAGAATTGTCTACTCATGAAAATCCCAGTGACAGTCACTAGTCACTTGCAAAAGTTTGGTCATATCCCAAATGAGGAGAAGAGGTAAAGTCGTCAACGTTACTTTTTCCATATGATATTTCGTACATGAGTAAGGCTCATTTGGGGAGAAATAGCTTAGTCTAATCGGAACATACCATATACATTTTTAAATTATACGTTGGTGCAGGGAAAACTGTATGTTATATGCTAGCTACGTACAGTATGTTGCAGCTTCATTGAATTAGAGAAGTTAATACTCTTATATATACATGTATAGTATTAACTTCTCTAATTCAATGAAGCAAATTAACAGTCGATAGATGGAGCACGTCTTTTACAAATTATACCGACTATCGAATAAATCTCACTGGGACAATAAACGTTTACGATCTTTCACTACTTCGCAAACATGAATTTCGGTAGCTAGACAGAATAGGATTTTCGGATGGCTTCTTTGTACAACAACATAGACTCAAAATATAAGAACTGGGTGTATGGTGGCTGCGGGGGCCGCCGTGAAATTTACGTAATCTTGGCTATAGAGTGGCGTGTAGAAGTTGCTTGCACAGGAAGGACATGGTTCGAACATTAAGTACAGTAATCAAACCAAATAATCGTTTGTAACTCGTTTCTAAATGCTACAGCACGTGGCACAAGAATTCACTTTAAGACCGGTAATATAGCGGCGAGACACTTTTTACCGCTTTTTTAGGCATTGAGACTTACAACACATACATTCTGTACGGTACACCGTATACGAGTATTCTCCATGTAATGGAGAACCGTTATATAGGCTACTGTTACAGGCGGAATTTTAAGGCGGGGAATTTTGATACAGGTCACCCAAAGAGAAAATAACTTAAAACCAAAATAGGATCGCGTTTTTTTTTGGCTTAAGGGTATACGCAGCCATTTCCAAATTCATCTGGCAAAAGACAGCTGCAAGACTGCTATCGGGAGCTCACTGGACAACGAGGTTACCCAGGAACCGTCTAAAACAGCTTTAACACGCGTTAAAACATTTAATTAAGAAAAATAGAAAAATAATTAGTACAATAATACAATTTGTGTTCAAAGGAAAATACTTTATTTCAACTATTATTTCCTTCCAGATTCCAGGAAAATTCTTTTAGCCCATTTTGCTTCATTAACCCTGTCGCCAAACTGCGATTTAAGCTAAGACAAGGTCGTATCCTAAAAGGATTAGACCCTCATTGGCTTATTGTGCCACGGCGCATATTCAACCAACGTCAATAGTGATAGTAAATGTAGTATTGACGTGGTAGCAGACATTAAAGACAGTCTAAAAATGTCTGCAACCACGTCAATACTACATGTACTATCACTATTGACGTTGGTGGAATATGCGCCCACGGAGGAAGGAGAGAGAGAGATGCATCCTAAACACAAATCCTGCTAAGTTAAAGTGTCACACAAATTGCGATAACGCATCGAACTGACGAAATCGAACGCCCTTTACTTGCCCCATAGACTGCCAAAATATATAGGTCATTGGCGTAAATTCCCAAAATTTCTGGGTGGGTGGGGGCTTTAGGACCCCAAGATTTTGACCCCCCGGAGAAAAAAAATCTATAAATGGGCCCAAATTAGTGAGGTTTTACGAGTATTCTACCCTGGAGAAAGGGGGCCCGGGAGTCCCCCCGGAAAAAATAAATTGATGAATAGGCCCAAATTAGCGAGGTTTTATGCATTTTGCATTTACGCCAATGTTTGCAAGCAGTACAATTGAGATATTATAACGACGAATTAACCTGCCATTGAGGAGGGCCCGGGGTCTCCCCTGGAAAAAATATAGCTCTGAATATTAGGGTTTTAATCATTTTGATTAATATTTTTTTTGTGAAAGCACTTGATCAATATGTTGCCTTTTTTCATGTAAAATCAGCATACTAAGAATTATTTTCCCTTTCATTATTGTGGATAAGCTTCTAGCCTCCATAACGTCTTTGTCACCAGAAATCCTGGGGGGGGGCTAAGCCCCCCCCCCAGGACCCCCCTATTTACGCCAATGGGATAGGTACCGGTACATTATACATACAACCCAAATGGGACAATTAGGTTAAAATGCATGCCTATTCCCACACCAACTGTATGTTTTGTTGCTGAAATGGGTTTGACGTTTGTCGCGTAGCTATACAGACATTTGGATACACAGTACGTAAACCATTATTGTCGTCTAAGTGAGTGAATGAATATGATGTAATAAAGCGGGGCTATCTTTAAGAGAAGGTCGCTAGGTATAAGTAGGTGCCCATGTATGGATCCTCTCCAAAATGGCGGAGGGCCAAGTGGGACATTTCAATCCTAATAGAGAAGCCGTCTTAGGTCTACATATATATTTTTTACTAAGGTCATTTTTTAATAAAAACGATGCTGCTCAGTGCCGTATGAACCCCTGTGGGGGCCGTGGACACAAGATACTATGCGGAGGCCGTTTGCAGTAAAAAAAAACACGTTTAATTTCCCGCCAATTTCAAACCTGTGTAGAAATGGTTTTCAACCGTTATTTTTATTTATTTATATCGGAATGGGTTAATTCGGCACTGATGCTGCTACTAATCAGCTACAACGAAGTTACGTGCTATTATTACTTTTTGTTATTTCCTATTATATTGTGTTACAAATACATAAATAAAATAAAATACTTTTTGTTCTATTACTAAGCCAACCTTGCAGAGTTAGGGCTATAAAGCCGTCACTTACACCCAACTATGATGGCCCGGGACCACCTGCTTTACATGCAAGAATTTATAGCAAGTGTAGGACTCGAACCAGCAACCTTTCGGGTGAAAGTTAGAATCCGTACCACTATACTCCGCATGTCCTTAAATGGTTTAAGTAATCCCCGGGCAATAAGTTACTCTTTTCCGTACGTGCCATGCATGGATGCAGGAGGCGTAGGTTTGAGCTTCAAATCCACCTCAGTGACCTCACTACTCGTCTGTTCCCCCCCCCCCTCCCCCAAATTATTCCGACTACATCGTCACATCGTCATCTACAGTGTTTGCTTTTAAGCTATCTTCCTCGTTCCGAACTAATAAAAAGAGGAAATTAACGTCCTGTAAAAGGGATAAGGTGTTAATGACTTATTTCTCCCCTTTCCAAACCATCGGTTACAGAAACGGAAACCGGCTATGATTCGTCCGGTCTGGGAGCAAAAAGGAAACGGGGGAAAGTCATACGCACAGTTAGCTGGCTCCTGGCTCCAGTTATACCATTCCAGATCTAGAATGCTGCTACAGTTGAACGGCAGATTACGCAAGGCCGAAATAGCCCCGAGCAGGGTCAGAATACACTTTACCATCAATTAAGGTGAACGTGAGGGGCGTTCCTTACAAGTTAGGTTTTTACAAGCTATTTTTAAATGAATTTTTGTTATTAATCATACAGCGATCAGAGGATGCTCTAATAAGAGTATTTCCCTGCCTTCTCAATTTTTTTGTTACTTGTTACATTCGTATTATCGTATTATTTTTGTCATATTATGATGACTTGTTAACAGAGGCGCAAAGTTTTAGAATGGTGGCGGGGGCAAAACTAAGTAGACCTTATGACGTCATCAGGCAGTATAAGGAAAAATTGAAAATATAAGAGCAAAATAGTAGGGTTTTACGCATTTAAATAGTAGTAAAGTATATCTGTAGATTTTACAAAGCTAAAAAAGGAATGCCTGTATTCATATTGCTGCAAAGGGGACCATGAAGTATGAACCACGTTCTACAATGCTCGAGGCGGGGGGGGGGGGGGGGGGCTTTTGGAACTGGGGGGCAAGTTGGACCGTGCCCCCCCCAACTTTACGCCCCTGCTTGTTAAGAGAGGATGGTACAGATTTGTAATTTTATTCTAAGTTGATGATTCACGTAATATTAGTAAGATAGGCTATGGCACATAAGGTACTCATAGAAACTATGTGCTTGCGGGTGTTAATAAAATTAAAACTATTAATCAAATTAAATTAGCCAATTCCTAAATTCTAACAATTCAGAATATTTATCTCATATAATTCCTAACTACAATTAAACATGCTCCCTACTAACTTATTCATATTTCCTATATTATTGTTTGGATTTTCTATTAACTATTATTATTATTATTATTATATACGTGAAATAGAAAACATGTTGTTGCATCATCTACAGCGTTTACTGTGCGAGCCCCCGACAAGTTGATTAACTTGGGGGCCACAGGTTATTTGTATTATAAGGGTATAATTGTTAATTTATAAATATATTCCTTCGGCGCAGGGGAGTACCGGCCGAAGAAGAAGAAGAAGAAGAATATATAGTAAGCTACGGTATAAAAGTATACTTCAAAGATAGAAACACATATACCTACAAACTAGAAATGATACAAAAGCGTATAATAAAAAACATGTTATCAAATAAAATCAACAAGAAATACAAACAATACGAAGAAAAATTCAAACATGCTAACATTCTGCCAATAACGAAACTATTCAAGTATAAATTAATAAGAGATAACTATTTTAAAAAAGAATACCAAATAGATGATAAAGGGAAGTACAATAAAGCTTAAGTTTGAGATAACATATAACAAATACGGAGAGAGATTAAACAAAGTACTTACACCAAAGATATTTAATGAACTTCCTCCACGAATAAAAAAATTTAAACAGATGGGTGAGTTAAAAGCGGGTATAAAAAGATGGCTGGTCAATGGGAGTTAATAATAATAATAAAAACTGGCATTAAAATAACAAGTTAAAATAAAATAAAAATAGAAATAAAATAAACATTATAAATAAATAACAAAAATAAATGATTAAGCCTTGCTTAGCAGCACTGTATGAGTCTTTTGTCCCAAATAAGCGCTAGCTTGGGGATGCGGGATGGTATTATTATGTATTGTATTTTTGTAATATATGCTCCTTATCCAGGGAATACTGAACAAGGGGGAAAAAAAAATATCAACAATAACAGTTGTTCTGGACCCATCACGGGCCACGGCCTACCGGGTCCACAGTATTTTTGTCTCTCAAATGTATATAGTATGATTATATTATATTGATTGATTGATTGATTAATTATAGGCCTAGGGGACAGTATGAATGTTATATTAATATTAGGCTTTCGGCACTATTTACGCAAGAGCAACTTTGCTCAATTTTTTTTAAAAATATTAGCTATGGGTAATAGCCCTACAGATTAAACATCAATATTTTGCCTGAGAAATTGACAGAATAACGGACCAAAACCGTCCAATATGTAGGCAACAAGCGCAAGCACGAGTAATAAGTTAGGTTATATCTGGCTGACGCCTGTTACATTGTGTGGTGCCAATGAAAAGCATGTTTCGGCTTGTCGCTAGCAAACTGATGTAGGTGGACATCAAGGATGCCAGCAGTTTACAAATAAATTAATGCGGAAACAACAACAATAGGATAACACCCGAAAAATCAATGGAGTCGTCAGCACAGAGCAACCGTTAATGGAACCAAGGGCGGATCCAGCCGAAAATTTAGGGGGGGGGGTCACAAGTTTTTTGTGAGTTTAAAAGTTAATTTTTTTGTTGAAAAGTTGAGTTTTATTCAATTTTTTATTTTTTTACTAGGTATCTTATATGAATTTACTCATTTAGGGAGGGGGTCATGACCCCCTGACCCCCCGCGGATCCGCCATTGAATGGAACACCAGGCTAATGCTCAGAACAAATATATATACAATATATACACAGATTATATACTGTAATATATATATTTAAATCAACAGCAGGCTGATCATGGCGATTATAATACCGGGGTTTATTTAATACCAGGGAATTAAATAAACCCCGGTATTACCTAAATCGCCATGATCAGCCTGCAGGGCACCAATTGTAAGTCTAAAATTTGAGCTTACTAGCTTACTGTCTACGGGCCGCTTTTTGTGTGTATAATATTATTTTAATTGCTGATCGAACTTTCGAACAGTATTTAAGTAAGACTACTCAGTACAACATAATATTGCACTTTAATGAAAAACTGCTGCGTCGTCGTCTAGGCGTCAGTTTATGGGGATTTTCGTGAGCTTTAATTGGCAGGAGCTCTTCTAATGAATAGCGAAATATGTACGAATCGGTGTTTTAAACAGTCGGTATACTAAGATGCATATATTCTTCAGTGTAGGACGTTAAGACTTGACTGAGTGGGCTGAAACGGCGGCCACAGGCCAGTACTCCGCGCACGTGGGTGACATCAGCCAACCTCCGAGCCTAACTTGATAGCAGATTATAATATAAAGAGCAGTTAATAATAAAAAAAAGCGAATAGGATGCAGTCAAAACCACAAGAAAATTGATACAACTACAACCTAAAAATATTATGCTCACTTTACATACTATGGCCAAAGACCACGATATTTTTTATAGATGAATTAGAACCTAAAGTAGTTTTTCATGGAGAAATAGGACTTACCGGTCTAATATTTAATGTGTAAACACTTTCGTTCCTCGTAAGAGTGTTAAGAATCACAAATCTTTCAGTTTACTAACGTATAAATAGGAAAGAAATAAGTAAGTAAGTAATATATTTATCCCACTTTTACAGTTTTTTTTTTTAAACATTTTATTTTCCTTTAGCCACAGGGAGTGCCGAGTGTGGCTTAATCACAGGGAATCGTTATTAGTATAATAAATAAGTTCTGTATAGCCTATAATATCTGTCCGTACATACTCAAGAGGCAGTAGGCTAGTGGGGTGAAATGAGGCACATCTGTTTACTTATAACAGACCACAATGGAAAGTCAATATTTTCATCTCTTTTAATTAATTAAATACCGTAAAGAGTATTATGTACCTACAAAGAGCCCTTAATAAAATTATTGAGATGAGAGAAAATTGAATAGGTACTTTCAATATCCCAGGCATACCATAATTTCCAAACTTCAACATTTACATTTTATGTACTTAACTGTACGAATATATAAGTAAAGGTTTAAAAGCTGTTGACACATAAAAGATGTGCGATACGTACCGTATTGTTTAGTTGAACTTGGGAACAGTTAAACAATAACACTTAACAATTTATCCAGATCCATGAGTCAACAATACCACCACAAGTGATGCCAGATTAGTCTACCATACGTAGGAAGTGAAAAGGGTAATTGGCTTTTTCATTATTTAAATATAGACAAAACAAAGTGGCATTTACTTCAAAGTGAGTATACGAACACGGGATACAAAAATGTTTGCAGACAACCTTATTAAGGAAATTTTTAAAATAAATGAGAGAAAAAAAGAGGAATCTTTAAATTGTTGAGATTCCTATCCGAAAAACGCTTTTCTCTTTAACTCTGAAAATAAAGCGGAGTTTAAAATTCTTCTACCAGCTTTTTGCCCTTTGGATATGTATTTTCCACTGATTCTGATTGCCTCCCACCCGACCCTAATAATAACATTTAAAAATAATTATAAATTATATCGTAGTCACGAAATTTTTTTTGTAGTATTGGCTCAAGGTAGGTTTCTACCTAAGCTATCTTATTCGTACCTCACGGAAGCTTCACCACTTAGTTCTTGTCATTAATCTATTCAACCATTAATACATTTAATGGAAGTATATTATTACTACGAAGTAGCTTAAGTACTTTACTACCGCAATAGTGGCGACCTACTTCATAATATTAATGTACTGTACAAGCGTTATGTAGACTTGTATGTAAATTTATCCATCGATCTGCTGTTTAATCTTTTGCATTACATATATTTGGTCGGCCATAATTTGCGACGGGGTACATAATAATATGCAAAGTGTACTCGCATAGGTTAACAATATCTGGAATTTTTTAATTTACTAGTAAGTTAGTCAGTGTAATTTTAGTACTAATTTGAGCAAGTTCATACAATTGACCTTAGGGCTGGTGGGCGCAACAGTTGAGCCGTAGGCAAGTGATCATTCATTTCTAATAACCCGTGACTGTCGCGCAGCGGAGGTACTAACAGAATTGCATGAGTGTGAATGAATTACAATGTTATATTTGTAGTACGGTATGCACGTACTGTAGGTAAGGTACTACAATGCATTGTGTTTATCGTAGTAGGCATGTGCATGGTATTCAATATCAAAAAGGGCATATTTTCATGCTGTAGTATTATTATGAAAACAAACCACCGAATGAATGAACAAGAACCGGCACAAATTTTTTTTTTGAACCTGCATACCAAATTTAATCAATATCTATCGATAGTTTGGCCCCAAATCGAGTTACAGACAGACCGATCGACAGACAGACATTTCGTAAAAAACACTTTTTTGGATCCCTCAAAACTTGTAAATCCGTTGGAATCCATATACTAACATATACATGGGAAAGAAAAAGAAAATATTCCAAGTATAAGGCAGCATAGTACAACATATAGGGCCATGTTTCCCCTCAGAGTACCTGTCGTTAATTGTATTTCATGTTGCTTACGTTACAAGAAACATTGTTTGTTTTCAATTTTGGGGAATGACTGCCAACGTACAGTACCTTATGCATGGAGAGGACGAATTATGTCGACAACGTGGTTAAACTTTGCACTAGGAAAAATACTGTATAATAGACTCAGTTAAGTTTTTAAGTTAGTTAAATTTACCTTAGTTAAGTACAATAATGGGCTCCTACGTATTATCATTGGATTCTGCTAGTGGTGACTTTCAGTTCCCCGCAACAAATGCCAAAAACTAATGCTGTGCATAGGCTACAGATTTCGCGTACTGTCCCATTCAATTATTGTATTCAATCAGTGTAGTGTAGGTTCATATAAGAGATTGCCAGATGAGTAAGTCAGAGCCCCAATCTTACTTTGATTGTCATATTTCCTTTTTTACGAGTGTGTGTTTTAATGAACATATTTTCAATCAAGAAATTCCAATGTGTTTTTATACATTTCGAGATGGCGTGAGCCCTCACGTAAAAATAAAGTTTTTAATATTAGGCCGTAACTTAGAAGTGGGAAGACGGCTGAGACACGCACCAACACTAATTGGTTGCTTAAATAAGAAAAACAATATGGCTGCTTCAAAATGTATTACAGCCTATGAAACATTTTTTATTCAATGAAAAAAATATATTTTGTATGTATTGTGCTTAAAAACGGCATGACAAATTCAGCCAACTTTTACGATTAAGAGCAATCCGAGTACCCGTACCCCCACTGCGCGTTAAAAAAAACACCGAAACAGCGTAACTAATTTTTAATTTTTAATAAAATTATATATTTTTGTGCATATTGTGCAAATTTGTTTAATTTTATTACGCTACACATCCTCCGATGATTGTCTCTTTAAAAAAAGTGGATTCACTGATGATAAACTTTTAACCAGCAGCCGTCAAAAAGATAGTATTGTATAGTAAGAGTACGAGGACATGTGATGAAAGGATTCTCGAGAGGTTTATTTCGGTTTTTTCAATCGTGTTTTTGAAAGGTTCAATGCTGGAAATGGGCAGTTCTCGATAAACCCGTTTGTCAGTACATGATAAAGTGAAATGGCAACCCTGGTCAACATCAAATCATGTTTATAATCACATTTCATAAAGGTACACACACTTACATTATATGCCTATCAAGTGCAACTGAGGTATTTTACTATAATACCGCTAATCCCTGTCCAAATTTATTTAATGAATGTAGCTGGTAGGGTTAATTTTAATTATAACTTTATAATTGCATAGACTAAAAATTATGAACCATTTTAAAACACTAATGATAAGAATCGGAAAATTGATTCTTGAGATCAGACAAGAATAACTAATAGCATGTAGGCCCATGTCTACTATTATTTTTTTGAATGGCTTTTTATGGACGCAGGCCTGGTTTTAGCGGGCAATCTCACCTTGCCCAACAGTGGAGTCAAATCTGCTTATTGATTGACGTGAATAATATATAGCCCACACGGAACAACTGTTCCAGTACAGAATGCAACCGGCCTTGGTCCAGGTGCCTCAGGTTGCTACTGGACCTAAAAAGATTGCGTTAATTCAACTCCACCTCCTGACAATTTTTCAAATAGGTACCTGTATAATGTCAAACCTGGCTCAGATATGTGTTTAATGTTAGAAAACACCATTATTGTGTTTCGTTGCATACAATATGTATACTCAGATTAATGCCTGGTCAATGTAGACCTATCAGCAAATTTGTTGCTAACAGTGTCGTCCAATTGTTTTCTGTTCCCCCAACAGTCTACTTCACTATTCAAGTCATCATATGCTTACATACAATATGTTGAATGCTATTACTAAGCCTATGCATTATTTATTAATATTTATTAATCATAAAAAAGACGTAGAATGGCACGACAATATGAATATTGGATAGTTCATATAGGCTTTTTTACCACTGCACTATTTTGGATGCATTGGTGAAGGTAGGGAACCCATTTGAGTTGATAGGTCGGCCTTAAGTTGTATAATATGGGAGAAATGAGTAAATTCATTTTTTTTTTATTTGAGGGCTATATGCCACGTCTCCTATGATGACTAACCATTGAAAAGACGTGGCAGGTTGCCCCAGAAATCTTTGGGGGCGATTATAATACCGGGGTTTATTGAATTCCCTGGTATTAAATAAACCCCGGGGGAGTATTTTTCCTTTTTTTCGAGTCTCGAAGTCGAATCGCGACACTCTTATTCATAGTTCAGTTTAATTTCAACCAACGGTACTACACCAACGAAAATAAGATATAATATGCTATGTATTGCCGCTAGTGGTGAAAAGTAGGGGAAAATGCCAAAGGAAACGTTTCCAGGTTGTAGGGTTGCAAAAATTAATTAGCGGCGTTACCAATTACCAGGATTTTTCCCCAATTCTGGGATATTGACTGGCCCGTTTTTTATGTTGGGATTCCGGGGATTTAAAAGGATTTCATAAAAAAAAATTTAAATAAGAAAACTTCTAGAAAGTTTTATAGAATAAGTAGAAACATGCATAAAAAACCGTTTATAATTATAAATACAATTTTAATTATTTTACTTATTTCATACAGTTTTTTTTTCAGGAACTTGATGGAAAAGAATAATCAATGCAATTTTCAGAATGTCCCATTTAAATTACAATACGAAATTTTTTTAAATTGTGGATAAAATCTAATTTTCCATCAAATATTTAAATATTAAATATCCCACGCCCGGGAAATTCCGGGAATTTTCAGAAAAAAATTGTAGGAAACATTAGCTAGTACGTTGGCAGCAGTATTTAGGCGTCGAATGGCTCAACAGCCAGAGCCAAGGACGGGCGTTAAATAAAGTAAATTAAGTATTTTTATTACTATCTAATACCACCTACCTCCGATTCCATCATCAACTATAGTGATTATTAGATTTTTTGGTTCTCATCTTTTGCCTACGAAATTACATGACACATTTGACATGCGTCCATTTGATACAAAAAATACACAGTACCGGGTAATGCAGTAGCTAAGTCACTGTATTTATTGTACACTGCAGCATATTACAGTATACATAGACTACAGGAAGGTAGAAAGGCTATTATGCCATTACTCAAATGAAACATTATGACCTCTTGCATCGATTCAATCGCGATAAAATACAAATGTCGAATTGTATTCCATTTCTCAAAGCGGTCTAAAAAAAGTATATACCCATGTCAC
The DNA here is from genome assembly GCA_963971405.1 of Psococerastis gibbosa. NCBI lineage: Eukaryota > Metazoa > Arthropoda > Insecta > Psocodea > Psocidae > Psococerastis > Psococerastis gibbosa. The sequence goes on along the minus strand of OZ020488.1, from coordinate 27,063,664 downwards.
TGTCAATGTGTCCACATTTTTTGCTCAGTGGATTGCTGCTGGAGAATCGACTTTTCCTTTTGTCTGCCAGTTTTCATTTACAGACTTTAAATGAATTTTCCCCGACTCCTTTGCCACCTCCCCATTTATAGCTGTCATTTTTCAGTTTTGTGTAGTACTCGATAATTTAAGGCTTGGCAGCTTTATGCTGTCTAGGGAGCACTATGTACAGAAATAATTTTCAATCAGGCATCTCAGCTTCGGGGAGGCACTTCACATAATCGTACAAAATCACCAAGAGGACATTCTACTTAGCCGGGTTGGCGAGCACTTGGGATGGGTGAACGGTTGCCACGGACAGACAGACTTTTCGGAGCTAATCTTAATACAAACAATCATTACAATAAACTGTGCATCTAAAACAAACTTTGGTACCCCTGCCTCACCCCATGATCCAGACTTACGGCAATACATAAATGTGGGGTCAAGTTCTAACTTCCCAATAATTCATCAAAAAACACAATCTATTTGTTCGAGATAGGGTAAAGTAGGAGCCTTTTAGGTGCCATGACAAATATAACTCTAACCCAATTTATGGAAACCCTTATCGCACCGGTAAGGAAGCAGTCGACCCAAATTTTCCAACATAATTCAATTGTTTTCCCTTCTCTGTTTGAATCTTGTGATATTACCTGACACCCCTCCTATGTAAGCCTAGATGGAGTATTGAGGAGTAAACTGGCCTTCGATGGCACAGTGGTAGCTTGTTCGTACTTGTGCGAGTCTCGACTCACCATGCGATCGGGAACATATCGTAACTCAACACAGGTATTACCTACAGAGGCGGCTGAAGAGGTTATTTGGAAACATTCATTGAATTGTTTGTAAACGAATAATTTTTTTAAAGAATAAATGACAAATGAATGAAAAAATGGTGAATGTACCTCTAGGTAGCAATAGAGATTTTATATACCAGTTACGTTAGGTTTGAGGCATCAGGATAACTTGGAAAAAATTTAAGGATTAAATAATTTGGCATACATTTATATCAGGAAGCAGTTTAAGGGACATTTTGTACAATTTATTAACACTACATGGGATGAATCTTCATCAGAGATTACTCCACTCCAAAAACTTATTCAGATTTCAATGAACAAAGTGAGGGGATTCTAGGTTCGCTCGCAAGCAGGACTTACCTTGCAGTCATTTTATCCAGAGGCTGGCGCGCGGAACCGCTGCGGACGAGTGCTACACTCACACTGGAACTCCTCCCAAGAGGCCAGTCTCCGCTCTGGAACAAACAAAGGCGTATGTTGAAGGAAGATGGGCCCACAGCTTATAATTAAATAAATAAATAAGGACTTTTTGTTCTATTACTAAGCCAACCTAGCGGAGTTAGGGCTATAAAGCCCTCTCTTACACTCAACATAGGGACCGCCTGCTTTACATGCCCTCCGAAGAATGGCAAAAAATGTAGGAAGTGTAGGACTCGAACCAACAATCTTTCGGGTGAAAGTCAGAGTCCGTACCACTACTCTACATGTCTTGACTTATCGTGGTCCATCACCGGTGAGAATCTGCTGGATGATGGGCCCTAGTACACGAAATGGACAGTATCGGAAACATTTCTCAGAATATAATAATGAAATTAAAAAAAATTAACATAAGCCAAATATTTTTACTAGGATAGGCTATGACGAAGCGAATGTGGAAAATATTACTGAAATATACTATTAGAAATTAACGTAATTCAGTACGTAATTTGCTTACCTTGTCCTTTTTCCTTTTTTCTTTGGTTGTTTGACAACGCCCCAAAGCAAATATCCGCGGGGCAAACTGAGTGAAAAGCCCACTCCTGTCTTTGCGCAAAAGCGAATCTATGTTAGTCTGGCTAGCATCTTGTAGAGACAACTGTTTTTGAACTGTTGCTGGATTGCTGCTGCGTACTCGTTGACTTTGACTCTTCCTATCGCTTTTACGCCGTACTGGCCGACTTGGGGTGCTGGGGGCACCAGTCTGGTTCATTCTGAAAATTAGAAGGAAAGAGAAACTGAGTGGGGCCAAAACAGGCCATCACACCAACCCTGGCTACGGATACGGCACCTGGTGAGATAACAAAATAAATAAATAAAAAATCGTTGAAAAACTACCCTCTTACTTTTTCCGGGAAGTGCTCTGACCACCAATTCAGATATAGAGTCTCCGTGCGCCAGTATAGTATCAATAATATACTCTTACTACCGGTACACTGTAGGCTACACAAAACATACTAAGGAAGTAATGGAATAATAACTTCTGTGCCTGTAAGCTGTAACTACTGAAATAGGCGATTGTGTCCCTATATTGATTATTCAGAATTAATTTGGCAGCCTAGCTATAAAGAATTTTTATGAAAATGGAGAACTTGCTGGAAATCTCACACAATTTGAAGTGACACCCCGTATTGTGGCTTGGATGATTTGGCTCAGCAGCGGCTGTGAAAACCAAAACTGGGTCGATAGCTTCCGCTAGACTATGTATGCGACGAGCCTGTCATCGCTTATTCGTTATTAATGGGTCGCTATACAATCTCCTACCTTTCCATTAACGCGATATAAAATGGATTGTTCGTAAAAATATAAAATCAAAATGTCATCAATATTCAATTATTATTACTTTTTTTTACATGTGGGCAGATGACCACTATGTTTGTCCACATAAATACGATGAAGGTAATAATAAACAAGGCGCATCTGCAGATGCTTTTAAAAGAGGAATTGATCCGGTCAAGCGGCTCTCCCTCAAATCTGATTTTATTTTTTTATTAATTCACTACGAAAGTGATTTAAAAAAAAAGTAATGTAAACCTGGCCATTCACGAGGGCTCCAAACGGACTCGCGCCAAGCCAAATGGCGCGTCCTGTTCCATTTGGCGTTAGCTCCATTTAGAGGGGTCATCACGACTATACGCTGAACCAGTCGCTCCAAATCTTTCAAATTGTACTGTGTGACGAGGTACTTTTACAATGTACAATTGGAAAGATTTGGAGCGACTGGTTCAGCGTAGTCATGATGACCCCTCTAAATGAAAAATACTTCGCCAAAAATTAAAAACTCTAGGTACATTGTAATTTAGTGTACGGTACAGTATAAAATGGAGAATTTATTGGTTTTAGAATGACCGCAACATTTTCTCTTAAAAACTTGCTATAATGCACAGCAGTTTAATTTCCAAACATTTTAATGGTATGGGGTACCTACCTTAGAAACCTGCTATTTCACACTTTATTTTCCAATTTTGCCACGCCATTTTGGATGCCAGTCATCCTTTTTGGCACATTTCAATTTCGATAATTTGGGCTAATCAGCGTGAGATGTGATATTTTTCACACCTCCACGACCGATATTTGTCATGGTTTCTCGGAATCGAATATTTTGACCATCACAAAGCTTTCCTTATACTACGTATGAATTGGAAATAAAAAATTACAATATACCCTATTATGAGGCATGAGCCCCCAGGGCCCAGGTGCCCGTCTCATTCCTCCCTAGCAGCTGTTGGTGAGTGACACAACGCCATGCAGCTGAGGTAGGTATTGTATTCTGGTTGGAAAAAGAGATTGTAACAAATGAGGCACAATGAAACATAAATACCTAAATAAAGCAAGCGGGAATAAAGCGGCTACATTGAAAAAAAGTGCCAGGGGCTGTCACAGCAACTTGAAAAGACAGTTTGTGTTTGTGGGGGAGTTCAATTTCATAGGACAAAGACGCAATGGTTCGAGGAGAACCAATCAATTCTCCGGCTTGTCTGCAGGCGAATAAAAATGTAAAATTGTTTAAAAAAAACACGAAATACAGTACCGGTACCGCAGTATATACGTTATGACAGTATTATCATTTTACGTTTACGTAATATATAAACAGTCGACCTATACTGAGTTCTAAAAAACAAATTATTGCTGAAATTATGTAACAGCAAAGTCTTGAATTGTCTCGATTGAAAAACCAGTAGAATCCGGGCTGATGGGCCGTAGTTGAAATGAAAGCGAACTTCCAAATGTTTCGTCAACATCTGCGGTCGACATCTTCTAACAATCTCTTCTTACAAACTTAGAAGTCTACGCAGTTCCACTGAAGATATCGACTGCAGATGTTGACGAAACGTTTGGAAGTCGCTTTAATTTCGACCACGGCCCATCAGCCCGGATTCTACTGGCTCTTCAATTGCTGACATGGATTCTACTGGCGATAAAAGGGGAAACTTTTTAATTTACACTAATATTAGATTTATAGTTTATTTATAAATATACAATACAATACAATACAAAAATTAGAGTCCCTGACCAGTCAGAGCCGGATCGACCATGAACAGTGAGGACTCTAGCGGCTTTAAAAAGGGGTCTACAGTGAGCAAGATACGAACTTCTTGTGACAATGCGGATAGCTCGTTTTTGTAGTAAGTGTACCTTGCTTACTCCTGCAGAGTGCCCCCATGCCAGTATACCATAATTTATATGGGTATGAAACAGACCATGGTATGCCATCAAAAGATACTGCTCCGGCACCAGTCTACCAAGTTTACGTAGCAGGAAAGCAACTTTAGCGAGTTTACTACATATGCTATTATAGTATGGTCCTCCCAGGATAGTTTGGAGTCAATCATAAAGCCCAAAAGCTTAACTGCGCCAGTTGGATGTACACTAGCACTACTAGACAAGGAACAGATAATATAAATATAGATAACCAATTTTCGAACCAGCCAGAATACGCGCCATTTTAAAAAAATGTCACGCGTGCATATTTTTTAAAAATGGTGCAATAGACCCCATGCTTAAACCAGTTATTCATCTAAGGAAATTCATCTGGGAAGTAATTCATGCGTGAAGTCAGTTTGAAGTTTTTTTTTTAGAAAATAGGTTACCGGTACTTTTTTATTTTAATATAAAGAACCGGTCCGAGTTTACTGGAACATGCTTTCCAATTTATCAAAATTAGTAGATAGAGAAAATGAGTAATTTCATGGTAAATAATTTTCCTATGGTTAAATTTCCGATATAAGGGGGGGGGGGGTTGTCCACCTGACGTCACTCGTCACTGGTGGTGAGGTAAATTCTAGATAGGTCAGACCAACACATTACCACACAGCAATACTGGCAGGGCACGCAATGCAATTGAGCGTGAATTTTCTATCATTTTTTTCAAAAAAACATTTTTTTGCACAAAAACAAATACTTTTTTGGGAAAGCAACCTGTCCGGTTTCGTTACTCAATTTAACTCCTAAAACATACCTGAAGGTAGAAATCATCGATAGAAAGGTTTCGCAGATAAATTATTTTTTAGTCATTTTTCATTAAAATTTAGTCATTTTTCTTTTTTTACCCCCAGAAGCAAACTATCAAGAGGCAAGCGACCCCCCGCATTTTATCAACATTAACAACAACTACAATATATGTGCATTTAAAAGCAATCGTTGGAGCCGTTTTTGGGAAATGATTTTTTTAGACGTTTTTTTGAAGTTTTTTGAAAATTAAAACCCCCCAAATTGAGTTAGCCCAAAATAAAAAAAATGATCCCGAGGTATGATTTTTTTGAACCTACATGCCGAATTTCATCAAAATCGACCGAGTAGTTTGCCCGGAAATCGACGAACAGACAGACAGACAGACAGACAGACAGACAGACATTTCGTAAAAACCACTTTTTTGGGTTCCTGGGACCTTAAAATGTGTAAATCCGTTGATATCTCGGAATCGAAAATTTCGATCGTCACAAAGCTTTCCTTATACTACGTATAAATTGGAAAGCAATAATCTATACCGTAAATCTTTGGATATTAGTGTGAATTTGAAAATTTCTTCTATTTTTTATGTAGAACCGTTTAGGCTAAGCCAATAAACCGAAACACTTTTCCAAAAGTGTCGTTATGTGATACTAGGCTACTTAAGTTTCAGTCAATTTAATTTTGACCATTTTGGGTACGGTATCTCTGCTTCTAATTCATGTATCCACAATGATTAAAATTTCTATTGGATAACAGCTGCCCACCCAAAATTTAGTAAATCTATTGTAAGTTAATTTATTATACTCTTATTTTATACTACATAGGTTTCTTCTATTGTTACCCCCACTACCCCTCCCCCCAAATGGGCTGGATCCGTCCCTGGCTCATGGATTCCCCTTCAACCACTCCTACCAAGCCATTTACCTAGCTTTTTTTTAAATATCCAGGTACCAATAAATAAATAAATATATTGTACCGACTTCAGACCTAGTCCCTAGTTTGGTTCAATATTGCTGATTGATTTACATACGCTTTTGTCAGATTTTTAAAGAAAAAATAAATTATAATTTATTTACATTATAATTAAACTCACCGACTGCTGTCTGCTGCGTTCGATGACCCGGCACTCATATTTTCAATCAATTATAACTGCAGTAATTCCCAATTTCAAATATACTGGAAGTTCATATAACAAAAGTGAGTTCGTGTGCGTGCTAATCAAAGAAGCAGTGCAGCCATGGAGAAGAATTTCAGTGCATAAAAAATGTTTGTGCTGGGGAGATCCTGTTGATCTTTACAGTTCACTTCATGCAGCACTATTATAATAGAAGCTCTAAAGAACCCATTGTCTTCAACACACCCTGTTGGTTCTGCAGCATTGTTCATGAAGCCATGCGGTCATGCTATTAAATGCTGTGAGTAAGTGAAAGGCTCGAGTGGTACTCACAGAGGTAGACTATCAGGGCAAGGAGTACCGTGGGGGCAGACTGAACCTCTGAACGGGGGTACGAGGTTTCGGGGGGTTTCGAGCGCAAACGCAGTTTGTTCTGTCAATGCGAGAACGCAAGACTTGGCGAGCGTTTCATCTCCCTCTTTCAGTCTCTGCAGCATCTGTGTAGTGCTGCGTGCTAGTACTATTAAAGATATACGCGGAGAGGTCTAGGTCATTTACATCTGCCAATTTTGAATTGCTTCAGTGTCAATTTTTATTTTTAAATACAGTCGCAACTCGCAGTCGTTAGCAGTTACTAATAATTGTTAAAATTAAACTGCATGCTTTAATAAGATAAATTAGGCAATATGATATAAAACAATCTTTATTATTATTACATTTAGATCATCTTTGGGAAAGATCTGTAACTAAAAACAAAAACTAATAATAATAATAATTGCAATTTTTGCTAGCTTACAGGTATAGTGAAATAATTAAAATTTATTGTGCGGAACAGTTTTTAAAGTAGCTTCCCCCGGGGGGAAATTTTAAAATGCAGCCCACGGGTGCAGGTGCGAAAAATACTAATATAGTGTAATATATAATATAGTGAGACTGCTCAAAGCATTGTAGGCTAACGAATTGTAGTGTCTGAACCAATAATAATGGCCATATTTATGGTTTATAGGAGGCCTACATCTAGACATCATTCTGTCGACATCTGCGTCTTTATTTATATCCACAGGAACATCTAATCTATCGACATATGTATTCAACGTCCAAGAAAAAGTAAATAGGAGAAATTATGATAACATTTGCGCGAAATAGTGGAGTTTTCCACATTTTGATAGATATAGCAGTGAGGTTTAGATTAACCGACGAAGAGACGTATAACTGTAAACAGGGGGGGGGGTATGTACGTGGAAAAGATGCCTTAAATTGGGGGGTTACACATTTTTAAATTTCAAGATTTATATAGCCTATTGAAATTACTCCAAACAGGTAAGGTAATGGGTTGGGGAGATTTGTTTTAAAAAAACAGGTCCAAAATTGTGTAGTCTGATTTTTTTGGCAGTACCTAAAATATGTTTTCAAAGGGGGAGGGGTCTAAAACCGGCTGACTCCCTCCCCTGTGCACGGCCTCGACAATTAGTTTTTATACTAACACTATACTATCCGGCACAAATTAATTTATTGTATAATGAAGGGTACATAATAATGCAGTACACAAACAATATTTTTATATATGTTTCTTGACCTAGCCTACAGCTGGGACTGACCACTGCAGTTTCCCAAATGGCTTACATATAATGAACTGCACAGTAGATTGAGTGTCAACTGATCTACTGAAGAATAAATAGGTACCTACAGACCTACCTACCTCCTTTAATCGGATAATATAAGAGTTATGTATGTTGTTCGTTCCATTGATTGGGTCTGCATATTTTGAGTCCATCATGACGCGTAAACATGGCAAACAATTGTCATGTATTTGATTCTCATTAGTCATTATACTTGTAGGCCTATAATGCACAGTAGATTGAGTGTCAACTGATCTACTGTAGAATAAATAGGTACCTACAGACCTACCTACCTCCTTTAATCGGATAATATAAGAGTTATGTATGTTGTTCGTTCCCTTGATTGGGTCTGCATATTTTGAGTCCATCCTGACGCGTAAACATATATGACAAACAATTGTCATGTATTTGATTCTCATTAGTCATTACCATTACAGGAGAAATTTTCCGGCTTTCCCCGAACGAGATCGAGAATAGTGAATTGCCCCCAGAGGTATTGTCCGCGCAGCACAAGTAAATTTGTTATTTTGTTGACATTGACTTTCGATAGCACTGAGCCACTGACCCCTGAGCACACGGCTTATTTGTCAATTTTAACAAAAAGTTAATAAATTATAAGAAGAGTGACAAATACGCGGAACTAACTTATAATGGATTACTAACGAAATAAAATGAAAATGACAAAAATGTAGAAAGTAATGAAGTACTTTCGCGCCTTTTTTCTAGGTTAGGTTTTCGAGGTTACCATTCGAGTTTCGATTTCGATTTGATAGTTAATAGTTTTCAAAATTATTTTTGTGTATATACAAAACTAGATAAATAAGTGACTAGATGGTCCAGTAGATAGCGCTCACAGTATTTCCGCCCGCAGCGATGCCTACAGGATCTATTATGAAGTATAATCTGAATACGAAAGTCAAAAGCACTGTTTTTAATAATTAATTACAATTAAATTATTTATCTAAGCACATTTAATTTTTTTATAAATTTAAATATATTTATTATAAACAAAGACCCATTTTGTTCTCAAATTTAAGTGTTTATTTTATCTGAGGACAGTCAACGACTGCAACCGCTAAATTCCTTCCTTGTCTGAGGCGCTATCTGCAGGATCTATTATGAAATATAATCTGAATACGAAAGTCAAAAGCACTGTTTTTAATAATTAATTACTATTAAATTGGTTATCTAAGCAACTTTAATATTTTCCATAAATTTAATTATATTTATTGTAAACAACGACCATTTTTTAAACTTCAGGCTACATTTTATCTGAAAATAAAATAAACTTAGTTAATCAGCCATGTTTGTTTGTATTTTACTACGTGTTTAACAGCACTATTTTCAATTATTAATTAATAACTAAATTGTTTATCTGAACAAATTTAATGCTTCGTAAATTGTAAATATTTAAATAAGCATTTAGTTATTATTTAAATAAACAATATAAAATTAATTTAAAATGAAAGTTTGTTTTTTGGTGGTTAAGGCGGAAACGCGACACTCGCGCGGTCTCCAGTATCTATTATGAAATAATCAGGTCACGCGGTCAGGATCCGCCATATGTAAACAAATAAAAATCCTACCTACATGGAGCTGGACCCTGTCTGGGTATACAAATAAAATACATTAATATAATATTAGTTATATTACAATATACTATTACATAAATACAAACGTTGAGTTTTAGTTGTAAAATGATGATTGCCCTCGATAATAAATAGTATTTTAACTTATTTATCTAAGGTTTTAACGCGTGATGAAGCGTCAAAAAGAAGGCGATGGATTTGAAGCTTGGGTAAGTAAATTTTGACCGCATAGTTTTTTGATAAAAGGGCATTTAGTTCTTAGATATTCCAAAGTAAATTAGTTGTTCAAGTAAATTGGGTCATCCTAATCTGTAGTGCTGACTGGTAAATCACATGCAATCTTCTCAGCTTACCGTTCTCCAAATGGTAACTTGGCCAACTTTTTGCGTTTATTAGACCTATGCCTACTGTCATTGACGAGATCGTACAAATTCGTAACGATATGTGGTGATTTTAATGTTCATCTAAATACGGGGTTGCGAGAAAAGTTGGATCTTGTTAACCTAATTAAGGGTCATGAGCTATTTGAGACAAACAAAGCAAATACCAGGGGGAGTTCTTGTTATTGAGCCGCTTATTGCTGATCATAGTGCGGTTCTCATGAGTATCCAATCTTGCTCTATTACCAACAAGGTGCCTCCTCCAGCTCTTACTACCATAAGAAAGATAACAGCTGATGGATTAATTTCCTTAAAGCAAACTTTAGCTGCCACGAATTCGGATTTTACCAGCCCCGACCCTTTGTTTAATTTTATGAATGTCTTTACAACTATTGATAGACACTTTAATGAACATTTTCCTTTAAAGATCTGTAAATCACGTTTGGGGTCGAAATGAGCGGAAGACAAAAGTTGGTATAACGCGGAGCTGAAGCAAATCAGAAAGCAAGTTTTGGTTCTTAACGATCTTTATAAAAACGCCAGATCTGCAGATGACAGAAAGGACGCGTATACTGTCTACTTAAGGGCTAAAAACGAATATAAAAAAAAAGTTGAGTGTGCTAAAAAACTGTACAATGCGATTATCATATCCTCCTCAACTAACAGGTGTAAAGCGGCCTAGAGTATAGTATAGTAGGAAGTGCGGTTTCTCTACTTCTTCTCCTGCCACTCCCGACCAATTCAATAAGTTTTTATTGACTCTGTCGATGAAATTTTGGCTAGTATACCTCCCCCTACTGGTGACCCGGTGGCTAATGTACGTAATGACTTTGGGCTACTGTTAGACACATGGCAACCAGTCACAGGTATCGAGTTAATTAAGATAGTAAAAAAGTTTGCTAATACCTGTAGCCAGGATTATTATGGCATGAGTACCAATGTATTGAAGGGCATTATTGATGCAATAGCGGAACCACTAGCTTCAGCTATAAACGGTTGTTTTACACAAGGTATTTTCCCACAGGCACTTAAAACATCTAGGATGGTACCTGTCTATAAAAAGGGTAGTGCATCTGTACTAGCGAATTATAGGCCTATATCTATTGTACCTCTTCTTCTTCTTCCGGCTCTACAGCCCTTGGTGGGCTTTGGCCTGCTCGACAACACTCCTCCATTCTTCTCGGTTTTGCACAACGCTCCACCATCTGGAGACTCCCAACTCGCGAAGGTCATTCTCTAACTCGTCCTTCCAGCGGTTTCTTGGCCGTCCTGGCAGTCGTCTTCCCGTCATGCTTGCTTTGTACATTTTTCGTGGCATGCGTTCTTCAGACATCCTTACAACGTGTCCCAGCCACCTTAATCGTTGTGCTTTAATGAACCTTACTATGTCTTCTCCGTTGAGAGCGGCGTCGATTTCAGTATATCTATATCAGTATATCTATTGTACCTGCGCTTGGTAAACTAATGGAAAAGGTAATCTGTAACCAACTGATTGCATACTTGGAGAACAATGAATTATTGTCTAATGCTCAACACGGTTTTCGAAGGGGACGATCAACTTGTACTGCTATCTTGTCTCTTATTGACGCTATCAAAAAGGCATTTGAGGATAAAGAATCCATAGCACTTACACTTTGTGACCTCAGTAAGGCTTTTGATTGTGTCTCCCACGATATTCTGCTGGGCAAATTGCGCAAATACGGAATGGGTGGTGCTGCATTAGATACCCTGCACTCGTACCTACAGGACCGGCAGCAGGTAGTCACTATCAATGGTGTAACGTCCGAGGCCAAGCTCGTTAGGCACGGTGTCCCCCAAGGTTTAATTATTGGCCCATTGCTGTTTCTAGTAATGATAAATGACCTTTAGCTTGATGGTAACACACTGTTATTTGCAGATGATACAACGTTGTGCTCCCGGGGTAGCCCGGAAATGGCGATGAGTGACTCTGTCTTGCTTTTACTTGAGGCAATGAGGCTACTGTATGGTTTGTCAATAACAGACTTAAAATTAACAATGATAAGACACAAAGAATTATCTGTTCCTTGTCTAGTAGTGCTAGTGTACATCCAACTGGCGCAGTTAAGCTGTTGGGCTTTATAATTGACTCCAAACTATCCTGGGAGGACCATACTAATAGCATATGTAGTAAACTCGCTAAAGTTGCTTTCCTGCTACGTAAACTTGGTAGACTGGTGCCGGAGCAATATCTTTTGATGGCATACCATGGTCTGTTTCATACCCATATAAATTATGGTATACTGGCATGGGGGCACTCTGCAGGAGTAAGCTAGGTACTCTTACTACAAAAACGAGCTATCCGCATTGTCACAAAAAGTTCGTATCTTGCTCACTGTAGACCCCTTTTTAAAGCCGCTAGAGTCCCCATTGTTCATGGCCTAATGGTCTAATGGCCGTAAAGTTGAATCCCGGATTGCCAGCTCGGAGTACAGTGCACTCCTATAATACCCGATCGGCAAAAGGGTTTGATATGCCTAGGTGTCGCCTAAACAAGTCGAGGGATTCTTATCCGATACTTGCACACCGGCTTTACAATAAGCTACCATTTTTAGTAAGTCAGTTGTATCCAGCTTGTTTCAGAACATACATTAAGAGCAGACTTATTGACGCCTCACTATATAATTTGGATGAGTACGACCCCAGGAGCTGGACTATCTAAGTACCTCCTCCTTCTTTCGTACAAAACCCTCTCGGGTGGCTATTTTTGTTTGACACGGTCGATCTGGCTCTGGCTGGTCAGGGACTCTAATTTTTGTATTGTATTGTATCTGATGGATTGTCTGTAAAACGTAAAACCAATTAAATAAAGATTTCATAAATAAATAAATACTGTACAGTATATATTTCTGTTAAATTATACCAACAACTCAAGTAGGTACCTAATCGACAAGAAAGTAGGATATAGGTAGTAAAATCGTCATGAAGCTAAGGTATTTTATTCTCTGTACAGGGTGGCTATATGAATGCAAAAATAGCCAAGCTGGAAGAGCAGTTTGAAGAGGATTCCAAAACTCTGCCGCCACAAGCACGATTAAGCAATATATTTGAAGGTGTTGCTATATTTGTAAATGGGTACACCGATCCTCCTACTGAAGTCTTACGTCGACTAATGCTCCAACATGGTGGAGTCTTTCACGACTACCAGGTTGGTACAAATAAAGGCATATTTAAATTAAACCATAACTGAAGCACAATAATAGCTTGGAAATCTCATGTTGTCACACGGCGCATTGAAGTCATATATATTTATAAAAAAAAGAAAATTAGCCTAATGAATTTTGCTTGCTTAAATTGTTATATTGTAGTTGATGTGCTACCCTCATACACTGCGGCTTGAGAGGACACAGTCTTTGTAATTTACATTGTTTCTCTTTTTTTTATATAAATTACACCATATTTATCTACCTACATAATTCGTTAGGTCTGGTTTAACTAAAATACAAATTTAATACAGAAACTGAAGTAATACTGTTCATGTCATGAGTATCTAATAGTAATAATCAAAACTCTGCCGTAGGTTTCTGGAACTACCCACGTGATCGCTAGCAACCTACCTAATGCAAAGCTCCAGCAGCAAGCTTTCGCGCGTGTGTTACGTCCTGCGTGGGTGACTGACTCTATTGCAGCCGGCAAGCTTCTACTTACTGACGACTATTTGTTGACGGCTCGACCTGCTCTGCAATCTACCCTTAACTTCCAGTATGGAAGTAACGATGGAGGTGAATTGCTTACTTGCGCGCTCTTTGTTTGTCGAATCATATCTTTGAAATTGTAGTCCTGTATTTGATAGTTTGGACGGCCTCGTTGAGTATACTTACTCAGATCAAGTATTTGTAGCTCTGTTTTTTGGTAGCTTTCCAACCAATATATGAAAACACCAGTCATTGTAAGCATAATGCGACACTGTCATCTTATGTTTCTACTGTTGGTATAGATGAAAGTGTCGCATTATGCTTACAATGACTGGTGTTTTCATAATAGTGTTCATTATTACATGCTGCTGTAGCCTTATATACGGTACATTCTCAGTCAATTTGGCATTCTTATTGAATTATCTTGTACCTATTATTAATTTTTTTACAGGTAAAAGAGCGTCAGCAAAAACCGCAGTGGACTCGAACTTTATATCAGAATTTTACAATAATTCCCGATTACACCACCTGTCAACAATGGGTGCGCATTTTAAGCAGTATGTGGGCAAGCTGAAGGACAGTCACGACGGAAAATTCCCTGGATTAGTTCGTTTAAAGACTTTCATAGGTGAAACAAACGTAAGCAATTCCCCAGCAGACCGCACCATCATGCACATTGACATGGACTGCTTCTTTGTGTCAGTAGCACTGCGGGATCGACCAGAGTTAGTTGGCAGGACAGTAGCCGTGTGCCATGCTAGAGGAAATAATGCACGGGAACGTGACGGGGCTGACGCAGGAGCAGAGCTGGCTCTATATCAAGCCAGAGCTGGAGGAAGCATTGACAGCAGATTTGTCGCCAAAGGCGGCGGAGCATTAGGAACAAAAGAGTCAATGTCCGAGGTTAGTAATTTTGATTTTCGTTTGACTACATTTAAATATGTACCGTTGAGCTTACCAAAACAGCTTCTAAGGCGGGGATTCCACCGACCGGCTAGGGTTAAATACAAATACGGTGACGTGGTAACAGACATTCAAGACTTAGGCGGGGTTTTCACCGACCTCGCATTGCAGAATGCAAATGACATTGACGGAAATGTTTGTTTTTCTTTTTATAGAAATCTTTTAAAATGTTTGTACTTAACATATCCCATGACGCCATTTTTTAATTTTAGTTTGTGATTTTACACTATGATCATTGATCAATTTTAACTATGGCATAGAGTAAAACAAACATTTCCGTCAATTCAGCAATGCGAGGTCGATAGAAACCCCGCCTAAGTCTTGAATGTCTGCTACCACGTCGCCATATTTGTATTTAGCCCTAGCCGGTCGGTGGAATCGGCGCCTAATGCGGTATGCTTCCACAGCGCTTTCTTATATTTTTCTAATTTTCCCATTTTGTCCAGTCTAGCGGTTTTGTTGTTAACCTAGCAGGAGCCACATTGATATGGTTTCAATTTTGACTGATCCACTGAGCATCGGTGAGCTTATTGATTCTTTCAATACCATCTCTATTTCGCTATGAGCCATAATAAATATGTATTTAATTCACAGGAGTAGTTTGTTCCTCATTATGATCATAAGAAACATTGTTTTTTTTTTAATTACACCATAGCACTAGGCTTCCGCCATCAGCTTTCTTGCAGCCCAATACAACACATAATCTGGTGAACCTCTGCTACTGACAAGAGCCTGGCACGTCTTCAGATGATAAGAGACATTGTGGCTTTGTGGTAGCTTCAAGTTTCAATTATTAATAGTAATTATTTTTAGGTTGCATCTTGCAGTTATGAAGCAAGAGGAATGGGTGTGAAGAATGGCATGTACCTGGGCAAAGCCCTTTCTCTTTGTCCTGGGCTAGTGACTGTTCCCTATGACTTTGCTGCTTACACAGAAGTGTCTTATGCGCTCTACAATACGGTTGCCGAGTACACTCTTTCTGTGGAGGCTGTCAGCTGTGATGAAATGTTCATTGATTGTACGAGTGTGCTAAGGGATGCAGGAGCGTCTCCTATGCAGTTTGCGGAAAGTCTAAGGGCAGATGTTACAGCTAGAACACGATGTCCTTGTTCCACCGGTTTAGGTGGCAATAAGCTTATAGTGAGTTCATCATTTACAATATTTGCTAATTTAAATTATAAATTGTTTACTGTTGACGCTCTCCCTAAACAGAGAGTTTCCCATTTAGAGGTAATAAATATGATACAAAATACAAAAAGGTCTACTGCCAAATATTTTATTCTGATATATTTCTAGGCTCGGCTGGCATCGCGTAAGGCTAAACCCAATGGTCAATACCACGTGAAAGCTTCTGATACTGAGCAGTTTATGAGTGACATTGCCATCAAGGACCTTCCTGGTGTAGGGTGGTCAACGTCGAGGAAATTAAAAGAAATTGACGTCGAGACCTGCCTAGATTTGCAAAGCATTAGTTTATCAATTCTTAAAGCTCAGCTTGGCGGCAAAACGGGAGAAACCATGTACAGGTATAGTAGTTTTCCTAAGGAAACGGGTCATGATGCTTCAAACCATAAAAAAACTTTTTGAGTGGTTTTATACATCGCGAGGCGGTTGACCGTTATCAATATAGCGGCTAGTGGGCCAGCACAAGTTAAGTACTGAGTTTTGACCGGGCCCAGGTATCTGTTCTGATATGCTGCAATGTTCAAGACTTCGATATTTTTTATGTTGGTACTTATCTCTGATAGTTGGCTTATGGTCAACGGGTGCCCCGTAAGGGATATTGTAGCCCCTGTCATTCCAGTTAATATATTTCTATGGTTTTATATGTGTGATGTTGACAAATATGATTTAGCGAATTAGCCGGGACCGCTAATGCTGGGTATTTAGTCCATGTTATTTATACTTTTCCATTTTTACACAATGTTGGCTCCAAAGAAATGGTCATAATGAATGATTTTGTCGCATATTTAATAGAGAACGAACAATTAACACGGGCACTGAGGTAGCCCATTTTACTTTCAATTGAAGAACTGCTCGCTCCGCCTAGTGCCAGACACGTATGAAGGATTGCAATTGAGGGGAGGACTGTTTTGTGTATGCATGTTTGCGAAAAGATGATGCGAGGTTCAATGTCCAGTGACAGCAAATGTTTTTGATAAAATTGGCTCAAAGCAGCGGGGGCTTAACACATTTTGACAACTGTACAATTTAGATTTCACAGACCAAGACTTATTGAAATGACTCCCCCCTGGGGGGAAACTTTTGTAAAATTTAGGTACAAAAAGATGGGTTTTACGCATTTTGGAAGTAAAAAGCTATAGATAGAAAACTGCAAACTGGGGGGCTTTCCCCCAGGCGAAAATTTAAAATAGTGGATTTATTGATACACAACGACGGACCAGCGTGAGGCCTACTAAAGCGCGAGGTCTGATACGGTCGCCTCATTAGTCCATTGCGCATCTACTGTAAGTGTTGAACCCCTCTAAGATTTTTTTATCTCAGCCGCATGCGTGTCCGCCTGGTGCTGGTTATTAAGTTCTCCCAAGACCACTTATCACTGGTAGCTAATCAACTAGACACGACAAGCAAGGGTACGCCTAGCTTTGTGCCCAACAAAAAGCTGTATGCTTGTCCCATCATAATTCGCCATTTTTGTTAAAAAAAAAAAAAAAAAAAAGATGTAGAATTATAAAATCCAGATGGCAGTCAGTTTAAGAAAATATTATTTTAGGTACTGCCGAGGTATAGACAACAGGCCAGTTGTGACAGAGCATCAAAGAAAGTCCGTCTCCGCCGAAGTTAACTATGGGATTCGTTTTACTAGTAGTACAGAAGCAGAGACGTTTTTACGGCGATTAAGCAATGAAGTGAGTGAGAGGCTGATTGATTTGAATCTTCGTGGTCGGTCGATTACCCTCAAACTTTTAACTCGCTCTACGGATGCGCCTGTTGAGGTAAATAACTCATGCTTCGAATTTCACCAAGGATGATAGCCTCAAAAGAAAGTTGAAGGGAAAACTTGGAAGCACACAGACCAGGCGGATTTCCGCATCGTTAACAATGAAGTGGCCTAAATTTGTGACTGAAATTAAGCTTGGAGGTTCCTGCCTTATTACTGTCATAATAAAGCCATTAACATTGCCAGGTCAAGTGCGCAGAACTTACTGCGTCCGTCGTTTTCAGCCGTGTCTGCTGGATTGCACATTTGTTCTTGTTGCCGCAATTTTCACTATTTTTGATGAAACCGTCATATTTCCATTGCCCACCTTTAAGATTTCCTCTTACGTTTCACCGCTGTCAGCATTACTTAGTTTTGGTTAGGCGCGAACTATTCTTTATATTTTAAACACACACACATCTGGAATTGGAGCTAAATATCTAAGCTACTCATCGTTTATGCATGACCTCCCGTTAGCATTTGCGGCTAACAACTTTGAGATTAGGCGCCCATTCCATTGACCGGCTAGGCCTATTTCCAAAAACAGTGACGTGGTAGCAGACATTCAAGACTTAGGTTGCGTTTCCACCGATCTCGCATTGCAGAATGCAAAGGACATTGACGGAAATTAGAATTTTTCTTTTTATAGAAATCTATTAAAATGTTTGTACTTAACATATCACATGACGCCATTTTTTAATTTTAGTTTGTTTGTGATTTTACTGTATGATCATTGATCAATTTTAACTATGGCATAGAGGAAAATAAACATTTCCGTCAATTCTGCAATGCGAGGTCGGTGGAAACGCCACCTAAGTCTTGAATGTCTGCTACCACGTCACCGTTTTTGGAAATAGCCCTAGCCGGTCAATGGAATGGGCACCTTAAGGCTGGCTTCCTCTATCGGTTGTAGAGCTACGGAATGTGGTTCCGAAGGACAGTAGGTTGGTAAGTTACCTACTTTGTGTATGATATTTGCCCCCAGCCCATATTTTCTGCGGTCATAATTTTCCCCATCTTAAAGTCTAATAGAGCTTACCATAGCTACCGTTAATAAATGATTTTTCTTTTGTAGACAGCCAAGTTTCTCGGCCATGGCGTATGTGACGCTGTGTCCCGTTCAGTAATGCTGCCTAGGTCCACTTCTGACGGATCCGTCATCTCCGAATGTATTTTAAAATTATACGCTCAACTTGGTGTCAATCCTGAAGATATGCGAGGCGTAGGAATACAGGTGAGTGTGAGCAGTACCTATTAGGCGCTTATTCCACTTACGTCAATAGTCAATAGTAAATGTGGTATTGACGTGGTAGCAGACATTTTTAGTCTGTCTTTAATGTCTGCTACCACGTCAATACCACATTTACTATTGACGTAAGAGAAATATGCGCCATAGGAGGAAGAATTCAATGGAATTCTACAGTTCTCGTCCCATTTTAACGACCTTTTAAAGTTTGGAAATGATTCTAATATTGCTCTGTTTCGTCATTACTTACTCATTATGTATTGCCATCTTACGTTTGCGGTCTTAACAGGTATTCATTCCTCATTACCATTCTTTATAGGTGACAAAACTAGATTCGAAACCTCAGGCTGGTACCATACAGTCTTTTTTAGCGAAACAAGGACAAAAACGAAGTTCTAAGAAAGACCCATCCGCTGTGGCAAAAGAGGAAACAGAGTCTGCAGAAGATAGTACCGAAGTTATTCGTACGATTACGCAAATTAGATCGAAGTCAACAGAAACTGATGTCGGGGGAAGACTACCTCCCATATTAGAACTGGATCCTGAAATTTTGAGAGAATTGCCAGAAGACATCCGGAACGAGATTCTCGCTCAATATGGATTCAGCTCGTTACCAGGTTAGTATAATACCAATATAAATAAATACCCAAGATTTATATACAAGA
This sequence comes from Psococerastis gibbosa, assembly GCA_963971405.1. Lineage (NCBI taxonomy): Eukaryota > Metazoa > Arthropoda > Insecta > Psocodea > Psocidae > Psococerastis > Psococerastis gibbosa. The sequence goes on along the minus strand of OZ020488.1, from coordinate 27,044,251 downwards.
GAGTTTTTGTTTCAGGAACAAAAAGATGATTTAGTCATTATTAGTGGTACTTTGAAATAATGTCATAACGGCTAATTTGGGAGTGATGTAATATTTATGAGGGCCTCAGTTGACTCGGAGCGAAAGGTTGACGCTATGCATGTTTGGTATGCATATGCGCCGGTCACTCTGGGTTTGCATGAAGTATCGCAGGTCGTGTTTTATATGATTGTAGAACTCTTTCATTTGCATTAAGGTATCATTGACATTGACCCAGATGCGTTATTAACTGAAACTAGCTGAAAAACTGATTGTCCATATGAATTAACGCACCTTAGGCTATGGGAGGGGACGTACTTATTTTGTTATCAATATGTAGAGTATTGAAAATCGCATTATCATTGAAAAGTTAGTTTTAAGACCTTTCATTGTCTGTATTAGTTTTAAGAGGCTGGGCCGTCAGCGGAAAAATCATTGATTTAAAAAAAATGAATATTGCATATCCGTTCCTTAAAATTTAAAAATTTAATCGATTTTGGAAATCGTTAGTTCATATATTAGGATGATTTCCAAAGGCTCAAGCATAAAAATCAATACGGCAATAATGAAAAGACTTCGTATGAGCTTTCCATTGACCCTCCGGAACCCCCCCCCCCCCTTTCAAACACTCCTGTCTGTGCCCGAACACAGCCTTTCGCCGGAAACTGTGGCCCCAACATAGCAATATTATTTCCCCCCGTAATAACCTAGAAAAATGGCTGTTGTGTTTTAAGTTGTTGCAGAAGTTCCTGTAGCTTCCACATCCAAAACCACTGACTCAAATTCCGTACCCTCCCAGCAAAATTTGTTCCATGGCATGTCCTCGAAAGAGCTGCGTTCTGCGATTACCTCGTGGGTGGAGTTGGAACCCGTACCCCAACAGTGTGACGTCACCATGATTGCCAGCCACACAGCAGCATTAGTGGCATCCAGAAATCTCGATGTTGTAAATGAGGCACTACTGTGTTTTTGGAGGTGTATAAAGAAGTTCCGGGGAGATGTAACTGAGTGGGCCGCTAGTTATCAAGATGTTGTGGAACAGGTTCAAAATGCTATGAAAAAAGTCTATGGTGGTCCTCTGCAAGTTTTGACGATCTAATTGGTAATTTATTTTCACCGGGTTTCGTTGCTTAATCGTAGTTTATAAATTGGTATCACTCAAATTTTTAAAAAGAAATTCGTAACGTTGTAGCCGAGTTACTACCCAAAGACATTGGAGTTGGAACAGTCCAAAAAATTCTTCAATACCCGTCTGTGAACTTTGCCAGCAGTGAGCTAATGACGTCTGCTACGATGTGGGAAAATGTGCATCATCTTTAGAACAATAGACTTTGGGTCTTGGGCTTCAGATTCTAAGCTCGGAACTACACTCATCTAACCATGCTCAATTCTTGCCAACTGAATTTGATTTTGGAAAAGATTATTTCCAGGCAGCTCTTTTCATTGGTTCTACAGTAAAGGCCGATTTGGACACAATAAGCCCAATAGGCTTAAGTGCACACAGGTAACACCTGTACCCCAATTTAAAAAAAAGGCCGATTTCCTGTTCAGCGCCACTGGCCCAATGGTGCCAACGTACACAAGCGAGTAATGGAACAGTAAATATGTCATTTCCGTTGACGGGTTGGCAATGGGCTTATTTTATCGGTTATGAGGCAATTCCTATATAACCGCAGGTGTCCCTTGAGGAATGAGATGGAATATGTGTTGTCTGAAATTAATTCAACCAAATAATATGAATACGATTCATAAGGGGAAAGACGACAGAGACTACTTTTCTATTACCAGACAATGGGTCGTGAGTGCAATTTTTCTGGACTTTGTTCCCTCCAGGTTTTTGACCTCTTCTATAGCTTGAACAATATAAATGTGATTGTTTGTTCAAAGGGAGCTATACCAATTCGAAAAGTATGGTGGTTAAAACCGAGTCGAAAATTAATGAAGTCCCTGTCAAGCGGAAAATGATCTGTGCCGTGAAGAATGAAATGATGATGATAATTAATAATAAGATAAAAAATAGAGCCCAGTTATAAAACCTCGCCCGCGCTGAATATATTATTAAGACCAAAACATTGTTATGCACCCATAAAACAATATTTTATAAGAAAACGAACAGGAATATTTACTTTATACAATTGGTGTGATAAAGTCGCAGTACCTACATTGCTGCAAGTACTCTCTTACATGACTGGAGAAATTAGTCACTGCATATTGGGCAAGGTTAGAGCTTAGAGCCAGTAGCATTAAACACATGCAGCCATAAAAACAATTATCTATAAATAAAAAACGATTGCAGATGATGGTAGTGCTATGTATCACTCCCATTCGGTAGTGCCTGGCGGCTTGGACGTCAAATCATACAGCACTCGAGAGATTCCCGCTACTGTCAACGCCTCCGACATAAGTTTGCTTACAACCTGAAAATTAAAAGTAAAATGTTCAAGAAATATAATCAATACCTTTCATACAAACACACTCAGCAATGAAGTTGCCTCCAAGAAATATAGGATAATTTATGAACCATTCGAGTATTTCCGTATAGAGCCTTTCAGTTACAAGAAGTTTAGAGTGACTAATAACGCAACAAGCAATTTACAAACGAAATCAGTACTGATTGTTTTAGCGGCCCAATTCACAGCTTTGGAGACATGGCACCAGGTTTCCAATCAAGAACATAGTAGGCCTTTACTGGGACGCCAGAGCACCTGACATCGCCATAAAGATTGCTTAGATTTTGAATCTCACCTCAAGTGGAAGTTCTCTGCCAGGAAGTGCAGGGATACCAGTCATGAAATCTGTGGTGCAGAAGGGTCGGATAACGACGGACCGTTGACATGACGGGATGCGAAGGGCCTGGTCGCGGTCAAAGTGTATTGGAATCAAAACGATCGGCATCTGGCTTACTGCATTCATGCATCCCGCCCCAGACAGAATCTGCAAACAAAAAGTCTCTACTTAACAAAAGAACCGGTCCGAGTTTACTCGAACATGCTTTCCAATTTATCAAAACTAGCAGATAGAGAAAATGAATAATTACATGGTAAATAATTTTCCTATGGTTAAATTTCCGATATTTCGGGGGGGGGGGGGGGGGGGTTCTCCACCTGATGTCACTGGAGGTGAGTTAAATTGTAGATAGGTCAGACCAACACAATACCACAATGCAATAATGGCAGGGCACGCAATGCATTTAGCATTTAAGCGTGAATTTTCTATCATTTTTTCAGAAAACCAAATAGTTTTTTGGGAAAGCTACCTGTCCGGTTTCGTTAATCAATTTAACACCTAAAACATGCCTGAAGGTAGAAATCATCGCATCGACCGAAAGGTTCCGCAGAAAAATTATTTTTTAATCATTTTTCTTGAAAATGGAGTTATTTTTATTTTTTTACCCCCTGAAGCAAACTATCAAGGGGGAAGCGTTTTGCATTTTGTTAACATTAATAACGACTACAAGATACGTGAATTTAAAAGAAATCGTTTGAGCCGTTTTTGAGAAATAATTTTTTTAGATGTTTTTTTGGAGTTTTTTGAGAATAAAACCCCCCCAAATTGAGTTAGCCCAAAATAAAAATAAATGGTCTCGAGGTATGATTTTAGTGAACCTACATGCAAAATTTCATCAAAATCGGCTGAGTAGTCTGCCCGGAAATCGATGAACAGACAGACAGACAGAGCGACAGACATTTCGTAAAAACCACTTTTTTGTGTTCCTGGGACCTCAAAACGTGTAAATCCGTTGAAATCTCGGAATCAAAAATTGCGACCATCCCAAACCTTTCCTTATACTACGTATAAATTGGAAAGCAATAATGGCGAGTTTCTTATTTATCGTATTTCCTATCATATTGGGTGAGCGATTCTACCCAAAGCGTTGGCAGGACATTGAGCCAGTTACTAGCTGACTACATAAATTATTCTATTGCCTGACGCGGAATAACTATTTTACTAGTGTTGTAAGTCCGTGAAGAAAAGCACCAAAGTATTACCCTTGTAGTCCAGTAAAATAGGGGAAAACCTAGGAATTGGTGTTAACTCGCTTTTTTTTTTTTTTTTTTTTGACAGAAATGTTCCTCATGGCATTCATTAACTAAAAGTCTGCATGTCTAAGAAATTCGGACAAACAGAACGAAACTTTACCTAACTAACTCACTTTATACTTTGAGCGTGACAATTGGATACTTATCAGTCGATATGCAGTTTTATATTCATCAACTTCTATTTACTTCTAAATCTTAAACATCGTATGAGTGAAAGGAAGCACGTTATTTTTAAAAAAGGGCCGGTGACCATTGACCTTGAATTAAGTCAAGTTTCGCCAGTCCGATTTTCATAGACATGCATACTTTTAGACTGAGGAGAATGCCATGAAGAACATTTCTGTGAATGAAACTGCGAGCTTTTCCCGATTTTACTGGACTATTGGTCCTGTGGAAAATGGAAAACATTATCCTGTCGAGAGAACATGGCACCTATTTCTATCTTGGACAAGGAAATTCACCTTTTCCTGAGTTCACTGATCATACCATGTTAAATAATGATGATTATTTATCGTGTGTACCAATGGCCTTCGAAGGCATAGTGGTAGCTTGTTCGTAATTGTGCGAGTCGTTACAAATCATGCGATCGGTGACCTGTCGTAACTCATCACAGGTATTACCTACAGAGGCGACTGAAGAGGTTATTTGGATACATTCATTGAATTGTTTTTATGCGAATAATCTTTAAAATATATATATACATATATGATGGGATAACATACCTGAGTTGCAATATGGTCAACCTGTCGCAAAGTACTGAGCACATGAGACGTAAGGTAAGTTGGCGTCACGTCTTGAACTGTATCCTTAACAAGACCCCCGGCAATGAAACAGACGCGGTTTACATTGTGACAGACACGTGGGATTAGACGAGCCAAGAAAGCCAGATCCTCCCAATCTGGGTCTCCCTCACACGAGATACCGACCACATAGCTATAACTCCGGCAATCTCCTTGCACGCCAACCGACCTGAAAATGGTAACGTTCGTGACACAGCTTCTAGCATCATGGCAATGACACCCGAAAGGCTATTGGCTCGAATTCCTCACTGGCTACATATCTTCGCCATGCTTCGCAGGTCATAACACGGACAGCGACTTATTCAACCGGGGTGGTTTTAGTAATAGGAAATATTTGTTGTTTACTTAATTAAAATGTAATGCATTAAAAAAGAACCGGTCCGAGTTTACTCGAACATGCTTTCCAATTTATCAAGTAGTAGCTAGAGAAAATGAGTAATTTCATGGTAAATAATTTTCTTATGGTTAAATTTCGGACATCTCGGAGGAGGAGGGGGGGGGGGGGGGGCATTGTCCAGCTGACGTCACTGGAGGTGAGGTAAATTCTAGATAGGTCAGACCAAATATTACCACACAGCAATAATGGCAGGGCGCGCAATGCATTTGAGCGCGAATTTTCTATCATTTTTTCAAAAAATAATTTTTTGAGCAAAACTAAATAGTTCTTTGGGAAAGCAACATGTCCAGTTTCGTTACTCAATTTAACACCTAAAACATGCCTGAAGGTAGAAATCATCGATAGAAAGGTTTCGAAGAAAAATTATTTTTTAGTAATTGTTCATTAAAATTTAGTTATTTTTATTTTTTTACCCCCAGAAGCAAACTATCAAGGGGCAAGCCCCCGCATTTTGTCAACATTAATAACGACTACAATACATGTGAATTTAAAAGAAATCGTTGGAGCCGTTTTCGAGAAATAATTTTTTTAGACGTTTCTTCGGAGTATTTTGAAAATAAAACCTCCCCAAATTGAGTTAGCCCAAAATAAAAAAAATTGTCCCGAGGTATGATTTTTATGAACGAACATGCCGAATTTCATCAAAATCGACCAAGTAGTTTGCCCGGAAAACGACGCACAGACAGACAGACAGAGCGACAGACAGACATTTCGTAAAAACCACTTTTTTGGGTTCCTGGGACCTCAAAACGTGTAAATCCGTTGAAATCTCGGATTCGAAAATTTCGACCATCACAAAGCTAATGAATGAATGAATGTATAAATTGGAAAGAAAAAAAAATCAGTTCTACTAGAGGGCTATGGTAAGAAATACAATCTAAAATACATGCTGTTGCTATCATTACAAGCAAATCATGTTGGACTTCTGATATACGTAAGTTGCCATCTGATGGGCAACTGACCATGTTTCAAGAAAATTAATTTAATTAACATAAGAAGATGCTTACCTTATGGGCAATAATGTAGCCGTTAAATGCCGACTACTTGACACTCTTATCAGTTCTTGTTTCTCATCGTCACTGGCTACGTCTTCTACTCTATTTATTAGGGCATGTTTCTGAAAAATAAAAAATCGCGACATAAAATGAGGAACGATTGGAGGAAAATAACAACAAAGACTTTCACGAGAGTTGGGAATTTGGCCCACGGGCACGGGCAACTCGCACGCGTTGCACGCCGGTGACTTGCTGAGAAATTTATCATTGCAACTAATGGGTAGTTGGGAAACCTCAGAGTCAATTCAGAAGATTTCTGAGTCTGGCATGAAGCCTACCACGGGTTTCCCCCTCAACACGCGTCAACGTGAAAAATCTTGTGCGTTCAGGAATTGATTTTTTCTTGCACCAGCCCATTTGCTCCGATGACAAATTTCCCAGCGCGTTGCCGGCATTGAACATCCGCGTGTACCGGGTCTATGAGAACTACATACCAACGACCAGATAAAGGCAACTTTAACATTCAGCATTTCCCCTCAAAGATCGTATATACTACTTAAAATCGCAGACTAAGGGTACATTTAATTCAAACAATGCGTCAGTACCACTCTCCATTTGCATATTCAATTATACAAATTTTTACTCAACGCTATCATTATGAATTGAAGAACCAGTAGAATCCGGGCTAATGGGCCGTGGTCGAAATGAAAGTGAATTTCCAAACGTTTCGTCAACATATGCGGTCGACATCTTCAGTGGCGCTGCTTAGACTTCGAAGACTTCACTCGCTACGGAGCCACCGAGGTAAAACCTTCGAAGTCTACGCAGCCCCACTGAAGATGTCGACCGCAGATGTTGACGAAACGTTTGGAAGTTCACTTTCATTTCGACCACGGCCCATTAGCCCGGATTCTACTGGTTCGACTCCGGCCGTGAAAGCCTATGCAGTTACATCGCTATCAAAATGCACACAATGTATTCACATTATTTTGAGTATGAAATATAAATTTGGTCTTCATAAGTCTTCAAATCATGTCGTAGAAAATTAAAGAAAATTCGCATTTGCGGACCAATTTAACTCTTCATTTTACTAATAAACTTCTTAATACGGCCTTGTAGTAAGGAGATTATGTACGTTTCAGTAATTCATAGTGATAGCAAAACAATGTGAACGAACCGGTCCGAGTTTACTCGAACATGTTTTCTAATTTATAAATTAGTAGGTATAAGACATGTGTAATTTCATAGGAAATAATTTCCCTATGGTTAAATTTGAGATCCCTCGAGGGGGGGGGGGGGGGGGGGTCCACCTCAACATACTTAAAATCGTTTAAAACTGAATTGCATATTCTGGAACGAACAGACCAATACATTGTAACAGTAGTAACTGTGACACATGGCACGTAATGTATTGGAGCGTGAATTTTCCATAATTTCTCAAAAAATAATTTTTTGCACAGAAGCAGTCATTTTTTTTGGGAATGCAACCTGTCCGTTTTTGTTACCCAATTGAACACCTAAAACATACCTGAAGGTAGAAATCATCGATATAAAGTTTCCACAGAATTTTTTTTTTTGTCATTTTTCATGAAAATTGAGTTATTTTTATTTTTTTACCCCCAGAAGCAAACTATCAAGAGGCAAACGACCCCCCGCATTTTGTTAACATCAATGACGACTATAATATATGTGAATTTAAAAGAAATCGTTGGAGCCGTTTTTGAGAAATAATTTTTTTAGACGTTTTTTTGAGAATAAACCCCCCCCCCCCCAAATTGAGTTAGCCCAAAATAAAAATAAATGATCTCGAGGTATGCTTTTTGTGAACCTACATGCAAAATTTCATCAAAATCGGCTGAGTAGTCTGCCCGGAAATCGATGAACAGACAGACAGACGTACGTACATACAGACAGACAGAGTGACAGACATTTCGTAAAAAAAAACACTTTCTTGGGTTCCTGGGACCTCAAAACGTGTAAATCCGTTGAAATCTCGGAATCGAAAATTTCGACCATCACAAACCTTTCCATATACTACGTATAAATTGGAAAGCAATAATTAGTTACCTTAATATTATCAATTATTTCTATATAGTGTTATTTACCTTTAAAAGCATTTGTTGGTATTCTACAATAATTTTAACAATAACTTGAGTTTCAGAGAAGTCACGTTCAATATAAGGCTCCTCAGCACAAAGTACACGAATAGCCAGTCCGGGACCGGGAAATGGGTGCCTCATCAGCAGATCAGTAGGCAATCCCAGGTCTTTCCCTGCAACAACAAACCATTGCCTTCCAAATTACAACATAATAATATACAACAGCCAACAGCTTTAAAGCTAGTTGCTAACAACGTGAGCTCAGGGGCGGGATGACTGAATAAGTGCCTGTTACAAAAATATAATTATATTTACGATGAACACTCTAGAATAATATTTATTGGTGCATCAAACGTAACGTAACGCATTTGAAGTCATGTCCACATTGGCAATGTCAATTAGAATTTTTTTTTTAAGGAATTTCCTGTACAGTTTATAATGCTCACCCAGTGCTCGGACTTCATCTTTATGAAAATCTTTGAGGGGCTCTATCACACGACCTTCAGCTCGAAGTTGCCGCACCAGTTCTGAGTCGTTGTGATGGGTTTTTATCACTTGAGCCTGCAACAACCCAAGAATTAGCCATCGCACGCTATCATGTCACTTGCACTAACGCTGAAATCCCGATATTGTCTCGAGTTCATTAATCCGATTTTTTAAACCATGGCAACCCAATATTGAAATAACCCATAATTTAATTAAGGACTTAAATTTCTAATGATGATTGTCAGCCATGCCAGCTCTCAAGGAGGTATATGAATATAAAAAACGACAAATTCAAAGCGAAGAGCAACTGCATATCTAGCTTAAAAAATGCACTCTATACCATATGATAACAGAAAGCCCTTATTTATTTAAAAACAGATAGTATGCATATTATGGTTTTGATGAGTCGCCCATATTACATTATCAGTCAGTAACTAATTGTCTGTAGACAAAAAATTCCGAATACCTTGGAAGAGGCTAGAGAGTTAGCAGATTCAATGAGGTCGGGACGAAGTGTTCCCTGGGCTAGAAACACATCTTCCGGCCTTAAATTCAACTCTGCAATTACATCATTAGCAACCCGAACGAAAACATCGCCTATTATCTTTCTCTTCTCCTCAGGATTCGTAGTGTGGCAGAGTAGTTTTGTAGGCCCACGATGAGCGGCTATATCTTGACCAGGAGCAGGCGGCATGGTTGTTTGTCCTGAAAAACATTAATCAATTTACAACTACTGACAACTACATCATGTAGCAGGTGCCTGCATATCAATGCCGTTACTCTTGTTCCTATTAATTAAGACAAAAATATTAGGTTTCGCATACATTGAATAACTAGTCTATATCAATTGATTGCGCAAAGATAAATGAAGTTACACTACAAGTATTATATGATTTAATACTACTTCATTGATGTACGGGAACTAGATAGTGTATAGTACAAAATAGTACAATCTGAACTGACCAAATGAAAGTCACAAAAATTTAATACAATTGAAAAGTATTCGACTCATTTTCAATAACATAGACTTTGCAAAAAAGACTTTGGACCTGACCTTCTGAGAACTGGTGAGCGGCGTTGACAACTTTCAGGTCTAGTCCTAATTGCTGCAATGATTCGGCCACCCGCGCGCTCTCGTGTTTGCGCATAAAGCCATTGTCAATGTGAACTGCAAACACTTGATCACGTCTCAGCGCCTTGTGCAGTAAAGCAGCACAAACGGAAGAATCCACGCCTCCACTTACTAGCAACTGCAAACACAATGAAACTAATATGCAGGGTGCTTCTATGACCCGTTTCCTGCTCGATTTGAAACAAAAATAACCTTTATGTACCACCGAAAATGCACCATTATCGAGTTGGGTTAATGGTAAAGTGAGGGAGATGACAGACTCCAGGAAAATGCATCCTTATCAAGAACTAATCGACCACGTACTTGGGTGGCATGGTGGTTGCGTGCTTGTGCTTGTACATGTGCGAGTCTAAACATACGATCGGCGACCTGATGTAACTCGGCATGTATTAGGTTACTAAGTGAGGCGACGGATTCATTCAATGTAACTTCCTTTTAAAGATCATTAATTGTGGTCCTAAACTCAAAATTTGTTAAGAATCTCATGGTTATCTTAAAAATTTACTGATTTTTTGTGTTTTTGCAATACGATTTTTTCTGAATTGACTGGAAATTGTAAATATGTTAAAAATTAAGAAATAGCGAACATCGCACTCATCCGCAAACACTAATGCAGTGATATGTAACTTTCTTTACCTAGTAAGAAAGGCGTGTTTTTTGCAAGGGTGAACTAAAAACGCCAGAATTATTACTATTTAAACACAATAGATGTTTTCAGACAGCTATGAGATTCTAAACAAATGTTGAGTTTAAAACCACAAATGGGATTTAAAACGAAGTTACATTGGAAATGGGAAATTTAATTTTTGCTCATAATTTCTCCATATACTGTATATATATATACAATTGGTCGATTAGTTCCAGAGCAAGACGCAGAGATCTACACATTTTTTTTCTTTTTAATCCTCATGTTATCCTAGATTCGCGCCTAGCTCGATAACGGCATAAAATATGAGGATTACTTTTGCTACAATTTGAACGGAGAACAAGCCCGTCGTCTCCATTCGCCTGAAACGCCCCGTCTTACTTTATTAATTCGGAGTCTAGCTCTAACCTTTACTCTTTACTCATATTGCTATGTCTCCTAAGTCTATACTTCAATTCGTAAGCATAATTATAAAAATGGTTTCGAATAAGTCCATGGAATCATGTGACATAAATTGGTGCTTCAAGCCGCGCCGGACTTAGGACCAATCACTCCATTCGGATATAATGATCACTTGGTAGGGTTCAACTTCCTCTAGGGCCCTTGCCATTCAGAGTGCTGGAGCCTTCCAACGGAGTCGAGTACCCCTTTTGCTATCCAATCTCTCTTAGAATTCTTAAAACATTGGACTCGCAACCTTTAAATTCACAGAAATTAATGCCCGTCTAGGTAACCAACAGTAAATCCAGAGATGAAGATGAACTTAATAAATTCCAGTATTCATAGCAACTCACCAACACTTTACTATTGCTAACGGTCTCTCGAATGCTCTGAATTGCTTCAACTTCTCTGCTGTCCATAGTAAAGTTTCCAGTTAGGCCTGCGATATCGAAAAGAAAGTTCTTCAACATAGTTTTTCCATCAGACGTGAGCTGCACTTCCGGATGAAATTGAACACCATAAAGTCTTAACTTGTAGTTAGCGATTGCAGCAACAAGTGAGGGCGACTTCGCGACAATTTGAAACCCGTCCGCTAACTTTTCTATGCTATCTCCATGGGTGAGCAAAACTTGCTGTACCTTATCAAGGTTCCTAAAAAAGTAATAACTTGATTAGCTACCAAGAAACAACATAAAATGTTATTTTTATCATAATCATAAAGTTCCATTTAGGACATTTGCTTCAGAGGATGTGCGTTTGAATTCCCAGATTGATTCGGTAATTCAAGAGGCACCAGGTATTAGCCACTCAAATTTGGGTATCAGGGTATTGGATAATAAAAACGATAGAATTTAATAGATAAGCAGTTAACAATACATTACATACATTTTGATAATTAACATTTTACGAATTGCAATTACTACATTCTGTACCTTCTAAAATTTCTATAATGTGAATCGTCTTACGCCCCTTCTTTCGTATTAAATTTTTTAAAATGTTATTTTTATATAAAATATATTTTTTTTTTTAAAGCTATAGCCTTTCACAGCTATGTTCACAACAATATTTCATCGACCTAAACAAATGCTAAGACTAAGACTAAAAAAGTTGAAGACTAGTTTGATACATTACGGACGAGTAGGGGCAACAGAATTTCTTTTCGGAAATTAAATTCGGAATGAACACCACCAAACCTGTCTTATTAAGTTGCCATTGAATTCAGCAGATCGTATAAACAACTAAATTAATGGATGGCAAAGTCATTAAAAAATCTTACTTAAATAGTAGACATTTCTGGTCTACTTCAATAGCATATTGCCCATCTTCTCTTCCGGCTTTCCGCACTACTTGACCACCAAATTCTTTGTTCATCATCTGCATTCCGTAACATATACCTAAAATTGTAAGGATATAATTTATCGTTTATTACCGAAAAGGATAATAAAAAAGTGGAATAGACATGTCATCACCAGCGTCACATTTAACACTTTCATGGAGCTCCCATGAAATCCAGCATCTATGCCCCAAGTTAATCAGGACAATCAGGTGCTCAGTCACTTAGCGATTTCGAGGTAGTATACTCGTTAAAGCGGGTGGTACTCGCCATAAGCTTACTACAGTAAAAAAAACGAGTTTATTAGATTAGGGGTTAAGCACGCCTCTTGAATAGTCCATTTTGATTTTATCTGCCGATATTTTTCCTTTATGTTGAAACCCTGAAGCGCTTCCTTTCATGACGAACCTATAGCGAGGTTGCCAGATTTCGCCCTACGTTTCACCGCCATTGGCAGCAATACTTAGCTTATTGGTTGGCGATATCTATTCTATATCTTTGTTCAATCCCTTCTCTTATGCATTTTATTATTATTGTCAACTTACCCAAAACAGGCACTCCTATACGAAATATATCAGCATCGTATCTTGGAGCATCTTCAGAATAAACTGAGTTAGGCCCGCCAGAGATAATAATCGCCTTGAAGCCGTCCTCTTTAAGGGAGAAAGCATTGGTGTCCAGAGGTAATAGAACACTTTCAACGTTGAGCTCCCGGACTTTTCGGTCAATAACCTTCCCATACTGAGCTCCGGCATCAAGGATGGCTATTTTCTCCCCATTAAGGGCCCCATTTTCCCTGTGGTTCCCTTCGGGGCTGGTGTTATGCATCCTCCAACAGCACTGAAATTGAAAAAAAACTTACTGATGGATAAAAAATGCATCGCTTACTGAATTTTAAAACCAGTTATAAGGTTTAATATAATGAGACGGTTTCATTGGTAATTGGTGGCAATCAGTAAATAATTTGAGTACCAAGACCCCCACAGTTTAGGGTTACGTAATGAATAAAAAATTAACTGCAGATACTTGTGGGCTAGACAATCATCATCAGTACTAACATTTCATGGAGCTCGGAGTTTACTGTTATGATGCATATCACGATGTCTACAGTTTAGAGGCAAATATTTAGTTATTTTAGTTATATGTTAGAATCTTACATATTATTAGTAGGCCTAAACGCCTAATATGTGGACGAGATTAAACAGAAAAGAGAGTACCATGACATGGTTTATCATGGCTATCCTATCTTTGCTTATGGCCGTTTTAAGGCAAAATATACAGGCTCTTTGCCACTGTCCCGCAGCAGCTACTATTACTTACAATTAAACAAGGGATGTTTGATAAATGTTATCAACTATTAGGGAAAATAACCAAAATTTGCGGCGAAAATTACTTAGGATGTTAATTAATATGGCGGATATGTCCTGTTGTTGTTTTTTGGCGACATCCTGACACGATCAATAATTTGAACTAATTTGTTTTTTGTCACAATCAAACAAATAAATTATGTACAGGATAGCAATATTTTAAACGTATTTTATAACATATTTTAATTTAAACTAAAATCAAAAGCATTTTAAAAAATTACAAAAACGTCATGGCGACAAAAAGTACTTGGCGCTTGGCGTCCTGCGCATTGGGGACGGAACTTCATAAAATATCACAGGGATCTAGAGCTCTACAGAACCCGACCAATCACAAGCAAGCATGGACACATTGTGTGTTAAGCCCTTTTTCTACTCAACACTAGAGGTGGGTCGTTCTTACTGGAGCCGTTCCTAAGAACGTTCCTTGAGGCTTGAGCTAGGAGCTAGTTGCAACGGTTACAAAAATATTAGGCTCTTAGGAACGCAATGAAAAATGGAACCCTTTTCCACGTGTCAACTGTAGGGCTCTATATTAGACAGGTATTGTCATCCGCCATTTTTTATCCATTATAAGTCTGGTGTATAAGCCAAGCATTGGGAGTTTACCCATTAATTATTAGAAATTTATCGTTGTTTATTTATTTTTATTTAAAAAACGTCCTACTAATTAGGGTAGTGTTTAATAAAAAAAACGTGTTTTCGTTTTTTTCAATCTTTTGCATTTCTTAAAAATAATTACAATACTTACCATATAGAAAATAGGCTATAGGATAAAAAATGGCGGATGACAATACCTGGGTATGTAGTGCCTTAACATCAACACATCAGCTGTATGATATATATAGGTATAGCCTAAGTGATGATATAACAAAAAACAATATTGAATATATGTAGCCTCCATTGACCATTTGCTTCTTTCTTCCCGGCTTGGCATTTGAAACTGTTTTACACCACGTATTTGTGTATTTAAAACGTTCAAAATGAGTTTTCTGTGCTGGTTTTGTGGAGTAGGCCTAGTATTTCAATTCAACAACTCATTAATGCGGCATTTACGTACTTTCCATAAAAAGGATAGCTGTAACACACTGACACATTCAGTTTGAAGAAATTCTTTCTATGGCCCTATCTGCCCTGATTGTAAAGAGGTGTTTGTAATAACATACGAAAAGTTATGCGAGCATATTGAGGCCGCTCACTCCATTGGAAACGTTTAACGTATAAGACAACGGAAGGTATAAGTTCATGTACAGTAGTTGTTCTTTAAATGCTAAGTTACATACTGTGGAGCTAGGGCCTATAATAGGTAAAAACATAAGCTACCCCAAGCTTGTGTTGGCCTATAACTAATCTTACCATATTTTTCGGGCTTCAACCCCGGACAGGTAACCAAGTGCTATTCTATCTAGTGTACATTTAAACTTAATGTTTAACAGTTTAAGGCATTTATTGAAAGAGACAATATATAGTGTCAAGGTTTTTTTAATTTATTGCTGGTACTTTACCGAACCACACACTTTCTCCAGAAAAGTTTTGTCGCACTTGAAGCTTTCATAAAAATCTGTACACGAGAGATCAGAGTTTATTTTTACGTTCAGCAGGTCACCAACTACTGAAATTGACAGTCTGCCTCGCTCTGCAGTCCATACATTTCCCATAAGCGAAAATACTCGCTCCGCAGATGCTGACGTTCCGGGCAAGCACATTGCAAACTCTACCAGCTTCCTTATGTTATCCATTGAGGTGTTCGTTTTTGATAATGTGCTAAAAATAGCAGACCACTTTTCTGCAGTCGTTGGCTTCTTTTCTTTCGGAAGGGCATTCCATACTGGAAGCAGGTTGCCCAGTGTTTGCGACAGCAGTGCATTTTCGTCAAAAAGCTCGTCCATCTGCACCATGTTAGGTACCACGTCATTAACGCAAGTCGCAGCTTCTTCCAATTCTTGCCAGTTTATGCCGCAAATTAAACTCGACCATGAAAATAGAGCTGCCTTATCGAAAGAGGATTGCCACATTTTTAAATAGTTGACTGAAACTTCATAGAATTTGGAAATGCTTTCATTGAACATACTCTCTGGAATTGCCCCTTCTTCTTGCAATTTTTTGAAGAGTTGTTTCGCAGCAAACGGTACGAACATGTGTTTTTTCCTGTCTTCCAACTTTGTAATTAATTCAACATACGCTTGGGAAACTTCAGAAGCGCTTATGTGGTCTCCTTCAATTTTCAAAATTGTTTTTTGAAACATTTCCAGAGTTCCGTGGACAAACAGAAAGTAGACTTCATTGACAGGTTCACTGAAGAAATCATTTATTAATTTAGGACAGTTTTCTATGGATTGAAAGTAAGATCTTAATGGATCAAACTGCGTCAGTATTCTCTCCATAGCTGGCAACAAACTTAAAAATCTTGTACTGCCGTGGGATAAGAGTCGTTTAAATTGAACATTGCTGAACTCACAAAATTCTTTAAGGTTTGTTACTCTAACTGTGAACTGGTAAAAGAATTTGTACAATTTTACTACAGTAGCTTCAATATCCAAGGGCAAAATATCACAGGCTGTCTGCACTGCGTTGTGGAAAATGTGTGCCCCACACCCGATTCCAAAAATTGGCCTGCCAACAGCTTTCTGCAATTTTCTAAACACGTTTCCTTCAGTTCTGCGCTTCACTCCTCCAAAATTTGTGTTAGTATTATCCGCAGATAAGCAAATCAGTTTTTTTTCTAAGCTGAATTTTGAAATGCATTTGATGATATGCTCGACCAAGATATCTGATGTCTCCCCCGGCACCTCGTCAAAATACAGCAGTTTTGTATTAACATTTTCGGTGTAGAATAGAATAGAATAGAAAGTCTATATTGCACCGATTTTCAATACAATAGCGTAAATAATAAATGTTAAATTGTACAATGCAGTCAAGAACTTAACAGAATCCAAAGAAAAGTTCAAAGTGCTTCCCTATTCAAAAAACTCTTGAATGTTGTACAATGTCCTTTGAATAAGGTAACACTTCAAACTCCTTCTGAACTCTGCCAAGTTCTTGGCTGTCTTTATTAAATTGGGCAGTTTGTTATATATGCGCACACCGATAAAAGACGGCTTACATTCGTACCGCCGGGTTTTGTGTTGCATGGCAACCAAGTTTGACCTTGACCTCGTTCCATGATTGTGGACATGTTCTACCCGCTGGAAACTGCTTAAATTTTTGTGAATATACACAGCCACGTGCAAAATATACAGGCTAGGTACCGTTAGTATGCTCAGGTCAATGAAGTGCTGTCTACAGCTCTCTCTTTGATTAATTCCCACAATGTACCTAATAGCTCTTTTTTGGAGTTTAAAAATTCTGAGCAGGTTGCCAGCACTAGAATTGCCCCAGAGCTCAATCCCATAGGTAATGTGGCTTTGAATTAGTGCATAATAAACTGAGATAGCTGTAGCAGCATCACATACTTTAACAATGTTCCTTAGTACAAACAAACCAGAGCATATTTTGGTTGAAATGAAGTCAATATGGTCGACCCACTTTAGATGAGAATCAATTTGCATGCCCAGGAACTTAACGCTCGATTCGTTATTTAGCATATTCTTCTCCACAAAAACACACGGTTCCGGCTGGTTGTTCGTTTGCCTCGTTTTGAATACCATTATAGAAGTCTTTGTGGAGTTAACCATCAGATTGTGTGTTGCTAGCTCCTGGGTAAGCATGTTGATCTTTACAAACATGGAGAGCTCAAGGTCGCTAGGTGTAGGAGCAACAGTAAGACATGTTGTGTCGTCCGCTTATACAAAGTTATCCTTTACAATGCTATTAATATAGACTAGGAACAAAAATGGCCCCAATATAGAGCCCTGCGGGACACCAAATGTAACATCCATCAAATCTAGTTCAGGTAGATGCATAGAAGTATTATTGTCAGCCTCAATATTAGTATCAGGGAGTGATACAAACTGTTTTCTATTCGTCAGGTACGAATGCATCAAGTCGTAACCCTTCCCTCGAATCCCATAGTTTTCAAGCTTTTTCATGAGCAACCCTCGATCCACACAGTCAAAAGCAGCTGTAAGGTCGAGAAAGGTAGATGCAGCAGCATTTCCAGCTTCCATCTCCTCAATAACTTTTTCAACCATAGCAGTAACAGCATCTATAGTAGACCTACCCTTAAGGAATCCAAACTGATTAGGTGATAGTATCTTGAGTTTTATGAAGAATTTAGACAATCTTTCAAGAATTAACGTTTCATATACCTTGCTAATAGAGGAAAGATTTGAGATTGGTCTATAATTTTTAGCCTGATCACGATCCCCTTTTTTATAGACCGGAGTGACTTTGGCAATTTTTAATTCATCAGGAAAGATACCCTGCTCCATGGACAGATTCAAGAGGTGGACAAGAGGTTTGACAATGGAAGGTGCAACTTTCTTCAAAAGGTTGTTAGAAATGTAATCGTATCCCGAGGAGTTTTTGTTCTTAAGATTGTGAATGCAAGTAAAGACTTCTTCCTCAGTAACTGGATGCATGAATATGTTTTTGTTTATTACACACTCTGTAACAGAGCCCATGGAGTGACCACCTCGTAGACCCTCTATAGCAGATAATACATTATTAGGAACCGATAGAAAATATTTATTAAATATCGAACAAGCTCTGATTGAATCAACAACCTGGCCAGAGTCATCCCTGATTTCAGCCTCTCTCCTAATGTTTTTATATCTCCTAGTTTCATTGTTAACGATTTGCCAGGCGCACTTGACCTTGTTGCCTGAGTTAGCTATATTTTTATCGTAACAGTGCTTCTTATATGTATGGAGTCTACTCGTGTACTCCTGTTTTAGCAATCCTAGTCTATCAGTAGACTCAGCAGTTCCAAGTAACCTGCAACTGTCACTGAGTTGAATAATTTCAGCCTTAAGTTGACGAATATCATGATCAAGCATTGAAGAATTTTTGTTTTTGTTTAAGGGTTTCATACGCATCAATCGAAAACATAGTTGAAAAACACAAACAATGGTATTATGAAAAACACTATAGGCCTCCTGTGCATTTTGATACTGCAGTATCTCTGTCCAGTCCTTTTCTGTTAACATCCTTTGAAAATCGGTAATAAATTCTTCAGACATGTTATACCTATAGATATTTAATGGTTTCTGCTTTTTTAAAGAATACATTTGGAAGTAGGTAGCATCATGATCAGAGAGACCAGTTTTGAGAGTCCCTGTTCTATATAGGGATTCGTCTATGTTCGTAATGACACAGTCAATAGCCGAAGCTATTGTGTCAGTGATACGTGTAGCTACCGTGAGAGCATAATGAAGGTTATATATGACCATGCATTCCAATAGTCTCCTCCTTTTATAGCTGTCCTTGAGAGAACAAATGTTAAGGTCCCCAATCACAATGATGCCCTCTTCCAAATTCGACAAGTGTTCAAGGAGTTCGGTTAGTAGATTAATTGACTGATCTACATCAGCTTTTAGATCAGAGGGAGTTCTATAAACAGTAACAACAATAATTTTCTTATAATTTATGGAGATATAAGCAGCTGCCGCTTCAAGTATTTTCTCTTTACAATAAGAGCTGATGTCAATCGGTCTGCAGTCCAAAAAGTACTTATCTAAGACAAACAAGCCCACACCACCACCCCGATTGCCAACTCTGCAGTATGATGAAATCAATTGGTAGTTATTTACTCCATAGTGTTCGACTTCATACACATATAGGGCAAGCTCAGTTAGACAAAACAGGTCAGGGTTAAAGTCTTTCAGAACCGACTCTAATGGAGCTTTTTTATTCTCTGCAAAACGCATATTTTGATGAAGCACCGTTAACACCCTACGTTCAGTATTATTGTAGGCGTCAACAGGCTCCCGGTTTATGTCCAATTTAGGTTGGCAGTAGTGCGCTGCATGTTTTTTAGAAAATTAGCAAAAACCATTGTCCCATTCTTTTGTAGATGGATTCCATCAACGTGAAAATGATTTTTATTCAGCAAAAAGTTTGCGTCTAGAAAAATAACACCTAGTTTCAGACAGACATCATTGATTTCTTTATTAAATTTACGCAGTACTTTAAAAGTAGTATCTTTGCGTTTTAATACGCTATTAACAAATATTTTTGCAGTATTAAATTTGCTTTTACATATTTTTATTAAGTTTTGAAGATCTGAACGTATATCAACATGACTAAACAGATCGTCAGAGCCAACATGTAAAAATACATTTTTAACCTTTTCAAAACTGCCCCTTAAATTTTTCAATTTCTCTAGGAGGCCTTTCATGCCAATCCCTGGAGAACAATTAACCTGCCAAGAGCGAGTGTCTAAAAATTTCCATGAGAATTTGACAATGGAGTCACCGAGGATGACATTTGGTTTTGACGGAGACCTATACTCAACTTTGGTGGGCTGTTTACTATTCTGGCTCTCTGGTCGAGGCTTGGAGAATTCAGGTTTCTGTTGTGATTGTTTCCTCATGTCACCCCTAAAAGCATGGCTGTCATTCTTATGTTGTCGTTCCATGTTTTTTTTCAGGTTTTTGTTATTGTTATGCACGCCGTCACTATTTGTTCCGGCGAACATCACTCCTTCATTCTGTACTTTATTCTTGTTAACCGAAGCTGTCATCAACTGCCTAACATTGTTTTCTATAACACTAATTCTATGGATTAAATCGTTACCACTGGGTTCTTCAGGCTGAACGAACTTTGATTGTAACATTCTATCACAGGAGCGCTCCTCTAGTAGTTCAGCATTTTGTTTCTGCAGTTCTGATAAGTCGTCCTGTAGTCGTCCAATGGTTAATGTTGACTGCTGCAGTTGATCCTCTTGGAACTGAATTGTTTCAGCCATTGAGCGAAGTGTTTCTCTCATTTGAAGTTCATTTGTTTGCAGAGAAACATTCTGAGCAATCAACTTCCTCTTCTCGCCATTACTCGTTTCTAGTAGCTGGTTTAGATTATTAATCTCAGTCATCAACTGGTTTTTGTTTTTGCTTCTATTTGATGCCTCGTCAGATGGAATATGAATAGGAATATGCTCATCAGTTGCATTAATGACTGGAATTCCCTCCGTTATTTGTGTCATATTTTTGTATGGTATACTTTTGTATTGCTCTCCAAAAGCGTTCGATAGTACCGTAGCTTTATTATTTAATAAGTTAGTCAATAGTCCAATATATGTTTATAACATTACCGCACAGGATATAGCATGCCGAAACACATATATACGCGCTGTGACTGCACTCCACGGAGGTTGGAACTCGACTATATACTACACTGTGTAGTATCTGACTACAAGAGGCGTTATTTTAATATCCTTTCTATTGGAGCTGTCGACCGTAATAGCAATAAAATTAATTTTTTTCAAGTCTTCTTCAACAAATTTGAAGACATGCGGCGAAATAACTTTGGTTATGATTGCTTCCGTTTTTGTTCTTGCACATCCAAATTTTGGTTCAAACAATTTTTTAATTAGCTTTGAAGTGCAGTCATTCGTTTTAAAACTTAGTTCATGCTTAGTAGTGTGGTATGCAAACGTCGCTTCTTCAGCAGCACATAACATATCACTGTCACTGTTTTTAACTTTAAAAAAAGATGCTATATTTCCTGATGAAGTTGAAGCTACACTTCGTTTGTGCTTATCTGTGTTTATGTGGTCTTGAATGTCAAGGCGGCCCCTGTGTTCAATTGAAAATTCAGAAGAACAAGACATACACCGCACCCGTTCGTTCTTTATTCCTATTCCTTCTAAAACTTGAACTCTGCTTGTAGTTATTCATTGAATGAACACTTTCTTTTACGGCTAGTTTTATTCATTTTGAATTATTTTTAAAACACTGAATCAGAATGCAAACAATGCAGAATAGATTTTATTTAGGTACGCTATGTTGGCTGTTCTTTCCGAATAGCCAACATAATTTTTTGTCGGCACCAAATTGCGCCAAATTTAAATTTTAAGTTTTAATTTCACGATAAATGTTAAATTTTCATTATAAAGGGCTCTCAAATTATAAACCCCGGACAAATATCAACCCCGGACCGGCAACCCGGACGCATGCTAAAACCCCGGACTGTCCGGGCTAAACCCGGACGTATGGTAAGCCTACCTATAACTGATTATCATTTCTCGCTCAAATCAGGGCTTTGCAATCATCAAAGGCATATAGTAATTACTCTGGCAGTAATTTTCCCTTAGGCGGGGTTTCCACATACGTCAATCGTCAATGAAAATTGTGAAATTGAAGGTTTAGCAGACATTATAAAGACATATTAAAAATTCTGCTACCACGTCAAAACCATATTTTTCGTTGACGATTGACGTATATTGGCAACA
Source organism: Psococerastis gibbosa (assembly GCA_963971405.1). Classification (NCBI taxonomy): domain Eukaryota; kingdom Metazoa; phylum Arthropoda; class Insecta; order Psocodea; family Psocidae; genus Psococerastis; species Psococerastis gibbosa. The sequence goes on along the minus strand of OZ020488.1, from coordinate 27,022,171 downwards.
CTAGGGGGAATTTCTTATTTTTCATTTGGTCAAATACATTCTGATTATATTACGGTTATGGGCTATAGCCAGTATGAGTTGAATTTTCGATCCTCAATGCTGATGACTGTTCTACTTCTAAATTAGGCCAAAATTTACATTACAATAATTAGGAAAGCAAATGTGCCTTCCAGGTCAGGTTGGCTAGATAATTTGTTTTAAACATTTCATAATGTAGTCAGTGATTTGGGTCAACTTCGACATCAGCTAGGAAGGCTACTAAACGGTGTAGGCTAAACTGAATTTTTTTTAATTAAAAAAATCCATGTAATGGAAAAATTTGCCCTTGGATGTTCACACTCGCCGGACTGAAATATTTAAACCTAAAATGCTAAAAAAAGGCTGTGAAGTCAAACCATTTATTGAATGTATTGCTTATATAATATGGAATTTTAACACAATAGACATTTTTTAATTAAATGAATTCCTTCTTTTCAGATTTTACTACCGGGCGCCTTGGCATTGAGTCGGAAAACCCACATAGCCTATGTCTGAGTCTGGTCTGGAACAGTTAAACCACATAAGAACATAATATATAAATAAACTATGAAACAGCTAAGGAGTTGGTTTGATGCATAAAAAACATACATTTTACAGAATTACAGTTGATTTTACAATTTTGTTCTTGATTATATTGTAACTTATTGAAATATTGATTGGTTTTTAAAACTCATCAAAACATTAGACCTACGGGCTACGCATGTAGGCCTACCATATATCCCCCTTAGCAAAATTTCTTTACCGGTACCTTCCCTTTACCCTATCTTGAAGCTTCAATTAAGTTAGGCATACTTATATTGCGATTGCAATGAACCCTCTATAACAGGCTATGTAAGTAAGCCCTATTTGACTACTTGTACGTACCACGTACAGGACTAAATATTCCTCGTTATACCTATTATGTATCCTATACTGGATCATCCTTAAGCAGCTAAGGGTCGACTCTACGCAGCTTGGAAAGCTGTACCTATAAGAATTAAGTAGGCAAACCTAATTACAGGACAAAGGTTGTCTTACGTAGACTACCGCACTTTCATTAGCCACTATAGGTATCTTATGGTATAAGTATAACCTGATGTTGCAGTAAGACTACATTAAATAAAATTAAAAAAAATATCAGTTGCTAGGCCTAGTCTATAAAATATAACTCTGAAACTTTCTAAAATATCACTAAAGATATAGAAATAGAAAGGTTCACCAGTGGCCCCTAATCCACGTTTATTCCGGATCCGGATAACCCCATTTTGCATTGCGTTCCTCAAGAACCTAATATTTTTGTATCCGTTGCTACTAGCTCCTAGCTCAAGAAACGGCTCCAGTAAGAACGACCCACCTCTAGTGTTGAGTAGAAAAAGGGCTTAACACACAATGTGTCCATGCTTGCTTGTGATTGGTCGGGTTCTGTAGAGCTCTAGATCCCTGTTAAAATATCATAAATTCATAAACAAAACAAAACAAAATTCCGTCCGTTCAAGTTTTAATTAATAAATTTTTTAGTATGAATGACCAAGTTAAGGATAAATTGTCTAAAGATAAGGTAATTCAATTATGCAAAAAAAAATTAATATTAGTTATGTTTTGAGTTGCTAAGAATGACTTTTTGTGTCAATTTTCAATATTGATTTTGATTACCAGTATTCAGTATTCTCAAACTGTCAAAAAACCATGTTTTCCCATTCATGAGACCTTATTCTCTCACTTGCTGTTGCAGTAATTCATTTATGTGTTGGGCGGAACTCGTCCGGTAATGAGAGTCTGAGTTCTATATGGTAAAGTTCTATTTGGGCTACCTCGGCTGGCTATATAAAGCCGCACTGTTCATAGCCGACCAACTGAACGTTGTATTTTTTAGCAGCTTTAGTTTAACAAAACATTCACTGTTTTTTAACTGTATGTACGGTGTTGTACTAAAATCCAATTTTACTTTCATATTTTTATTATTACACGTTAATGTAAGACTAAGACTAGAGCTTTGTGATGGTCGAAGTGATAGATTTCGAGATTTCAACGGATTTACACTTTCTGAGGTCCCAGGAACTATATTTATGCTGGTCTGTCTGTTCGTCGATTTTTGGACTACTTTTGGACATACTGTAGTCGTTATTAATGTAAACAACACCCAAGTGGCCCCTTGGTAGTTTGGTTCTGGGGCAAAAAAATTAAACAGACTCAATTTAATCAAAAACCGAACAGCTTGCTTCCCCAAGCATAATTTCTCGTTTGAATAAAATATATTTTTTACTGTTAGGCTTATCCACAATCAGGACCATTACCGTGCCGCAAGGAAGTTGATTTTCGTGAATACTATCATATACTAAATATAGGGTTAACTTTTTTGGTTAAGGTTAAGTTTTATATAAATCAAGCCTAAAGCTAAACTCACTTAAACAAAGTTTTTTTAGAAATGTTTTCCAGCCGCTATGGCACACCGGCACTGCAAATAAAGTATCAAGTGTTTTCTCCCACTGCTGGCCATACCATAGTTATTAATGTCAGCCCTGCTCGTGCTCTCTCTGTCTTTCCCTAAAGGAGTTCACTCCATTCCTGTCAAATTTGGATGTGTTACTGTGATTTGTGAATACCTACTTAAATATTGTAAAAAGTCTTTAAGCTACCCATTCTGTTTTTGGTTATGCCCTTAGGGTTTGCGCTCACATTCCAAAGAAGATTGTAGTGAAGGACTGTTAAATGAGTCCTTGGACCAGTTACTAGTTATTACTAAAGCGAAAATTCTGACAAAGAGTAAATCGGACGCTGGGAGTTCTTCCAAAAGACTACCCCGCGAAAAAGGTGGACGATTTCTGGATAAAAATTCTGCTGCTGCTTCAAGCTCGTCTGAGTCATATGGCAGCCCAGCTCAATCTAATACTTTAAGTTCCGAAAAAGCTCATGATTCTGAATTAGGGGTGAGTCGTTAATATTGATGTTTATATCCTTCTATGCACGTCAATTCTCGATATGTTTGGCACCATCATAAAATAACATCATACCTAATAGATGTCAGCCTATCTGCTTTCAGTTCTCTATTCCCGATCTTCAAAGCTGATTATTTATTTTATTACTCTTATTGTTCTCAGATAGCCACAGAAGAATCCAATTCATGCTTTGTTACGGCAAACGATGATCTCTCAAAGTCGGACACCTTTTTTAGTCCTAACTCTATGGTTGTGGGAGTGAACAATCAGTCATTCCAAGATAATTCCTGTGATGGTGAACCTTTACCCACCTCGAAACAAAGTGCCTGTAAAACGCCGTCCATACTTGAAGAGCCTTTTGGCACTGAAGTGATTCAAACGCCGTCATTGTATTCTTCTGAAAACTTTGCAAAAACCGTTGCTACTGAAATACTGCATAATGCTATTTCGGAAACGACCGAAGTTGAGAACTCGCTTTTGGCTGAGATGGATAGTCAAGATATTGCTGAAATTTTGACAAGTGTAGCTGTATCTCAATCATGTTTAGAAACTCTTCAAGAAAATCGTGATATTCTTGTCAAGGAACTGGAAAAAGAACGAGATAAAGAAGTCGCTATGAATAAGGAGTTATTAGCACGTCTTTCTGAAGTGCAAGAGCTCAAAGATAGATTGGCTAGCCTGGTCCCTTCAATGGAAAGTAGTTACTCAGACACTTACAAAACGTTAACTGAAATGCACGCACATCAAATGGAGGCAAATCAACTAGAAGCTGAGAAACGCAAGAACGAGCTCACTAATGAGATTAAAGACATATCTGCTCGGTTGGTTGTATCTGAGGCCATGCTTGCCGGGAAGGAAGAGATCGAATCTGCCCTAAATGAAAGAGTGTCTAATTTGGAACGGGAATTGGAAGAAAAAGAGAAACATTGCAAAGAAGAGTTAGAAAGTTTAGTTTCTGAGACTTTAAAGAATGAAGCTCTCATGGAAGCCAAGGATGAAGTTGTAATGGAAGACTTACTTGATAACAGTGGGAAAAGGTTTGATGGTATCGATAGAGCGTGGCTGGTTGCTGATTTACGAAGGGCAGAAAGCGAGTTAAGTTTAATGGGTGAACAAGATGTGGAAAATTCATGGATAGAGTCAAATTTCCAATGCTCATTTCTCACTCTACATAATGAACCAGTGGAAGGGGTTCAGTTGAAAAAAGATACATTGCTTCCATCTTCGCGATTTACGAAAATATCAAAAATCCCCAGTCGGACAATGAAAGTGAATGCAAGTTTTGAAAAGTTAAAAAAGGATAAGGTTGACCTGGAGAGTAGAAACTCACATTTGGAACTACAACTGCTTCAATGTAAAGAACAGATTGAACGCTGTGAGAAAGAGCACCTTGCTCATGTTATGAAGAACAGCGTATTGGAAGAAGAATTAGATGTGGTCTATTGTAAAATTGACGATTTGAATACAGAGAAGAAAAATTTGTTGCTGGAAATCAATGAAAAAAATGAGGACCTCCAGTCTGCAAAAAACAAAATTGCTGCACTCTTGAGTGACAGAAATGTCTTGATTGGCATTGAGATAAAGAACAACGAGCTTAGCGATAAATTAGCCCGTTTAACAATTAAATATGACGACCTAGCATTGAAAAACGACTCCTTAAACAAGGAAGTAACTGATCTACAGTGTGCTCTCAGCAGTACGAAAGCTGAGAATGCACAGTTCATGGAAGAGCTGGAGAACCGGAAGAAAGGTGATTCGCAATTGGAAGCTTTAGAAGCCGAGATAGCAAAATTGCGGGACATAATAGCAAAGGACATGAGTGAGAAGAGTGCAATCGTTGCAGCCAGTGAAACAAATAATGCTGGAGATGCTATGCGCGAGAGTTTGTGCCTGAAACTAAAGGATACAAGGGTGCAATTAGAAAGGCTACAATCTGAAGTCAATCAGGTATGCAATTTTTAATAAAAACAGATAGAATATGGAAGTTAAATTTTCCGTAATCGTTTACCTATTTAAGAGAGTACAGCTCGTAGGAAATTGGGAGCCCGAAATTTAATACTTTTTATTTAATTAACTAAGCATGTTATTAAAGATTTGGCTCATCAAAGTTGTAGATGACTACTTCATGCATCATATTATAAGATATTTTAAATTTCGACATTGTAGTTTTTTCATAATCATGCAAATATTTTATAAACAATAACTTTTCACGTATAATCGATTTTATAAAAAAACTACAATATCAAAAACTAAAAATACCTTATTATATGATGCATGAAGTAGTCTTCTACAACTTTGATGAACCAAATCTTTAATAACATGCTTAGTTAATTAAATAATTAATAAAAAGTATTAAATGTCGGGCTGCCAATTTCCTACGGGCTGTACACTCTTAACTTCTAGTGATAAAAGGGCGAAGTCTTCAGTGACAAAGATGTAATGGTAAAGATCTTGATTGTAAAGAACATTTAATAATGAAATGTAGTTTGCCCCCCTTTGTACCTATTTGTTATAACGTTGCTTTATTGTTTGTTGAAATATGACACTTTATTTGCAGTCGCATGAAAGTTTTGATCTGCCACGAAGATTTAATTCGACAATTTACATGGACTTCTTTCCGTCTCCTCTTCTGGATGTGGCTTGTCAGGTTGAAGAGGTACCCGCTACCCTGTCGGTGGGTTGTCAAACCGAACATGAACCTCTTGATGGTCAGCTAAAATCTGAATTGACTCAATTTAAAAGCATTGCCAATAAAGGTGGAAACCGTCATTCAAGTTTAGAAATAGAGCTGGAGACTTCCTGGACCGAACGTTGTGAGGTAAATTAATACACAACTTACAGTCGTGATACTATACAATATTTTTATTCTGTAACTTTTAGGTACAGCCAAATTCCTATAAATACACTAATAAATAAATTAAGCATTATCGCAGTCATAATTTATAATTATGAATTTAAAAAACAAATTACAACAATTCCTTATGATTGATTGGTGGGAATCAATCGCGGTGCCTATACAAAAGAGGAAAGGAGATGTGCAATAACTACCGCCCAATAAAAGTCATGGGCCATTGCAAGAAGTGAGTGGAGAGGCTAGTAGGGATCAGATTAAGGGGGCCGCTAGTTCACCGAATATCCGAAAACCAATCAGGACTTATAAGGGGCAGAGGAAGGACATGTGGAATTTACATAATGCGCATTCTCCAGACAGAAAAGGCATCGTGAATTCTTTAAACCTCTGCAGCTGGTCTTTGTTGACCTCCAAAAGATATATGACACAGTACCAAGGTGAGAAGCGCAGCAAGAACCAGTGAGCCATTCACTGTTAAATGTGGTTTACATCAAGGATTAACGATCAGTACCTTTCTTTTCATTATCATAATGGATACTGTAACAAGAACAGTTCGAGGGTGGCCCCAGAAAGTCTCATCTTCGCCGACGGCATCGTGCTGGTAGAGAGTAGCAGGCAGTAGGAGCAAGAGAAGCTATCCCTGTGGGTAACAGCGCTTGAAGAACAGGGGCTAAAAGTAAACAGGGGGGAAACGGAATACATGGAGTGCGGAACCCTGGTCGATGGAACAGTGTCAATTGGTGCGGACAGCCTTTGTCAAAGTGGACAAATTTAAATACCTGGGGAGTGTGATGGAAGGGGAATACGGATGCGAAAGCCCGAAAAAATCAGGATGGGCCGAACACAGAGAAATGACAGGAGTTGTAGTAGACTAGACAGAAATATGCCGAAAATGGTAAAAGGCCGGATATATAAACATGGCCCTGCATGATATATGGCACTCAGTGCTGGGTGGCGAAGAAGAAAGAGGAGTAGCTCCCCCATGTGGCGGAGATGAGGACGTTATGTTGGGCACCTAGAGTAACTCTGGCAGATAGGCTATGAAACCAGGTCAGAGCTGCGTTGATAACTGCCGACATCATTCTCAAGCTCAGGGAAAACCACCTGTTATGACATGGCCGTGACCAAAGGTGATGAAAGACTCTTCTCCTGAAAAGGGTCGAGGAGATTGTGGATCAGGAAACGGGAGACGAGGAAGAGCGAAGGTGACGCTGCCGAGGATGATCCAGGCAGATATGAATCAACTCACACTCACACACCAAGACGCCCTACATAGAGAGCTGTGGAAGTGATAATGCCCCTCAATTATCTTATAAAGGTTTTTTTGTTACTTTGCAAAGTTTCCCTGAAAATTATAAAATTTTAAAGCTTTTTGAAATTTCATGGTGCAATACGAATTCCTTGAATCGTATTTAACGCGAAAGTAACGTGAAGAAAAATATCTTATAATAGGGAAATCGTATCGTATAGTCGTAATTCAGTAAGTGAATGTACAAGAAATAAAATAAAAATTTGCAGAATACTAACCTCAAGTGCTACATCTCGAGCCTAAACACATACAGCACATATCTGTTAGGAAACTGACAACTAAATGTTTTCGCCTTAGGTGGAAGAGCAACTGGCGTGTGCCCTTTCAGAAAATGAAGTCTTGACTCGCCGTATTCAGCAAATCGAAGATGCTGGTCGGCATTTAATGGGGCTTATGGCATGCGGGGTGAAGTCTACTTCTGCTTGGCTCAAACTCCATGAAAATGTTAAGGATATTATGGATGATCTGGCCATTCTAAGCTACAGTCGGGTAAAAAACTGTTTTATTCACGTGTACTATTTCACTTTAAGAAATTTACGTCTATTTAGAGAGAGATGCTCATGTGATTTAGGTTGAATTAAGTTATAATATGGTTGAGTCTGTCTGCTACAATATTATAACTTAATTAATATTAGATAAGTTAAGTATCTACATAATAGTCTCCTTAAAACAAAACAAACGTCAATGACATAATCACAAATGAAGTAAATCCGCCCGTGGAGTTGCCGCTATATTATAACTTAATTTATAATAGATAAGTTAAGTATCTACATAAAACATAACAAACAAAAATCTCAAAACACAAGTGAATTAGTGAAGCAAATTGGCCGGTGGAATAGCCGCCTTAGAGAGATACTCATGTGATTTAATAGCACTATCCGCCGTACGCTGTGCTTCGGAATCCGCGTCCTATCTTGCTATCGCACCAAGATATCCCGCGTTGCGTACTGGTAGTAATTTCAGGCTTTGTAAAAGGTTCGAATCCAGACGAGGCATTTAGGCGGGGATTCCACTAACGTCAATAGTGATAGTAAATGTAGTTTTGACGTGGTAGCAGACATTAAAGACATACTAAAAATGCCTGCAACCACGTCAAAACTACATTTACTATCACTATTGACGTTGGTGGAAACCCCGCCTAACGGCAATTCCTATGTTTTTTTAGTTATTTAGATTACATATTATTTAATCGAGATTAATATTTTACTTCTTGTCCCATATACCCTGCTAAGCCGCTGTTGTTTTGAAGTACATAGTTACATTTACAGGAGGAGTGGGACAATTTGATTGGAGGGGAACATGGTATTGGAGGACGTGAAACAGTACAACTTCATAACCAACCGTAAGTTACTATGTCGGAATTTTTTATAAATTGGTTAGGGAGATGCGTGCGATCTCGACCTCTGCACCGAACTCGTTCAGTCCAACTTCGTTAATTGAATCTTCTTTAAATGTCAATACACAGGCTTTGGCCTTTGATCAGCTTAAAACAAAGTACTCCATTCACTGCACAAGTGCACCATTTATATTTAAATAAATATTTATAATATTTAATTAAATATTTAAAAGCGAAATAAAAAAAAAATAACAAATACAGTAGAACGCCGATTATCCGAAGCAATTGGGGCTGGAGTCGATTCCGATATTCGGACATAAGCTGCAGAACCCACCTAAAGACAGCATTCTCAAGCTTAATATTACGCTTAGGGCCGATTCGGACAATCGGCGTTCTACTGTACTATCAACAGTTTGATATCACCTGGAGCTCTTAGCCTCTTAAATATATTATTTATACAACGATAACAAAATAGAATTGACTGCGCCTAACCATGTGCTAAGTATTGCCGATAGTGGGCAAACGCATGTGGTATTATTCAAATCGTCGCGGACGACGGACGTATTGTGGCTAGGTTTGAAATTGTCTTTCTCATGCAAAAACGTATACAGAAATAACGCGCAGAAGTTCGGCGCACATGACCTTGACAACTGGGAATTGTTGATTGCCTGAAGCCCTGGTGAAAAACTTACAAGTGTGCTTTTGACTGTATTGGGCTTATGGCTAGAACCACCGGCTGACATGGGGTCACCACCACGGAATTGACCGCTGTGGATGGCCATCTTATGGGTCTGATTTGCTATGCTATAGTTCTTACGTTGGTCCTTGTCACCCATGGGAAGCTTATGAGTAACGGGCGCTATGGGACAATAATGCTGCCGGACGTCTACTCTTATTCAACTGTCGTGGATTATTATTGTTCAATTACAAATATTGTAACATTGTAATATGCGCATTTATGGTATGAAATGACGGCATTGGAAAATCTGGATGAAAATTCATGAAAATGTTTAGACTACTTCCGGCCATTTTTTTTTATAAATACACACATATGCACATACTGTACAGTTCTTGTTTATCATAATTGATTTTTTTTTAAACTTAAACACAAATAAAAACATTAGCTTGAATGGCGTCTTTTATCAATAATAATTTTTATTTTAGAAGCAATGTTGTGGAGCCTGCCTACAGAGTTAATGCAGAAGAAAGATTAGAACCGGAGGGAGGGGTCTTGCCCCCTGATGGTGACACCACATTTCTTTCAAATGAACAACCTGAAGACCTCTTGCAAACGGAAGCCGCACTGTTAGATCAGAGTTCAAGTAAGTACAGTAGTATTATGATACTCTGGACTGTATTTGTGCCGTTTAATATTAACTTAATCTGGGGCTTAAAAGTGTAAATAAAACTATTTTCAATAGCACTGTCCATTGTAAAATTATCTAGTTTACATTTTTAATCCAAGGTTATGATTAATACTAAATGGCATTATAGGCCCACAGAAGCTCGCTCCTAATGTATGAAACTCGAGAGGAATGCCTATTACATTAATTGGTAGGGTTAAACTGTTCTTGTCACTTCATTTCATTCAGAAGGCGCGGTAGTAAACTCTATACATTAATTATTATTTTTACACATGTTTCTTAATAGAAAGTAAAGCAGTGCACTGCTCACTAGCAAGGAAGACCAGAAAAGATTATTCAATAATAATAATTTATCTAAAAAAATGAACTATGAATAAGTAGCAATATTACTTAATGATTACTAGCAATTAAATATACTGTATATTGTTACCTTCAACCTATTTCTCTATTCTACATATCCTTTGATGTAGGCAATTATTATTATTTGAAGACCCTTTCATGGGCGCTTTCCCTGCCAACAACCATTATTGGTATTGTCTCCGAATACGTTTCTAACCGTTGGCAAACTTCTTGATGTGAACCCATACCAACTACGAGTACAAGTGCCAATAGGTAAGCTCAGCTGTTGTACTTCCCATTGAAGAATAACTTGTAACCAAGTACGGGAATGGGTCATTATTATTATGGACTTGATATTTATGAAATTCAATGGCGTCCAGTCGCTCAATAACACTAGGTTGTCAATAGCTATTGGAAGATTTGTTTGGTCGCCATATGTATTGGTTGGTAGCTACATTAATTATGAAAAAAGGTGGAAACGAAAAAGAAGGACATGTGAACACTTTGCGATGACCGCACAAAGAAAGGCATCTCATTACCTTTTTAGCTGGACATTAACTAAAAGTGTTCTCTAAATAGGCATTATCTATTTCAGTTATCAATAACTACATGCACGTGGTATCATCGCAATCGTTGAAAACAGACCAATACGAAATATTAGCTTTGTTTTGTTATCATGGTGTATTTTATGTAGTCATCCAAACACAATTGTTACTGTTATTTTCCAGTTGCAGCAAATGAATTCTGTTTTAAGTGATCTACTTTTTCACTAACAGTTGTTATTAACAATGCCGGCCGCCATACCATGTTGAATCCAGCGGACCAGAGCAGGTTCAAAGATGCAGATAACTTGGTCGTGTGCACAGTGCCGGTATGGAACCATGGTAGGACTTGTCCTGGTCACCTCCGAACTAATCATGTGACTTCACTGTGTTTCCCAAGTGGTTCGGAATCCACTATAATCAGGAGGTCCACTGTCCTATGGGCCCACACCGTGGCCTGGGACTGTGTCCAACCATTCTACTACTACTGTTATTAACAATAATTAAACTATTTTGGTTTCTTCTAGATGCTCTAATTGACGTTCTACAGGGACTCCTTCGGTACGTGGGTGCCTGTGACACTGATGCTAATGAATCCTTTGGTGAAAATGAGCGTTCGTCCAATATTACCTCATTACTGGAGACTAGTGTCGGCCCTGATCTCAGAGGGGAGCTGAAACGATGTGTTGCTCAGCTAAAGGAAGAGGTCGCTCACATATTTGCCATTTCAAACCGCGCTGAAATACCAGGAAATGCCGCTCAATTGCAGGAAGAGATGAGATCCTTGGAGCACCAGGTAATACTAGTAGTAGTATTCACGTTCATGTTCCCTTTTCTTCTTCCTTCTGGGTCTACAGCACTTGGTAGTGTGCACAGCAGGGGAACATGGTGGGACATTGTAACGCGCTGAGGCTACCAGTCAGTCAAGTCACATCCGAATTAATGGTGTGACTTCTATGTTCCCTAAGTAGTTGAGAATTTGGAAGTCAACCCCCCTTATCCCTAAATTGAATAAGTATGTCCTCACTGTGCCTCAAGTTAAGAAACAGGCTCACTCCCCGGCGCCAGGCTGAGTGCTGACATGGTTGCTTCAAGCAGAAATGCTGTTGGAAAACAAACAAATCGCCCTTGATGGGCTCAAGAACACTCCTCCAGTCAACTTGGTTTTGCATAACGCTCCACCATCTACGGACTCCCAACTCGTGGAGGTCGGTTTCTAATTCTTCCTTCCAGTGGTTTCGTGGACGTCCCTATAGCCGTATTCCCCGTTCATGTTCTCTGGCGGCCGGAATTGCTCATCAGTCACAACCATTTACTAAGTTAAAAGTAGAACCAACTGATGTTTCAAATTCTGATGATAAACAGCACATAAGACTAATTATATATATATATTTTTTTTTATTAGTTGACACACCATATTTTTCATCCAAATGGAAAATTGAAAGAATAATTCGAAAAACCAGAAGCCGTTTTCTTTATTTTCCCGTTAAATAGTCTGATGAATTCAAGTTTGCATACTTAGTAGCTGATTCTTACTTTATAAGGAAGTTGGCACAGCTAGGTTGCTTGTAACTTGATGACTGTTTGCTTGCAGGTGGCATCCTCGGACAAGATAGTAAAATCAATGAGAGCATTTGTCGATGAGCAGGCAGCTGAGAGAGAAATAGAACGCGATGAATTTAGCCGTCGCATTGATGAGCTCACTGAAAAGTTAAAGCAAAAAGACCGACTTATAACCAATTATGAACAACTAAAAGCTGATGTGAGTAGAATATATTTATTAACTGATTTCGAATATCTAATAGGGCCGCGCAGATGCAGGCTCATTGAGAAAGAAAATATTTAAGTATAAATTATGTTATGTGAAACATGATGTTCAACATAACATGCCTAGTTGCGGGCACAAACAAATTTGTACTATAAAGAGCTCGTGTAACGAGCGTTCGTAAGTTAATTTCTCTTTGAAAAAATGAATATGATTTTTTCCCAGGTCGAGCACTTCGAACAACAATTACAGGAGTCTAACAATGCCCTGAAGAGAGCTGAGGAAAATCGCTCAGATGTGGCAGCAAAACTATCAGAAGCTATGAATAAAATATGGACCATGCGCGACATCATCTCTGCTTTGGAGAAAGAATTAGCCAGCCGCAGTGAGCAGTTGGAGCTTGTGAAGCAACAAAATAGCCAATTGGAGGATCAGCTGGTGCATCTTGATAAGTTGTCTTTTGAGGTATGCGGACAGGTAGTTTATGCACGCCTTCCTTTTTCACCTTATTCTTCCTTAAAATACGCTAAAAAATACAGTACTTGCGTCTTACTTTTCAGATGGAATCAGCCAACCGCAATTCACATACAGATCTTTTATCATACGTCGGTAAACTAGAGGAAGAAGTTACCTCTCTCCGACACAGAGTTGAATTGACGAACCCTGAAAGCTTAGCTACTGTACGTGCCAGCTTGCGAGATCTCGAATTTGTGGTGGCGCGGAGCACTAAGGACATAGAGCTGGTGGTTGTCACAGCCAACACCTTGAGCAGCGCTTCAGAGGAGTTATCAACGAGAGAACTTGTGGATGCTACGAGGTTTGTATCGTTGTACTGTGCCCCATTTCTCATAGATGAATGAATAATAGAGAATGTTCAAGAATATTATAGTTTGCAGTTTGCCGCCTGCATTTCAGGATATCTCTGCCTGTGTATGCACTTAAGCTACGCTTATTTTAGGTGTCAAACGCCTGATGAAATGCGGGGAGATATACCACTGGGGCTCGAAGAAGACGTTGATCGTCTGAGGGAACGCTTGCTGAAGCATGCGCGAGCAGATGAAGTGGTGCTGAAGCGTTTGCGTGAAATGGAGCACCATACAAGGAAAGTGGACGAGCTTCAGGTGGACCTTGAGGTAACACAGCAGAAGTTAGAGTCATATTTGCTCGAAAACGCCACTCTCAAAGCTAAAATTGAAGAACAGAGGCCGAAAGCCATGCAGAAGCAGGTGGGTACAAACTTCTATAAGTCTTATTTTGAATCGTGCTTGGAAACTGTCAGGTTTAGAAGGATTGGAAGAACGTGACGCATTGTTTACCGAGTTTGAAGTTCCCTCATGAGAGTTAGCATTCGGCATGCTATTACGTACTATTTTATCACCACAATCCTATGGCATTGCGAGCCTCGTGTGGTGTGTCAGGGAAAACGGACTGGAAGTGGGCTGCAACCTCAAACCTCATCATTCCCGTCCATTATTTTTAACAATCTTTAACATTCTTTTTAACAATCTCCCTTCTGAAATAAAGACTACATTATCCTTTTCTAAGCTTTAAAGCAGAAGCGGGGAAATGCACGTAGCCACAACTGAAATATTTTTTATCCTATTTCTTTCATCTATTTTTCTTAATAATTATGTCATTGTCATCACCATCAATCAGCTCTATTTCACCGGGTGTGGTCGATGAGCCTTCTCTAACCCCACATATCTCTCCGCTTCTGATTATTCATCACGTGCTCACATCTTAATTATGTATCTTACAATAATTGTTGTCGCTCAGTTCCTAATAGATATTGCATGAGAGATATTCTGAGTTTCTTATAAACATTAATAACAGCTTCTAAAAAGGGGCTCGTCACCTTCCCCCAAGACGCGTTTTCATTTTGCATAATATGCTTACTGTTTACTCGGAAATAAACTGCTAGCTGCAAGTAAAATGGCCACATGGCTAATATAAACAGCAATACATATTTATATTTTTCAGCTGACAGTATGACCTAAGTCTGTCACACATTTTGAAGATGTGAAATTGTGCCGAGGGGTGAGTTTTGTAGATCCCCAACTTTCATACATCCTGACCTTATCCCTCCCAATGTAATTACTTGCCTGCCATGTATCTTCCCTACATACAGTATCTATGTGGTATTTTGTGTAGGTACTGTGTTGTTACCTTTATGAGTCATGTTGGTCATATTCAGAGGTTGAAATGACTATGAAGGCGCCTGAGTTAAGTCAACTAGTTTTACTGACCATACGCATAGCTTTAATTGTAAACTGTTGGAATAACCTCATAAACTGTGACACTACAATATTTAGTTACTTCCCGTCTCATCATTACACGTCCCCAATCTTGTAGTGAGTTACCGAATACTCTACTACACCTAGCACTAGATCAAATTCAACGATAATAAAATAGAATGGATCGTGCCTAACTAAGTATTGCCGCTAGCGGGCAAACGTGTGGCGAAATGTCAAAGGTGGTCAAAGGAAATGTGACCACGTCCACGCTGTAGGCTGCAAACATTAAAAAAAAAAAAAAAAAAAGATTGGAAAGTGAAAAACAAATGAACAATTCACAAACAGGCACATAACCTTGGGTTTCTGGACATCCAAATAGCCTTATTTTGCCTGTATATAGATTATAGCGAGAACCACCTACTTACGCTCTGTAACAACTGACTTATTGACGTAGCCGCAGAGTCCTACCTTGCTAGCCTGATTATATTTCTCACAGTATCGCGAATAACAGTAGATTATAAATATTGCCTAAATACCTATTTAATAAATTTCGGAATTAACGTCTATGTAGCGAAATGAATGTTGTTTCATGCTATACAACAATTCGTACGTTTTATACGATCAATGGCTGAATGCTGGTCGGCTACGGTATTGGTATTGATATTGATAAGAAAACTATTTGTATATTTTCCATTGCAGACCCGGAGGATGTAGCAATAATCAGTCAATACATCAATCAATTGCGTATAATATATGCAAAATACATTACATTGCAATAAAATTCCTCATAGGTTCTACCAAGTATATACAGTATAATATTAAGTCCCTTTTACTGTTTTCTACATAATATTCTGTCGTTCGCAGATGCTAACTGACTTGGAGCATCGTATTCGCCAATTGGACAAAGAACTAGAGGCTGCTAAAGTCGCATGCCGAAACAAAGAGCAGTTACTAATTGAATCTCGCAAAAGAGAGGAACAGTTAGTCGAAGCTATGTCTGCGCAACAAGCAATATTTCGAAATGACTATTCCGAACAGAATGCTGTCAAAAATGAGCTTGAGTCCGAAAGGCAACGAGCTGAAGCAGCTACCGCAAGATTGCAGGTAAGGGACATTGGGTCTACATATTATGATAACTAATTTTTACTGTTATTTTTTGGAATTATACGGGAGTACGCATTGTTGCAAGAGCGTAAAATTTGTCTCTAAAGCTTAGCTTATAAATCACAAGGTTTACTAACACATGAAAACCAACCTACGAATCTCTGAGACTATTTGCATGGAGTTCAGGATGTACATGTATATGCAAGATAGAGGGACTAGCCTTATAAAACAGAAACAAATGTACTTTTGAGTTATTGATTATACAGTAAAACTCACACAACTGTGTTTTGAAAACACTACCCGGGCTACGCAAACTTACCTTCTAATGTTTCTACTGCTGATAAATATGTTTCCGCTTTGTAAGGTATGGCACATTCTAGTAAGCAATCTGAAGAGATCACCAAGCTACTGTACTATGCGAGTAATGTATCGTCCAAATGTGATATTAGAGAGATCATTTAGCTGGATGCACCCAATAAAATTTAGTCGTGGATTTGTTAAAAATGTTAATCCTGACATCATTTCCGTCGTAACTACATACATAAGTAATTTTTAACGCTGGTTATTTTATTTGCTTTATTTCAGGAATTATCTGAACTGCCCAAGGTTGTGAATGTTCTTCTCGCAGGAAAAAATGAAGAAATTGACCTGTTAAAACAGCAGGTTTCAATCCGAGATCTAGCTTCCTCCTGCAGTGTGGACTCTAGCAGCAAGATGCAGTCGTCGGCGTCATCTGGAAAACGCGTTAAATTTGCTGTACCCGAAAGCTTTGTTGGGTCCATAACTCCTATTCCCTTTGAGACACGCTCTGTTATGCGTGACGCCTTTGAATCCTGCCATGAGTGGTCTTTCCCCGAACTTTCCAATAGACAGGTAAGTTGATGTAGGTACAGCAGATGCAAAGCTTTTGTGCTTATTTACTTACTTTGAATGCATCTGTTTACATATTGTTATTGTTAAGATCGAATTCTGTAGGACTGACACAACACGATTGAACTTATTTTATACATAACTTTCAATTGCCGGGCGTTAACATGTTTGGTTGTTTTAGTGTCTTCCGTGGGACGGCATTTCTTCCATTGCCGCTCTCCAGCTCTCTCCTCGAGGGACTTCTACGGAAAAATACCTTCCACATTCACATATTGAACCTTTCTCTTCTTTTGCATTCCACGGCTTAGCCGAAAAAGTAAGTACTTATACAACTATTAGATCCACAATAAATACATTTTTATTTACAGTGGGAATCTAGAAGAAAGAGTCTTATTCCACATTTTATACACCATTAACTTATACAGAATGATTTTTAAAATGTGTTTTTTGATCATAAGATCCAAAAGAGCCAATGAACTGCTATGGACACCTTCCTCATTGTTAAAATAGCTCATTTGCTCGAGCGCTACTGTCAATGTTGTCATTGTTCATGTAAAATTGTTTTGATTGGGTTGTAGTGCTCTAAATAGATTATTTTAAAAAGCCATGGCTCACACCACTAGTTTGTTTTTCGGCTGTACCCGAGTATAGCCAGTTTCCTCATGCTGCAATATATTGTATCTTTTTAGCCACTGACATTCGAATTAATTGTTTAGTTTTATTAATTTATTTTAGGTTTCTACAGAAAATCTGCTTCCTACTATTTCCAAGGAGATGTC
Source organism: Psococerastis gibbosa (assembly GCA_963971405.1). Classification (NCBI taxonomy): domain Eukaryota; kingdom Metazoa; phylum Arthropoda; class Insecta; order Psocodea; family Psocidae; genus Psococerastis; species Psococerastis gibbosa. The sequence goes on along the minus strand of OZ020488.1, from coordinate 27,004,724 downwards.
TAAAGTACCTGACGCCATTGTTGACATAGAAAGTATACAACAACAGCTACTTGAAGCTCAGAGTAAAATTGAAATGCTAATAGCTGAAGTTAAAATGAAAACTGACAATTGTAACGTAACAAAAGAATCTCTGCGTGCTTTGACATTAGACCTGAGTGAAAAAGAAAAAAAGATGGATGAAATGACTCGAGTAATTGCAGAAAATATCGATAATTTGAATAAAAAGGATTCCGAAGTTATGGAAATGAAAAAAAAGTTAGCTTTTCATCAAAGTGACTCTGAAAATATAAAGCACAAGTATGATGAAGAGATCGCGAGGATGAAATCAAAACTAAATTGCTTGAATGATGAACTTAACAGCAAAGTGAACGAAATAACCCATGCAAAGAATTTCACCCAAGAAGCTTTGGATGACGCCCGAAATAAATATATAAGTGCTTCTAATATCCTCAAAGAGAAGCAAACTGAAGTAGACTTGTTGAATAAGCAAATTAAATCACTTAGTGTAGAGTTGAATAGTGCTGAGAACACTTTAAAAGACTCGATAAAGGAAAATGAGTGTTTACATATTCGAATCCAGGCTCTTCTTGAGGAGCTAAAGACTGAAAGAGAAGAAAGCAAAGAGAAGGCTTCCTTGGCTGATGAGAATTTGAAAGGAATGATTGAAAAATTGACTAAGCAACAAGAAGAGACTTTGATATTAAAAGAGGCACTAGAGCAGGCTTATGAAGAGCTTGAAATTGTCAAAACCCAGCGAGAGGGAATAATTAGTAACTGGGAAGGAAAAAAGGATACATTGGAAAGCCTGCTAAAAGTAAAAGAAGAAGAATTTGATACTTTACAACATTTACTGCATGCTAAAGAAAATGAGATTTTGAGTGTGAAGAAAGAGATCGAAGAGAAACACATATCTACAGAAAAGCTAAATAAAGAAATAGAAATGCTTGGAATGCAGTTAGCTAGAAAAGAGAATGATTTGATGTCAGCACAAAAATTGCTAGCTGTAAAAAATGATGAAATTGTGAGTGTTCGAAAAGACAGCGAAGAGAAAATGTCCATATTGAAGGCAAGATTGGACAAAGATAAGGAATTGCTTGATACGGAGCGAGAAAAGTTGACTTTTGTACTTGCAGAACTAGCGAAATTTAATGAAGTAAAGCAGGATGCGAATCTAGCTTTATCGGCTCGTAGAGATGAAATTGATAGTTTGCGTGAACGATTGATCAGTGAAGAAAGCGAGAAAAAAATGCTAGAAAATAAGATTGAAGAGCAAAATGAAATTATCAGGGGTCACATTTCGGAATTGAACGAAAAATCTCGTCTTTTGACTGTGTTGCAAAATGAGGTGATAGACGAAAGAGAGAAACTAGGAGTGGCTTCTGAAGAACGGAGGTTTATTGGTGCAGCTGGTGACTGCCGAAGACTCGGTGATTGGCCTCAAGGAAATGCCTTTCAAGCTAGCAAGTATGCTGGCCTTGAGTCAGGGGAAGTGAGTGACCTCAAGGCGCAGATAAGACTTCTAGAACGGGTAAGGGTACTAATTGCGCTTTGTGTTTACTTGTTTTACACTTTTACATACTCTCGTAAACAATATTTATATTTTTGTGTTTGTGTAGGTTTCCTTATGAATATTACGAACAATGCATATTTAGGGTTTGCTTTTCGTTCGCCTCTGGGTGGTAATAACCACAGGTGACTTAATTTATTTCTGGCCCAATTCGTTGCGCTAAATTTAGACAAATAAAAATATTTTATGCATTTTTTTGTACCAATTGGTATGCTCTACGATTTTCAGTTTATCATCTTTTTAGCTTTGGGCTAATTATTGCATTTCAATCAGTTTCAAAATAAATCAGCAATTCGTCTTTTTCTATGCTTTTTCTGTTCCAATTCTTGAAGAATTAAATATTTTACAGATTGTAGAAAACCTTGAATTTCGGCTAAGGAACGATCTTGAACGGTGTGACAAGGATGCAACTATCATGGCGCATCTTCGTGCTAACCTTGAGAATAGTCTGGAACAGGTGACCGCATTGCAGATGGAGCTGCTCCAATCTCGGCAGCACTGTAATGATCTGAAGGAGCGGCTGAGACGTGCTGACGAACAATTGCGTCAGGATCGTGAGTCGGCACGCGCTCTCAGAGACGCCTCTCTCCTCAGGGAAGAAGAACTCATAAATCAGGTTAGTTGCAGCTGCGCTGGTTAGTCACTTCCTTAAAGCTCATTATCGACTAGGGTAGACATGTATGCTGGAAATTAACTACTGTGCAAAATAATGTAGATTACTTAGCATTTCTGGCTATTGTAATTCAGAAAAAAAACATACTTTAAAACTTCAAATTTGATGCTGTAATTACGGCACAGTATTTGTCATGAGCTCACGAAAGTAGGCTTATTTTAAAATAAAAGTCAATGCATCTATTCCATTGCAGTCCGTATTTTAATTGAGCTTTTGTTGGTTGCAGCTGACAGTTGCTCGAAGTCAAAATAGGAAACTGACCCTTCTTGAAAAAAGCCAATCTATTCAGATCAGTGCCTTATCAAAACTTCATGGCTACGATATCGATCCACCTTGGGTAAGTAATCAATTTCAGCGTTGCTCATCAGAAAAACACATTGTAATTGAAAAATGACCATTGACGCACCTTTTCGAGGTCTTCCTATTTTTATAGATGATTGTCCTTAGTGATTTCGTGAGATATAGTGAATTAATTAAATTTAATTAAATACCTATAACAAACATGGGAAGTACATTGTCATGTTTAGCATGTATGTACACAATATTTGGGCCGAACAATGTTTTTAATTGTACAGTCTATAAAATGAAACGATTTCTTCAATATTTCTTTCGTTAATGTAACCCATTCAAAATGTATTACGTAAGAATGTGTGCGATATAACAATAATAATAATAATAAATAATATAATATACAGAAACACTCCAATTTTGACAAAGTTACTACTAGTTGTTTATAACGGTACATAATATATAGCTTTCCTCGTGATTCATGGAATATATCTATGTTACACTTCTGGTTATGAATATTGCACCTGGTTAGCATTCTGTTGAGACCAAGTTCTTGTAGGTTGTTGGTTCTGTACAAATTCATATAAAGCAGACTTTTGTGCCAGGTGTTTGAAGGGACATGGATATTAATGGTCACTAGGAGTGAAGAACATTCAAACTTATTTGATAGGATATTATAAACAGCAATACCTGTAACATCATACGTGCTTCACCTGTCCGTAAACTGATTTCAAACAAATTTAACAAATATTCAAAGGTAAAATTGTTTCTAACGACATGTTCCTTATAACAATATGGTCTCATTTACGTTGCTTATCAATGCATACAGCTTTAAAACAGACAGACTATGAAGTTTTGAATTCATTTTTTCCCCAAGTAAAATTCAAAACTTATGCAAAATAATGAGCTATAGAGTGTGGAATCTTTTCACCACAGCATTCAATTTTACAGAATGGGGCTTTACCGCGGAAAGTTCGCAGCGCTGGCGACGGTGCGGAAAGTTCACAAGAGTGGCGATTGAGAGTCAACAGACTGGAGAGTTACCGGAAAGCGCTCGTCTGGCAGAAGAGGTACCTCGTTCGCAGCGGCCATCTTGATATGATTAAGCGCGTGCCGCAGAAGCCCATCGGATTTAGGGCGGCTGCGCGCGCCGTAATAGCCATGTTTCGTATGAAGTTCCTCGTGCGCAGGTGGCGGCCTCGTCTTCCGCCCCTTACTCCCTCGTCTTATGGTAAGTCTTGATAGTTTTATTCCTTTTTTGAAGTGAAACTTTTTATGACAGGGTTTTTAATTTTAATACCCAACCTTTTGTTTATTGGAACGCAGTGTATCGGAATTGTTGCGAGTGAACTTAGTTTTGCGGTTGTCTCTAGTTGTTGGGAGGCTTCTTTACTTGCCTTCGGGTATCGGTGAATAGTGAGTTTATATAATTGTTTATTTATAATCTATTTTCTTAATTAAAATATACAATTTTGTTCTGACTATTTCAAGTCAGGAGAAGAGGGAAAATGTGCGAATGAAGTGACGGTTCAGAATGTGAAAAAAGAAGAGATTGATGAATAATATAAATGTTTCCCTGGAATACGAAAGTATCACAACACACACCCAATTTTATTTATACGCACAGTACCATGTAGGTATCACATCTTGTGTTTTGGGCTCGCTAGCTCCGTCGTTCCAGTAGGGAAGAACAAGGTTGCTGGGTATGATCTGATATACCTGGACCTGGACCCGGACAGTGTCAGTGTTTCTTATTTCAAATCATGGATGTATCCTACTATATTCTTATTGGTCTATAGGGGCGGGCAGGTGGATGTGGAGGAAGGTGTTGCCAAGTCCGAAATTTTAAAATATAAGGTTCGGTAAAGTTAGTAGGCCTATGACGTTTTTGGAATTTTCCACGAACAGTGGGGTACTGCGAAATTATTTGGTTGCACAATTGTAATAATTAAAAGTAATAATAGTAACCAGTAGTTTTTATTTTCCTGCTTCCATAATTCCAAAAATGACCATAAAGTATTTTTTTTATCTTCCGATTTGAAAAATCGTTTATTTTTAATTAAAAGAAGGTTATTTAAAATTTAACTATCCCACTTTTTATACATATCCTACAACGCACTATGTCCTGGCTAATATTGAAGCTCTATAAACGTAGCCGTAGCGCTGTGAAATTTGTTGTTTCCGTTGTTTTGACTAACTTCCATTTTATTATTATATTGCTTTTAATTTAGAATTTTATGTTAATTTTCTATTGCTTTTGTTTGTACTTTTCTTGCCCATGCTTATCAGAACTATTTAAGTCTCTTTGCCCTGTCTGCTTGTTTACATTGGTCTCCGGGTATTCTTTTAGTGTCGTTAACGGTAAGTACTAGTATATACAATTTTGCACTGCATAAAGTTAAATAGTTTTTAGCAGCTGAAACAGTGGCAGTTACCAAAGGCGTAGCTAAATAACAGAGGTTGACGAAAACGTAAGAACAAATTTAACGAGATGAAGATTCGAGTCCCTATTCTGTGCGGTTACCGGGGGGTGTCGCAATTCGAGCATATCGGAAACTAAGAAAAATGCATTGCATTTGTTCTGGGGCAAGCCTAACAGAGAATGTCCGGTTGTGAGAACGAGCTCTCAAAGAATACAGTGTTCACAAACGAGAGAAGAATGAATTTATTATACTTTTTCAGTTCGCTACCTATTCCATAATGACTTTATTTCCATTGGAACCACCCTAGCTGCCAATTTGAATGGCAAAACTTTCCTTAAGGGGTGATTGTCACATTCAGTTTTATTTCTCTGATGGTTTTTTTCATATTTCATCCATTTAAATTCCTTCATTTAACTATACCGCATGTTTATTATTTGCCGTAAGGGTTAATTTATAGTTTGTTGTAGATCATTATTTCATTCTAATATGAGCCAAGAGCAAATCGGAGAATTATTACAAAGTTGAGTGTCAAAGGAAATATCGTTAAAAATATCAATTAAATTAGCTTAAATGCTCCTCAACATTTGGATGTATGGCATCAGCATCAATTCTTAACTTCTTCCTCGGGACTACCACACCAATCGGTATTTGTACTAATCAAATTCAATAATTGTGGCCAAGCTGTGTTATAAAAATTTGCATATTATCATGTATAAAAATGCTCAGGAATATGATTTTCTGCGGAATTACTCCTATTATCTGTCTCGGTACCTATACTAATTGATAAATAGAATGTTTCGTCTGTTAGGGTTCCGCAGTAGGTGACAAAAAATAGACCTATTTTCTTTTGTTACAGGTAAAGAACGACGGATTAGCTTAACATCACCTCCCAACAAAGATCCTGGCCTTCAACCTGGAATCGCTCAGTAATTACGAGTAAGTTTGTAATAGAAATTGTATAATATGTTCCTTGCTGTGTACTTATCCGTTCAAATAGATGTGTTCCAAAATATTTTTGATTTTCTTTACTCGTAGACTTCCACGCTAGCGATAGGAACCTTTGACTGAAGAAACGGCACTTCTCTCTTGTCGTCTGGAATTCCAGCGCTTTTCAAAACAGACTGAAAGAGAATTAAATACAGTAATTTTATGGAGCGCACCATTTTATGCAAACATGACTTTGTAGTGCTTGTAAATGCGAACTGACCAACAATGGGAAGATTCATAAATGAACGGTCGTAGTGGGCTGTAAGCAATGGGTGGGGTGGGTTGAAAGTGTTTGGTGCTTTACAAATATGGTATTCCTTAATTTCTCATTTATGATTTAACTGTTTCCATTTTGCCAAAGAATAGTGAGTACCTTACATATATTTGGTAGTTTAAACATACCTTTATCGCTGCTGAAACCGGATACATTGGCCACCTCATCTCACTCGTGAATTTCTGGGCATCAGCACAGTATTTTAAAAGGTCATTTCGTTCCTGTTCTCTGGCTTTAAGCCAGTTCTCGATGTTGTCTTTTCCCTTTGTGTCTCTATCTAGTCTCTCTTTCCATTGTTGAACCAGTATTTCTCTCAGCTGCTTTTGCTTACATGATTTCTTATGCTGTTCACACTTCTTCAATTCCCGATCGGCCTTGTCGAGGGCTAGTCGCTGTAAAAGCGCCCATCTTCTCTCTTCTTTGTCCATTATCTGTTGGGCTTTGACGTCTTTTTCTGCTTCCCTTCCGAGCAATAGTAATTCTTCGAGAAGTTTTTTCTTCCTTTGAGCTTTCCGCTCTTGTTCTATTTGGTATTTCAGTTCTTGCTCTTGCACAGCCTTCAATCGAGATGGTTCTGGGTCAACTTCGTGGTGCTGCGCTGCGCTATTCTCTGCAATGGCCGCTCGTTTTTCATGCCCTTCTCTTCTAATTTTTGCTTCTGTAGCTTTGCGTTGTTGTTCGAGCTTTGCCTTTACGTCTTGGTAAATAGCGTTCACTTTATTCTGCTCTAATTCCTCTTGTTTTTTTCTTTCTTGCCGGTCTCTTAACATTTTTTTCTGTTGGAACTCCTCGTCTTTAAGCTTAATTTTCTTTTTCATTGCGTCCATCCTTTCCTGCTCCTCTACCTCCTTTATTTCTTTGCTGTTGTGAATATTGTCCTCTTTTTCACGCAATCTTTCCTCTTGTAGAAGCAGTCGGCTTTGCTCATTTTTAGCGCATCTGGAAAGTGAAGAGAATTTTTCATGTTGATTGGAAATTATTTTATAACAGTAGAATTTGCTGGACCGAACTAGCTACTACTACTACAACAATGTACTACCCGACCACCAGGCGCGGATCTAGAATGAGACCAAGTAAGTGAAAATGTTTGAAAAATTGGGTTGAAATATTGGGGTTTTACGCATTTTCAGAGCAACAAGGTTTCTATATTATAAGGAATTAATACAATTGAGCACAAGGGGGGCCCGGGGGTCTCCCCCTTGAGAAAGTTTGTGAAAAATAGGACTGAAATAGTGGGGTTTTACGCATTTTGAAGAACCTAATGAGCCCCCCCCCCCCCCCCCCCCCGTAGATCCGTGCCTGCCGACCACGATAGGATGACACTTGGAACACTTTGTTTATTCGAAAACTTGCATAAGCGGAACACCACCGAGTTTATTCGATTTTTATAAGTGTTCCAAATGTCATCATATCGTGGTCGGGTAGTACTATACCTACTAGCAGTTTAATATATAATCATCCTGCATTGCACATTTGCGCACAAAAAAAGACGTGTCGGTATATACCTATGAGTAATTTGTCATTACGCTACATTTCAGCTGTGAGAAATAAACGGCCCTTACGCCTGTGCTGTCTCTTATCTCATATCTACAAAACATACTAACTGATCTCGTAGCATAGCTCCATTTCTCTTCTTCTTCTCAATTTCCTCCAGTTGGTTTTTCACCAACTCTTCTTTATAATTTGCTGCTTCCTTCCTTTTCTGTTCCGCTTCAATGGCCTCATGTTCCTTATGCTTTCTGCGTAACTGATTTTTTAATTCAATTTGCCTGACTCTCTCTTCTAACACCTTAATAAAAATTATAAGCCCGTTATTGTCTATTTATCTAAGCTAATTAATATGGTTACTGTACTGGCAAATTATATCTATAGCTTAAGTTATTTAGATTTAAGGCCTATAACACAATGTAGAAACAACCCTAATCCACAAGTCACAATTAAATTTTTATTTTTTGCATTGGTACGGGAATAAAATTACATAATGCTATTGGTAAATGTCCCAATGGATTGTCAAGTACGAATACTAATTAATGAAACAATGCTGCCACTATAAAGACAGGAAAATAAAATACGTCCTTGTGGTTCGCTGACTTGGCAATGGCACTCACCGCAGAGAGCATAATTCCAGATATGAGAGACCGACTGGTGTCTTTATTTTCGTAAACTATCCTTTTAGCCCTTTCAAATGCCTCCTCTCGTTCTTTGAGCTTTTTCTGCTGTATTTCCTCGTTAATCCGTAGTTTCTCTTCTTCATCTTTTCTTGAGGCTTCATTCAATTTTTGTTCTCGTTGAAGTTGAATTTGCTGCAATGTCAATTGATTTCTTTTTCAAATTACACAGTAGAAAACAAACCAGCCTATATTATTTTTATGTTGCTATGTTAAAAGTTTTGCTAAAAACATCCCCTTTAATGTAAGTTTACGGTACATACAAATCTAAAAAAATAATAATTTTCTATTGTATAATTTCACATTCTGAATTAGGCCTATTACTTACTCACTTCTTTTAAATGTTCGGCATGAGCAACACTCGTACCTAGACATGACTTGATGCTTACGCCTGCTGTTATTCAGCATATGGGTTGATGTGCAACGGCGATTTATCGGCGCGGTGCCCATCACCAGCAGCGTAGAACTCCGCGATATTAGGGCGATGTAGTCGCGACAGTCAATCGCCTTTGTGCACGGGAGTGACGGGACGAAATTAAGCTACAAAGCTCAAGCGCAAGAAAGTGCAGATTGAACATCGCGTCGCATACAAAGAACTTCTAATATAACACACTAGATGGCTAGAAGAACCATTGGCGCTAGTGTCGCATGGACATTTGAAAACACAAATATCCACCATATTTGGGTCTTCAAAGCAGGGGGTATTATGTATTTTATTTAAAAATTAAGAGAAAATACCTTTTTGTTGCCCTTATTATTGCCTATAATTTAATTTTGTATTTGCTACATTTGAAATTTCATAGGGTACAGTTACTGTTTTGGATTATTGAACTTATTTGATGCTATTGTTTCTTTTTAATCCACATAATTTTCAGCTATTTTGGGAAAGCATATTTATCATAATAATGAAGTTAGACAGCCTAAATATTTAATAAAGACACATTTTTTTTAGTTTTAAAAATCTTGGGTTAGGTACCATAAGAAAACTATTGAGTTTCATTTGGCGCGAAATTTTAAGGCCTAAATATGGCGTTTTTCTATTGGTCCCCTGCTTCCGCAAGCAAATCATATGGAGGTGTAGGGGCTCGGTCGCATAGCACCAAAATTATTGGAAATACTGGAGATGAGCTATTTATAAACTTTTATTTAGTGATCGAGTGAAAGAGATCAGTCATAAAAGTGGAAGGAAAACAACCCATTTGCAGGCAAATATTTTATTTTCTGCCGCCGTAAATAACCTCCCTGTGAGGGAGCATAAGTAACGTGCAACTTTCCTTTATGTTGGAAATGATATACGTTTGAGTGGTAGATGAGTTCCAAACAGTGTTTTGAACCAAAATATTAGGACTCTGAATATATGGGTATTTTCACTGTGCTTTAGTGTTGGGAAACGGACCTGCGCTGTAAGGCTTAGGATTAAAAGAAGCATAATGTATTCATTGGAACACTGTACATAGTGGGTAGTGATTACTGTATATTTCATATTGTGGAGTCCACTTTTCCCATTTCCAAATCCGTAGGAATTCGAAACAAGAAAAATGGTATCAACCCATTTATAATATAAATAAGAAAAATTAAAATGTAAACATTCAATGTTGGCTCCTGCTCGATTTTAATTTTACTCTAACCTGAAATTTAAACCATAATATTATTTCAAGTCTTACAGAGGTTAATTTCCCACCGTAATAGAGGAGTGGGAAAACCCGTATATAAAGAGCCCTACTAAATATATCCATTAATAACCGGTTACCAATGGGCGGTTTATCTCCAGAATATCCCCAAAATCTCAAACCTGCCGTACCTCAACAGTGTTGGACCAGTTCTTGGTCATTTGCCGTGACCGCTCTTTTTTTAAGTTTTCTCGTTCTCTTTCTGCATTTAAAGCTTCTCCTTTGACGCGATGTTCTGCTAACTTCCATTCCATTCGATTCCATTCTTGCGGGGTTATAACTGCTACTTTCCTTGGCCTGGTACTTGAGGAAAGTCTAGGTTCAATTGCTATAAACCTCATATTGATAATTTAGAACATCAAAACAACTCATGGTTTGTTATCTGGTTGCTAAGGGGTATTTCAGTTGTATTTGCAGTTGCTATGCACCCAATAAATTCTACCAGCAGCGGGTCAACTATTTTATAGGGAGATTCATCTACCTATTGAGATGGCGACCAATGTTCGACTTTCGGAAAATTTCTTCACAACTTTTCATTTCATGACCCCCTGAGCCTAAAACCACCCTCCGTTCAAAATGTTATACATATATATTGTATATATGTATATTTGTATTTATGTATATCGATTTTAGGAAACACTCTAACTTCTGTAAATATTAACCGATTTTGATGAAACTTGGCACAAACATTGATTATACAAATGTCTTGATCGAGTTCGTTAACCAGCTAGATCCACTATTTAGTTACAATATGGCAGCCGATTAAAACCTTATATAATTCATATCTCAGTTAATATTGGTCGCACAGGAATGAATTAAAATCTGACTGAAAGCCCGTAATATTATCTACGATAATGGCGATCTACACTTTTTACGACAAAACAAACATTTTCAGATGGCGTCCAGTCAAAGTGAAAATAATGTGATAAGTAAAGTTCATAGTCGGCATTGTGGTTCGAAATTTGGAACACAAGAGTGTTTTGTGTGTTGATGTTGTGGTCGGGAAAGTAATGAAGTATTTTTTATTTTTTATTACATACATAGCGTAGGTTGCGTCTACACCATGCAATCGGAGAATTGCCCTAACTCAACACAGCGTGTTACTTACAGAGGCGACTGAAGAGGCTATTCGGATATTCGGATACATTCATTAATTTCTATGCATATATATTTTTTTTTAATAACTAGTGTAGTGCAACTATTTGGCAATAATTTACAATATGTGAAATTTATACAGTAAGTATTATACGTTCGTAATGTTGACTGGAGTGATACAACCCTTTACTTTCACCTTACGTTTCTTTCAATTTGCAGAAGACGGCTCTCCACTTTATACTTCCTATTACTCGTAGTTCTTACTGTGTTACTCGTTTACTTAATTAGTATCCAATTACCCGGTTAACAACAAGGAAACCTGCAAGGGGTAATCGTAAGGATTAGAAGATTCACATATACCTTAAGGGTTGCGTACATTGCTTGCGCATTACATTAACATTGTTCCTTGAAGGCCAGGGCTTGAAGGCTTACAAACCGATAGACATTATGTAACTTTGCTCTTCAGTAGTTTTCACTTTCGTGCCTAAAATGTTTTTAGTTTGGAAGCTGTTGTCTTGGCTATTATTAATTTTACAATAAGGAATTTTCATTGTGAGAATTTTTTCATGTTTTATAAAAGCAAAGTGTTTTGCCATACTGTATAGTAGCATAACTTATTTTACAACTATCCAATCATATATATTGCCCCCTGTCTTTATTTTACTCTTTTGTGACTCGTGATAGTGCTTTCTTTCTGTTTAAATGACTTGTTCAAAAAATGGACTTGCTAGGTACCGCGTGTTTTTGTCAATCATGAATCAAGACTACTGTATTTCGCTTACAGAATCCTAAAAACCCCGTCATTCCTAAATGATTTCAACACTTCGACAGTACTCTGTGCGACTTCGTTCACGGCTGCGAAGTTGATGGAACTAGACTGCAGAGTTCTCGACAGAATGTCACATTGGCTTAATACTCTCATTAGAAAAACTAAACAAAAAATGAAATGGAAGTCTTCCATCCTCTTTACGAGAGAATTGGCTTCTCCACCGACAGAAGGATCAGTCTCGGCAATCTCGTTCAATGCCATGATGGTTGCATCAAAATTGTCCAACAGGGATCGTACTGCCTCCACCCTGCAGTACCACCGAGTGTCGCTTAAAGATTTCAGTGTTTTTGTTCCTCCATAAAAGGAACACATGCTTTTTTGAATTTTCTCAAAAATTGCATGCCTTTTGTATGATCGTTCAATAAAGTTGTACAGGCACTGAAGATCAAAAAATACGTTTCTTATCTCGGAAACTGATGTGCAAAAGCTGACGATGCATAAATTTAGGATATGCGCATAACAGTGAATATACATGGCCTTTGGATTCACTTCCAACAATCTTGATGCAACTCCTTTATACGGTCCTCTCATACTGGACGCACCATCATAGCATTGGGCTCGAAGGTTTTGTATATCAAGATCCATCGATGTTAAAACGGACTGCAAGAGGTTTGCCAGTGATTCACCGTCAGTTTTGGCAGTTCGGTAAAATCCTACAAATGATTCATGGACCCTTAAGTTTTCATCAACATGTCTCAAAACGATAGCCACTTGTTCATGTTTCGCAATATCTTGTGTCTCATCAGCCATTAATGCAAAAAATTTGTTTTTTTTCACTTGACATGATATTTCATTCATTATTTGATTTCCAATAAGTTGCAGCAACTGATTTTGAAACCTTGGAGCAATATATTTGTAATTTCTCTCTCTTTGGCAAAGCATACGTTTAATTATTTCATTGTCGCAAGAACGAAGCTCCATCAGCTCAAGAAAATTTCCTTTTTACCTTGAATTATTGGGGGGGCAGTTGCCCCCTCTTGCCCCCCCCCAATTTACGCCTATGATCTCGATCCACAGGCACTAACCTCTTAGAATAGTCTTTTTAAAAGATTTAATAAATTTTTTGGTTTTCGCAGTATATTTGCTTTTCTCACCTGAATAATGTTACTAAAAGAATAAAAAATACATAATATAAATTTATTGAACAGCAGTAAGTCCGTGTGGCAAATAGTCTGCGTCTCGAGGAATTTTCTATTTTTTATAGAGTCTTCAAACGACTATTCTTAGGTACTTGTTTGTAGCTTTTAAAATTTTTATAAAATTAATTAATTCTGCCAAATAAACCTATCCTTTGTTTACAAAAAAAGTTGGATCGATTTTTGTTAACCCCTTCTATCTGTACTAAATATTAAGCAGTGGATTAGCTTTTGAAACCCCCCACGCATGAGCGTTGTTTCAGTGACGCCAAAATGCCTTCCTCAGGTTTCATAGACACCGCCCTCGCCCCTCTGACACTTCTGAACATACCTATTTATATACATATATACAGTATATTCTGAAATAATTCGTTCGTTCTAAAGAAATTAATTTTTGTCAATATTATCATAATTAGGCTTATTACAATTATTTATATCGCAAGACGACGCCATTTTAAATTTCATTCTATTATTTTATGGAAAACGCGTTTTTATTCTATGGTCATTGATCAATTTTAACATACGGGAGATAAAATAGACAATGACATAGAGTAAAACAAAAATCTAATAAATTATTGACGAAAAAATGACAGAAAATTGACAAGACGCCTATGGACACTTTTCGCGACATTTTGAGTAACCGAAATTGGAGGATAATCCCGCCAAGTCCAGTTTTTCCATATCCTCTAATTTCAGTTATAACGAGGAGGTTAATACCTCTTCAACCAAAGTTAATTTAATGTCACTGTTATGCTATATATATAATATTTTGAGTATGGTACTTATAGACAATTATTTTAATCTTACGTCGTAAAATAAATACATTACACATAGGGGTACCAAAGTATCCTCGAGAATTGGGCGAAGAGTTTCCTAGCAGGGCTGCCAGATTCCATGGTTTACCTCAGAATTCCGTGGGAAATAATTCTATTCCGAAAAATTTCCTGGATCAACAATTTTTGAGGTTTTTCTGTGGATTTTGGGGAAATACTTATGCATACCAATATTTGTATGCCAATTTATGGAATCATGTCAATTTGTGATGGTTGAAGCCGGGGTATTCCGAGGAATTATTTAAAATATTCTGAGGAATACGGCTGAAGTCGTTTGGCAGCCCTGTTTCCTAGAAACCATTCCTCTGTACGATGACTACGATGGCTCGGAGGCTCGGACAATTCGCCTAAGTGTGAAACTGAAATCAGTTTAACATTTTTAAACTTTCATTGGTAGCCCACTCATTAACTTGCAGTAGGTACCGCAAGATGCTTTGAATAAGCCTACGTGCAGGTCGATATTTGACCCCCGACTTTTCCGGGGTCACCAGTGATGAGCTCCGTTGGCAGACAGACTCCCTATCGTGACTTCACGGGTTATTATATTGCGACCGTGAATTCGGCTGGAGAACGGCTGTTGCACTATGCTTTTAGAGGTCGAGGTCGCACCCCACCGGTTGCGGTCGAGTATAAATCATCTGGTATTACCGAGTAACTAGTAGTATACCTCATTATGCTTCAGTTGGTAAGTCACTTTATTTTAAACAAGGGTTTTAATTTTTTTATGTTGTAGGTAAAAGAATGAAAAATAATTTTCTGTGGATGAGTGTTACAAAATAATGCTAGCAGGGCAGATCGATTTTCTAAGTGGTTCAGTAGGTACCGGTAATTGAAATCCGGAGGCCAAAAATGTTTTCCCGTGTGTAAAGATTTAGGTAATGATAAATTGTGGTAACATTGAACCTGTCAACGACCCCATAGCTATTCAGACATTAGACATGTTCCTTATTAAGAAGGAGATGGGTCGCGTCTATTAGCCTCGACGGCCGACTCCACTTCTCAATATGAATAGCAAAAAATAGTTTCTATGAAATTCATAATTAGTGGTCAATTGAAATAAATTTAGATTAATAAGCGTATCCCATAATTGAAAAAAATCACGTAGGGTACCTCTAGTGTTTTTTTAAATGCTTTTTCGTGACCAGTGCCAGGTGTTGTCAACCGATTTTAGTGAAGTCTAAACGCCTATATATTTTATTAATAAAGTGTCAGTTAATAAAGCAGTTAGCTAAATCCTACACATTTAAGCATTTTGTAATTCTTTTTCTATAAGTACTGTTGTTAGATTATATTTTTCATTTTCAGACAATCGTTACCGGCGTGTTAATCGCTGTGGCGCTAGCGAAAACTCCTGGTGCGAACTACCAGACAGGAGATGGGCAAGTTCGCAGCGAGAGCATTAGTAGCGATGGTAGCGTTCGCGGCCAATACAGCTACATCGACCCCAATGGAAAGACAATTACTACCAAATATACTGCTGGAAAAGACGGGTTCAAAGTAGAAGGTGACCATATTCCAAAGACTGGCGGAGAACCTCGCCGACCGCCTCCTGAAGCGGACCCCTTCAGCCAAGCTCGTTTGCAAGAAGGAAACCAGCAGTTTGACCCATCGCAAGGGCAATTATTCAACGCCGCTGCATTAAGAGACCAACAGTATAGTCCGGCTCAACTGCCATCCACGGCTAACGCTCAATTCAACCCACCTCAGTTTTCCGGCTTTCCTCAACATCTTTTTGCTCCAAACCCAAATGCTATTGGGCAACCTGCGTCGCCTTCGCAGCTTCTCCAGTTTGGGCAAAATCTACAAGGTGCTCCTCAGCCAGATCAGCCAAATGAACAACAGTATAGACAGCAGATCCCAGAAAATCCTCAACAAGGTCAACCTCGTGCATTCCAAATTCCGCAACATCCCCAAGGTCCTCAGCAATTTCAGCTGTCCCAAATCCCCTTTCCTCCACAAGCACTCCAACAGGGTCAGCAATTCGGACAGCTAATCCCACAAGCCCCCCAGCAAGGTCAAACTGAGACGTTCCCAGTTGCGCAGTTCCCACAAGGTCCTCAGCACTTCCAGTACCCCCAAGGTCCAGTTGCCCCTCGATTTTTCATTCCAGCTCCCAGTGGCACTCCTGAACAATCTCAGCAATTCTCAGGAGCCCCTGCCCAATTCCCTCCTTCACATCCGTCTGCTGCTCAGCAAGGTGCAGGGCCTGTCCAACTTCGCCACTTCCAAGGTGTTCCTCAGTTTGCCCAACCTCAAGCGTCGCCTTCTCAGTTCCCTCTTCCTGGAGGGTCTCAGTTTCCTCAGAATCAGTTTCCTTTCTTCCAGTTCCCCCAACCGTCTTCTGCGCCAGATAGAAGCCAAGACCCGACTCAGAGGCTGGGTGCTGCTCAGTTTCCCACTGTACCAAGCTCTCCCCAGCAGGGACTTCCAGCAGGGGCTGGTGAGCAGCAGTATATAACACCAGGTGGAACACAACTCATACCTCATCAACAAAATATTCCCCGTGTCCCTCATCGATTCAATTAAGTAGAAATTTTTAAGCATAAATTGTTGCTCTTGTGTGTTCCATAATTCAGTTTCAAGCGATTTTACGTGCCATCTACCCAAAATCAAATCCATAAAAAAATGGCAATATGCTAAAACTTGGCATTGTACTTACCAAGAATAACGGAGAGTTGATGTATTGCATAGAGGACATAAATCGTATTACGGTATTGGTTTAGGTGCTGGTTAGGTAGGTATTAATGGAAACTCTTAGATTAATGCCATTTTGCTATGGCGGGGTTTCCACATACGTCAATGGTCAATGAGAAATATGGTTTTGACGTGGTGGCAGAATTTTTAGTATGTCTTTAATGTCTGCTAAAACGTCAATTCCACATTTCTCATTGACCATTGACGTATGTGGAAACCCCGCCTTACTCTAAGTCCTACCATGTAGCCTACCTGCTTACTTTGTTAAGCTAAATCAGCTGTGATATTTGTGAAATTATGTAGAAGCAAACTTGCTCAAACTATCATCAGTTTAATTTGACTGATTAGACTAATAGTTAAACTTTTGTGTACCTATTGTATTGTAGTTAATAAAAATGTTAATTAATAATTTACAAGTATTTTATTTTTACATGAGTTGACATGACATCGACCATCGATGGCTTATGGAAATGTTTCCAATGATAAGTATCGATTGATATTGTAGAGCCCAATCAGCCCATGCTTTGCTATAAATGATTAAATGCCCACGTGTACATTTGGAGACATTTTTAAGTGCTCGTAAACGCCAACCAAGAACTAGGTATGGCTATTTCCTGTAGGCTGTAACTTCGACACATGGCCTTCGCTATAGAAAAGAGCCGGAGGTAGGCTTACTGAGCTATTTGCCTAGGCCTAATATATATTTTATAAATCAGAGCTATACGACACAATAAAGGGCTACCTAGCTTAAAAGTAATTTCATGTCATGATTTCATAAACTTTTTTGGCCCAACTCTAGTGGCTATTATTGATAATAGAGATATAAAACTTAGCGCAAAAGAAAGAGAATATGAAATAAATCCGATTTTTCACAGATATACTGTTAGCCTTCAAAGCGGCAAATAGTTTGTTAATTTTAAGGATATGGGTTTAGGTATACTCTCTGCCGTGCAGACTACTGCTAATTTAATACTATAGACCTAACTGTGAATGCTAATGTCTGATTTTGTAACCCAAAATTAGTCATAAAAATACTAGAATTGTTTAAAAAAAATAAATTGGGGTGAAATATTCAAGCACCTCTAATGTACCTAGATAATTATTTGAACCTTACATATGCGTACATACCTCACTATATTATACAATAGTACCTTTTTCTTACGGTACGGTTAAAGAGAAATACAGGTATGCCTACCGGTACTTGAATAACGAGTCATAAGCCTATAGTTATCCCCGTAGCTTTTCCTCCTGGCAACTTTCTTTTTGAGCTAGGTTGTGCATGGGAAAATATCATGGGCTGTATTCATTGCTAAGACTTATGTACGTCCGCCTTACACACCCACCGCACCGGTGGGAAGGCCAAGGTCTGGAGACGGAGTGGTTGTCCTCCACCGACCAGGCTATTGTCTCGTTAGGACAAACTGGACAAACCGTGCCTGATTGGCACTTAGTATTTCTTTGCAAGGAACCCTTATAAAGAATTCCAGGGGCTCACAGCTAGTGAGGTAAGCCTGAAATCACCATGCTCCAGACGCTGGATATTTTGAAAATAAACCAGCTAAGCTCCGAACTTACTCCTGTGACCAAATGACTCATTGATTGTTTGAAAAATATTTTTACTTAGAAAACAAACGGTCTCATGATCGCTATTATTATCATTAACTTACTAGAGAAAGAATCAGTATTGCCAGACATTGCTTCTCGACTAGCCATACCGAAAGCTAAATTTCAGGGCCAAATTCCATTTTTTTGGAAGCTTGGCAACTTCATGATCGGCTATTGTGATCTGCCGACTTAACGATGACCAAATAGGGTTTAAAAGACTCTTTTAAATGGCTCGTGAGTCAGAACTTGTATAGAACGTTTGAGACGGATATTTAGTGGCTAATTAGTTGACTACCGCATCATGTTTTTGTAGCCTATGCCTCTGGCAGTCTTGACTTTAAAGAGTTTGCGGTAGGCTTATAGGTTATACAAAATGTTGGCGCATGTCTTGAACATGTGTTCACCTTAAAGCATATCAAAGATTCATTAGAGAACAGCCTAAATCTAAATGTAATCAAGTTAGACGTTTTTGTCTCTGAGAACAGTTCTAAATTGCCTAAGGCACACTTCGAGTTCCTTGAGTAAAAATCCAAGCAGAGGCATCGATCTAATGCTACTAGACTTTAGGCGGTCGTAGGCTTACTAGAAGAGTTTGACTCAAGAAGGATGTTGATGTTGATTTCTATCAATATTTCTATAATCAATTTTTCACATGACATTTAACAGCACTGAATTTTGCTATTATAAACCCAATTATTTGGAAAATGGTATTGAAAACTAGGCGCCATTTACATTTACATTGACACTACAGCATACATACAATACAATAGTAGTATTGTAATGTGTGTCTCACAATGATAAAACTTTGTCTAGAGCATTGTAACATTTTGCGGGAGGAAGGGAGCAAGGGACCTTTCTGTTGTACGATATTTATAGTTTCGTACTATTATTGTTCTTTATGAAAAAAAAGCAGTACAGCATGTTTGAATGCATGTACTGGGCACATAGAAGTATAAGTACATTGATCATACGTTACAGTCTCTTTTATAGAATCGGCAGAAGATTTGAAATCTCACCAATTTTCTGGAAGATATCAATTGAGGACCCTAGAATACAATAAAATACACGGCTTCTAAGTAACTACCGGGATTTTTGCTTTCCAATTTATACGTAGTATAAGGAAAAATTTGTGATGGTCGAAATTTTCGATTCCGAGATTTCAACGGATTTACACGTTTTGAGGTCCCAGGAACCCAAAAAAGTGGTTTTTACGAAATGTCTGTCGGTCTGTCTGTTCGTCGATTTGTGGGCAAACTGCACAGTGGATTTCTATGGAATTCGGCATGGTGGTTCGTAAAAATCATACCTCGGGATCATTTTTTTTATTTTGGGCTAACTCAATTTGGAGGGGTTTTATTCTCAAAAAACTCCAAAAAAAACGTCTAAAAACATTATTTCTCAAAAACGACTCCAACGATTTCTCTTAAATTCACATATATTGTAGCCCTTATTAATGTTAATAAAATGCGGGGGGGGGGGGGTCGCTTGTCCCTTGATAGTTTGCCTCCGGGGGTAAAAAAAAAATATAACAAAATTTGAATGAAAAATGACTAAAAAATAATTTTTCTGCGAAACCTTTCTATCGATGATTTCAATCTTTAGGCATGTTTTAGGTGTTACAAAGAGCAACGAAACCGGACAGGTTGCTTTCCCAAAAAAATATTGGTTTTGGACAAAAAAATGTTTTTTGAAAAAATGATAGAAAATTCACGCTCAAATGAATGGCGTGCCCTGCCATTATTACTGTGTGGTAATGTGTTGGTCTGACCGGTCTAGAATATGCAATGCCATCGATTAATTCAGTGCTTTGGGATAGGTGATATCCTAGGCGATTGCCAGAGGGGGTCCTTGGGTCCCGGACCCCCCCCCCCTTCCCAAATGGTTACAGCGTACACTAGATAGAATGTAGATTTAAAGCGAACACTAGATAGAAAAAGTTTTAAAGATTTATTGAGGTTGCCTCACCTCCAGTGACGTCAGGTGGACACCCTCCCCCTCCCCCCCGAGATATCCAAAATTAAACCATAGGAAAATTATTTACCATGAAATTACTTATTTTCTCTACCTACTAATTGCTAAATTGGAAAGCATGTTCGAGTAAACTCGGACCGGTTCTTTAGCTTTGAATTCATTTTTAAAGCCCAGGGTGATTTCCGTGTGTTTGTAGACTCAATATTCATTTCCCGTCTTACGATAGATGTCCAGTAAATTCAGTCAAACTTATAGCTTCTAAACTTCTCAGAAATGTCAACAAATCATTTTGTAAACAAACCGGACCTAAACACCCCTTTTTGGTGGTAACGCCTTTTTTCACACGAAAAGTTGCTGGTTCTAGTCTTTCACTTAATTTTCTTATTTCGGAGAGTATATCCCGGATCTTCATGGTTGACTGTAAGAGAGGGCTTCGTAGGCGCTAAGTTCATATGGTAAGGTAATAAAACATGCAGTACTTCTAGTCTATCGATTGGTTTGCAGCAAATCTTTCCATCTTCTTCTCTATTCTTCCCTGTCCAGGGCTGTTCTCTGTAGTTTCAAGTAGGTTCCGCATCTGATATATCTTGCTTGAGGTCTTCCATCAAGTACGCCTTTCTTAGACGTTCCCTGGCCAGGGACAGATCCAGTCCATTATTGGGGGGGGGGGGGGGGGGGTAGTGGTGGGTCAAAATAGGAAAAATATAATATGTAGTATCGATTAAATCCGAGCGTAATAAATTAACTTACAATAGATTTACTAAATTTTGAGTGGAGCAGCTATCTCCCTGCCCCGCCCCCGCATCCGTCCATGCCCCTGGTATGGTGCCCCCAAGGGTGCCTTCTATCATGGTGTTATGGAGTCTCTCATGTCAAGAAATATGCAATTATTAATAGAGTACAATATAATGATAGACTTCGAATGCCGGACAAATAAAACAAATAAAACAAGAATACCTTTCCCGCCCTTACTCCTTCTTATGGCTCTATCTAGGCTTTGTTGATCAGACTCTTGATTGATGCCCAAACAGGATTTTTTTTCGGGGGTGGCTGCGGCAACTGTGATCCTATCCAGTGTAAAAAAAATTCTTGAGAATTCAATTGTATCTAGTGTATTCTTTTGAGGTTATGGTGTTACTGATTATAAATGATAGCATCGGCACACCAAACGTCAATTTATTGGCGGACTTAGTTTTGGTGCGAACACTGACACATAATATTTTTTCGGAGATGCGGACTAAATCCTCATGTTACCATTACGACGGTTTAGATTGAATAGAAACAATATTGCATTTTAACCCAAAGGGGGGTTCGGGGGTCTCCCCCTGGGGAAACTTTGAAAATATTAGTGCAAAATAGTGGGGTTTTACGCATTTTAACAGCAGTAAAGAATAGATTTTACAAAGCTTACAACGGAATGCTTACTCATAGAAATAATATTGCATGTAAACCAGAGGGGGGCTCGGGGGTCTCCCCCGGGGAAAAAATTCACATATAAGTGCAAAACAGTGGGGTTTTACAGCAACTAAGCTTACAAAGGAATGCATATTCATATATTTGCAAACAGGGGGGCCCCTGAGGAAATTTTTTTCAAAAGTTTTCATTTCGGGGGGGGGGGGCTGCAGCCCAATAAGTCCCCCCCCCTTGCCTATACGGCCTTGCAAACAAGCAATGCGATGAATTCAGTGCAACAGCTCAATGCAGCAATTGAATTTTCGGTATCGGAAATTAAGATGTACAGTATATTGCTGGTACTATATGTTGCACCTATTCAGAATAATTAATACTGTACCATCGTATACTGTATCTTCATTTGTAAACTTAAACAGGATTTCGGAAAAAATCAATTGCTGTCTTGCATTGGCGCAAAATTGAGAAGTTGCATCGCTTGCTTATTATTTTCATAGTATGTTTTTTAATGCTAATGATGTACTTTTAGTAGTTTTGACCGTTGCCACAATTAATAGGCCCACTAAAGAAACGTTCAACTTCAATGCCTTCTACTATCGTACCTAATTTGATCCACCAGAAAAATTATTCTTCATAAAACCCCTTATTAGCATACAGGTGCCTGTAAGCCTGTGAAATTATTCTTTAGCTTCCTCAGTTTCTAATATTCGAAAAACACTAAAATTTAGCAACATTTGATTTTAAAGGAGCACTTAAAAAAATTAAAATGCCTAGCAATTTCCGATCGCAATAGTTAGGCCTGGCCTACCTTGATTTTATATCTTTCTTTGATTATTATTATTATTATTATTATATGTGTAGGCTGACATCTTTAACCAGTTTTCCGGCTAAAGACATCAAACCCAACCATCGCTTGAAAAGTCACGGTAAATAATACAGGCCGGCACACGGTCATCTCCGAATGTATGAAACTTTTTAAGTGATGATGAGGCCAGCCCTTTGTCGCATGGTACGGCTAAAATAGTAATATTGCCTATAAAAGAAGGTTAGAGAACTTAACGAAATAATCGTTCAGGTAAGGTAAAGGTATAAGAAAGAACATTATTTTCACAGACAACAATACATTAACATTTAATTAATCACAGCATAACATAATACCTCAAAACAACTTAACTCTTATTAAAGGTATAACTGAAGCCGTCAGGTGTCCTGTTGAGGTCCAGCTTACCAGGAGGGTAAAACCTGTGTTGAGGGGCGGGAGGGGTGGTGGTTGGGTAGTAGGGAGCCTGAGGAGCGGGGTTGTACTGTGGGGCGACGGAAGGGGCCTGGGGGCTGCCGAAAGAATAGGAATACTGGTTATTGGAGGGAGCGGCAGGCTTGCTGCGGGATTGGTAGTTGGGGCTGTTGTACTCTTCCCTGTAGGAACCGTCGTCGTAGTCTCCGGGGTTGTTGAATTGAGGCTGAGGCTGGTACTGAGGCTGAGGTGCGGGGTTGTATTGAGGCTGAGGAGCGGGGTTGTATTGAGGCTGTGGCTGGTACTGAGGCTGAGGAGCTACAGGTGCAGGGGCTGCAGGAGGCACTGGGAGATGATCACCAGTAGCCTGAAATCCGTTCTTGCCCGCGGTGTAGCTGATAGTCCTTCGCTGGCCACTAGAAAAAAAAAATGATGAAAATTAGAGAGTGTCATTGGTTGTTTTAAGGTTTAAGGCACTATTCGAAGAACGCCCTAAGGCATATCGTTAGGTACTTGTTGTCAAGTAGGATAAAATAAGTTATGAAACGATGATATTTTCAGTGGTCCTCAAAGGAGAGATTAAGGAAAATTTAATGACGTAAAAAAATACTGTGGCCTGCACACTTTTTGAAATGTCATGGTCAATAAACATGACGTTGGATAACCCTTGACCGGGGGGTTGTTTCTCACGTGCTATTATTGGGATCGAACCCAGACCTTTCGCTTCATAATACAATACTCTATGAACTAAGCTGTAGCCGACATAGTTATCAAAGCAATGTACGATTCATTGGAGAACGGGTTATGTAAGCTTGCTGAATGCATGCATGATATGCACATAGTACACCTTTTGGTATTATTGGTATTGCTATAAAGAACCTTTTTGGTTTTTCCTTTTAATTTGGAGAGGCTTTTGATGTTACTTTTCCTGTTAATCCAATAATTTATTCAATAATATAATAATATTTCAAATAAATAAATGGCTAGCAAAAAAGGTTACTTCTTAAGACTTTGCTCTCAAAATGCCATAGCTTAGCAGAATTTACAATAGAATAATCCATTCTAAGACTTATTTTCTGGTTTGGTTTTGGTGAAATAATTCTTAACATTCTTTTTTTTCGTTTTTGTGACAACCCGACACATTTACTCTCACACCCCTCTTCAAAACAGATTGTAACCGCATAGGCGTAGCTCCCGTTGAATCCAGTTCAGTTTTCTTCTAAATCTTCTAATTTCGGTCACAGTAACCGTGCTGTATACTATTGAATGCTTACCTGGGATCAATGTAACTGTAAGACCCTCTTCGGGTGCCATCGGCATCGCTTTCTTCGTGAAAATCGGTACCGTCTTCTTGCTTGTAGGCAGAGCCGAAAGCGCCTTGGCCGTTAAGGTATCTGGCGTCACTCAGGATAGCAGCGTTCTGCGAATTACCGCGGTACTGCTGCGCCTGGCACAAGGCTGCTAGCGCAAAAAGGAAAACCTGCACACAAAAAATACGTAAGCTACTGTAAATATATAAATGTTCACTAAGAATAGAGAAATTTCCCGATTTTTTATGTCTTCAGCAGCCCCAGCATGTGCACAAGGGGTATTAAAAATGTATACAAATAAAAATTTTAATGAAATTGCCCCACCGTTCCCATTTCTAAGAGTCCTCTAACAATTCCTACTTAATGTTAGGAAGAATTAAAATAGAAACTTGTTTAAAACGGTCAGTCTGTTCATTGGTATAAAAAAAAAAAAAAAAAAAAAAAAAAATTGCTTTAAGTCCTCTTAAACTTACGCAGATAGTGTACATGATATAGAGCTGCAGTTTTAAGATATGAAATTGTAATGTAAAATGCATGCAATACTCCCGACATCACGGATCAAACCGTTAAAAAAATTGTTGAAAAAAGATTGTTCTGCTAAGGTGGCTATTCCACTGGTCAATATTCCGTCATTTGTGCATCAATAATTGATGAGATGATGTAGAGTAAAGAAAAAATCTCATCAATTATTGAAGAAAAATTGACAAGTGGAATAGCCGCCTAATGAAATGTAACCCATTGGGAGTCATTGAGACGTCACCGTGGTGTGACTTCCCTACCAAAGTGTCTCTTCTTCATTGCTACTGACTACCTTCTTGTATTGGTAAAGGTGTAGAGTTCTTCTCAGGGGAGTTGCTATATTCGAGCGCGCCTAAAAATGTATTTTGAATCTTGGGGCCACTTGGTGCGATTTTTCAATGGCTGGTCGTAGGGGAAGGAGGGAGGAGGGCCCCCAGAAATTAAAAATATATTTATGGCGGCCAGTAAATGTACTATCTCTCCTATATAGAGGTAAAGGATTTACAATCAAATGTTTGACTATTATTATTGTTGCTCGACAAGTTCTATCGTATAAAGTGATGCCTTCCTCATTCCAAACCGACTTCCCTAGTCTGATTAGGTATTGTGCCTACTAAATGGTCAATTAGAGATAATGGTTCTTAATTGATGAAGATATTATAATGATTTTTGAATTATTATTTGGTACTTACAAGCCTGTGCATGGTGTAGACTGGTGTATCCTGAGGAGTGTAACTGAGTACTGTGCCCCACCCCGCCACACACTTATATATATAAGATCCTTTGGGCGAGGTCAGGAAAACGCTAGAGCTTCGCGAGGTCTTCTGCTTCTTCGCTTCCCTGTTCCCATGCACAGACCCGTAGTTTTGAGCCAAAATCAAATTATAGCGGCAATATACCCCTGGTGTTCAGTGCCGGATTAACCCATAGGCACTTGGGGCACAGGCCCATGGCCCCCACAAAAATGCCTAAAATGCCGGTCCCCACCAACGAGTTTTTTATTTTTTATTTGAAATACTAATACAAAGACATTGTTCGGGAAATGAGAGGGGATTTATGAATTTTGGAGGAGTTTGCACCCACGGCCCCCACAAAAATGCCTAAAATGCCGGTCCCCACCAACGAGATTTTTATTTTTTATTTTTTTATTTGAAATACTAATACAAAGACATTGTTCGGGAAATGAGAGAGGATTTATGAATTTTGGAGGAGTTTGCACCCACGGCCCCCACATATCTTGTACACCCCCCCCCCCCGGGCTTAATCCGGCACTGCTGGTGTTATTGGTTCACTGTATGAGAGAAAAGCATGACGTCATGGCTCTTATTGGTCCAGTTGACAGAGAACTGGAGTATGCGTTGGAAGGTTGAGGTACGAGACTTGAATTAAAAGGCAAAATATTCCCCGGTAGGAGAGAAACGCGGCTGCCGGGTATTTCGCTGACCACAACATCCGAAATCCCGATCCTCAATGGAAAGTCGTGTCATGGTCGTGTAATGGGTTTTTCAGATATCCTGTTTATCATTCGTAGTCACCAGTTAGTTTTTCATGTAATATTTTGTTATTTACATTGTTTTGCCCAGTGATATACGTCCTCTACCCGTAAGGCCGTAAACTGTAAACACTATTTGCAATGAATACAAGGCGAGTCAGATAATTTTTCTAGGTTATTCGGAGATTTTCGGTAGGGAAAAAAAATTTAATGTACTTAAGACTTAGTCAGAATTAAAGTTTCTGTGGAAGGTTTAGTTGAAGAATAGGCTTATTTGAAAGGGAAGTTTCTGGGTGGGTTTAGCTGGTTTCTCGGTATTTTCAAATGTATAAACATAACTATGCGCTCCTTTAATGACCTTCCCTTTGACGGATTAATTATCAATTCGCAACTTGTCCTTAACATTTTTGCACTGCTATATTTTTCAGTGTATCGTAAATATTAGCGTAGACCCAGCCGCCTAGGTATATTTCCATGCATCCACCCTAATTGTGCGGTTCATTATTTCATTTGATTTGATCATTAACAAGTAGGTAATTTAAGTACCGCAACTGTTGTTGGATTTTAACATTAGTTCCAAAGTGGAATTAGTTAAGAGCAAATCGGAGGACCCCACTACGCGTTTTTTGTACACAGTCGATTTTCACAGGATATATTGATCGTAGAGCCGTCAAAAATATTCTTTAGAAGAAATGTCCCCCTCCATTGCGATGTGTGACATGTGACCTTCACTAGTACCAATGAGGTTCTGTAGGGACAGTTTTGGTCACTAGGTTCGCTGACGACAAACCGATATCCATATTATTCAAAATGGCCGCCGTTTGCATGTGAAAACTAAGCTCTTAGCATCTAATTAATTCTTTTAATATTTTTTATAATATTTTTACTATGCCTGAACCTTATTTCGCTGCATATAATTTAATATATGTATTCTCCATGATTTATAGAAAAATATCACTTTAAAATAATACGTAATTAAAAATCAATTTAAAATAGTATTGAGGCTTATGGAAAAATCAACGCTTTGATATCATTGCTACTGGTGCTGCCATATACAAAATGACGTCACAAATGAACCTCATTGACAAGAATTCATAAACTCTTTCCTTCACCCTCCCACCCCAATCGTTTTTTGTACCAATCGAATTGAATAATTGTGTTAGAAAGAGGTACATAAAAAATGTCTTTTCAGTTCTACTATTGCATGATATTTCATTCAATATTTGATTCCTACACTTGAATTGCTGCATAAATGCCCTTAAACATGTATCGCAACTAAGGTCAGTCGAAATATCCTGCGATGACCTCACTTGGCAAATATGAATCCTTTCACCATACATCATGAACCAGGCCCGTAACC
Organism: Psococerastis gibbosa; assembly: GCA_963971405.1. Taxonomy (NCBI): domain Eukaryota; kingdom Metazoa; phylum Arthropoda; class Insecta; order Psocodea; family Psocidae; genus Psococerastis; species Psococerastis gibbosa. Next base: position 26,977,186 of record OZ020488.1, on the reverse strand, counting down.
AAGCCGGGGTGACTGCAGCCCCCCCCCCCCTGGTTATGACTTTACACCAGATAGAATTGCACTTTCCAGACGTGCGACATACCGCTACATACTATAGGGTCGCAGCCCTTCCTGAAATAAAATCCTGGTTACCAGCCATCACCCACTCCGAAGGGCTTTTCGCTGCTCAGTCTTCATATGGACGACATTGCTATTTTCCGATCGTAGCCCAACAGCAACCCCATCAAGGCTAGACGCGGTACCATGCCTGTACAATAAATTGCATCACAGTGCACAACCCGCTCCTTATACTGCAATAACATTGACCAAGCTCACCGTGTAGGCAATTGTGAGTTAATCGTCAGGGGTTCAAGTTCAATGCCGAGGTTCCCTCAACGTCATACTACGACTACAATATTATACAATATAATATACCTATAATTTTCATTAGCTAATGTCACCCACACGGAAGTATAGTATATTTTCTGTGCCGAAAACCTAGATAAGATGTACGAGTTTATTAAAAATAATTCAGAATCCGCTGAGTACTTGCTATGCTGCCATATATAGGGCCTATCATGGTTGCCTATATTACTAATAATAAGGTATTAAAGCATAAAATATGATCTGTTCAATCTGTGAAAATTGTCAAAAAGAAAGTATCAAGGACAAAAGATACATCATGGCACACAGATTTCATTAACTTACCGGTAGCGTATTTTGACATTTTTGACAGACAAGACAGTTAGGTAAAGTAATGTAAATCTTAATTACATGAAAATGTATATAATGTTGGTTTTAGTGGTTCAGAGGGGCGCCGTTAGGAATTTCCCGTGATGGGCCCCTCAATGTAAGAGCCCAGAGACAGTGGCGTGGCCAGAATTTCTTTTTGGGGGGTCCAGTTTTCATGCAAAATCAATACACGTACATAAAGTTTGCCCGTTTACGATAGGTTTTCGAATGGGGTGATGTTTCATTTGGCGCTCCCCCCCCCCCGTATTTTCGCAAAATAGGAGAAAAATAGGAAAGCCGTCCTCATAGACGTACATATCTTCTAATTAGGGACATGATCTTAATTTCCCCACCCGAGGGGTCGGTGGGCTGAACGGGGGCCCGGGAGTCTCCGCCGGGGAAGGTTTTTGAAAAAAACATAGGCCTGAAATTGTGGAGTTTTTCACATTTTGATGTATATACGTCCTATAACCTATACAAATAATGTTTATGTTTAGGTTTTACAGCCAAAGAATAATAGACCTACTGCAAGAAAGGGGGGCCCGGGGGAATTATTTTGAAAAAGAATAGGCCGAATATAGTGGAATTTAAGCACTTTGAAAGCAGTTATGCTCATATTTTACATGAAGAATAATACAGCTAACAAGGGGAGAATGTTTTTTAAAAGATAGAAAAGATAGACCTGAAATAGTTTGTCGGCAAAAAAATTTTGATTTTGCAGACGATAACATTATTAAACAAACCGGAAACAGGGGGACCGGGGGCTCTCCGGGGAATTTTTTTTAAAATAAATATCTGAAAAATTTTGTTTTGCTAAAAAAAAATGTCTTGGGGGGGGTCCGGGCCCCGCTAACCCCCCCCCCCCCCCCCCCTTGGCTACGTCACTGCCCAGAGCCGGATGTTAACTCTTGTGACCAAGATCAGTTAGATCACTATTTATTGTTCGGCCGAGACGTCTCGGTCCTAGTCGCGAAAGGTCGTCGTGATCTATAACCTTGAGCCTTACTAAATTTTAATTTTTCTACCTAAAAAAATGCAATATAGACTGGTAGTGTATCAATCATCCGGACTGTTTTAAGATTTGTCTGATTTTATAGTGCCTGAATAGTTGCAATACTATACTACAGTGCGTGCTCCTATATAGTTCCTTGCATATGCTAGCTCTTGCATAGGCTAGCTCTTTTTGCCATTATAACTAATTAACTAACGTTGACTTCTTGAGAAATTCCTCCCCCCCCCCCCATTTAAAATATCAGAAGTTAGATAAAAGAACAATGTGCACAATTTCATAATTGAAAATATAGTTGGAAATCAGGACAAGGACTGAATCTATAAAAACAACAATAAAATATAGAACAATTTGAGTTTACTATCTAGTTGCTGTACAGACTAATTGTTAAAAGTCTGTTTATGATTTTGGGGTGTAGTCGACACAGTCTGTGCTATTCGAATGGCACAAAGGCTTGTATGTATCTGCAACCCTTGCTCCAGAGCGGACAGTGACCTCACTATGCCTGTGATGAAGACGGTAGGTCGTCAGGCAGCCACCACACCACGTGTATTCGTGCGTGGTATGTGGGTTCTAGGCCACTTCCTGTCCAATGCCGGGTGTTTGGGTGTGGTCTCATCGTCTCAAGTCTTCCAACTCTTCAGTCTAGGTTTCATGTCTCACTCAATGTCTGTGCTGATGTTATTAAGTGAAATAAAGATAGCATTCTTACCCGGCCACGATAGGATGACATTCGGAATATAAAAAATCGAATAAACTTGGTGTTCCACTTATGGAAGTTTTCGAATAAACAAAGTGTTCCAAATGTCTTCCTAGTTCCTATAGGGGTCGGGTAGTAGAGTCTATGGTAGTAGATACTTATACCATAGAATAATAAGAAGGCATCGTTATTAAAATTAAGGAACGTGTTGCGGGAGCCATCAGCTATAAAAAGAGAACCACAACCATACGTTAACATTATTTTTTTTTATCAATTTTATTAAAGCTATCACTTTTTATAATAATTCAATACATTATTATTTAGCATAATATAGCCTATTTATAATTTTATTTTTATTACCGTAAGTTGTTTAAAAAAATTACTATCCCCTACTTATTAAACTTCTTATGTTATCATAGCTTTCTCATTGAATATATATCACTAGTATTATATATTCAATGACTTTATGTAGCCGCCATTGAACATTTCGAATGTTTAGTCCTAAAAGGGACTTAGGCAACAAAGGCAGATATTTTTCAAGTTTTGAGCTGAAGTACAGCATTGCACTCACATTATGAATTTTTTCTCTATTAAATAAAAGCCATCAGCAGGCATAACACAATGCACCAATTTTACTTATTCCAGGGGGGTTAAAAACTTGAACAGAAAAGAAATGAGAATGCAAATTTTCATACGAAATTGACAAAAAACTACGAGTTTCCAATACAAAGTAAATAGGTCTAGTTACCGACCCAGAGGGTCAACTTTTATGATTTATTATAATCACGAATGCCACTTTAAATTCATTAGGCGGGGTTTCCACATACGTCAATGGTCAATGGTAAGTATGGTTTTGACGTGGTAGCAGACATTTTTAGTATGTCTTTAATGTCCGCTAAAACGTCAATACCACATTTATCATTGACCATTGACGTATGTGGAAACACCGCCTTAAGAAAAAATCATGCCTGCCACTCAAGGGCGGATCCAGCGGAAAATATAGAGGGGGGGGGGGTCACAAGTTTTTGTAAATTTGAAAAATATTTGTTTTGTTGAAACGTTGAGTTTTATTCAAAATAATTTACTAGGTATAAATAAATAAATATCGACTTTTTTTTGTTCTATTACTAAGCCAACCTAGCGGAGTTAGGGCTATAAGCCCTCTCTTAAACTCAACTAGGAGAATCCGGGACCTCCTGCATTACATACCCTCCGAAGCATGGCCAGAAAATATAGCAAGTGTGGGACTCGAACCAACTACCTTTCGGGTGAAAGTTGGAGTCCGTTCCACTACTCTACATGTCCTGAGGAGTGAGGTATCATATAAATTTACTCATTTAGGGGGTCATGACCACCTGACCCCCCGTGGATCCACCATTGCTGCCACTTCATTCAAAACAAAGTCTTATTATATTCGGAGACTAGGCCTATTATTATTCGACCGAGTAGGAAGCAATCAAAGCTTCTCTCTGAGCCACCAAAATGCAGCCTCGGGGGGACTGATTGCAGGCAGGAGCATGATCTAGATTATGCAGTGACCACTTCCGTGCTAACTTACATCAAATCTGTCCTTGCGGTGACTAATCAGTGTCGTACATACCTTTGGCAACTGTCAGTAGCGGCTAAGGTCAACTACTAATGAAGTCCAGTAATACTCCTGATAAAATTTAGTTCTGCAATTTAATCTACATGCTTGTGAATAGTTTGCGTTTGTTGAAAGCCAGGCGAAGAAAAACTACAACCCTAAAATTAAAATGTCCCATTTACCCGAAACCTGTGAATTGGCTTTCTCAATAGCAAAGGAATTAGCCAAAAATTCTTTGAATGTTTTTCCTTCAATTATTTGCCAAATGGGTACGGTACTCCTGTATTGTGTAGTGCGGGGAGCGCCGTACCTGTTAATTGCTGAGTTCGAAACTTGGTGTAGGCTACTTGCCAAGTCCATGTAATAGTTTCTCCAGTGACTTCGTGGAAGTTATACATTACAAATAAATTTTTTTTCCAATTTCCAATTTATACGTAGTATAAGGAAAGCTTTGTGATGGTCGAAATTTTCGATTCCGAGATTTCAAAGGATTTACACGTTTTGAGATATCAGGAACCCAAAAAAGGTGTTTTTTACGAAATGTCTGTCTGTCGCTCTGTCTGTCGCTCTGTCTGTCTGTGCGTCGATTTCCGGGCAAACTACTCCGTCGATTTTGATTAAATTCAACATGTAGGTTTACAAAAATCATACTACATACATCATGCTAACTCAATCTGACTGTCTTTTCCTGCTGTAACCATACCATTGGTCATGGCTTCATGGACATGGCAAAATCAAACCACATGAGAATTTTTCTCTGAATAATCCAAATTATGGCTACATTCAGAAGCTCGTATTCTCTAACATGATGCTTTACAGGGGCTATGTAATCCTGTCCCACTGCAGCAATGGAGATAGTACTGGACTTCCCACCCCTCCATGTTGAAGTGGAAACTTCAGCAGAAATGGCATTACTAGGAGTGGAAGGGCAATTAAGAGCGACTCAGCCTCTCTGACTACGTCTGACCACTGCCTGGATATGCCAAGCGATAGAATCCATCCAAAATACTGTTTTAGGAGGGAATTCGAAACTATATTAGGGACAATGAAAGAATGCTGCGAATCAGCAGGAATTCTCAATAGTCACACAATCAAGTGGTTTACTGATGGCTCTAGGCTAGGAAGTACCAAACCAAGAACAGGCCTTGGCGTCTTTGGTCCTGGGGTTAAATATCTGGAGTCTCTTAGGGAGACAACTATAGTCTTGCAGATTCTGCAATGAACCTGCGATGCGATGCGATGCAATCGCACGAAGAAGAGCAGCATGATCGGAAAGCTTGCAGTTACATGTAAAAGACCTACCACTTCTGAATCCCCTCAAGATCCTGGCTCTCGTGAGGGAGATAGGCCTCGAGAAAGTGATGTAGAAGTGACGTAGATACTTTGTTGTAGGGGGCACAATAGGCCAATAGGCTTAAGTGCACACAGGTAACACCTGTACCCCAATTTATAAAAAAAAAAAAAAAAAAAATGCTAACTCAATTTGGGGGGGGGGGGGGGTGGTTTATTTTCAAAAAAACTCATAAAAAACGTCTAAAAAAATTATTTCTCGAAAACAGCTCCAACGATTTCTTTTAAATTCACATATATTGTAGTTGTTATTAATGTTGACAAAATGCGGGGCGTCGCTTGCCCCTTAATAGTTTGTCTCTGGGGGTAAAAAAATAACACAATTTTAATGAAAAATGACTAAAAAATAATTTTTCTTCGAAACCTTTCTATCGATGATTTCTACCTTCAGGTATGTTTTAGGCATTAAATTGAGTAACGAAACTGGACATGGTTGCTTTCCCAAAAACTATTTGGTTTTGCACAAAAAATTATTTTTTGAAAAAATGATAGAACATTCGCGCTCAAATGCATTGCGCGCCCTGCCATTATTGCTGAGTGGTAATTTGTTGGTCTGACCTATCTAGAATTTACCTCACCTCCAGTGACGTCAGGTGGACAACCTCCCCCCCCCCCTCCCGAGATGCCTGAAATTTTACTGTAGGAAAATTATTTACCATAAAATTACTAATTTTCTCTAGCTACTACTTGATAAATCGGAAATCATGTTCGAGTAAACTCGGACCGGTTCTTAAAATAACTGTGCACTCATTCCAATAACTATTATATTGTGACAGCTGTTTCAATAAAATTAAAAATTAAAGTAGGCTAATAAAATAACTTGTTTGATGATACTGTTCACCACCGAAACAGATGTCAAATTAATGTTATTAGTAGAATTAGGGCAAAGTTATTTTATTATTAGGGGGATGCATCTGCCTATTGAGACGGCGACCAATGTTCGAAATGTTATATATAATACTAGTATATATATATGTATATGTATGTATATGTATGAATGTATGTTGTATGTATATCGATAATGGTAAATAACACTTTTTACGGCAAATCAACGATATCATAATGGCGTCCGGTCAAAGTGAAAATAATTTGAAACTTAAATAAAAGTTCATAGTCGTCATTGTGATTCGAAAATTGGAACAAAAGAGTGTTTTGTGTGTTGATGTTGTGGTTGGGAAAATAATAAAGTGTTTTTTATTTTTTACAAGCGTGGCTTGGGACCGCAGCGCGGCCCCGCCCCCTTGCGCCTGCGGTGGGCGGCAGCTCGACCCTTCGGGGCCTCGCATTAATGTGGTTCCATTGAGCATTACGCAGCTCGCTCCTTCGGGGCTCGCATGACACAACTTCAATTTCCAGAATTTTCTAATTTACCGCGCATTTTTTTAAATTTTTTCTGTCATAAGAACCTTCTCCTGAAAATAACAAACACACAACAAAAAAATTGTGAAATCGTTCCAGCCGTTCACGCGTGATGGCGTGACCAAGGGAAATAGGGATTCATTTTTATATATAGAGATTACATGTATAGCTTAGAGAACTAAAGGAAGAGCGGAGTCTGGTTTTGCTTGGAATCTCCCTACTCCTGATTGGCCAGAGCCGAACGGGACTTTTTTTTATTTACTTGTACCTGCCAAGTACACGATTATATGTCACTTGCCCGTAATAGCCATGTAGTAGGAATCAGCCTTAACAAGAATAAGAGTCAGTGCAGAATTGCAAGCAATGTAATCGTTTATTTAGTTGTGTTACTTTCCGATGCCCCGTTTTGAGACAAATTTTAATGGTCACATTGACTATTCTTCATAGTCTCGGTCGTGGCCTGTTGATGATAGATTGATGACATTGATAAATTGATAAAATATAGGAAAACTTGTACGGGTTCACTCGTACCCGTTCTCTTGAAGGATATCCGACAGAATCCATCGCATAGAGTGTTACAAGCTGCGTAGTAGTAGTAGTAGTAGTAGTAGTAGTAGTAGTCTTGTAGGCTAACTGACCGTTTTTAAGTTACGGCACTCGCTTGCATTCATCCAGCGGGATTAGCAATAGCGCCTGTGCTGAAAACATGCATCCCTCCTCTCCATCCATCTGTTGGCTTTGATGGTCGCAACTCTGAACTGTCAGTAAGCTCGTTGGAAAGTTTATAGGACTTAATATTTTACATGGGCTGGTATGACCCGCTCATAATCTGTTATCTACTGATGTACGGTAAAAGGGCGATACTGTGACACTTGGGTTGATTTTGGCAGCCACTAATAAACTACCTCAGAGAAAAACAGCGAGGCAGTGGAGTGAAAAATCAAGGGTTGTTTTGCACTCAGATGCCCGATGTTATTTCAAATGTCGGCAGTGCTATATTTTATCTTATTCTTATAGAAAAAGGATGGACAATGGCGCCTGGTCAAAAATCAGCTTCTGCCATGCTGGTAGCCACTAAACTGTCTAAACTGCGAACCTCAGAGAAAAACCCCGAGGCAGTGGAGTGAAAAATCAAGGGATGTTTTGCACTCAGATGCCCGACGTTAATTCAAATGTCGGCAGTGCTATATTTTATCTTATTCTTATAAAAAAAGGATGGACAATGGCGCCTGGTCAAAAATCAGCTTCTGCCATGCTGGTAGCCACTAAATTATCTAAACTACGAACCTCAGAGAAAAACACCGAGGCAGTGGAGTGAAAAATCAAGGGTTGTTTTGCACTCAGATGCCCGATGTTATTTCAAATGACGGCAGAGCTATGTATCTTATTTTTAAGGAAAAAGGATGCGGACTGGTCGCCTGGTCAAAAATCAGCTTCTGCCATTGGACACAAAATCCACCCTATTAGGCTACTCCTCAGCCGCGAAATCCCAAATGACATCAGGTCTTTTATTTTTGCCTCTCTTCTCCTTCATGTATCTTCAGCGTTAACGTCAGGATTATACAGTGCAAATGCTGATAATACGATAAAATACGATAAAACGATAATACCATCCGGACGTTTTTCGATAAATGCTTCGAACGGACGGGGACGCGTTCATCTGGCAAATTGATTTTTCAGTTCAGGTAGACTACAGGCTCTACCTACAACGTTCAATCCAAAATATTGAAGGCTGCAGGTTTATACTCAAGTTAAAAAGAGATCTGCGGAGTTTCTTGTAATGCTAACGTTGTCCTCAAAGAAAGAAAACTATATAGCCTCACTCTCTGAAATTTTAATTTTATGGTGAGCAATGTGGTTTCGACAGAATAAGACGTAAATAATAATATAATGTAAACATATAAAAATAATAATAATAAATAAGAAGAAGTAAAAGGGACGGGCCATGATAAGAAACGATTTCACAAAAATCCACACCCTGTATAGTCAGCGCCGCTCACTTCAGAAAATGGGTTGATTGGCCAAATCATGTGCTCCCCAGTCCCCAGTACCATCTCTTATATAAACAGATTATCTCGTGTTAGAGGGAAATTCTGTGTATAGTATGTGCATTCCGGGTGACCAATCTAGCCCCCTGATTATACATCCAGCTGCAAACCAAAATGATCGAAAAAATCTATCCACCTGCAGACCAAAATGATCGAAAAAATACATGAGTTATGTATATTTCTCGCATTGGAACCAAAATAACTGACTAATGTCCTGTCCACTAAGACACCTACTAATACAATAGTAGTAGTAGTTAGAGGAAAAACTATATCATATTAAATGTTGTAGGCTGAATTTCATGACATTTCTAACCCATAGGCAGCATCAGGGGCGTAAAGTTGGGGGGTGGGGGGGGGGCACGGTCCCTCCCCCCAGCTCCTTTTGGGGGGGGGGCTTGCCCCCCCCCCTCCAGCCTCAAGCAATGTAAGACGTAGTTCATACTTCATGGTCCCCTTTGCAGCAATATGAATGTAAGCATTCCTTTTTTAGCTTTGTAAAATCTACAGCTATACTTTATAACTATTAAAATGCGTAAAAAACCCACTATTTTGCTCTTATATATTTTCAATTTTTCCTTATCCTGCCGTCATAAGGTCTACTTAGTTTTGCCCCCGCCATTATTCTAAAACTTTACGCCTCTGGGCAGCATAGGAACTCTTTCTCAGTTTTACAGTCATTGGGGACCCGGGCCCAAGGGTGACGCCAGGGAGGGGCAGGGGGCCGTTGCCCCCCCCCCCCCGCCCCCCAGACCATCCACTCCCCCCCTAGAGCCTACTACTGCTCTACTATTACATGCTAAGATGACTTTTAAGGGGGTGGGGACCTACCTCCTGCCCCCCCCCCCCCCGAATGAAATCCTGGCGTCCCCCTTTCCCGAGCCGATGACTGCTCCTTAAAATTTAAGTGACGCTTATCTTCGTAACTCTTTGTCGATAGTAAAAAAAAACTCAAGTATTACTAAAAAAAATCTTTTCTGATTTCCATTATTATTATTGAATCGGCTGACGCAGTTAGCTTATTCTAGCCGATTCAATAAAAACAAAATAGGCCTAAGCGTTACTTAAATGTTAAGTGTTAATGTCAACTTTTAATTTTAAAAAAATTATGAAAAAAATTAAAAATTGCGTCCTATTTATTTTAGTTCGTCTCTGTTTGTTTTGTATATGGGTGTAATGGTAATAATTCTTTGTGTGCAAAGAGAGGCAGTCATATACAAATTAATGGATACATATCATCCCTCTACCATCAATATCATGTGGTATGGTCACATTAAGACGAAAACCAGATATTTTACTCTTATGGTAAGTGACAGAGAGAGAGAAAGAAAGAAAGAAATTTTTAAATTCAATTAACACCAAAAAAAAACAAAATATAACTCTGTATCCCTCAAATTAGTAATAAGAATAAAAAAATCACATACAGTACATAGGTAATGAGATAGTGGCCTTCCCCTAATAAAACCATTTGGTTGAGCATTAGGGGAGTGACGTAATACATATGTAACAGGAGGATTAATGAGCAGCTTATAGTTAAAATAATATATTACTTATATTGTTATGTACATTAATAGCTTTTTCTAAATAAAGAACCGGTCCGAGTTTACTCGAACATGCTTTCAAATTTATCAAAATTAGTAGATAGAGAGAATGAGTAATTTCATGGTAAATAATTTTCCTATGGTTAAATTTCCGATATCTCGGGGGGGGGGGGGGGTTGTCCATCTAACGTCACTGATGGAGGTGAGGTAAATTCTAGATAGGTCAGACCAACACATTACCACACAGCAATAATGGCATAGCACGCAATGCATTTGAGCGTGAATTTTCATTTTTTCAAAAAAACATTTTTTTGCACAAAACCAAATAGTTTTTGGGAAAGTAACCTGTCCCGTTTTGTTACTCAATTTAACACCTAAAACATGCCAGAAGGTTTCGCAGAAAAATTATTTTTTAGTCATTTTTCATTAACATTTAGTTATTTTTTTTACCCCCAGAAGCAAACTACCAAGGGGGAAGCGACCCCCCACATTTTGTCAACATTAATAGCAACTACAATATATGCGAATTTAAAAGAAATCGTTAGGGCCGCTTTTGAGGAATAATTTTTTTAGACTTTCTTGGAGTTTTTGGAGAATAAAACCCCCCCAAATTGAGTTAGCCCAAAATAAAATAAAAAGATCTCGAGGTATGATTTTTGTGAACCTACATATGCCGAATTTCATCACAATCGACCGAGTAGTTTGTTCGGAAATCAATGAACAGACAGACAGACAGAGCGACAGACTTTTCGTAAAAACCACTTTTTTTTTGGTTCCTGGGACTTCAAAACTTGTAATTCCGTTGAAATCTCGGAATCGAAAGTTTGGATCGTCACAAAGCTTTCCTTACTTATACTACGTATAAATTGGAAAGTAAAAATAAATAAATAAAAGTAGGAAAACGAAATTTAATTAATTTTAACATTTTTTGTTTTAATATAAGTCTGATGCATGGTAATGGATTAATGAGGGAGAGAGAGCCCCCGGGCCCCGGATGGTCTAAGTTTTGAAATTCAGACATCTTTTGTATAAGTAGTTTATCAACTTTGTTTACAAAATATCCGCATACACAAACATGTGTTTAACTATACCTCCCGGCTCCAGGGAACCACATTGTACGGTGGGTTTCCTATTAACTGCATCAGTACGCACCTATGACCCTTCTTCGCAGAATACGGTAGTTGATGGGTTGATGAGCAGTCAATAAGTCGAAATTTACAATCCCACACATGAGTCCCCATCAAAATAAGACATGGCCCTTTGACAACCAGTTAATAGGCACTCCTTTCAGACCTACCTCACACGACGTGACTGTTATGAATCTAGGGTTTTAAAATGTAGTGGCTAAGTGCACGGCAATGAAAAAGAAGAGATCCATTAGTGGCAAAAACTCTTACCTGGATGTGCTGCGCAGAAAATTGACACCCCAAAATTAAATACTTTTCAATAACTCAGCAAGTTTGCAAAGTGAGAACGGGCCTATACCTACATAATAACACATTTTAAATGCGTATAGAGATATACGAGTATAGGATATTGTGCCTGCCTTATTGTTAACTATTGCAAAGTAAAAATGACTTACAGAGTGGAAAATAATCTAGTCTACTGTAATGCATGTCAGCAGGCGCGGATCAACGGGGGGGGGGGGGGGGCTATGGGGGCTATAGCCCCCCCCCCCCCCATTAAGTTCCTCAAAATGCGTAAAACCCCACTATTTCAGTCCTATTTTTCACAAATTATTTCCCGGTGGAGACCCCTTGTGCTTAATTGTATTAATTCCCTATAATATAGAAACCTTATTGCTCTGATAATGCGTAAAACCCCGATATTTCAGCGATATTTTTGAAAAATTTCCACTTAGCCCCCTCCTTGGTCTCATTTAGATCTGCGCCTGCATGTCGGGTAACCAAATGTTTAGTTTTTGACGAAATTAGTGAATGTCTCGATCCACGGTTATAAACATCTAAGAATAAGTAGTCTTTGGAAGCCCTATAACCTACATACAAAATAGTATAAAATACAAACTGTCTCGAGACGCAGAATATTAACCCTGCGGACATACTGCTATTCTTTGAAATCTGTTTAACCTAACCAAAATTAGAGGATATAGAAAAAACTGGGCTTGGCGGGATTCGAACCCACGATCTACGCCTAACAGGGGCGTCGTCTTAACCGCTGGACCACATCCTCTAATTTCTGTTATAACGAGGAGGTTACCTCTTCAACCAAAGTTAATTTATTGTCAGTGTTATTCGTACATACTAGGTATATAAAACTACAGTGTACTGTACTTTATTGTATACAACCTGCAACGATATTGATTTTTTTTTTTTTTTTTTTTTTTTTGCGATAACGCTGTTATGACACTATAGGACATACATATTTCAAAATATTTTTGAAACAAGGCGGTGTATTTTCCACCAAACTAATTATTTTCTTGTTCCACAGCCTCAACGATATGAAAATAGTCCGTAAGTCAGATGAAAAATTCATAAATGTTATGTTACAAGCTTCTGCATGAACTAATAATTTTCTCACCTCACCTATTATTACTTACTTCACAAACCCCGGACAATGTGCATTAAACCAAATTTATAGAATATGGGTAAATCAGTAGGGAAAATAGACAGTTTGAGACCAAACTTGCATTTTTTAAGAATTTTTCATATTTTTTATTTATTTTTTAATTTAAACTTATTGTAGGGCCTATTCGCTATTTATTTGAACAAAACCCAATAGGTCGCTTGTGCCTTGATATAGTTTAGTAGTAGTAAGTAGTGTTCGTCGGGTTAATAACGACTTAGGCCTCATTTTTGGGCCCATAGAACGACCCCGACTTGACTGTCCTATGCCCCAGCCCATAGGACAGTGGACCTCCTGATTATAGTGGATTCCGAACCACTTGGGAAACACAGTGAAGTCACATGATTAGTTCGGAGGTGACCAGGACAAGTCCTACCATGTTTCCCTACCGGCGCTGTGCACATGACCAAGTTATCTGCAGCTTTGAACCTGCTCTGGTCCGCTGGATTCAACTTGGTATGGCGGCCGGCTCTTGATATAGTTTGATCCGGCGGCAAAAAAAAAAAAAAAAACAATTTTCATGAAAATGACTAAAAAATTATTTTTCTGCGGAACCTTTCTGTCGATGCTTTCTGGTATATTTTAGGTGCTAAATAGAATAACTAAACCGAACAGGTTGATATTGAATGAAAGATTACTTTTTGGAGAAATTATGGATAATTCATGCCCCTGTGTTGTGTTGTGTTATGTAGGTCCGCCCGTTCTAGACTATATGCAATCTTCCCATCAATATCAATTGAGTACTTTTGGATAAGGAAAGTCGGGACAATCGCAATTTACCCTGGGTACATTACCAGCATATTATCTATCTCGGTACCTTTACTAATTGATAAATTAAAGATTTTTTTTGTGGGGGGTCCAGTTTTCATGCAACATCAATACATAATGTTTGCCCGTTTACGATAGGTTTTCGAACCGGGTACTGTTTCATTTGGCCCTCCCCTCCCCCCCGTATTTTCGTAAAATAGTAGAAAAATAGGGGAAAGCCGTTCTCATGGACGTACGCATCTCCTAATTAGGGGCTCCCCCGGGGAAGGTTTCTTGAAAACATAGGCCTAAAATTGTGGAGTTTTACACAATTTGGATGTATATACTGTACCTCTTCTATTATAATAGGTTAAACCTATTCTAATAATGTATAGGTTTTACAACCGAAAAACAGTAGACCAACTGCAAGAAAGGGGGGCCCGGGGGTCTCCCCGGGGGAATTAGTTTGAAAAGGAATAGGCCCAAAATAGTGGAATTTACGCACTTTGAAAGCAATTATGCTCATAATTTACATATGAAGAATATTACAGCTATCAAGAGGGGCCCGGGGGCTACGTGGGGAATGTTTTTTAAAAGATTGGCCTGAAATAGTTTGTCGGCAAAAAAATTTTGATTTTGCAGACGATAACATTAACAAAACTGGAAACAGGGGGACCGGGGTCTCCCTGGGGAATTTTTTTGAATAAATATCTGAAAAATTTTCTGTTTTGCTAAATTTGGGGGGGGGGGTCCGGACCCCCTTAGCTACGCCACTGTGTACGGGTTCACTCGTACCTGTTGTTTTGAAATGGCTTAGCCAGGTTTGTACGGTTTGTATAGAGCTATAGTAGATTGCATGGGGCGGGAGATGTGTTTGCTACTATAGAACCTACTAAAAATACAAAATAGACGACCTTTATCGGTGGATTTTGTCTCAGAGTTTGATCAGGGTTGAGAAGTGGGTTAAATTTGTCGTCGGTACCTGTGTTGTGTCAACTTTGATGGCCTTATAAAGCAGCCGAATGACAACACCCAACAATTGTAGCTGAGTGACCGGCAGCTGCTCAACTCGAATTCCATACCACACCACAAACACCCTTGAATGCTAGTCGGTACCTACAGTAGGTAGTACTACGCCCAAATCAAGGAAAATCCACTGACTTATTAGGCCCACGTAGTATTAGTTATTATTTTACTCCTAGTCCTATTTAATTGTTTAGAGATGATGGGGGTGGGGGGAGGGGGGAATTTTATATAAATTAATTATTACATTAAGTGTATACATATTTTTGCAGCATTTCTTGATACATACAGTATATGTACAAAACACTGACATTAAATTAACTTTAGTTGAAGAGGTAACCTCCTCGTTATAACTGAAATTATGGGGTATAGAAAAAACTGGACTTGGCGGGATCTACGATCTACTCGTATATACCAGCGGTTAAGACCAAGTCAAGTCCACTTTTTTCTATATCTTCTAATTTCGGTTAAGTGTATTTATAAGTGTGTAGGCCTACCGTAATTTCTTATCATAAAGACCCTATACATATTTATGTGCGCATGCGTATAAAAAGCATGTAAATACGGCCTACAGCCTAGGGCCTAGACCATGCCAACGCAAATGAGGAGGGGTGTTTTTAGAAGGATCAACGTGGCGACGTAGCCTTAATTTAAATGGAAAGGCTTATAATACAATCCCGACTTTATTGTGAGAATTATGGCCACAAAAGAATCAGTAAAGTTACAAAGAGTTGTTACTTGAAGTTCTCATTGAGCCACTAGCAGTTCCCATACAGCAATATAATGTCGCGCTCCGCTGTTGGTCAAGTGGCGCATTGTGTGAAGCTGCATTGTGCACTGTTTACCGCAGCAATTGCACTCGAAAATGTAGCCTTTCCAGCCCATTACAGCTGGCTCTGCAGTTATTGTAATACAACCTCTTCAGTAATGTAACATCTTGCCTCCAGGTGCTGATGGGAACTGCTCCATAATATTGGGGTTAGCTTTTAAACTTTTACATGAATTTCAAAAGCAAGGCAACTTGTAGTCCAAAACCAAACAGAAGAAATATAAATCGGGTTCTGCGTTCTGAAGGATATTTGTTCCGAAAAACTTGGAAACCCCTTTCAAATGTGGCTACCTATATTTTTATAAATAGATATAACAAATTTCGTATCGCTTACTTCCCATTTCCAAATTTTGTTTGTTTGATTACATTTTGAATTGTTTACTATGCTTTCAATTTCTACACTTACCATACTTTAAATTTAATTTATATATTTGTACGTTTTTGGTCAATGAACCTTCGGGAGCGTCCCCAGAACAACCTACCAAAGTTGTATCATCTGATAAATGGTTTTGGAAATCCTAGGGAACAAACAGAAAATTGGATTTATTTTAAATACTATGTACATCCCTACTGTATATGTATTTATTGTGGATATTGGCACATTTAGAAGAGAGTTGTCTCATCCCCATAGCTGACGACGCTCATGCTCACGTAAAAATAATTGTATGAAAATAGAAAACCCCAAAACTCTGGCACTATGACCGCTCATCGGCTCAATATCTGTTTTGGCCGTGATTCGAGCTGAGCCAATCCAATTCCAATCTCATAGAATTAAGTTTGCAGGTTGACTGGTTAATTATAAAGGTGATATGGGATGGGCCGAAAAGGTTCCTAAAAGATGGTATTTGTACGGTTGTGCCATCTTGGAAGGCCCCTTTAAAAAGCGGTCATTTCCGCGCAAACAGTTCTACCTGTTTCTCTATAGAATGTACGATTTTACAACACTGAGGAGTAAATTCACTAAAATTTTGGCCTTAAACCATAGGCCAATAGCAGGGCAATACAATAGCAGATACGTATAATTGAAGTCACGTAGAGGGACAGTTGAAAAAAATTTCTTCAAAGATAAACCGACTTCAAAAAGGTACTTACTGCAAATTGTTGTTGTTACTGGAATTCCAATCGTTAAAAAACTAGACTAGGATTTGTGTGTTAGGTACCTGCAATTTTGTCATTTTTTGTTTTTAAATATTTTTAAATATAAAAGGTTAATCGCATACTAACAATTTAATGAATGCATCCGATTGTTCTCTTCAGTCGCCTCGGTAGGTTAGCATTCGTGTTGGGCTCGTCTCCGATTGCATGGCGTGTAGAGACACGCACAAGCACAAACACGTTACCACCTTGCTATCGAAGTCAATTTCCAACAGAGAACACTTTACTTTTTTTCACAATGCTGAAAGCGCGTCATGTATTATATGCCTATACAGATGCAGTACATATTAATAAACTTTACGATACAGCACGCTATAAAGTATAATTATTGAAGGACTTTTTATGGACCCAGGCCTACTTATAGTGGCAACTGTCCAATGCCAACGACCCATGGGTTTCGGACATTATTTGTATTGTTTCCGTATGAATTTTTGGCCATTTGCAAACTGGTATACGTTCTCGATGTCAACCTACACCGGCTACAAGCGATAATGGACAAGCTGAGACAAACAAGCTTACCAATGACGCAATGAAACAGGATGAAAGCATGACTTAGCCAAGTACGGATACGAGTCTAGTAGTACAGCAGTAGTAGTAGTAGTGGTAGTAGTAGTAGTAGTAGTAGTAGTAGTAATAGTAAAGGATACCTTCCAATTGGAAAACAGTGTTAATTACGAAATCTACCTTTACCGCGTCGATCATGCCGCCAGGAATTTATTTTATATCTATTCTTTCCCACATTTATTATTCTGATATGGCAGCCGGGCGGTTTTGTACCAAAATAAGTTGCTGCCCACAGCCCACTAGTATGATGGGCACCTATATAGCTGCATACATAGGGCACCTACAATTTCCTTATTTTCCTTAGAACCCCATGCAGCAATACACCAAACGTACACATGTTCATATTGAAATTAATTAATTGTTTAAATCGTCTTAAAACTGATCCTTCGGGCACAAATTGTGTCAATGCTCACACGAGCCCATATTAGTATTGTATGTATTTTAATGGTTAGTATCGGTACCAGTTAATTTTATAATAATTTCGTAGTCACTTTTGAAAGAAAAAATTGTAGTTTTGAAGATAGCCTAGCCTACAGTATCGTACAATTTTACAATAGTGTGACAACCCGCATTGAATACGTTGCATACTGAATTTTTATGAGATCGCTGTTGACAGGACAACCCTTAAGGCCCGCAGATTGACGAAGTAGCTCCTTGTAACAGGGTGCGAAGTAACCACGGGGTGCATACTCTCACACCAGCCCGTCTGGCTTTAGCCATTTCAAGTGCCGTTCATGCTAACGGGATCAAAAGGAAGGGAACTGTGTCAAGTTTGTTGCAAAAACACTCGAGTGCTCGCCTACCGGTGAAGAAGGCACCAAAGTCTTTGTCGCCTTATCAATTTAATTTGTCATCGTGGGAACTTCAAATCAATTTGTCACTTCCTGATTTATCATTTGAACGTTATATCATTGTTACCCTATTCTCTATCCGAAGTAAGAAAATAATTTCAAATTATGTGTGACCAGCAGTTAAATATTAAAAACTGTGTTTATTTGAATGTTAACATGTAGTATGCACATTCCTGAACTATAAGGAACACAAGTGACATGGCTTTTAATTACTAGTCATCACTATAGGTTATCCACATACTGTAAATAGTTATTGGCGGCAGAGCTTTATAAATTAAAAATTACAAGCATAAAAATAAAATTCACCAATCCAAAAAAGAATATTTCTGACGTTTTGTTGATTTGTTTATATTTAAACTAGATAATAATAGGCTATGTAAGTATTGAAATATCATATTATTTTAACAATTTATTGGAATTTAAAATTTAAAACGAAAAATAAGTTAGCTAAATAAGAAAAACGAAAAAAATAAAAAATGAGAAAAACGTTTCTTGCTGCCAAGGTTGATGTCGGATTTTTTTTTTTTTTTTGGGGGGGGGGGTCTATCTGACATCACCGGAGTTTAGGTAACCTCAATATATATTTAAAACTTCATTCTATCTAGTGTACGCTAAAAAGCGTAGGCCCGAGGAGCGAGGACCCAGACCCCCTGGACGCCCCTCTGGCCAAGGCCATGGTTTCTGCTACTTTAAATTTTGTTATGTGCAAAAAATAAAAAATAAATGAATTTTTTTTACATACAATAAAAAATTGGAATATACCAAAGAAAAGGGTACCAATTGAATCCCCGTCACGGTTTCAGTAGTATACATGAGCATATGTCATAATATAAGCAATCTACAATATGTACTGTACGTCTTTCCTAATAAGACCAGGACCTGGGCTATTGCATACTAACATTATTGGGCGTATAGACGTATAGTAGTTAACTGCTGTACATTTTTGTATTTATGAATTCATAGCAATGGTTAGCTATGTCTTTAATAATAATACTAGTAATATAACAGTATTGTGCATGCATATGTAGCTGTGTATTTTATGTTGTGCCTCATTGAAAAATATATGAGTCAAGAATAGGCTATATACCCAAATTTTCATTTTCATTTTACTGTGGAACTCCAATTATCCGAATCGATTGTTACCGAACACCAGGACAGCCAAGTCAGTTTCGCATGAAATATGCTAAAGTCGATGGTGATTTGCTGTTTTTCTGTAGATCGTGAAACATGACTCGACCCAACCAGGATCAGTTTACGGCAATTCCCCTACGTCGCCCCTGAAGCAATAACATTGAATGCATTGAAACCCGATGTAATGATGTAAAGACGGGGAGGTTTCAAAATGAAAAGGAGCCGAGAGCTATTCAAAAATTGGGACATCGGACCTTTTTGCTCGCACACAGTTTACCTGGTAAACCCTCATTGAATCTGAGGATAATAGAGTGATGCAGCGGACAAGAGAGCTGTCAAAAATCAGATATCAAAAAGTGAACTTGTGCACCCCCGTCCCCTCTGTATGCGGCCTGCCCTAAAGTCTATCATCAGCAGCTCTTCCCAGTTTATCACCCCTCTGTGTAAAAGGGGAGGTTAGGCTAATATTGTACGTATACACGGGCAGGGAAAGCGACAAAATTTGTTTGTACCATATTGTATTAGTATGGAATTTTCAATTCAATTTATTGCTTTCCTAATTATAAGGCTTTGTAATGGTCGAAATTTTCGATTTCGGTATGGGTTTACACGTTTTGAGATCCCAGGAACCCAAACAAATGGTTTTTATTAACTGTCTATCGGTTATCGGTCTGTCTTTTCGTCGCATTGTGGGCGAACTACCCTGTGGATTTTGATGAAATTTAGGATGAAGGTTCCGGGAAGGTTTCGGGCTCAGGACCATTTATTTTTATTTTGGGCTAGTTTAATTTTGGCGAGTTTCACCTTCAAAAACACAAAAAAAGGCTAGAACAATTTTTCTCAACAACTGCTGCAGCCAAGCACGTAGCCAGGATTTTATTTCGGGAGGGGCTAACTGCCAGGGGGTTGGGGGGGGGGGTGGTATGGAATACCCCCAGTAAAATGGCGGGTCAAGTCTTCCGTAATCTGCGGAAGTATCTTGCACTATTGAATCTACTGTATATATACTGCATCGAGCGAGGACAAATATAAATAAAATAAAAAATCATTTTTCCCCCTTTTTTTTACATTTCGGGAGGGGCTTCAGCCCCCGAAGCCCCCTCCCTGGCTACGTGCCTGGCTGCAGCGTATTTTTTTCAATTCACATATTATTTTGTAGTCGTTATTAATGTTAACAAACCCAATCAAACCCAAACAAGCTCAAAAACATCGCTTGCCCCTTAATAGTTTAGTTCAGGGGGTTAAAAAATAAAAACTACTCAGTTTTCAGGAAAAAAGTACTGATAGGCTGAAAGTACTACTGACAGACTGATAGTTTTTCTTTGGAACCTTTCTATCGATACTTTAGGTGTTAATTAGAGAAAAAAAACCGAACAGGTTGCTTCCCCAAACTCAAATTTTTTTGCATAAAAATTTATTTTTTGAAGAAGTTATGGATAATTTTCATGCTTTAGGCATTACATGCCTTGCCATTATTACTGTGTTATAATTAATGTGTCTGCCCATTATAGTCTATGCAAACGTCCCATTAGGTTCGCAACGAGAGAGGGGGCGTCAACCGCCCCCCCCCCCCGAAATTTTTGGGTTTTAAACTAGATATAGAATTGAACTTTCCAAATGTGCGGCATTTCACTACATATATATGTAATGAAATCGTATAATCGCATACGATAGGATCGCAGTCCTCCTCGAATTAAAATCTGGGTTACGGGAGTGCGTCCCATTGTTCAATTCAGTGCTTTGGGATAGGGAATTTAGAGGCAACTGAAATTTAACCCTAAGAAAATTATTTACTATGAAAACATCATATTGTTTTTCTCGGTACCTGTACGGGTATAGTAAACTTGGACTGGAAAAATATTCATTTTGCTCAAAATTTCCACAATAGAGACTTATGTGAATGAAATTGCATAGATATATAGGTACTGCTGTATAACAGGAAACATTGTAAACAGTTCACACATAGTAGTTCATATACTATAAACAAATGAATAATTGTATATTATCCGAATGGCTGGATAGGCATCCAAAGCTCAGTCACTCAACGACTCCGCAGAAGTTTCCTCGTGTGAGCGGGTGGGCTCGCCACCATTATTATATTTTGTTTATAATTTTTATGAACATTTGCCTGTCGGTTTATATAATAGTACTGTACTACTGTAAAACTTACAGTACTTTACTAGTACAGTAGCATCAGCATGATATAGGGTCGTGCTGCAGTGCAGATTCCTTACAAATACCTATTAGTAATTATATTGTTTGTATCATCTATCTTAGATATAGTCTAATCTAATGAAGGGCACTACGACCGCCCTTAACCCGGCACTGATTCTTATAATTCCTCCTTGTAATGAAGTCTCCTACCTCAATACGACTAACCCCAAACTGTCAAATTAAATGCCCGGGGATTTTATTCCATTCTGTGTATTTACTCAAAAATTAATCCCTAAAATGTGACGGGGAAGAATCAAAATGGCCGCTCCATCAAAAAGCCAAAACAACACGAGGGTTAGAAGCCGTACAAAGCGTATGATAAAGATGAGTGTAGGCCACGTCCCTCGGGTACAACAGCGGCAACTGACTAAATAATGCTAAACCCCTATGAAAAGGGCCAGCTTGGTACCCAAAGAATGGAATACTCTTTCAGCTGAATGCTTCGGAAATCAACAGAGGGCTTGCACCCTCGAACCGCCTTCTGCTCTCCCATTGTCTGTTCCTCTCGCTTTTTCAGGCCCGGAGTAAGTCATATTATATTTGCATCTACACAAGGCAATTAATATATTGTACTAGTAAGTAGTAAGCTAATATATTAATCATTGACTGGGGGGGGGGCGGAGATATTTTTTTAGGCTATTATTAATTGCATCTCTAGTATAGCATAACAAATTGCTGCCGTTGCTGCAAGCCGTATAGGCCGTACCTAGGAATTCTGAGAGGCGGGGGGGGGGGGGGGGCTAGTCGATTGTACAATACTCGTTGCATGAAATGTAGTAAAATTATAGCCTATTCATTCAACATCCAATATGTGCACATGTTATATTATACCCTGCAAATATGGGGGCGCGGGGGTCTCCCCCGGGAGAGGTTTTTGGTTTTGGTAAAAAGGTGGGAATGAGTGTGGGGTTTTTGAATTTTTCTTAAGCAGTAATAAAGTTTAAATTTTCCCGATGAAGATTCATATTATGATAACTACAAATAGGACGACAAGAGGGTTTCCCTAGTGCATTTTCCTTGTGGTAAAATAGACGCAAAATACGAGTAGTTGGGTTTTCTCATTTTGGTAGCAGTAAGATTTAGATTTTACCAACGAAGATCTACATAACTGCAAACAGTGGGTCCAGGGCAAATATGCGAAAA
The DNA here is from genome assembly GCA_963971405.1 of Psococerastis gibbosa. Classification (NCBI taxonomy): domain Eukaryota; kingdom Metazoa; phylum Arthropoda; class Insecta; order Psocodea; family Psocidae; genus Psococerastis; species Psococerastis gibbosa. Next base: position 26,954,646 of record OZ020488.1, on the reverse strand, counting down.
AATAAGCCCGAAATTGGTGTTTACAGTTTTACACATTTTTAAACCCCAGTCACAGTCACCCCTGGGAAATATTTTAAAATATATGTGTAAAATTGTAGGGTTTTACCGATTTCAATAGAAAAACTATCTTTTCAGGAGAACGGGTTAAATCCATCCCTCCTGGCACGGCTTTGCTGGGGAGTTTTATCTGGGTTTAGTTGAATTTGGTGAATAAATATTATCATTCTGTTCGTGTTCTTTTCTACTCCCAAATTATAATGAAGTGAATTTTATTTAAAATGACAATTAAAAATGAGGTGGCATGTTAAGATCCTAAAAAGCAGCTCTTCAATAGCAACATTTACTGGACCCAAACACGCATATATTTATCATTATTATTGTTGGTGACCAATATTGATTACCTACCTAGGTATAGCCTACAATCGGAACAATTTGTTGGGAATTTATTTATTTATTTGTAACTCAGCCGCGTTTTCGCGCACTCACAACAATTACACATCATTAATTTACTATTCAGGGCTCCGATTAGCTAACGAACATATTCCAAGCATGTGTTTGGTTGGGTAACACAAATTGGAAACTGTTATAGCTTTCCTACTTGATGATTTATCGTATACTTTATTCGTAAAGACCCTTAGATCGGCTAGTTAAATAAGACAAGGAAAGGTAGGTGAATTAAAAAGCGCATAAAATCTATGTGTTTTGTATTTATGCTAGAATACTGTATATTTAATGTACAATATGTACATATCATAATGTACGGCTTTACATTAATGCAATAACAGTACATTATTCATTGGTAATCAAGGCACTCTGTATATACACCTAATATACAATACAATATTGTATTGATGCGGCATATTAAAATTAAGGCCCAATGTCTTAATTTAAAGTCTTATTAGTTATTTCATATCGTATACAATCTGAATCGACAACTTTGCAAGGCACACTCTTTTAATCGAAGACCATCAATAATGACAAATGAGATCATCAAGAAAAATGATTTTACAATAGTTAATTAACCATTGACATTCACCTTATATGCAGTACTCTATTGTATTATGAGCTGTAAACATACTGTATATACACAATATGTACCCTAATTTACAAAGGTTGAAATTTGACCAGTCTTACAGTACTCTATATGGGCCGGAATATTGCAGTTGGTAAAGAACTGAACCATGAAACGGAACCTTCAACGCAGGCCCGTACCCAGGGGGGGGGGGCGGCCAAGGGGGCCATGGCCCCCCTAAATTTGATAAAAAAAATTGAAAATAATAATAAATAATGTAAAAGTTTTAGCTAAAACTACTAAAATCACTACGGATGTAGGCCTACCTATCATTTTTAAAAAAATTTGTTCTTGCCCCCCCCCCCCTAAATTAAATCCTGGGTACGGGCCTGCTTCAACGATATGGAAAACGGCTGGCGGGCATGTTGCTGACACCAACATCCCAAATAGAGAGAGATCATTGTCGGGATGCTAGTCTATATTGTCGCGGCTGGATATAAAAACCTATAGTAATTAATGCGAAGGGGTGGAGGAGGATAACGTTGATTACGCTATCTATTTAAATTACAAAAGTTTCATTAAAATGACCAAACCTCGCTATTATCAGTGGCGGATCCACCTTTTTATTTGATTGGGGTCATGGCCGAAATTGGCGCCCTATGCTACCAAAGTTAGACCGGCTTACGGCAGCCTATTTCTTATTTCCTTTTTTTATCCGATTTTTTTTAGATTATATTTATTTTTTACCAAATTTTACATAATTTTGGCGCCTTTCAGGGGGATTTTGACCACGTTACCCCTTCAAAAGATTCTCCACAGGCTGTTATGATAAGTTTCGTAAATTGACAATCCCGTAGTTTCACAAATCGCTTTTTACCCTTGCTGCGGTTTTTTTCCTTCATACATATCACAAATGATTCGATTGATAGGAATGTCACCAATGGAACATCGGAAAAATAAATCTTCAATGATAGGTGTTGACACAGATTCAAGCAATTTTTGGAGCTGCAAGAGTTTCCAGAAACGTTGCGGATCAGTGGGAAGGACACGGACTGAGTTGACGTAGCAGTTGAGACTAACTTGCGACTCATTTTGAAGCTTATTGATTTCTTCGACATCCACCAGAGAGCGCTTATCAGTGCTGGACGAAGGACTACTATTACCCAAGCCTGAAAAGAATTTTCCTCTCTATAATATTATGCTCAACTTAATGTTCTCCATCTGACATCTGCTCGCCAGAGCTCAGAGCCGTGAGATTTTCAATCATTTCACACATTTCGGACTCACGGCCAGATAAAGAGAAAAAGTACCATTAAGTTAACACCATAAGTGTTGACGTCATTCCGACAAGAAGCATGCTAAATGTACTACTGCACTTCACTGGCATTCCCATTATGTGGCCATGGACACTAAAAAGGGGATAGTCAAAATATTTCTTAGCAGTGTATTCAACGTCTGCTATAACAAATGTATATAAAATACACCTTACAATACAGTGTGACCAGGTATTAATAAAAACGGAACACTGAATATAAATAAATAAATAAATAAATAAATATTAAAAATTAAGCATATTTCATTTCACATAAATATACCTATAACGTATTCAATTATTGGAATAAATAAAGTGTTCCATCATCTTTAATTAATGGTCGGACTAGTAGTTTAGTTCCACTATAAAAGCAGCTAACTAATTAGATTTTAATATACTGTAATAGGCGCACTGTACAGTATATAAGTATTGTACATATGACTGTTGAGACTTACTTGGTTTGAATAAAACCATGGCCCGAAGATAGACGTACTCGAAAGTGTCGACATCGTTTAGGTGGAATTTTCGTATAACATCTTGTACATTTTGAGCCCCACGAACCAGTGTCCCGAAAACATCGGGATCCATACACTGACCATTGTAAGCTGCAAGCATTCGTGGCACCTCCGGCGACATGAACTCGGGACACTTGAATTGTGCAGCACCCAATACAAACAGTTCCCGCCAGCTCTCTTGAAGCAGAAGAAGCTGAAAAAATGGTAACCATATTTTTACATTATTGTATACACTGCTGTAAAGTACCACAGTATTGTACAAAAACTGTTATGCGCAAGATTCATTGTTACATGTGACAGTCATTCAAATGAATTGTTAATTTTCTTACCTGGTCGCGGCGATCAAGACGGGTAAACGGAGTTACAGTTTTAACCCATTGCACATTCATTAAGATAAGTTGCGCAGCTATCTCAAGTACTGGTTGTACTAAAGATGTCACAAGAAAAGGAAGAGACACCTGTAAGAAATAAACAAATAGTCAATATAATTACAAAGACGGAGTTACTTGATGAAGCAGTAGAATCCGGGATGATAGGCTGTGATCGATCTAAAAGCAGCAGTTGCTGTTGAGCCTCCAAGATACATACAATCTTAGAAGTTTGGAAGTACACTTTCATGTCGGCCACGGCATGAAAACGGCTGAAAATGACGCCACTTTCCGGATGCTACGTATACCAATACAGTAACTTATTGGTATTGGCAATACTAGTAATTCTACTACTGGCGGTTGCTCCGCAGCATCACAAATGACGTCATACACCCTTTTTAACCATCAAACTTAAATTTATGGGGAAAAATAATTTTAATGGGCATAAAGTTAAATCTAGTGATGCATTAAAATTGATTTTCAAAAATGGTCAAATTGCCTATTATGTTTGCAAGTACGGTACCTACTCTGCTGACAGATAACATTCTCATGATAAACAAAAAATGCTGTGTGAGCCGAAAGTCAATGCCGTAAATAATCCTTGGCTTCTACAATATGTTAAATCTAACCTGCGCTCGAGATGCTAAAAACGCAGCAGTTGTAGGTGGCCACAAATGTCCAGAAACCCTGGACATATCGTATGAAACCGGTGACTTGGGCACATCTCTCAGCTGTGGAACCAAGCAGTCAGGGTCGGCTGTTGTTGTGTCACAGTGATACTCGGGCCTCCTTTTCTGTTTCGTCGAATCCCGAGGTCCCCGCTCATGCTGGACAGCTACAAAATATGCATACCATTAGATAGGAAGTTGTGGAAACTCCTGAAGAATTTGAAACTCGTGGCCTATATGGTAACCTAGGCGCAGTATACTCAACTCAAAACTGTTGAACAGTGGTGGACAGGACAGGGCCGTAGAGAGGGGTGACCATTGGGGCACTGGTCTGCGCCCCAGTATGAGGGAGATTGGGCCCGCCAAGCGCTGGAATAATACGAGTATAGGCAGTGCCGGATTAACCAATGGGCACTTGGGGCACAGGCCCCCGCCCCCCCAGAAATGCCTAAAATTCCGCCCCCCCCAGAATGAGATATTTTTATATTAAAATATTTATATTAAAATATAAAAATATTAGAAATTAAAAGTTTTGAAATTAAAAGTAAAAATTGAAAGTAAACCCCCACTATTTCAGCCCTATTTTTAAATTTTTTTCTCCCGGGGAAGACCCCCGGGCCCCCCTGGCCATAATTATAATGATTCTTTGTACTGTATAAGCCAAATTATACTACACCTTCGAAAACCTATCGTTACGCCACTGACAAGTGCCTCCCCCTTTTATGTGGTCTGGGACCGCCTCGTCCACCTCTGGTTTGCACCCGCGTCCCCCCCCCCCATATCTTGTGCCCCCCCCAGGGGTTAATCCGGCACTGAGTATAGGCATCCAAAGATCATCTGCACACAAGACTCATGTGGGTCTAGATTACATTCTGAAATACTTCGTAACTTAACTAACTTTTTCGTGTCCGAGGTAGAGACTCCTAGTTTCTGTTCCCAGTATTCTGCCAACGTGACGCCATAGTCGGTGGACACTCAAAGGTCGTGAAAGACTTTGGTCTCTTCTCGGTGGTGAAAGGATTAGCCACTAGATGTTTTCACATAGCATTGCCCGGGGTATGCCCGATCGATATACTTCGCAAAACCCGTATGGTATCAGGGGCGGGCACAAGGGGGGGTCATAGGGGTCATGACCCCCCAAAATTTTATTGATAATTGAAAAAACAATACACATAACATCTTATTCAGGATTTTATTATGTTCTGGTAGCCCTGGTAATGACCCCCCCCCCCCCAATTATCGCTGTGCCCGCCCCTGTATGGTATAGTAGTGTAACACAAATATATAACTTACCTTCCCTGTTCATGCCAACTTCTAGACATTTTGCAAGCCGACAGGCACGGCACTGGTTTCTGTGAACCTTGTCAACGAGACAACTCGACTTGTATTTGCAGTCCCATGTACGTCTATGACGAATAGCCCGCTTGAAGAATCCAGCACAGCCGTCACAAGCAAAGATGCCGTAGTGCTTACCTGATGAATGGTCGTGGCACACACGGCATGGCGTATCGTATAAAATTCTGTCTGAAACAATAAAAGGGAGTTACTAGTGTGGAACATAAGTAACCAAGGACGGATACAGGGGGGTAGGGGGGGTAGCTGCCCCCCCAAAATTTGGTAAATCTATTGTAAATTAAGTTATTACGCTCTAATTTAGTCGATCCTACATAAGTTTTTCCTATTTTGACCCTCAGCTACCCCCCCCCCCCCCAAAATGGGCTGGATCCGTCCCTGTAAGTAACAGAAAATTTCAATGTAAAATGTTCAAGTCTAAAAATGGCAGGGTAAACCTGCATAGAAATTTTCCCACAGTACTTCCGACCTTTTCATCCCAGATGCTGCGGATTGGAACACCTGACTACTGAGAAAATTTAGGGACAGATTGGGAAATGTAATGATGGCATTACACCTTCCAGCATTACGGAAAGCAGGAGGGCTGCACAAATTGTGCCATCAACTATCATCAACAGATGGCATCACCCTCTAAATATAGCGAACCGGAACTAAAGCTACCCAACACAGTGATGACCTACGGCTAGAAGTAACCTAAACGTATATATATTGTGCTGGCATATATATTCCTGTTAGCTGCTGCTGCTGCTATATAGGTAACGTAATAATGTCAGGAACAGGTACAATCACATTGAAAATGCCATCCAGTGCAATGTTACAATGTGAAATAATGAAAATTGTATTCACAGTTGACCATGGAGGAATTGCGGGTATATTTACTACGATATGCGCAATACTACTCGTGTAACACATGAAAAGATTAGGTTCTTCAGCACGACATCATGAAATACGTCCCAAGAAGACATGTTGAAGTGGCATGAATTTAAGATGAGAAAGGCGCTGAAAAGGCAACCTGCGAGAGACCTGCCGTATCCTGGACGTCGCTGAAAGGCCCGGAAGTAGTCAAGTGCCTTCACTTCCTTTCTTTTGATATGAGCAGCGCAAGCAGGAGCCTTCACGGAGCAAGTCACATTCTCATGTCTTTTCATAAGACAACTCGTATTTACAGCTAGTACTTGAAATTTGAATACGGACGGTATTGAATTTTTTGTTTATGCCCACCATTTTGTGTATTCTGTCTTATAAAGTGTCATTACAGTATCATAATTCATAAGCCTAAAATAAGCTATAAATCTATTTATTCTGTCCAGCGCTAAAACGTGTGATTTTTCTTATCGCCAGCACTATAGCAATTCCTTCATTCGTAAAATTTTAGGCTAATTATTACAGGCTAAATCATTGTCATTGTGTCAATGAAATTTTGTACTCTCCTCGTTCATCGTACCTAGCCTTATAATAAAGGGAAATAGCCCACCTTCACAAACCATTCACATATAACCCTATTTTAGACGTTACTATATGTATATAAATACAGTATGTACACATATATTTTTTTAAATAAAAGGTTAAGTCGTAGAAAAACAATTTAATGAATGTATCCGATTAACCTCTTCAATCGCCTCACTAAGTCACCTAATGGCTAATAGGTACTTGTGTGACACAAGTTGTGTCGAGTTACGACACGTCTCAAGTTGTGTAGATACTCGCACAAATACAAGCACGCAACCATCTTGCCACCGTCGCTATATGGTATGTTATATACCTATAGGAGACAACCTCAACATTTAATTATTGACGTATATGGGATTGAAAGGGTCGAAATGTCGAAATAAAAGGGGATGTTTGTACTAGCCGCCAGCAGGCTTATAGATTTGAAGTCACTGACAACCCTGTTTTCTTAAAATAAATGTTTGATCTCTCATTTCGATTGACCATCACAATAATGAGCTGCTACTGGGCAAAAATTTTCGGATGAGGCCGAGCGTGAAATGGTGTAGACATGGGCATGAGCGGCGCCTTTACCTCCGACGGTATTTTTACAAAACATGTTCGTTTGACGATCTACCTGCTATACCTCTCTATAACTACTTGCCAAATTACAAGGTTTTCATTTATAACAGTTCTTAAGATTGCACGTCCCGTAGGAAATCGGCAGCCCGAAATTTAATACTTCTTATTTTTTACTTTCTGAATTTGAGAGGTGCTAATCACCCCAGGTGCAACTGGGAGGAAATTATTAAGAGGCTTAAACATAATAGTCTCCTTAGTAACTTTGTAAAACTTGCTGTTACTCATTGTGAACAATGATTGAGAGGTGCTAAAGAGAATAACTAAACAGAATATGGTGCTTTCCAAAGGCGTGTATTCCACTCGCCAATATTCCGTCATTTGTGATTAAAAAAGTTGAGATTTTTGTTTTAATGAGACTATTATAATAGATAAGTTAAGTATCTTGGTGCGAGTCTTTACACGCCTTGCGATCGGAGACGTGTCGTAGCTCAACACGGGTACTAACCTATAGAGGCGACTGAAGAGGTCAATCGGATACATTCATTAAATTGTTTGTATGCGATTAATCTTTTTTTAAAAAGAATAAAAAATAAGAAGAAAAGAATTTACATAATAGTCTCCTTAAAACAAAAATCTCGACTTTTTTTAATCGCAAATAATCCGTCATTTGACCATCATATTGACCAGTGGAATACACGCCAAGGCAAGGTTTTGGTTTTGAAGAATACATTATTTTTTGAAGTTACTGGGGACTAAAATTAACCTTAGTAAAGTTTATGGGAAAACTAACTATAACACATACAATAAAAAATACCCTTTAATAAATATGATGTATGAAATAGTCTTCTAACAAACTTGCTTTGTAAATTAAATAAAAAAATATTAAGTATCGGATTTTGAGGTGCCAATATTGTACCCTCCATAATGGATTATTCGAGATCTAATGTATTGCATACTATTCCATTGTTATTGTGTATTATTGGTCTGACCATTCTATACTAAGCAATTGTCCCATTAAACAATCCAGTGCTTTAGAATAGGGAAAATCTATAAGCAGCCTATTCTAATTAATAAATACTAGTAGTAAAGCCTGTATATGGGTTGACTCGTACCGATACATTGTACTTTCATTTGCAGTTTATTAGCCGGTCAATTAAAATACACATGTTCTTTCTAATCTCATCAGATCCATTATCTGACTGCGCTAACCCTGCCGGTTTGAGGATGTGCGCTAATAAAGTAATAATATGTGATATGTGCGCTAGTCGCATCCTACTCACACACGAGGTGCCGTCGGCAATTGGCACTTTGTAGTGGATGGCGCATTGTTTACAACACATGTGGGTGCATTTGAGGACAATGGGACGGGACCAATTGCAGTGACGTGCAGACAGGTACCTAAAACGAATTCTATAGCTGGAGCCAAAATCTGCCTGACTTTGAGCGGCACTTATTGTAAAAGATGTTGTTAACTTTATGGTAGATCCTTATTGCCAGGGTACATGGAGCTCTCCAAGGCTAAACTAAATTGTTTCTGGGACTTACCCTCACAAAAGCAGTTCTAGTTGTATGCTACTCTGAAATGTCAATAAAAAGATATCAGTCAGTGTTATTGATTGCTCTTTTGGTGAGCCGCGGTCTGGGTATTTCCTCGAGGGGAAATTTTAGAAATCAAGGAACGCAATAATTTTCAATTTAGTTGGCTTCATCTTTTTTTAAAGGACTTTTTATAGACCCATAGGTCCCTTGTCCAACGCCAACGACCCCATGGATTTCGGACATTATTTGTATTGTTTCCGTATGAATTTTTAGCCATTGGCAAACTATATCAACCTACACCGTCTACAAGCGATAATGGACAAGCTGAGACAAACTTGCCATTGACGCAATGAAACAGGCGAAAGCTTGACTTAACAGATATACGAGTCGGTTTTATCTTTTAGTCTTCCTGGCTAATGCATCTCAGAAAGTAAAGTTTTAATTACAAAAACATTGAAACATAGCGTAAGTTAGATGAAGATATTCTCGCGTGTCTTAAAGTCTGAAAATATACAGTAGGCTCGGCCCTTTTTATGAAATTCTCAGATTGCTCAATATTTAGCACTGCAAATATATACTTATATATCAATAGTAAAATCCCTTTCGGCTCTGGACGATCAGTTGTAGGGAGATTTCATAACAGCACCGACCCCGCCTCGCGGGGTGGCGGTTTCTCCTTCCCTTGCAAATGATAACAAATTATTACTATTAAAGTGCATTAGAACACATTAAGAACAAGCGCCGACCCTTTCCCTCTTTTAAAACGCTATGTAGGTGGACGACTATGAACTTTTTTGCAACTATCACATTATTTATTTTCACTTTGACTGGACACCATCTTGAAATCGTTGATTTGTCGTAAAAATGTTCAATTACTAATATCGTAGATAAAAATACAGGCTTTCCGTTACATTTTATTCCACCATCCCCTTGCAACCACTATTAACTGAGATATTTTTTGATCGGCCGTTATCTTGAAGTATACAATACCGTACATACTGTATATACATGTATATAATACAAACTTGATCGAGACATTTGTATGATAAATGTTTGTACAAATGTTCATTGAAATCGCATAGTAGTTTCCTAAAAACGATATGCACACAGTGCATACGTATATGCATATTGTATTATAACATTTAGAACGGGGGAGGGAGCTGTTTTTAGGTTTAAAGGGTCATGAAATGAAAAGCTATGAAAAACTTTTCAGCTAGTCAACCATTGGTCACCAACACAATAGGTAGATGAAATCTCTTTAAAAGAATTACCCATACACTATTATGTAGGTGTGATGATTGGGTTATCGCTTTACAAATTAGTATAAAAATAGGAAAGCATGTAAGTACAAGTTCTTTTATAACGTATTTTTTTTTAACAAAAAAAATCAACAAATTAATATCATCAGGGGTAGAAACTCATCACAGTAGCCTATTCCTGATCAAGCATATGGCGTGGTGAATTAAATATAATGTAGGAAGAGGAGCCATCTGTTACGGGGAATGTTTGATCGGATTGTTACAGGTACTGAGGTACAACAGATGTGCAAGTGAATTTCCTCTGTGGGAATTTTTACTTCCGCGTGGTCCAGATGCTTGCGGCAGACAACAGCATCATTACATTCATTAGTCACGCAATCAGCAGTTACGGAAAAATTGGAGGGTAACCCTTAGGGACGGATCCAGCCCACTGAGAGGGGGGGGGGGGTTGTAATGTATTGTAATTTTTTAAGGACTTTTTATGGACCCAGGCCTACTTATGTGACCCATAGTCCATAGATCCTTTTTCCAATGCCAACGACCCCATGGATTTCGGACATTATTTGTATTATTTCCGTTTGAATTTTTGGCCATTAGCAAACTGGTATATGTTTTTGATGTCAACCTACACCGGCTGCAAGCGATAATGGACAAGCTGAGACAAGCTTACCATTGACGCAATAAAACAGGAGAAAGCACCAATGAACCTGCATCCTCATGGGAACCCTTGTAGGCAGACAAATATCATTTTCACGGGTAAGCTATTTCTTCTTCTGGAATTTCAATCTATTGATTGGTTTGCAGCGAATCTTTTAAGCTGTTATTGAGAAATTATTGGAATCCTATGCATTTCGATACTTCGCATGTGGCCGTGACTAACGCCGATTGGCCACAGTTATAGAACTTGTTTAAAAATGGTAGTGCTGGGGTTGTCCGAAGGAAGGAGTTCGCTAAGAGGGGCTAACTGGTGTTAGTGAATACAGTATATCCATTCTTATAAAATTACAGGATTTGGTAGGACTATATATACTGTACATGCCTCGGCTTAGATTTCCTGAGAATACTTTCACTGAAGATCGCTGACCCTCTGCGTGAAATTAAAAAATCTGCCAGAGAGATTTCAAAATACCCCATTTTGTAAACAATATTTGACGAAATTAAATAATTTCTCGTCCCACTGCTGCAAAGTTAAGAATTAAAGTGGTCAGATGAAACATTTAGAAAAAATTCAAGCTTTCGGAGGAAATTTACCTTTTCTGATCTGAAATATAGTTGCTTTTGAAACCCCTGGTAAAGTGCATTAATAGACCAGCAGCGTGATCGAGGCGATTATAATACCGGGGTTAAATAAATACCCTAAGATTATAACTGTAAACAAACAAATTTTGAATAGCACTTTCCATTATAAAATTATCTTGTTTACCAGGGGAATAAATAAATACCGGTATTAGAATCGCCTCAATCAGGCTGCAGTAAGCTTAGGTTTTGAGTTCGGATGAATTAACAAGTTCAAGTTTTGTATTTTGGCTCCTCAGTGTGTACATTACTTGTCAAAACTACCTTAAACTACCTAAGCTTCTTATAGGGGTAAATGCCCAAGGGTAAGGGAGGGGGGATAAAAAAGCAGCATTTTCTGAAACTACTACTAGCCTACTACTAAGTATTTACAATGAGAGTTCAGCAATAATCAATTAAATGTGCCTCTCGTACGACATACAGGTACAGTAGAGTGGATCTGTAACTTCATCAGTCATCACCAATTCTTGTATTAAATGTAATTGTAATATAGTATACAGGTTGGCAATACCTCATTGTGTATACACCGCCATTCGGGAATTGACAATCAGCCTACCATACATGGACGGATACAGGGGGGTGGGGTAGGGGGTAGCTGCCCCAAAATTTGGCTAATCTATTGTAAATTAATTTATTACGCTCTGATTTAATCGATCCTACATATGTTTTTCCTATTTATTTACCCCCCCCCCCGCCCAAATTGGCTGGATCCGTCACTGCTACCATACGCAGTTTAATCTGTACACTCACTTCGTACACCCCCATTATTTGCCATAACTTAATCAAATGAAAACTTACTTGATGTTCCCTGCTGCTGGCAATTTGAAATGCGAGAAAGGCGCTTAAGTGTGTGTGGCCGTGACGTGGACGGTAACTGTGAGTGGTGATGCAAAGGGGACGGTAACTGTAACTGCGAGTGGTGATGCGGAGGTGACGGCGAATTCGAGTGGTGATCTGATGTGGACGGTGAACGCGAGTGATTACGCGAAATGGACGGCGAACGCGAGTGGTGACGTAAAGTGGGCGAAGAAATTGAGTAACGGCGATGTGGAGTGTGGTGATCATTTGTAACAGATATTGATAAATTCATAATTTGATTAATAAGGGACTGACGTATAGTGCCACACGCCACAATTGCGGGGATTAAATTTGTCAATATTTTTTTTCAATTCGTAAATACATTTAATTGTACCAGCAATAGCATGGATGCGACACTACTTAACGCGGGTTGACGAAAAACTAAGTACTAACCCGGCGCGAGCAATGACAGCTGGGGTCAGGAGGGTTGGTATCCCCTCCCGAGTAATGCTTATTGGTTGCCTGCAACCCTCTTTTTTCGGCGTTAGTCCTCCCATTGGGCGTTTACGTCTAGAGGCTGAACCCTTGTCTTGTACCTACTATGGCGAAACATTAAGAGGAAGCTTACCGTTGTTACCGTTGATCACCCCATTTATATTTTTTATTTAAGTTAATACTTACGTTATCAAATTTGTCCATTGATTTACAAGAGGACTATTTCATACACCATATTATAAGGTATCTTCCTAAAGTAGTGTACTGCTGAATAGCCTACTGGTACAGCTGCAGGCCTAATATTCCGATAAAGAGTAACTTATTCTGGGGGTTAAAAATGTAAACAAACCAGTTTTTAATAACACTCTCCAAACTGTCTTGTTTTGCTTACATTTTCAACCTCAGGCTAAGTTAATACTAAACGGCATGGAAGGTTATTAGTTATTACTTACGTTAACAACTGTTTAGTGCCTAGATGTAATTGGGGGTATTTGGGGCCCCTTTTTGCTTTCCAATTTATACGTAGTATAAGGAAAGCTTTGTGACGGTCGAAATTTTCGATTCCGAGATTTCAACGGATTTACACGTTTTGAGGTCCCAGGAACCCAAAAAAGTGGTTTTTACGAAATGTCTGTCGGTCTGTCTGTCTGTCTGTCCGTCTGTCTGTCTGTCTGTCTGTCTATCTGTCTGTCTGTCTGTCTGTCTGTCTGTGCGTCGATTTCCGGGCAAACTACTCGGTCGATTTTGATGAAATTTGGCATGTAGGTTGACAAAAATCATACCTCGGGACCATTTTTTTTATTTTGGGCTAACTCAATTTGGGGGGTTTTTATTTTCAAAAAACTTCAAAAAAACGTCTAAAAAAATTATTTCTCAAAAATTAAATTCACATATATTGTAGTTGTTGTTAATGTTGATAAAATGCGGGGGGTCGCTTGCCCCTTGATAGTTTGCTTCTGGGGGTAAAAAAATAAAAATGACTAAATTTTAATGAAAAATGACAAAAAAATAATTTTTCTGCGAAACCTTTCTATCGATGATTTCTAACTTCAAGCATGTTTTAGGTGTTAAATTGAGTAATGAAACCGGATAGTTTGGTTTTAAAAAAACTATTGGGTTTTGTGCAAAAAAAAATTTTTTTTTTGAAAAAATGAAAGCAAATTCACGCTCAAGTGCATTGCGTGACGTGCCATTATTGCTGTGTGGTAATGTGCAGGCCTGACCTATCTAGAATTTAAGTCACCTTCAGGTGGTGGACGACCCCCCCCCCCTGGTATCCGAAATATAACCATAGGAAAATTATTTACCATGAAAATATTCATTTTCTCTCTCTACTAATCGATAAATTGGAAAGCATGTTCGAGTAAACTCGGACCGGTTCTTACTAGTTGTGGAGGTTTATTTCCGGGCATTTATTTTTTTATTTTCTTCACGGAAAATGTGATTTTTTTGCTTTCGGACTTTACATACGGAATTTAAGAATTGAAAAATCTTTGTGCTTTGACTGATGTGGTCTATAGAAGGAGTAGATGACAGATGCCCCCATATGTGTAGTGTGGTGAAAAATCAAGCGTAATGATATAGGGACAACTTGTAAGATAATCACGCTGAGTGCAATAATGATAAAAAAGGTTAAAACAATTGGAAAACTCGTTCTCTAACAAGAGACAACTGAAATGACGACATTTATAATGAAAGGATGCACGAAAACTAATTTCAATATTATCTATATTGTTACTATTCTATATAGTTTACATTTTTTTGGCATATCATCTACTGCGATGTAGAATTCTCAATTCCCGCAGATGCGGTCCCTCCTTGAGTTTTCGGTCTGGGTGGGTCAGAAGATCCCTTGTTTAGTTGCTCTGGTGGCTGTTGTTGCTGCGGTTGTTGTTGCGGCTGTTGTTGAAGTTGTTGTTGTGGTTGTTGCTGTTGTTGAAGTTGTTGTTGTGGTTGTTGCTGTTGTTGGGGCTGCTGACCCCCAAACGATGCTCCGGGTTGGCCTGGAAAGCCGCCCTGGAATTGAGGGCGCGCCCACACAACAGAGAAGAAACCCGTTGCCAACACAGTCAAAATTACTATCTTCATTGTATTTCCTAAAAAAAAACTTTCAACGTTGATTTCTGTTGTTATAATATAGTTTTATAAATCCATGCCTACGACAAGTTATAGGATCCGAGGCATTCACGGCAGATTAGCAGCTCAGTTAATTGAAGTTGCTTAGTTCTTCTGCACTTAAAAGTTAAAACCATTGAGCTTTATTTATAATATTATAATAATACCTATAGTATATAACATGAAACGATACTCCATTGTATACAACGAACTCGAGTATGTATATTTTCTTTCATTGGGTTTTTGCTTCCCTATTTATCGTTTGTATAAGGAAGGCTTTGTGATGGTCAGAATGATCAATTTCGAACAATTTCGGATTCACACGTTTTGAGATCCCAGGAACCCAAGAAAATAAATTTTACTAAATGTCTGCCTGTTGGTCTGTCTGTCGGTCTGTATGGTTCAGGGTGTAAAAGATGGCTAAATTATAACCTTTCTTACGATGCTTTCCAACTTAAGGTATGCTTCCTGTTCCTGTCCTAAATATAGAGTACCTAAAAAACCGACGTACGTAATTGTCTCAAGCCAGAGGCGGTCCCAGACCTCATAAAAGGGGGAGGCATTTTTTGATTTTTTTTTGGAAAGTAGGGCTGAAACATTGTGGTTTTTCGCATTTTCAGAGCAACAAGGGTTCTATATGACAGAGAATTAATAAAACAGTGCACAAGGGGGGCTCGGGGGTCTCCCCCGGGAGAAATTTTTTGAAAAATAGGTCTGAAATATTGGTGTTTTACGCATTTTCAGAGTAACAACGTTTCTACATTACGGGGAATTAATTAAATTGTGCACAAGGGGGGTTTGGGGGTCTCCCTCGGGAGAATTTTTTTTTGAAAAATAGGGCAGAAATAGTGGGGTTTTACGCATTTTGAGTGCAGTTGACACTTGTATTTTAGAGGCACAGAATATAACTGCCTGGGGGGGGGGGGGCAATTGCCCGCAGTGCCGGTCGCTGTGTCCGCCTCTGTCTCAAGCAAGGTTTTGGTTTTCAAGAAAAAAATATTTTTTTTAGATAAGATATGGATAATCCGACCTCCAATGCATTGCATATACCATCCTTTATTATTGTGAAGTATATTATATTATTGATCTGCCCATCCTATATTATGCAATTGTTCCATTGATCAATTCAGCACTTTAGGATGGGGAAAATCTATATAGGCAGCTGATATTAAACCATGGAACAAATAGGACTTCAATGGCATAGTGGTAGCTTGTTCGTACTTGTGCGAGTCTCACAGAACACATCATGCGATCGGTAGCCTGTCAACACAGGTATTATCTACAGAGGCGAGGCGACTAAAGAGGTTATTCGTATACATTAATTGAATCGTTTATATGCGAATAATCTTTAAAAAAAATATATTTTAAGAAGAACAACAACTTTATCTTGGTCAGCGCGTCACCAAATGGCCGGCATGCCTAGGGTGGGCGCTGGCTAGTAAGTAAGTAAGTAAGTAAGTAAGTACTTTATCTTGGAACTATTACAGTACCTACAGTACAGTATGTTAACAGTATATTAACTGATAAATAGGAAAGCATGTACGGGTTCACTCGTACCGGTTTTTTACTATTGTCTTATTGTTATATCCTCTATAAAAAATCTGGAAAGTTTAATCATATCCATTGGCGTAAATTCCCACAATTTCTGGGGGGGGGGGCTTTAGGACCACAAGATCTTGTTCCCCCGGAGAAAAAAAAAATCGATAAATGGGCCCAAATTAGTGAGGTCTTACGTATATTATACCTTGGAGAAAGGGGAGCCCAGGGGTCCCCCCTGGAGAAAAAAAAATGATAATTGGGCCCAAATTGTTGACGTTTTACGAATATTCTATTCTGGAGAAAGGGGGGGCCCGGAGAAAAAATTGATGAATAGGCCCAAATTAGGGAGGCTTTACGCATGCAAACAGTACAGTTGCGATTTTACAGACGAATAAACCTACCACTGAGGAGGGGGGTCTCCCCCGAAGAAATTTTTTGAAAAAATAGGTCTGAAATATTGGGGTTGTAAGCATTTTGAGTAATATATTTTTGTGAAAGTGCTTGGTCTATATTTTAATTTTTTTCATGATGTCTTTCATGGGAAATAAAAATACCAAGAATTAATGTCCCTTTCGATATTGTGGATACTATGCCTTTCGCATCCATAACGTCTTTGTCACCAGAAATTCTTGGGGGGGGGGGGGCTTAGCCCAGGACCCCCTATTTTCGCCAATGATTATATCTCGTGTAAAGCCAGGATGTTTCATCTTTCAGGGAAGGAGAGGTTGCAGCCCTCACCCACCCCTACTGGTTTTCCGGTATGTATCTACCTTATTATAAGTACCTATTGAACTACCTATTAACTTTTACTAGGTAAATCAGGATATTAACAAGTAAACTCTACTCACCTCGAATATCTCAAGTGGAGAACTATGAAAAACTAAGAGTGAAGTGAGAATATTATTTTTGTCCTTGTCGCATTTGTGTGCGTCAAGGCTAACATTTACACAGATGCTAGAATTTTCAACACGCCGGTGATTCAATTCACTTCTATTTAACATTTGCACATTTGCAGTAGGTAACTTTAACTTAACCTTAACGGTAACTTCCCAGGCTAGCAAATATTTGGAAGTGGCGGTGGCCACAATTTTCTGCAACACTATCTACACATGGCCCAATGTGCCTCCTCTGCTCGCTGGTGGAAGGCACTGTAGACCACCTTGCCCACTGCCCTGCCCTCCAAAGAATCAGGCATCGCGCTTAATTTATCGAGCACAGAGCACGGTTATACCGGGAAACTCGGCGTCAAATGGCTGAGCAGCCAAGGTCGGGCGTTGCCTGAAATTAGTACATAAGCAAGTTTCAAAAAATATTACAAACTGCGGCAAACTTGGTAGTGTGCAGGGGAACATGGTGGGACATGTAACGCGCTAAGGCAGTATAAATACGTGTGGAGTCCCGGTCACCTCCGATTTAATCGTGTGACTTTACCATGTTTCCCAAGTGTTTCGGAATCCACTATAATCAGGAGGTTCACCCTGTCAGTCAACTCCCCTTTCCCCGAGGTGAAAGAGTCTGCCCTTAGGGTGCCTCATGTTAACAAACAGACTCACTCCCCCCGCCAGGCTGACAGGGTTGCTTAAAGCAGAAAGGCTAAAAGCAGGCGTTAGAAACAGCAACAACAATTTCAAAAAATGTAAACTTACCCATTAATTCATTCATGAAACGTTTGACTATTTTCCAGTAATAAATAATATATTCTAGTGATAAAATGCCTAACTAAAAGAAATAGATGGCTTGTAAAAATGGCATAGCCTAAAATCAAAATTACCGCAGTATAATGTCTATTATATATATAATTGTATATGTTCATGCGGAACGTATGATATATTGATATATCGTTCCCTTCAGATGTTTTCTTCAGGGTGCTTTGAAGAAAAAAATATTTTTGGAAGTTGTTAGGATAATCTGAGCCCCAATGCATGGCATACCTTACCATTTATAAATTGTTGTTATATTGTATATTGTCTCATGGTATCGTACTAAAATATATTCATTCATTCATTCATTCATTCATTCATTCATTATTGTGTAGTATTATATTATTGGCCTAACGATCAATCCCGTGGGTTAGAACAGGGAAAATCTATAGACAGCCTATATTTAACCACGGGACAATTATTTACCATGGAACTATTACGATACCTATACTAATTGAAATAGGAAAACATGTACGGTTCTTGTATATCTTGTTGACACGTTGGGTTACTAACTAAACGCTCTTTTCCCCTCAACCAGCTGCATTGATAACCTTTTTCCCCGATGATATATCGTAAAAAAATTCGTTGGATGCAGCTAGCTTCCTAAAAATCGTTAAGTTCCGATTTCATCATCAGAAGGCTCCCATCTTTTGAAGGGGTTGCCCTTGGAATTGACTATGTACATAATACAGGGGGCGGAGGCTGCAGACAGAAGCAAAAGACATGTGGACAAGTGACGCAAGCACGCCCCTATCCGCCGTCTGAACAAGGGCCGCTGTTGCTTCTGTTCAGGTGGTTCTCTTGTTACAAATTATATGGTTCTTTGCATGAGCATCCGGTGCCTTCTTACGTTCCCACCCTTATCTAATGCAATTCCAGCTTAAACCGAAACTCAAAAGATTTCGACAACGGTCGGTTTTATATACGTGTAGCACATGCGATGCTTAGATCTAAGTTCAACATTATTGGTGATGATGTATTATATTTGCCCTTTGCAGGCCCCTCAGGTTGATGAGCTGTACATTTAATGTCGTGTAAAATAGTACGGCATGCGCTTGGAGAAAGCATGTGCGGTACTTTTTTATGAATTTGTTATAGGACCGTTTTCATGACCCATCGGCTGTGGAAGAAGGTAATAATTTAATGTTGCCAACTCGCCAAAATTGCCCTGTTTGAACCTTAAATATTGACTTTTTTGTTCTATTTCTAAGCCAAAAATTGCCCTGCTTGAACCTTGAGACAATTCTTCGGAATTACAAGTGATAATGCAAGTTAGATACATTATTACCAATCTATTTAAAGAAGAAATGCACGGATTAAAAAAATAATATATAGTGGCATTTTATGTCAACTGCAACGATGAGGAAAAAAAACTAAAATAGTTACCAAAAATGGATTTACCAATGGTTAATTTCACAATCATGCAATTTCGTACAAAGCGTCTCAATGGTTTCCTATTTATATGCATTTTTGGTTAAATGTAGGTAACGTACATGATCCCATCCCTTTCTTCCGCCCTTGCATAATATTATTATATTAGTAGTCAACGTTCACGTAAACTTCAGTGTTGGATTAACCCCACAAGATCTGGGGGGGGGGGAGGGGGCGTGGGTGCAAACCTTATAATTTGGCGCCCCCCACCCATTTCGATAAAAGTGTATAAAATGGAGAAAGCTGTTCTCATGGACGTATGCAGCTTTTAAATTAATGACGTTCGTTCGGTTTGGAAGCTATGAAGGGGGACCCGGGGGTCTCCCGCGGGAGAGACATTTAGCGAAGACCTGACATAGTTTGATTTTACGGATATGGATAGCAGTAACTTGATTTTAACTGAGTTTTTCAGGCAATTAATATGATTGCCAAGAAGGGGGGCCTGGGGGCACCCCCGGGTGAAACTTTTTGACAAATAGGGCTGAAATATTGAGATTTTACACATTTTGAGAGCAATAAGGTTTATATATTACAGGGGAATTAATATTCTGAACTAGGGGGGGAGGTCTCCTTCGGGTAGTTTTTTTTTTTAATAGGTCTGAAATATTGGGGTTCTACGCATTTTGAGAGGAATAAGGTTTATATATTACATTTTTATTTAATATAATTGGGAACAGGGGGCCGGGGAAAATGTTTGAAACATAGGGCAGAAATTGAGGGTTTTACACATTTTGAGTGAAAAAAAAAAAATGAAAATCGTATATTTATACACATAAGCGTACAATTAATAATAAGGTAGTTTTACAATTGTAAATAAGGGGGAGATCCCAAAGGAATGGTTCCCGTGCTGGGCCCCCCTTCAACTCATCGAGCTTTACCTAAAAGAAAACCTAACGTTTAAAAAAAAAATAATAATAATAATTAAAAAGAAAAAAAAAACTAAATAAAATAAGAACTGATCAGATCAGCAAGCAATGTTAGGAGTATTAAATAATAGTTTTCCATTCTTTAAAAAAATAAAAGTTATGAATTATTTTGTAATATGCATTCTTCTGGTATGTTTGTATAAGGATTAAGATATGTTTTAATTCGTTGTTTGAAAATTTTGTAGTAGGGGTAGATTTAATGTTTTCTGATAGCTTATTAAATAATGAGACAGACAAGTAAGTATGGGACTGTTGAAATAGGGACGTATTGTGCTTAGGAATCTGGTAATTACAGTCGTTGCCAAGTCTTGTGCCACAATTATGAATAACCAGCTGATCCGGGGGTGCTTTTCTCAGTAGTTTGTGTTCTCAGTAGAGTGCAGTAACACTTAGATTTTAGAGGCAAAGAATATAACTGTCTTCCAAAGGGGGGGGGGGCGATAGCCCGCAGTGCCGGTCGCCTCTTCAGCCCCTGGTGTAATCTCTTCTAAAATTCATAAATTTACCAGCATTGCAGAAAAAAAAACACATTTTCCCGCCAATTTCTAAACTTTTAATTTTTTTAATATTTATATCTAAAAAAATTTCATTCTGGGGGGGGCGAATTTTAGGCATTTCTGGGGGGGGGGGGAGGGCCGGGGGCCTGTGCCCCATGTGCCCATGGGTTAATCCGGCACTGGTAAACGTAGTATCGTACACCGAAGCCGCAATGCTCAGCGAAACATCTGTAATTAAATACTCCATTCCATGAGTCACCCGTGTACCCGCCCGGACATTTCTCTTGTTCACTAACCAGTACCCACTGCTGTATAGAGTCATAGCAGGCGCGACTTTAGAAAGTACTGTACTTCAGGACTGGTTTTGTTACAGAAAATTAAAATTAACACTTTCGTAAGACCCTTACCCCCACGTTCGAAAATTTCACTTAAAAAAAGAAGGCCAATTGTGGATAATAGGCTAATTAAAAAATCAAAGTGTTTGTTTCAGATTAAAGTTATGCAACACTGAAATTTAGCTCAAAACTAACATCAGTAACATTTCACAAATATATCTCAGTATTTTGGGGGTGTTTTAAATCTGCCTACCTACCGTACATTTCGTATTAAAATAATAACTCATAACTCCCCATCTGAAATTTTACAGATACAGAGAGATTTTGGAAAGTAGGGAAAGCCTAAATAACTTGTTTATAATTATTATTAAGGGGCTGGTATCAGAACCATAGACTTAAGATAAGCTCAGGCAATTCCTGCAACTTCATGATTATGCAACCATGTCCATTGTCCACCTCTCTAAAGTAGGTAGTGGATTCCATCTGCTTTGTATTATTATATAATAATAATTATTATTATTATTATATATAATTAATTGTATCACCTTAATCTCTTTCTCTCTCCTCTCTCCAGTAGGCAGTGGAGTACAATAAAAAGTAGACTTACTGTTTAGCCCAAAAAAATTATTCCTGAGTCCTTCCAAAGGAACCAGTGGCGGCGCTACAGGGGTGCCCGAGGGGGCCTGCCCCCCCCCCCCCCCCCTACAG
Organism: Psococerastis gibbosa; assembly: GCA_963971405.1. NCBI lineage: Eukaryota > Metazoa > Arthropoda > Insecta > Psocodea > Psocidae > Psococerastis > Psococerastis gibbosa. Next base: position 26,932,770 of record OZ020488.1, on the reverse strand, counting down.
TTTCTCCGGCCCCTCCGGGTCGAGATTTGAGATATTTTACATGTTGTTACATTGCAGAATTAGTGAACGGTATACCTACTCCCAATGAAAAATGTTTTGTTTTTTCATTGGCCCCCCCAGATAGAAGTCATGCCCCTCCATGGCCCCCCCCCCCCGCCTTAAAATTTCTAGCGCCGCCACTGAAGGGAAGCTTATCCAGTCTCCTTTTTCTGTCCAATGTTATTATTGTGTCCAACTCTGACTGTCAAGCCTCTTCCTACTGCTGCCTCAACCACCTATAAGGTTCTTCGGGTTAGACCTTCACATAAACCACATCCCCAACTGCTTACACCACCAATTAATTAGACCCGTCACCTTCAATTTTATTATTCAAATCTAATTCATCAACGTTGATTTTGGCCCTCACTCTGTTGTTTTGCTCTCGCGCGTTTCTCGCCACCAATATTTTCATTGCAAGGTCCACTAATCAATGTGTCTCTTCCTTTCTACACATTTAAAGCATTTCGGACACGTGAAAGAACGTCACAAGGCCCGATTTATAATTAAAGAGATAACATGATAATCATCCAATCTGATACTGAGCGAGTGGTATAATTTCTCACAACAAACATTATAAATAATGCGGTACCGCGAAATTTTAGAGGGAGGGGGAAAAGATGGAAATATTCTTACTGTACCGTATCAAAATTCTATTCTGTTTTGCTATGATATGTACTGGAACTAGTGTAAGCTACAGACTGTAGATTTAGTTATAATAAAGAATGAAGTCTGTGATTAATGCACCGGTACAACAGACTGGAATCTCTATTTCTGTATACAGGAGGGGGAGGACTAGTGGTGGTACGTCAGCAATAGAAATAGAATGAACCGCTTGCGTATGGGAATCCATAGAGAAATGATGTCAATTCCCAATGTTCTGATTCATTGAGCCCATGATTGGTTGGTTGATCCTTTTCCGATACGAAAGAGGCCCATTAAAGTCTGTGGAGGGGTGATTTGAAAATAATCAGTTCAGTTCACAGAGTGTGTGAGCAAATAGGATCACTTGGAGGCGAGGCGAGGTCACACAACAGGAATAGACCGATTGAAAAACTCGGATCTACCTTACAGAGAAAAAGAAACAGGGAGTCAGTGGTCAATCAGCAATGACAAAAGATATTTGACTGTAGCCTGCGTATGTAAGCTGTGTTACAAAATGCAATTCTACTCAGTACTCACCTGCTCAACACGTGGTCAGCGCGTGGCTGTATGGAATGGTAGCCAACCTTGACATTTATTACTCTATGCTCCTGCGCATTAAAATTTGATTCATGCCAACAAATGCTACACATCTGTCATTATCTAATCTAAACTTATTGTAAAGCTTCGGCCTTTGATAGAACGAGTCTCATCAAGTCTATTACACAGCCATCACTGAAGACTCCTCAAAAGGCAAGAGTCCCGCGCTCATAATCATCCTCAACACATTCTCTAAACCTCTGCCCCCTCAAACATTTTGTAGTGCTTACCATTTACTGCGGACAAATAAGTTTCTTTTCAATTAAATGTTGCTATTCAACAAGTAATAGAACCGGTACGACTGAACCTACTAAATAGCAAATTTTTCTATCCTGTTTATGTAAATTAGTATGACTACGGTAGTAGATAATATTATGAGTAGGTACCGTAGTTCCATGACAAATGATAGTCAGTAGATTCAAGACTTGAAATGAAAAGAATAATTTGCCACCTGGTCTGGGTCTACCCAGCAATTCTATTGGGTACCTTACCTTCATTGGTAGAGGAAAAACGCGGCTGCCGGATATGTTACATCCTTTATAGAGTAGATATAATCCACCAGTGCTCCTTGAATTGTCATGCTACGTTGTTAGTTTAGACTTTGGGGCTATTTGTAAAACTTCTTCATGCTTTCAATACATTAAGAAATCACCTGCATCAGCGCTGATATTTATAAAACAGCAGTATTATTGTATGAGGTAATGAATTAAAAAAAAGGTCATTGAACATAATTTTTATGCTTCACTTTGGAAGAGAATGTTGAAAAATGCATTCCATTGTTTTTTTATCTCACGTGCATTCAAAAAAGTATTTCAATCATAGCGCTATCTATGAAAGCGTAGTATGCAGTGAGCCATTGTAGTATAGGTAATAGTACGAATTTTCTGTAAACACACATCATGCTGTCACAAACTTTGATTTTAGTTGGTTTTATCACTAGTGTAATTTTTATGTGCATCGGTCTCCCTCTCGGAATAGCATGGCCATATGTGTTTTCAAGTGTTATTCAACTTGAGCTGGAAATAAGTCCGTCTTCATTCATATCCAAAGCCTTGGGTGCTGATTCGCCGATAGGTATTTATATGGATATTTACTTGTGGAACTTTACGAACTCAGATGAATTTGCTAAGGATAGATCGGTTAAGCCTGAATTTAAAGATATTGGGCCATTTGTTTATAAAGTGAGCAGCACTATGGAGAACACTACGTGGAATGATAACTATACAGTTACTTTTGCTCCTAAAAAAATATTCACTTTTGTGCCTGAAGAGTCGCTGGATATCAATACACGCATTACCACCATCAACCCTATACCTGCGGTGAGTTCATTACTGATTCTTATTGCAGCAATTGAGGAGCAAACGTTCAAAATGGCACTAATCCATTTTCGTAAAATGTTCAGGAAACATGAAAAAGGCGAAAGCATGACCTAACGTCCTAACCAATTAGTTGATGTAGTCAATTTAAATTAAGGGTTGTGCCACCTCTTGGGGAGAGGGTTCTGAATATGGTAGCAATGAGACACCGATGAGCTGAGCAAACGGCGTGAGGGCCGTAGTAAGTACTCCCCCAGGGAAAATATTTCAAAGCATATAATAAATAGTCGGCCTTAGCATTTCTAACGCAGGCAATACGATACGCTAAGTGTTAGAAGTCTCAGTCTGAAAACGAATTTGTTACAATGAAAAAAATACACTTAAATGTTGACACAATTTCATTAATAATAAAGGGTAATTGTGGCAGATTGACATCAAAGCCTACATCAATAACTTTAAATTAATAATTTTTCAGGTTCTGTCCTATTTTAGCAGGCACTGGGATTCCAAATTATTCCTAGAAGTAATGAGCAGAGAGGTTGAGCTTCGTGAATCTCTTATTATGACGGAAAGTGCGGGAAACTGGCTGTTTAACGGTATCTCGGACTCCCTTGTTGACATTATCGTCCCACTACGCAAAGTTATAAAAATTAACCTGCCCGGCGATAAATTTGCGTGGTTCTACGGGAAAAATGATTCCATTGCAGATGGAACGTTAACGATGTTTACAGGCGCTGATGGACTGGACAAGGTTGGCGTCTTGGATCTGTGGAACGGCAAGAATCAGTCATTTGCGTATGATGGTGAATGTGGGGCGATTGGTGGAAGCTCAGGCCAAGCTTTTGCGAGAATGAAAGAGAGGCCAGAGGTTGTTGGAGTATTTGCTGCTGATGCCTGCAGGTAGGTCTAAGCATGTGGAGCATATACTGTAGACACGAAGTAGGAAATATTCCAAGCCTAGCTCATAAATATTCCAACAGGCTCAAAAATATTCCAGCCTAGATCAAAAATATTCCAGCCTAGCTCAAAAATATTCCAACCTAGCTCAAAAATATTCCAGTTCAGCTCAAAAATATTCCAGTCCAGCTCAAAAATATTCCAGCCTAGCTCAAAAATACTCCAACCTAGCTCAAAAATATGCCAGCGTAGCGCTCAAAAATATTCCTGTCTAGCTCAATGAATCAGTTAATATTCCAGCCTAGCTCAAAAATATTCCATAATAGCTTTAGGATAGGGAAAGTCGAGGAAACCAAAATTTAACCATAGAAAAATTATTTACCAGTGAACTACTCATGTTATTTATCTCGGTACATTATACATTATTATATTAGTTTCACTCGAACCGGTTCCTAACAGACTGTATCTACTGCATATAGGCTTAGTTCAAAATAACAGATATTAATTAAGCTACAACTCATGTGGGGTAGTGGGGATGAGAATTCGTATCCTTCTAATCCTGATCGCAGTGGCGTACCGTAACACATTTTGGGGGACCCTTACGCAAGACAGAGCAGTGGGCCCCCTACAATTTTTGGGAATCACGTACATCACTTAACTTTCTGGCGTGAAATTAGTTTTGGTTATTAAACTTTCATTTTTTTTTAAATTCGTTTTTTTAAAAATTTTATACATTTTCTCCAATATTCCAAAATATTTACGTTTCTTTCCCTTCCTGCGGGAGCCCCCTTTGGCCGGGGGCCTTTACGCCTTGTGTAACTTGCCACCCTTCTGTTACGACACTGCCTGATCGAATCAACTGTAAAGACTCATCTAAATACGATAATATAGAAATTGTATACCAAGTCAATGCCTTACTCAGAGTGAAAATTTCAGCCAAGTCAAGCTTCAAGCTGCTGGTGACTTCGAAGTAGCAGGCGTTCCAGGTTGGAAATTTGTTGGTGGTAACAGAACACTGGACAATGGAACAATTTATCCCAGTAACAAGTGTTACAATTCAGGAGAATTTCTCCCGAACGGAGTACGAAATGTGTCTGAATGCAAAATGGGAGCTCCCGCTTTTATCTCGTTCCCTCATTTCTACATGGCGGACGATTCATACAGGTCCGACATCAAAGGGATGGCTCCAGAAGCTAGTCGCCATGAGTCAAGTCTTGTCGTTGAACCGGTGAGAAAAACATAATTTGCATAGCAATTTGTAATGGCCAATTAGTGATGCTGGGCGCCAATGTGCCATCATTATACTGAAGTAATAACATGCTTCCTTGTGCCGTCCAGATTCTGTCATGGAGACGATATGAAATTAAACTATTAATTGCTTAGCCTATCAATTAACATATTAGACGTCTGGTGTATGATATTTTTCATCTGTACTTTGACATTCGGGAGATTTCAGTTGAATAGGCTACTTATTCATTTTAATGAGCAAATGGATCCCCGAATTTTCAGTTTTTTTTTCTTCTGCAAAAATTTCTCATAGAATTTTAATCTTATAGTCTTTAAATTGATGTGCAGTGAAGTGCAAGAAATGTTTCTAATCATTTTGATAATAATAAAATAATAATAGTACTAGTAATAATATACCAGTTTTATAACTTCTTCGAGCTGACTTCCTCAGTGACCGTCACGTTTTGTTATGTGGCCGATAGTGATAGCTAAATTTTTTTCTAGATTATGACTGTACGATCGAGAGCTTTGACTTTGCGCAAAAAACGTACAGAAGGGACAGGGAGCTCAATTAAACCTTAAAGGCTTAGGAAATTTCATTCGTGAAACTAACTGGCTATAGTGGATCAACCTTTTTTATTATTATTTTTATTTCCTCTACTTTTCAAGAGATAATATGAGGGAGAAAAGCCTTGTAGGTGTAAAAAATCAATTATTCCATGAAATATTGGTCATAGAATTGCCAAAAACATGACATCCTGTGGAAGAACTGTCCTTAGCGGCTAATCGGTATTTGTGACGCCTGCATGTCATTATATCAAAATTTAGAGAAATATTTTATCTGAGCAACATTTTATAAAACTCTACAATGGATATTTCCTATGAAATTTAATTTTGTTAAAAAAACTAATATTGTAGGGTCTTCGATTTGCTGTTAAATAATTTTATGTTTTTGACACCAGGTATCCTTGTTATTTCAGACACTTGGCATACCACTCTCTGTTCAAGTACAACTTCAAGTAAATTTAATGCTACAACCTTCCGAAGGAATAAAATTATACAAAGATGTGCCACAGCTGTTCGTGCCAGTTCTTTGGTTCCGTCAAAGAGCAGCACTTACTCCGGAGCTTGGAGGTTTAATTAATTTAGTGCTTGCTCTGCCAGTTGCAGGCTTGATTTTATTTTACTGTATATTCATCATTGCGTTTCTGGGTTTTGTGGTTACCTTGTACAAAATAGTTAAAAGATCTGATAATACTATGTTAATACTTGATTCCGTTAATTTTGAGGGGAGGGGTAACACTGAAATGTATACCGCAGGTATTGCAAGTGAGTTCCACTCTTTTAGAGATCTGTAATAGTGTAATGTAGGCAAGGACGGATCCAGCGGAAAATTTAGGGGGGGGGGGGTCACAAGTTTTTTGCAAGTTCAAATGGTAATTTTTTTGGTTGAAAAGTTGAGTTTTATTCAATTTTTTTTTACTAGGTATCTTATGAATTTACTCATGACCCCCCCTCCCCCCCGTGAATCCGCCATTGAATGTAGACTACGGTATACAATAAGAACAGTGATTTATGAATAAGTACAATTTATGAGTTGCCTAGAGTTGCTTGAAAAATGATGCTCTCTCAATTCCTTTTCCTCCATAACTGGCAATGATCACAATGGCGGGCGCTGATTGGCTGAGATAGAGCTAATACGTTATGAATCTGAGGAAGGGATGGAAGATTAATTTTAATTTTTTTAGAAAATGACCATTTTAAATGAGAGAAAGATTTTTTAGGGCGTTAAACAAGGAATCCAACCCATTCAACAACTCATATTCGAAAAAAATGGAGATAGCCTAGACCCCCTTGAAAATAGGCAACTCATATACGATAAAATAACCACGTCGTATGGTGCCATTTTTAAAGAATTGCATGAATGAAACATTGAAGCATTGGAACATGCGTAGTACGGTATAGCCTGTACGTAGATCTAATAACCGAAATTAGCGGATATGGAAAAAACTGGGCTTGGCGGGATTCGAACCCACGATCTACGCCTAATAACCGGTTATAACGAGGAGGTTACCTCTTCAACCAAAGTTAATTTAATGTCAGTGTTATGTATACCATATAATACTACAATGTAAAGTAGATCTAATGTACTGCATAGGCTATTACTATAAATAGGTAGTATCTAGATGTGGCACGGCACTGCGGCAGCCCAACAAGGTTACTTACGTAAGCTATGTTTCACAATTTAAATCAAAATAAAGAACGAGTGATATTGATAGGATTGATAAATTTTTGCATGAGCTTTAGGAAACGTGATGTAAACATTATTAGTAATCTCAATGGCTTGGCGTTGAGTACGTATTAATCAATTAGACTAAAGAATTTAATCCATGGAACTGCGGCAGTATAAACACAATACAGCCGATACATTAATAATAATGATAATGTACTTTTATTCATTTATTGTACAAAACACTTAAACAGTACATTGTACCAAATTCTTTTGCACTAAAAAAAATTAAATTATTTATATAATTTATAAAATTAGACACTAATAGATATTAATATATCTATATATTATATACTGTATATACTTAAAGCAAACTAATCGGTCTTTTTACTCTATTTATCACCTAAAACATATCGAGAGTAAGAAGTATAGGTCTACATTATTTTTTATTATTTTCATTTTTCATGAATTTTTTGAATTTTTTTAGGCCCAGTCACCAGTGCAGTGGCCCTACTATGGCGATTATTTTTAATCTTATCTAGGGATTTAAAAATAATGTAAATAAGATAGTTTTAGATAGGAAAGTGTTATTGAAAATAGTTTTGTTTACGTGTTTAACCACCAAGAATAAGATATTACTACAGGGCCGTAGCGCTGAGAAAAGCATTAGGGGGGCTGGTTAACCTTTTGGGGGGGCTAGGTTTTTTGGGTTGTCATAATCAGATCTAAGCTATTCACCGTGAATCCAAGCCATTAATGTTATGGTAAACCTGAGATAGGTCCCACCATTAATATCTAACTATGTACCCATTGGCGTAAATTCCCAAAATTTCTGGGGGGGGGGCTGTAGGACCACAAGCCTTTCATCCCCCGGAGGAAAACAATTGATAAATAGGTCCAAATTAGTGAGGTTTTATTGACGCATTTTGCAAGCAGTATACAGTTGAGATTGTACCGACGAATAAAACTACCACTGAGGAGGCCCGGGGGTCTCCCCCGAAGAAAAAGTTGTTTGAAAAAATAGATCTGAAATATTGGAGTTTTAAGCATTTTGAGTAACATATTTTTGTGAAAGTAATTCAATGTGTTGATTTTTTCATGATGTCTTTCATCATGTAAAACAAGCATACCAAGAATTAATTTCACTTTAGTTATTGTGGATACTATGCCTTTCGCCTCCATAACGTCTTTGTCACCAGAAATCCTTTGGGGGGGGGGGGGGGGGGGCTACGGGCTTAGCCCCCCCCCCTAGGACCCCCTATTTACGCCAATGTATGTACCTATGTATGGCTTTGAGTTTCAACACAAATTTCATTTTTTAAAACAACAAAATAAATATAAGTTTTATTTGTAGTTAAACAAAAACTGTCCCTTCATTTTTTTCAAAAACAAATTGACAATGGGCTAGGTAGGCCTGTAAATCAACAATTACAAATAATCATTGTCTTAAAATCAATGCGATTGCAGCCGCCGTGTTTTGGTTTTGCTGAAATTTATACAATACTCTTCGGGACCTAAAATTTTCCCCATTTTCATTTTCAAAGTCCAATAGTGTTAAGTGTCCTTTACTTTAATCCTTCTTGGGGGGCGCGACAGAACGTTAGGGGGGGCTGAGCCCCCCTGCCCCCCCCCCAGGCTACGGCCCCGTATTACTAAACGGCATAGTAGGCCCGCTGAAGGAAACTATCAAGGGGAATGCGACCTATTGGCGATTGTTTGCATTAATAAGTAATAAAATTACAAATTTAAAAGAAATGGTCGGAGCGGTTTTTTAAAAAATAAAAACATTGTTTTCATTTTTCGGGGGTTATTGGTATTCAAACCCCTCAAATAAAATTTATCCTAAAAATGAAAACATCGCAAAATTTCATCAAACTCTATCGAGTAGTTTGGTCGCAAATGGAGTTACCGCGATAGACAGAAAATTCGTAAAAAACACTTTTTGGGCCCATGGGACCTCAAAACGTGTAAATCCATTGAAATCTCGAAATCGAAAATTTCGACCATCATAAAGCTTTCCTTATACTAACGTATAGATAGGAAATAAATAAATGACAATACAGTGGCCGTGGTGGCCTTGACATTCAAAAGATTGCAGGTAGGCTACAATCAATGAGTATAGATCGAACTGGTTTCCATTAAATAGCAATATCTATTGCTATGATTAATAGTGGTTGATTACACATTATACATTACGCCACACATCGCTAAGCCTTCGGCCTGTTAGTGGTGACAAGGAGCGCACCTGTAGCCTATAGGCCTACGCTGCTGTGTGTTACGGCTAAGGGTTAATTAATAAATTATGATGATAACTATGATGCACTATTAAAGTATGGTATTATATTGTATAATGCCCTAAGAATCTGTGTTGTACATCTGTGAAATTTTATAAGCATGATTAGATTTGTTTAACTTTCTTAAGGTCCCTCTACTCGTCAGATAAGATGCAAAGCTAAATAAATAATCAATGTACAACGCACGAGTAGGCTATGAACCTAAATTTTCGTATACTGTTTGGGGTAATTAATATTAGGAGTTAGGTTCAGTGATAGCCGGCCGCCATACCAAGTTGAATCCAGCGGACCAGAGTAGGTTCAAAGCTGCAGATAACTTGGTCGTGTGTACAGTGCCGGTAGGGAAACATGGTAGGACTTGTCCTGGTCACCTCCCGAAGTAATCATGTGACTTCACTGTGTTTCCCAAGTGGTTTGGAATCCACTATAATCAGGAGGTCCACTGTCCTATGGGCTGGCATAGGACAGTCAAGTCGGGGTCGCTCTATGGGCCCAAATATGTGGCCTAAGTCGTTATTAACCCGACGAACTACTACTAGGATCAGTGATCAGAGACAAAGCCAGAGGATCAAGAATAATAACAGTTGTAATGCCGAACAAGAAGCACTGTGACACCCATCACTATGCCTGAAACCGTCTACAATATTATTAACGGTATAAAAACAGGTGGACACCGACTGCTGGGTGTTGTTGAAAGAATGCTGAAGAAAAGGGAAGAACTGCCTTAACGTTCTCAAATGGAGAAAACAGGTGGGAGGTCATTGATTGAGTGTTGTCCAAAAAACATAAGGCAAGGTTTCAGCGACTTCGGTGGCAAGGTGGTAGCGTGCTTGTACTTGTGCGAGTCTCCACCCACCTTGCGATCGGAGACGTGTCGTAACTCGACAAAAGTACCTATCAGGTTACTTAGTGAGGCGATTGAAGAGGTTATAATACATTCATTAAGTTGTTTGTACGCGATTAAACTTTTTATTAAAAAAAAAATAATAATAATAAAGTAGACCTACTGTATGGGGTATGAGGGAAGTAACGAATAGGTAGGCTGTGGGACCTGTTAATGAAATAAGCATACCATTCTTGAAAAAAAATTATTTCAGTGAGTGTTAGGGTCTGACGAATGAGGGTGCGATGAGTTTCTTAAATAGCCTACCTAATATAGGCTTTCAATATAAGTGATCTATACCGCAGATTGTTTTGGGGGCCACATATTTATTTGGTGCTAAGACTTGAACAGTAAAATGAAATGGCCATGAAGTTCATAATTCAGACTGGAACCCGACCATATGCCTAGGCACCAGGGACGGATCCAGCCCATTTGGGGGGGGGGGGGTAGCTGAGGGTCAAAATAGGAAAAACTTATGTAGGATCGACTAAATTAGAGCGTAATAACTTAATTTGCAATAGATTTACCAAATTTTGGGGGGGGGGCAGCTACCCCCCTGCCCCCCCTGTATCCGTCCTTGCTAGGCACTGCAGCATTCTAGTGACAGAGGGTCAGGGAGATGAAAGCGGAAGTCTATTTTCTTCAGTGATTTTCTTGAAGTGAACCTCGTCCGGTTCACAATCCAGTTTTATACCAACTAAGTTTTCCTACGTCTTTGGTTCTGCAATTAAGGAACACCTGCCAGGGGAGGATGGATATCATATATACCATTTGAGAGAGGCCACCTATGTTCCGACTGGAGTAGACGGTGTAGTTTAAAAAAAAAAAAAAAACCCATGCCTATAGTCCTAAATTTTTCCAAAATCCTGAACTGGAGCAGGGGCGGATTTGGCTTTGTGCGGATATAGGCACTGCAACAAAGCGATCACTTCAGAGGTCCATTGTGTACATGGAGTACCAACTGAACTGAAATGGGCGCCTAAATTTGAAAAATTATTCCTTAATATCTGATAATTACTATAATTTTTTATATTTTTTTGTTTTTTAAATGTACGCGAGCACGGATATAGGCATTTGCCTTAGTTGCCTATTGGTAAATCCGCCACTGAATTGGAGCAAGTTTGGAAGAATCATTTGGTCAGAAATATGAGTCTCCGCCACTGCTAGGGAACGTGACGTGCTCGCCACTGATATGATCTAGGTGAGGTTCGGCTTCGATGTTCTCAGCAGGGCGTGGTCTCCAGCAAGGACGTTCGTTGGACTTGAACTCAACTTCAAGGCCACCACGCAACCTATACCTATACACAACTTGCAATAATGCCCACCCATTTTTATTTCAAGTTTATTTATTTTTTATTTTAATGAAAATAAATTAACGCCTTTGAATTGTAAGAATTATTGGAGGACATGAATGTATATATGCCTATATAATGTCATTTTATTAAATGTCAATTCATTGGATGCCTACCATTTTGAATGGCATTAAAAATTAGGTAGGTTACCTCGGCCAAACAGGCAAAAAGGACAAAAAACCAGGTGCGATTAGTGCTATCGCAATTCTAATTTAGAAGTGGCTTACTTGGTTTGCTACCTGTACTACAGTACTTAAAAGTAACCTCTGATGCCGCGTCACAATTGGTCATATTTTTTTTACTTTCCTATTTATAGGTTAGTACTGGTACAATAGAAGGAAAACTTTGTAGTGATCGAAATTTTCGATTACAAGAATTCAACGGATTTAGACGTTTTAGGAACCAAAAAGAGGTTTCTACGAAATGTCTAAAAAATTCTATATTTTGGGCTAACTTAATTTTGGGGATTTGCCCTCCCCCCCCTCCAAAAAAAAAGAAACGGCTAAAGAACTATTTGTTAAAAAAGGCTCTAACGATATAATTCAATTTAAAAAAAAGCAAAAAATATGAAAGGCTCAATTTAGATGAAAAATGAATAAAAAATTGTTTTTCTGCGGGACCATACCATTAACGTTTCCGAACTTCAGGGAAGCCGTTGCTTTCTCAATTAAGTTTTTTGGTTTTGAGTAATAAAATAGTTTTTTGAACAATTAATATATTGCATTCCATTATAAATATAATATGCCTCTTCTTATATTGTCAAATTGTTAAAAGTATTATAAAAAATATTGACGTCACTGCCCGAAGTTTATTTCTTTGCATTGTCATACTGCTATTTAATATGCGCATATACTGTAGGTACAGGGAATTAATTCTTCCGTCTAAAGGTGTTTAAATGGAATGTTCAGGTTAAATGGTATCGTGAAAACACGTAGGAAATTAGACCAAAACAAAACTAATTGATTAGAAACGTATTTTATTCAGTTCTTAAAAAAGTTCATTGTAAAAATGGCTTTGAATCAGGCTACATAACGCCTTCCGCAGAAGAAAAAAATTAATACCTACCTTAGACATGCTATACGGATCTACGATGCTCAGGGCGCCTTCAGAATTAGTCTAATAGTGATATCTTTAAGATATCACTATATATATATATATATATATATATATATATATATTAAGATACAATATCTTTAAGAATAGACTTCCGAACGCGTCCTTAGTCAACTAACACCCGTATACACATTGCAGAGTTATGAAACCCTATAATACAATTAACTAGTTAAGTGTATTTGAGAGTTCATATTAATTTTATCGTATTGTATTATAAATTATTATTCACCTATCATTCCATGCAGCCGCTTCTGAGACGAATTCCCCCAAAAAATGAGGTAAATATTTCTGAAAGTCATGAATATAAAAAAGAAAAAGACTTACGTATACAATAGCTACCTAGAATACCAAGGAATTCGAAATATTTACCCCATTATTACAATAAATCCAATAATTAATAATATTTAACAATTAACGAGTGGAGTCATCATAGAAGCAACAAAGGGGCTAAATGCTAACATTAGGTCACTACAACAATGGTCATAACCTATAAAATCATAATCCAGCTAGTTCACAGTTAAAATTATGCTATAACATCTACAACACATTAAGTTGCCTGCAATTTTGACTACTGTATGTTTTACATTTCGCGTTCCCAGTTCACACTCGGAGCAATTTCTAGAGAACTGTTTTGCATGTAATTCAAGCGAACGTCGCTGGTTGCTGGTCAAATAAGGCAGAGCTTGATAGTTAGAGAACGTAGCACCTACAACTGGTATAGGGCAATAATTGTGACGGAAACTTACGAAAAAAAAATCAATAATGCACAACACAAAGCAAAGCCACCATTATGGCACGCCGGCAAGACACCCAATAAATAAAAACCCTCAATGCCGTTCAGCTCTATCAAAGGGAGAGAAATTTGACTAGTGCTTCATAAATAACTTTCGGATTGATAGTACTGTCGGCAGTGTAGCGTACGCCCCTCGTGCTACCATCATCATGACGGACTACCCCATATTCCCCGACAATAAAGCCATCTGCAGTTCTTTCTTCTACACGATACTTTTTGAAGTTACGCCCTTCAACAACATATCCAAATTTATTACTATCAGGACTAGGTGCAGGTCGACTCTGTACGCCATGTACCCTTCCATTAGACCTTACACTAAGAGCTTCATCAACTTCATAATTTTGTTCTGGCATTCCGTATACTTTTTCAGACTTTTGATAATTGTTTCTTGGAGTATTGGGAATCTGTCTCGTATTTTCATTGAGATGAGTCACTTCAACATGGTGGAAGCTTTTGTCGTGCACATTCGTGAATTGATAGGACTTTTGCTCATTCACATTGGGATTAGTATCGTTTTCTTTGCTGTTATCTTCAGATTTTTGTGGTAAGGCTGCCTCCTCGTGGTAACTGACAGTTTCAACCCGAGTTTCGTGCTTCAGTCGTTGGGTATTTGGCTCGACCAGCGAGGATGCTGTAGTAGACAATATTTCTGAAAGACTAGTGTCCGGAAGGTGTCTAAGATTTGGAGGCTCCCTGTAAAATGAGACACGGCTTTCGGAGGTAGCAGATTGAAAAGAAGTTTGATAACTAACAGGCGAGCTTAGAGGATTCACAGATGGTGACGTATTTTCTGATAAAACTACAAATTGAGGATTATCAGGTTGCCCTGAAGATTGAGCATCATTTACGGGAAAATTCTGATTACTATTTGGTGATTCAGAAAATATACGTTTTCTGAAATACAAACTTCTGTCTGATCGATCACTTGATGGTGTAGGGTAGCGGCCAATTGTACTACTCGTGGCAGAAGCGATCAGAAGAGGTAGGACAGTTGTTGTTGCCGCTGTCATTGTACTATCACTAGTACTGTATTTACTAGAAGTGTCTGTTCTCTGGGCAGCGCGTGTAGAGAGGGGTTCATGAATAGCTTCTTCAACACTAAAATGACTTCTTTGCACTGCAGTAGCAAGTGGTTGATGTTCAATTTGGAGTGCAGCAGGCTCTTGGTTTATTGATTTTCCAATGGTTGAAGACACCCGCACTGAAATAACTTCACCTTCTATGAGCTCTTCCTGTTCAGTGGAGATTTCTTCCGTTGGTTCCTCCTGTTTAGCACTGACCCATTCAGTAGTTATCGGATCTCGATCGGTAATAAGAGGGTCTGCTTCTGTAACGGGCTGATCAGGAGGAAAGGTCTGAGGGCCGGTGACCACACTATATGATCTGCTTTCGCCCAAGGTTACAATGGCCTGTTCATGCGGCTCACAATCAACGCAGTCTTTACTCTGTACATTATTATCTAATGTGCTTTTGATAGGAATTCGGTAGCGATTCTCCGACTTGTATTTATAAAAATTGGGGAATTCATGTGCGTACTTTCCATAATCTAACAAATTACGAGGGACAAAGTCGTCAACGTTGGAACTCGCCTCTGCACTTTGATCCATTCCGGTACTGGACAGTGCGAGGTCGTCCAACGGTGGGTTGCTTGCAGGCCGGTGGGAGGAATCTCGACGCCGAAGGGCAGAGCCAAATGAAGAATAAGCGCGGGTGGGAAGCGCACTGGCGCCCAGCAGGCATCCAGTTATCTGGAACAAGACAATAAACATTTAAATCCTATCACCGTCCTGTCCGTCCATCTATTAATTTATAATAGAACAACATAACAATTAAGGTAGCAAATACGAGTATAATAGCATTGGTTACAGTTGGAAAGACACTGGAAATCTTCAAACTTTCGGGAAGGGCGCAAAAATTAAAATAGTTGCAGACTACCTATTGTAATTACCTTGATTTCATGTTATTTATGGAAGCTACAATGACGCGGGGCGCCACTGCTAACAATTTAAAAATGCCGTAGGGAAAGAACTAGTACGAGAGGGACAAAAAATGTAATTGACCAGTATTGAGCTCGAAATTCTACCAAGAATGGGTAATTTGCGAACCGCTGGCGTCTACTGCCAAGGCTATCGGCCGTGTACTGCGCCATGATTACCTCCACTATGATTGTTACTAGAATATTGATTGTAATTACTTCTGGCGTCTCGTGTCAACAAAGTATTGACTGGCTAGTAGGTATACTTCCAATATTATCATCGAAATTTTGGGATATCGCAATATTTCTGCACTTGTATTCTTGGTCTCGGTGTTGTGCAAATCTTTTATAGCTACGCTCAAACCTACTAACGGACGAAATTACGTACAAGACTAACTCTGACTCCCCCAAGTACGGTATACTGCTGCGCCTTTCCTAGTTGCCGTACTGCTGCGCTTCTTTCCTGCCTCATACTCTACCTTATCCACTTTCCTAATCAATTAACGAACGTTTTATTTCAGCATCTACAGGACTTCTCCTAATGTGAGATGGGAGTGAGTTTCAGTTTGGGTCGACTGAGACTGAGGTTGAACGCTCTGTTAATCCAACACTACCTGGTTGCTACCCCGAATCACACATGTAAAGGGCCATGACAGTATTAAAAGGGGTGGAAGTAAAGGCACAGTAGGGACTGATCCAGCCCATTGGGGGGGGGGGGGGGCGGTAGTTGCCCCCCTGGCCCCTCCCCTGCATTCGTCCATGAGGCACAGGTGCTTGGTGTGCAAGTTTCCCATTTCCGCAGAAACAAAACAACAAAGAAAAACGGTGTTGTGCCTATTCATGATAATGATTCGAGTATTGATAATCATATTGATAATGAGCTATTGGGTGCAATACCACAGACATATTAATTAGCTTTTCTCTGAGTCATTACTAGCTTTAAACTGAAGTGCTCGACTGGTATTGAACCGATGTCCGGGCCCAATCTTCAACCCAAAAGTGATAATACAAGATAGGAAAAGTGAAAGCCTAAAACTTTTGTTTGATAACGCAGGACAGGCTAATATACGTAATGCACTCTTACGGGTCCATGAGTTGAATTGTTTCTTTTGTGTACTAAAAAAAGGTTAACCGCAGACAAACAATTTAATGAATGTATCCAAATGACCTCTTCAGTCGCCACTGTAGGTTAGTACCTACCCGTGTTACGACACGTCTCCAATCGCATGGCGTGTTGAGACTCGCACAAGCACGCTACCTCCTTGCCAACGAAGTCGGTTTTATGGATCCTGAGTGAAGATTTATAATAAACAGTAACTTGCTTAGACATTTATCTCTGATTGGTCGCTGTTGGGACTCAAAAATATAAGTTCGCACCATATATCGCCACCCTAAAGTCAGAAGAGCGTACGATTAAATACAACTTTTCGAGATAATTGCGTTTCCGTGCCTGTATAACCAAGTTTGCACAAACAGCCAGATATGCCCTCCTAATCGAAAATTGCAGCCTTATTTTTCAAAATTAAATTTTTCAGTGTATGCAAAGTTGGAGTTAATGACAAAGCCACTAAATCTGATCATAACTCAATTGCCCCAAAAATGTTGGTTACGCCCTTCTGACTTTAGAGTGACGATATCTACCCGTAACAGCGATATGACTCATATCATATGAGTAATTGCCGAATTGCCATACTCATAATATTATATGTAGCGAATAAAGAAGAATAACAATGCATTGCCATATGATACAGAACTGAAACCGGAAGTTCCGGATAGTAGGTATACCGGACCGGACTACAATAAATGGAATCTTGTTAAGGCGTGTATTCCCCTTAGTTGAGCATGTTGGTGCAAAACTCAGCAAGTTGAGTTTGGTGCCGTCCTTTTCTCATGTAGCAGTCCAGTTCAGGTCTTGCCTTTAAGCTCACGCATTCACCTTTACATATCTCTATTTATTTCATTTGTTTATTTATTTATTCTTTCGTTCTTCCTGCCAATCACCTCATCCTATCACACTGTGGCGGCTCCGACTACTTCGCAAGTGTACTTCAGCACCGGTACCGGTAAGCGTCACCTACACGTCGCAAGGTAAGCCACAGTGCTCCTGAACCCCCTTCTAGCGCCCAGTCGCGTCTACCACTTGTAAAATTTTGTTCATTTGTGCATTAAGAAATGATGAAATTTTTGTTTAATGAGACTATTTTGTAGATACTTAACTTATCTACATAATAGTCTCCTTAAAACAAAAATCTCATCATTTTTTAATGTACAAATGAAGAAAATATGACAAGTGGAATACACGCCTAAGTAATCTCCTCTCAAATAAAAATTATTTAGCTTATGCTTTTGGTTAATAAGCCGACTGGTATTGAAGGCTGCTCGAACTCCAATAGGTATCTACTGTACATGTGTGTCTCGATGACTTTTAATTTTTTTTTTTTTACAAAACATGGTTTTTTCGCCTGGGGTATGATTGCATCATTTTTCTCACTGTCCGAGCCACCTAAAATGTCAACCCAGTATAGACAAGGAACTAATTATGCCTTGAGCCGACGCCTATTCGTACTTTACAGTCGCCGTTGGGATTTATTTCCTTTGGAGAGACTAACTTAGCATTTAATAGCATATTATCGTAAAATAATTATAAACTTCTGCTCTGTATGCTGTATTGTGTTATTTGTGTTGAGTCTCGGTACGGCCAAATTCAAAATGGATAATATACTTACTATTTTCTGCAGGTTATTGATATACCAAGGATTTAATAATATGACAATTAATGGCCTCCTAATACACTACCATGTATAGTATATAACTTATAACTATATATGACTACCAACAATTAACCAAACGCGATTTCTTAGCCATCATAAGGCACGCGCCAATAATAAATGCAATGTACGTATACGTCGTATAACAATTCAAATCCAACGATTTAATGGGTATTTTTCTCTATTGTCATACCAAGGCCTCCACAATGGAATTGTTAAAAGAAAGATATGCATTGGGAAGTAATTGTACGACATTACCATAGTAGGCATTGTGGAATCGAAATGCAGGATCGGAGTATTCAACAAAAGATATTCGTATTCATCAAATATCTCCCGAGCCTGCATTGCAAACAGTTTTGATTTACTGTAATGGCGGCTCATGGAGGACATTTATATTATTTTTAATAATATAAAGGACATTAGTGATTAGTGCCTCCTAGAGTTGCTATTTATGATGGGGTGTCCATCATTTATTTTATTTCCGTGGAGAAAATTCCAGGGGAGGGAGTATCAGATGAATAAAAAGCCAGAAGTATGGAAAAAACAATTAATCAAGTTATGGAGGAAATATCAACGCTGTACTCAGACTCCAAAAGGGGGGAGTCCGCTAATTGCTACAACTGGAACCTCGTGACAGTTGTCGCTCTTACTTCATAATATTAAAAATAATGATAGCCCGAAGTCTTTACAATATATATCAAATCAAATCATCAAATCAAATATATATTTATTCCAATTTTTTCCAACAAGAGAAGTATACATAAAATGACAAAATTAATATTAACTTTAAATACGCTAAATATAGAGTACAGTACACAGTAACAGATGGACACTTGGGGCACAGGCCCCCGACCACCCCAGAAATGCCTAAAATTCCGGCCCCCCCAAACGAGATTTTTTTTAGATAAAAAGATAAAAATAAATAAAAGTTTTGAAATTGAGGGCAATTATGTGTTTTTCTTTTGTTTTGCACCAGAGGCGGACGAAGCAATCGGCACTCCGGTCCCCCTGTTCACAATTATATTAATTCCTTGTAATTTAGATACCTCTCAAACTAAGTAGAGCCCCAATATTTCAGCCCTATTTTTCAAAAAATTTCACCCGGGGAGAACCCCGCCCCCCCCCCAATTCCAACTTCGCAATCATATCAATATTGCCTGCAAACTTTCAAAGTGACTGCTGTCGAAATGCGTAAAATCAAAATATTTAAGGTCTTTTTTCGCTAAACTTCTACCCCGACCCCCAGGCCCCCCTTCATATCCTCCGAACCGAACTAAGGTCATTAATTTCAAAGCTGCGTACGTTCATGCGAGAACGGCTTTCCCCATTTTATTCACTTAAATGAAAATGGGAGGAGGGGCGCCAAATTATACACCGCCCCCTTCGAAAACTTATCTTTACGCCACTGTCAAATGCCTCCCCCTTTTATAAGGTCTGGGACCGCCTCTGGGTTGCACCCACGACCCCCACATACCTTGTGCCCCCGGCCTCCCCACCCAGGAGTTAATCCGGCACTGTAGATACATTTAACATATCTGAAGGCCTGAGGTGCGGGGGAAATTTGAACGAAATGGGGACACCCACACCTACAAGACGAGGCAAAGGGGAGACATTGTAAGGCCAGCACCACGCACAGCCAAGTGTGAGCGACTGGATCCTATACTACAAGAATTCGCTTACCTTAGAAAACTCCCGAAGGAACTGAGAGCGGAAAGAATTGCTACTAACTTCCCTAAATTGCCTAAATTGTTCAGAGACCATCTCTTAGAAAGCTTTCTACACTGTCACTCAGACACTAACACAATGACAATGACCGAACTACCTGATTTTGACAATTTTACAGAAATATGTCTATTGTCTATATATAGGCCTATACATATATTATATACTGTATGTATATAGTATGTACATATATATATTTATTATTTATAGATTCCTTTCTCAAGTTACAACGCAATTTGGGAGGCAATCCAGTGGCATTAAAACTGTAAGCTGAAGGATGGCTTGTCTAACGCAACAGTTAACGGTAACGCAACAAATGAAAATAGCACCAGCCTGAACAATCTTCTTCTTCTTCTTCGGCCGGTATTTCCCTGCACCGAAGGAATATATTTATGAATAAGTTATCAATTGTACTATTGTAATACCAAAGTTAATAAGTTAATAAACTATAATAATAATAATTATTATTATTATTATTAGGCATACTAGACAGCTACCATGGCAACAGACTGAAATACTGTGTAGCCTATTAATTGAATCTTCATTTATATCAATGACCAGTGTCTTCCTGCACTAATCAGTCCTATCTGGAAGAAAAGACGAGCCTCAGTGTGCACGATTCTGGCACTTTAGCACCACGAACCACAAAGTGAGCACACGATTCGAGAAGGAAGACTATTGTTGAGGTTGTGGCCGCAAAAGACCTTGCAATAGAGGATAATGCAATGGACCTTCTGCAGCTTATATTGGATGTACAGTGTCAGACAGGAAAAGTTAAAGTATTTTAACAAAAAAGTTTAAACCTCACACGCACATAGCATCATCTCTAACCTGGGCCTGTAAATGGTAAGGTATGAGAAGGTGAGTTTTTTGTTGGCTGTAGACTTGCAAAACACATTTGATGTTACCGCAGCCGCAGACTATAGTGGGCAGTTCTTTTGATTACATTAAAATTCATTAAAAGTCTGCTTGAAGAGGTTCTGTGTACATTGACCCTCCCCAATCTAGCCGGATATCATACCCATCTAATGTATTTAATTAATTATGGCCAAGTTTTGACAAAATTCTGCTTAATCATAGACTGTAATCCATCTAGATGTACTATATTTTGTTACTCCATTGTATTTAATTCTGCAGTTCACTTTCTCGTGATGCCCATGGCCAAGGAACGCAGTCATACTCACGAGGCACTGTAATAAAATCGCAGTTTCCTTCGAAATATTTCACTTTAAGTCTGGTGGCTCAAGGGGTCCGGACCCCCCCCCCTCCCCGAAATATTTTTTAATGTAAACCTGTATTGTTTGAAATTCATTAATAAAATACGTAAACAAAATTGTTGGACCCCCCCCCCCCCCAATCAAAACCTGGGCACGGCCTTGGCTATGTCACCCCTGGTGAACTAAGTCCTATTGTTGATTCCTACCAACCCCCATCAGACCTGTAAGTGTTCTGCCGATTCTGATAGGTTGTTTGTCAGGCTCTATCATATGTACACGGTCATTGAGACCATTGAAATAGCTGAAATAGCAGCAAAAGGATGGACAGTGTTCTGATTGTTAACTTTGACGATATTAGTTGCTGCTAGTCAGATTCCAACACAAAACACTGTTTTTCGACTAGCTTTGCCGATGGCTAAATCTCAGTTAGTTGAGGGGGGGGGGGGGGTAAAGACCCGAATTTGCCCACCTCAGAAAGCTCTATTAATTTCCCAGCCACTAATCTTCCTCTACAACTATTATAGTTAAGTCTGAAGGACCTGCTTAAGGTGCAAACCTTGGATCAGACAAAAAGAGAGGCGAAAATATCACCAGGGCTAATGATCAAGACCTCCCAAACGTCTTCAAGTACTGGTCTTTGCCCACGATTAGGGTAAAGACCCGCACATGCTGTTGCGCACTGTCAAACCACCAGCTTCTTTTTTTGTCATCATTGGAGGAAGCCGTGTTCTTCCACTAAACTTCAAACGTTCTCCATGACAAAATAATAATCTAGGTCTTGCCAACAATTTTTTATGCGCCTAGAAATCCAAAGTGGGTTTAATTAGCCAAGATCAATCATGCAAGTTCCGAGTTGTTTTCGCATTGAAATACCTTGTAGCCCTATTTTGGTTGCAAACCAGGTTTTGCCAAAACCATGCATTATTCATGAACACCACGCCAGTTGCCATTCACTGGGTCTATTTATAGACATGTTAAATTACAAAATCAATTTAATTCAAGACAACTTTAAAGTTAGAATTCAATGAGCCTAATTCAAGCACAATTTTATGTTCTCATTTGTGCGAGTAATAACTCCGAAGCTAGTTCTAACTTAATTACTAGTAGTATAGTATAGGCTAATGTTTACAGTCTCAGTGAGCCTACGCTACTTTTTCGTTTAGTTTTAAGGCTGAGTGTTCAAAATGTTTTGTAAACAAGAAATTATCGTACTTTTTGGACGAAATTAATTAATTGCTCGTTCCACAGCCACAAAGATATATAAAAGGGAACAGATGAAAAAATCTTAATAAATACGTGCTTTCTATGAAAGCTGTCTATTTCCCTTACAGATATACAACTGTGCTACAAAATGGGTTTAAGGCTCTTTATCCAATTTTTTAAGGTAATAATATTTCAGTTTAGAAAATATAAACTTCCTGCGATAACTTGGATTTTTTATGAGTTTTTTATCTGTTCACTTTGTTAAGTTTGTATCTGTAGAATGAGCAATAAATTGTTTTCTTCAAAAAATTAGCAAAATTTCTTGTTTACATAGCATTTTGAACACTCAGCCTTAACTTATTCTTGGTGTTAAAAATGTAAACAAAACAATTTTGAATAGCACTTTCCATTCTATAATTATCTTGAATTGTTGAATACATTTTTAATAGGCTAAAGTTATAAATCATCGCCACAGGGCGACTCAGAAAATTCATTTGAGCCACGCGTATAAAATATGTATGCTGAGTTACCAAATTGACATAATTGTTTTACAATTTTTCTGAAATGTCCATGGTATACGTCGGTAATGTCGGTCTGAGTAGTAGACCAGTAAGCTTAGCTATTCAGTAGATAGGCTACTGAGGACCCAAAATACAAAAGTTGAGCTTGTACCTAATTTTTTCGTGCTCAAAACTCGAGCTTACTGGTCTATAGCTAAATAAAGCTATAATACTGCAATACAGAGGCTACCTCGTACGTCCCCTTTTTTAATTTAAAAAAAAAATAGATTACAAGCAATTTCAATTTAATGAAAGTATCCGAGTAACCACATCTTCAGTCGCTCTCAGTCAATACACGGTTGGCAATACCCGTGTTGAGTTACGACAGGTCTCCGAATGCATGGTGTGTAGACTCGCACAAGTAAAAGAAAGCTACCCACAATGTCAACGAAGGCCTAACTCCCCTCTTAATTGAGGAAACTGCTGAAATAGTTGCGCTACATTACCATGGCAAAGGGTAAACTGCCATCTTCCCTTATAAACTTAGCCGATGACTCTATGAGAAAGGTGCAAAAACCAATGACCTTCAATTTCAGATGGTACTCTAACCATCACATTCTAGCCATTTGTATTGCATTAACAATGACATGAATTCAGATATGAATTGAGAGGTGAAGGCCAGAGAAAAAACCCGCTAACACCACCGGAAGTTGAACCTGGAATGTCCAGCAATGAGATATCACTATATCAAAATCCGGATCTACTCTACTCACTATACTGCAGACCGAGTAGACTGCTTTTGTACTGTTATTTACAAGTTCCAAAAGGAGAGAGAGTTTGGAACATTCCGACAAGCGCCGTGCTATCGATTTTTTCAGGGGAGGTAAGACTAGAAAATCGGACCCCTTTCCGAATGAAGAATCTTCTGGGGCTGCAGTACCTAAATTGTATTGATACGAAATATGATACTTTTTTTTCTCGATGAGTGGAGTGGGGGCTTCCATTTTTTTTCTTTCCTAAAATAATCCGCGTTATTAATGTTCCACCTAAGCTTTAAAAATATCCATAACGGTGCCGTGTAGTTTTTCTTGCCGGGACTTTTCAAAGGATGTTGAGAGGATTGGCCAAACGGAAATAACAAAAATCAATGAGAGAACATTCAAGGTACATTAATCATACAATCAGTTTTCTAATGAAATTCACTGATTTCTCAGTGCGCACATGTAGAACATATCAAAGGACAGTCGATGGATCAAAATTGTTTGCGACCTTAAAGGGGCACCTACGAGTAGCACAGCGGTGAAGTCTGGAACTTCGGCCCCTGAGTCAGTCACCTCACCGTTTTATAACCTAGCTCGTACGGTCCTGATACTGACGTTTAGGCGGCTATTCCACTTGTCACTTTTCCCGCTAAATGTGATTAAAAAGAGTCTGCTACCATATTATAACTTAATTTATAATAGATAAGTTAAGTATCTACATAATAGTGTCCTTAAATTAAGTTATAATATGGTAGCAGACTCTTTCTAATCACATTTGACGGGAAAGGTGACAACATGTGGAATAGCCGCCTTATCACAGACCATAATGAAAAGATAAATAGTATCCTATTTGTGGGCAGATACGACGGCTCGTCCACTGTGGAAAATCCCGATCTACCCCCAAAAATGTTTAATTGAATTATTATGTTGTGAAATTTGTATTATATAATTTCATGTGGGTGAGGTGTTGAACGGAATCTGCATATACCGTAGTAGTAGTAGTAGTAGTAATAGTATGGTAGGACACGGTCCCAGGCCACGGGGTGGGCCCATAGGACAGTGGACCTCCTGATTATAGTGGATTCCGAACCCCTTGGGAAACACAGTGAAGTCACACGATGAAGTCGGAGGTGACCAGGACAAGTCCTACCATGTTTCCCTACCGACACTGTGCACACGACCAAGTTATCTGCAGCTTTGAACCTGCTCTGGTCCGCTGGATTCAACTTGGTATGGCGGCCGGTTTGCATATACCGTAATATGACACCGTTGCATCTGCAGGCCTACCATGGCGTTGAAATAATAACTTACGCCGGGAACTACTACAATATTTAATCAAATTTTAATACCGCTTTTGCTAATAAAACAGCCTTCCCCATCAGACAAAATTAATTTTGTTTATATCATGTATAGTAATTTAAGTACAAAAGTTATGAATATATGCAACAATATTAATCTCTGGAAACATTTCGTATTAATATTAATTACTATTAAATTATTCTGATACTTTAACTCCCGTAAGTGAAGTTACCTTCAATGGGGGTTTATTTAGAATAATTTCATTCCTTAAACGCCATATGTGCGTTACTCCTTGGATAAAATTTTGTGTTTTTGTCTTCGATTCACTGATTTAATTACAGTGGAATGTTTTATAAGTAAGGTTGCAAGGTCGCAGGAGCAGTGAACGCTCTTTCTCTATCCTATTCCTATTTAACCAGGGTTATTATTGTAGGTGTTCTTTCACATTCTAAGGCCAGGTGACTCAAACCTGCATTCCCGTCGCTGCTTCCCAATCTACAAGTCATTCCCATCTTACTGTGAATTATTAAATTGCAGGTTTCAAATCCTTTTTTTCGACATTGTAGGCTATAGAGTAGGGGGGAGGGGAGAGGGTAAAGACCTGCAGTGGGCAAAGGCCCGCATCCGCCTGATGTTTACTTTGCTAACTCATATCAGACCTATACAAGTATCGCATTTTCTGGCAGTGTCTATCATATACACGGTTACTTAGTCTGAGACCATTGAACATATAGCGGCAGTACAGGATGCACAGTATTCAGATTGTTCATTTTGACAAGTTGTTGCAAGTAAGATTACAGCAAGAAAATAAGATAAGATAATATTTATTTCACAAGGTACCTATTCGAAGAATACATAGAAATCGTTACAAATATAAATAATATTTGACTATCACAATACAAAATAATCACTATATAAAATAATGAGGTAACATTGTAGGCTATGAAGCCGGTGTCATAAAGTTAACAAATTCATTGACCGAATAAAAAGCGTTTTCCGTTAAGAGCATTTTTAGTTTTTTGTGAAAGAGTTTGGAACATGGAGCATTTTTAAAATCATGAGGTAGCATGTTAAAGAGCTTACTGCCTACATAAATGTCCTGATTTTCAGTCAGGTTCAGGGAGTGATTTGGAAGAACTACATTGGTCCTAAACCTAGTATTGTACCCATGAAGGGCCATTCCACAACGTCGATGGCTGACATTGTACACCTAGTAGAATATATTCTGATCCACATTAAGGCTAATTTCGTAAGATTACGAATTATTCGGAGGGCATTTTATGGGGGTGAATCTCATAAATATTGAATTTCGCTGTGGATATTAAGACGGAAACGCAGTTTTACCTATACTGTCTGTGTCAGACCGGATTTTCTGTGGAGTAGGACGTGTTAGCACGAAGCTGACGTCAAACGCCTATGTCGTTCACACACGCAGCCTTATGAATGACACGGAAGTTGTCAACCGTTGAGTACCCGTTCTTGATCTTGAACTTGCTAACAAATGCTTTCAAACCAATCCAGGTCTTGAAAATATTTTCTTTTTAAAATAATCAGCCCAATTCGTTCAATTCTATCGCGAATCATGAGAATAGGTGTACAGGGGTGGGTTTAGACTTTTTTTCAGCGGAGTTTTTAACACTGAAAATGAAAAATTGGCATTCATTAAAAAAAAATATTGGTTTTATGGCACCATGTCTAGGCTGGGAAACGCTCATGGCTATGATACTAGGGGGCCGTGATAACTTTGAGACCTCTGTACAGTCAACACGATACATCCAAGAACATTTGAGAGGTGGAAGGTATAGTAGTGTTCAGAAGAGAACATCTTCTTGCAAAATGTTTGTACTTAGGTATTTGGAGGATATGATGTGAAACTAGGCGACCGTATATAATTTCGGATCTTCTTCTTATATGTTCGTCAATGCGGATAGTACTGAATTTTGAAATTTTTCGTATTTTGACCTTTATGTATTTTTATATAATGCGTTTATGTTGTTGTTGTAATTTACTTGAATGGTTCTATTGCAACACCGCCGAAGACGGCCCAAACCCGTTTGATAAAGGAGGAGGGGGCGGTAGTGGAAGAGGCTGTGGCGGGGAACCCAAGTGGCGAGGGGGTCTCTTATTAAACACCACAACACGCCGGAAAAGCTACCGAACAGGGCAATTAGCACTGTCTTTATATAAGTGCAAGCCCAATGCCAATGACTGCAATGGTGGAAGTTGGTGCAGCCTAGAAACACCAAACCGCCGGAGGAAGCAGACGAGTAAGGCGCCCATTCCATTGACCGGCTAGGGCTATTTCCAAAAACAGTGACGTGGTAGCAGACATTCAAGACTTAGGTTGCGTTTCCATCGATCTCGCATTCCAGAATGCAAATGACATTGACGGAAATTATAATTTTTCTTTTTATAGAAATCTATTAAAATGTTTGCACTTAACATATCCCATGACGCCATTTTTTAATTTTAGTTTGTTTGTTTGTGATTTTACTGTATGATCAATGATCAATTTTAACTATGGCATAGAGGAAAATAAACATTTCCGTCAATTCTGCAATGCGAGGTCGGTGGAAACGCCACCTAAGTCTTGAATGTCTGCTACCACGTCACCGTTTTTGGAAATAGCCCTAGCCGGTCAATGGAATGGGCGCCTAAGGGACCAGTCACCCCTCTGCCTTGAGGTAAGGCTATTGACGCAAAGGCTAAGGGTGGGCCCTAGCCCCTAACATATAACCCCTAGGCAAAGCACTGAGAAGGAAACCATCTCCCCACTGTCGCTAGGTCGATCTCCGGCACAGTGGTACTACGGATTAAAAGCACTAATGGAAGCTTCGGAAACAGAACCGGAAATAGACAACTACGCATGAAATATGGACTACGATTTAGAACGTGGAATGGATTTTATTGCGTATTCAGCATAAATTAATACTGATGTTTTATACTCTTTTCTATTCCATTCCTCTACTGGTCCTCAGGTCTAGACGCTCAATGAATTGCCGTGTCACTGCGTTTTTTTTAAAAAATACATCACAGTTCAACAATCAGACAGTCGGTGTTTTCACATCACATTCATCAATGCCATTAACAATGGTATTTGTATTGGAATTGACTGATATCCCGACAAAGTCCAACTCAAACTCATCCAAATGAATGGAACCATTGAAGTCACATTTCAGTCTCACGTATCTGACAACAGGACTATTGTACATGTACCTTATACACAGACGTGACCGGTACACAATTTATTGCTAATCAGTATAACATGGAGCGTGTGTGCTGGAGATAGGTGTGCAATGTACCCAGTACCCATACACTCTTCCATGTTCAACCCACTTCATGACTTCAGCATTCTTTTCCATGAACGAACAGCATACTATTTTTTCATAAACATCTTCTCAACTATAACGCGGATTTTATAATAGGTAAATTAAGGGTCAATTGAAAACTGTCATGATAATGAGAAAATGCGCTTCGTCACCGGGTGTGGTACAATGCAACAACATATAGATGAGGCTTCAGTTCAGGTTACGTTCAAGTCCAGATTTATTGTATTGTGAAAGACTAAATGTACAATATTATCATAGAAAACGTGATAATTCCAGTTATGCAACAATACAATAATGTCAAAAATCGTTCCAATCGAATTTAACAATGAGAATCTCTTATCGGCATTTTGCATTCAATCAGCGGTTGACACATGATTGAATTTGGTTAAGCCATGGCATTGACTACCTTTCAAAAATATTTATTTAATTTGTTAAGACCATATGTTATATCCATCCCTGCTAGTGAGAAGCTCATGGAACTATAGGTAGCTAAAAGACTTAAGTATTCCACAAAACCAAATTCAGATATAAAATTGGTCAACTAACTTATGTGGCAGTAGTGTGGTAAGAGACAACCTCCTCATTATTACCGAAATTAAAGGCTTTAGAAAAATCCTCTAATTTCGGTTACTGCTAGCTGTTGTCTTATGTAAATAATGAGGGCAAATCATTATGATAATAATGAGGGTAAATAAGTATAGGCACTGTAAATAAATATTGACTTCTGGGACAATTTTTTCTCTTTTGGGCTAACAAGCAAGCAATGGCATAGTCAATATTGGTAGCTTGTTCGTACTTGTGCGAGTCTCTACACATCATGCTATTGGAGACTTGTCGTAACTCAACACAGGTATTACCTACAGAGGCGACTGAAGAGGTTATTCGGATACATTCATTGAATTGTTTGTATGCGAACAATCTTTAAAAAAATAAAAAATAAATAAAAAGAAAAAAATTGATTGGTTCTATCGTGTGGTCACACACCAATATTTTTATTTTGCTTTTTGATTTGTGTTTAGATGTATAGGTACCGATGGTATTTTATTAAAAAATCATAGTCTACAACTATACAACAGTAGAAATATTACAATTTCACTTCAAAAAAAAAATATTAAATTGTCCAGATTGATCTGCCCTACTACCCGGCCCAAATATCGTTTCTTTAGGCAACAAGATCAGAATCAACTAGGTACTCTCATAGCAAGCTGTGAAGTGATTACGACTACAATAAGCTCGTTAGACGTGTTATAAGAGCGACTGCTAACTTTGGCATTTAATGTTAAATCTCCTAAATTGCAGTGGGAGTGGTCGAAAAGAATAACTCTACGTTCGAACCTGAAAAAAAAACACGACAGGTTTATTGAAAACCAGGCATGACACGATGGCACGATACCGTACCTAACTTCCAACGTTTTTTGCTAGTTCTTGAATACAGTTCAGCAATGACTTGCGACTGTCTATAAGTAAGATACTAACTTTGTGTATAGGTTGTGTAAAATCCTTCGAGCAAGTGCTTTTCTTGACTGGGAGAAAAATATAAAAAGTCCGAATACGTCTCCAGTCCACACATAGACCTACCAACAGGCAAACAGGTTTAGAAACAAACCTTATTGTTATTCTGCAAGTGCGTGATCATTAAATCCTGGAAGCTTGTTATTGAGGAGGAGTTAAGGGTATTGGGCCTATAAAGGTAGTTTTTCTTTCGCATGGTTGCATTATATTAGTGTCCTTAAAGCTGTCGTGTGAGATATGGTCGCAAATAGCTGTATTGCACTCTACTATTCATATAGGCTTAAAGTCTAGTAAAGTAATGTATCTTAATCTTAAAGTATGTACCGGACCATTACAGGACACTTAATTTGCGAAAAATTTCGACCCCCTTGAAAATGATTAATAGCTTGTGGAAACAGAGTGCCTTTTGTTGGAAATGACTGGCAGCTATCTGCAGTTTGAACTTTGCAATTTGAACACTATCTCTACTATTTGCAATGATCTCAATGACCGTATACATGTTAGAGAAACCTGTCAGGTAGCAAACACCTGCTGATCTGATGGGATTTGGCGATTGGGAGAGACGGTTGTCGAACGGTTTCGCTATGATTATGATTATAAGACATTCCAGGACCGTCCATAGCTAAGTAAAATAGGGCTTAGATCAGCTTCCTAAACCAAGAAAAGTGTAACCTCAGATGGGTCGAATAGGCTACTAAAAATAATAATACAATATGTTTTTTTTACATTAAAAAATTGTTAATGTTTAGAAATATTCATATTGGTGTTTTTAGCTGTGGATTATAAGTGCCAAAACATTGGCAGACATGGTTGACATTAAAATGACTTCACTTTCCGGATACGGTACTGTTTATACTAATACTAGTAATTCTACTTACTAGCATATTTTATATTTTATTGCTACTACTGTCAAGTAGCCTATTCGCATGTATAAATAAATAAATAAGTAAATAATGACATATTATTCTATTACTAAGTCAACCTTATCGGAGTTAGGACTATAAAGCCCTCTCTTACACTCAACTAGGAAGGCCCGGGACCGCCTGCTTTATATGCCCTCCGAAGCATGAAGGTCAAAAAATCTGAAAAGTAGTAAGTGATTCGAACCAACAATCTTTTGGGTGAAAGTCAGAGTCTGTACCAATACTCTAAATATCTTGACGTATGCTGTAATTGCTACGGATAATATAGCATACGATTATTTCCATCAATTTCCAATTTTTTGTATCTTCGAATTTAAGGCACGAATGGACAAATATGGATACAGATGTAGGTACTAGTACCAGTACAAATGGTTTTATATTCAGCAGTCTGTCTATTGTAACATACAATACCTACAAAGGAACAATAAGTAAGAATTTAACAGCAGATGATTTCATTGTGATTGGACACCGTCGTTGAGAGATAGCGTCAAAGCGGCTTAAGTTAGACCTTGTCGACGGGGCGTGTACTACTTTCAGGGGCGGAACACACTTTTCCTATGAAAGTGTTAACTGTTGATGGGCTTAGCCTAATCCGTGACACGGTAGGTGATCCCTTTAAAAGTGAATCAAGTTGTGTAAGTGTTATTATGGTACAATATTATGTTGTTCGTTAACTGGGTGCTATGAAATACAAATGTCTTTGTGTTGTATTTTTTGCATTTTAATATGAATCAATTGAGGGCGACAAGCCGGCCCAAGTTGCCAACTTAAAATGAGAATATGAATAAAAATAAATGGAAAGAGAATACCTACGTATTGTACAGTAAATGCGCTTTTATTCATGTGTTGTTTTGCTGCTGTATAGACGCACAATGGTTAAGAGTGGGATTGGTGAATGCAAGGTCAATCTCACATCAATTAATTTTTAAACCAAACTAGCCCAGCAACGCCACCCACAAAAACACTCGACAGAGATTTCGCGCCAAAATTCAAATACGATATCCGTAAGATAATTTCATTGAATTGATAAAGATATTGTTGCCTTAAGACTTAGGGGAAGACTCGCTCCTACGCTTTAGAAAAACCCTGTTCTACACTTTGCTTACGGGCCGTTTTCGCTTCAAATGTCCTTACCCCACCATTATTGGAACCCATTTGGATAATGTTAAATATTTTTGCAAAAATTATACAATTTAAAGCCAATAGCTTGACATTGCACATCTTGCCATATTTTCCACTAGCAAAGCGGCGATAAGTGCAGATATCTTACAATGTCCGCTAATTAGCACCCTATGCCACCACAGAAAACTAAGCGAAGATTGCTTTGATTTCTTTACAAAAAAAGGGAATTTCATAAAAAAATGGAGTGGAACTTTCCCATAGCAAGTTCAGCTGCAGCTCTTACAGTTATAGGTAAGCAAGTTGGTGTAGAACAGGAGAATCCAGACTAATAAGCCGTGCTTAATCTGAAAGAGAACATCATGTAACGTTTTGTCAGCATTAGCTGATAACTTCAGTGGCACTAAGACCGCAGCTTTTGTACGTTTTTTGATCGACCATGGCCTGCATTCTCCTGTTCCAGTGTCTACCTCCAGCCGCAAAAGCATGTGTCTAATCTATTCCCACATCATCGCTTGAAAAGTCTAGGTGAGGAATACTCTCGGTCGTGTCGGAATCTGTGGTTGGACCTTCGATTGAGAATGGTGAAATGTTATGTGTACCCAATGGTTCTATATGGTATGGAGGGAGGGATGGATGTTGACACGTTGAGCTATGCTGAACAGAATCAATGCATTTGAAATGTGCAAGGTCTGCAGACCGAATGCTGCGCATATCCTGGAGAGATGGTGTCCCTAATGCTGAGGTCCGAATGGATACAGAAGCCGCGTTGCTGCTGGCGGTTAAGAAGCGGAAACTCACATACTTCGATCATGTGATGAGGAACAAATAGTGTCGCCTTCTGCATGAAATAATGAAAGGGAAGATGGAAGGACTGAGGGCTCCCGGTAGATGAAGAAGGCCATCCTGGTTGAAAAATCGAAGGCAGTGGTTTTGGCAAGAACACGACTTCCCTTATCAGAGGTCTCCAAGGTCAAAATTGCCATGATTATCATCAGTATTCGATAGAAGAAGCATTAAAAGAAGAAGAGGAAGGAGTACTGCCATGAATTGGGATGTGACGGTCACGTCACGTTCATTATACCTCACCGAGACTTTTCAAGCGATGGTGGCACTGGACTTAGATGAAAATGTGTTTAAACTTACCAACAAGGCTGTGGCGAGGCCCTTGAGCATTGTGCAGCGAGTATCTGCTGACCGGAACTTCAATGGTGCCAAGGGGCGTGCAGCTGCTGCCCCTCGCCTGGAGTATCCAGCGTCATTGTCAGCACCCGTTGTGCGCTCAGTTTCTCTGCACCTACAATTTCCAAATAATAACTATTAAAAGGAATCAGGGATATTCATTTACCAAAGAAGCAGCCATGGAAAAAGCTGGGCAACTCTCGTCGACTCGCCCATTCCAAAACACCTACCTAGAGCCGTGAGCGTCGCAGCATTCAGAACAACCACCGGACATGACTACCTGGCATCTCACCTGCACCGCATTGGGGTCCTAGAGTCCGATGCGTGCCCTATGTGCGACTACGCCCCAATGACTGCTGCGCACCTTCCTAACTGCCCAGCCCTAACTGACGACGCAATAGAGGATGATGAGGACGACTTCGCGGGGATAGCTCGTCTATACTGGTCAGCGCGTCACCAAATGGCTCAGATGCCAAGGGTGGGCGTTGGCTAGTAAGTAAGTAAGTATTCATTTACGTATATGTACAGGGGGATTACACTAGCGGGCCACTCACTAGCCTATAAAATTGATAACAACTATCTCAGTCATTCTATTTTTTCTATTTTTCAAAACTATATTCTGTTGTAACATACCGAAGAAAATATGAACATGCTGTCCGTATACAAATAAAATATGAATGTTTATTTACACATGAGATACGGGGCACTAATACCGACTACCGCACCTACTCTTCGTGCTTAGTTAATTAATGAATTATCAAGTCTATCTAAAGATTTAAATTGTATGCTCACAGAAGTGGCCTACAAATAAATTTCGACGCTGCCAATTATGGATAACATACCGTAGTACAAATAAATAGGTCTATCAAAAGTGTCATTCAGTTTTAAATTGAAGGCGTGGGTTTGGTATCCGCTCAGTTTGCTCATTTTAATTTTAGGAATTTTACTCGGCCATATGATTTCAGGTTTACTAAATGCACTATACGTAATGATAATCGTATAATTTAGTGGAAGTCGCTTTATAACCTACCTACTCAGTTGCGTTTAATTACATAGTAGGTTACTTAAGTTGTGGTTTCCGCGGTTTTTACGCGACTTCAGTATAGGAACCAATAATATGGTTCTGAATGTCACTAATGTCAGGTCCTCATACCCCAAACTAAAACTTATCCTATTTTATACTTTACAAATTTACAATAACCCTCATCTCCCCACCCAAATTAATATATTTCTTATTAGCCATTAGGCTAGTTACGCAGACAATAGAAGTCACCACCATAAAGCAGTATAGTCTAAGATGAAAGACGACAGTTGTGGATGGATTGATGCACCTACACAAGACGTCCTTGGGATTCTACAAGAAAATTCGTTATTGTCAATTATTGCATGTTAAGGTCATTGTCCATTTTATCTGTAACACGCCGGTCAATGTGCTTTTAAAGACATTATACCACGTCCATGTATTGTCCATGAAGCTATCGATACCGATAACCTATCCCGCACTGATTGTCACACCTTAAATAGAAGTGTTCAATTTGGTTGGCCTGGGCGTTTTGGTGAGTCAAGAGCATTACAACTTTATAGGGAAGCTGGCGACTGAACGACGCGACTCAGAGATGAGTAATAAGAAGACTTTAAGGCTAGTAAAGAGTCTATGACCGAAAGGGATTTAACTCAAGGATAATAAAATATAATAGATGTCACCTAACCATAAGCTAAGTAAGAGAAGCATCGGTGGCATTTGTCAAATCATCGTGGAAATGTGGAGCAAGTTGTAGGGCTGCAACGTAAGATAAAGAATGTAGCGGAAATTTAAAAACAATTCAGCAGGCACGGCTGCCAATAGATTTGCAGGTGCAGATGTTCTGCGTACTTGACCTTGGGTTTCTGGCCATCTTAATAGCGTCATTTTGGCTGTATTTGGTTTATAGCAAGAAGCACCCGATTACGCTTGGTCACAACTTTTTGCTGCTTCATTACATGCACTGTGGGTTGCCACCTTATGAGCCTGGATTTTAGTTGAGTTCCGCATTGGAGAGATGGGACATGGAGCAAGGATATTTTTTTTTAATTTCTGATGACACCTGCCACCTGACCGAATAAGACGTGGCAGCCTGGCAGGTATAAAACCATTTTAACCATTGCTTGGCCCATATTTTTTCAACATTTGTACATAGGTAGGAATTTATGCGGCTCGATCGCCCTATTATATAGTAATGTTTTTATAACAAGAGTATTATTATATCTTGAATCTTTTAAACGGGGAAATTTTTTAATGAGTCATGGATTTCTTCCGATTACTTCCGAAAGAGCTATGAACACCCATGGGAAAAACCTGAATTTCCGAATTATATCGTTTTCGCTTTGAAGCTATCGTGCATTGAACTTGTATAACCAAAATTTACGCGAAAATGTAGGCGTGCCGAATATGGAACATACATATTTAGTACATTAACATCAATAACAGTAAATTGATGGAGTTGGATTTAATTGCTTGGTGGGAACTGATCTAAAAGGCTTGAAAAGGGCTAAGGCGTGGGTTGTAACCCACAACACTTCGTCATTCCTTGTGATTGGCCACTAAATCGCACTGATGCTAGCCTACGTAGACCCCCACCGTAATATATACGATATTATGGTGACTGCCATTTGCTAAACATATTTATAATTCTCTTCATCATATCAATAGAGAAAAGGAAAAATCTTAAGTTGGAATAGGAAGCAGGGCCACTCCTTGAGCCAGAAGCGATAAGTTTGTAACATATAGGGGCGAAATAGTGGAGTTCTAGAAAGTTTAGAATTCACAGACGAAGGCTTATTTTTGAAAAAAAAAACTGCAAACAGGGGGTTAATGCACAAGCACACGGACAGATTTCAAAATATTTTACTGCGAAATTTATTTCCACAGCCGCAAAGAAAATGTAAAGTTTCTGTAAAAGCATGGATTTTCCATCTCATCACTTTCATATCTTTGCGGCTGTGGAACCAGAAATTAATTATTTCGTCAAAAATGCTCGACCATTCCGTGTTTACACATTATTTTGTGCTTTTAAGCGGTCGCCCCATTTGCTTAATATATGGGGTGCTCCTGAAGGGTCCTTAGGTACCGTACTGAAGGAGAATATAAAAGATGATAAAAGATGATAAATCTGCCTCTGGAAGTTGGCACACTGATAGTTTTGGAGTGACTGTAAATACAGCTCTAAGAAAAGCTAGGCTTATCGTATTGAAGGGGTGCATATTATAATAACAGGCCACATTTAATATTATACTATATTGTTATATTAAATATTGAACGTGCCTTCAATCTGAATTCTATTTTTAATTTCAGTAGCCTACCACACAGCGTCACAGCCTAATTGTGGAAATTCGGTTTTATTTTTCTCTTAGCATACAAACTACAATACAAGCTACAATACAAGTACCGTACATGTTTATTGTGTAGGCATACAAGTATAATGAAATACAAGTACAGCAGTTATGGACAAGCCACGGAAAGGCCAATAGGAAAGTTAATGAAGCTTGAAGGAATTGACAAGAGTAGTAAGCAGCCAACCAGTTAATAATGAAGTAGTGGTTATTTAACAAATGGTTAGTTGGACTCACATTGCCTGTTGTGTTTTTAGTAATAGTTAATAGACAATGGGCTCCGCCCTAATCGTTCGATGACTATGAGGCCCATGCCTCTAATGACTATAAACACAACAGGCAATCTATGTCTAACTAACCCTTTGCTAAATAGTATTACACCATTGTCATTAACCTTTACATAAAGAACTGGTTAGATACCTCACATTCTACCATAGGCAAAATAAAAAATAGTGTTGATGTACAGTCAACATACAGTATCTATATATCCTCATAGTAAATCACTGCTCAGAGGATAAATAATTATCCGCAGGCTATTACAATTTCCTTTATCCCATCCCAGAGCATTGCTCAATGTTATTGGATAATTCACGCTTGGACAAATAATTACTATATCTCAGATGAAGTGGCCGATGCAGCCGAATTTTTAAAAGAAGCATAACTTTATTCTTCATATAACTTGACTAATTTCATATAACTGACTAACTTCATATAATTTGAGTATATGCTGGTGTTTCTATTAAAAATAAAAAATAAAAAAAAATAAACATGAGCATTTACTCCAGGAGAAGACTGTTCATTCGTGAGTAAGTAAAATACAGGGCTCTACTTATAATTTCAAGCATTTCCGTGAGCTATGAGCGTCACCTGCGCGTCTCGAGCTTTTGCTCATTGTCCGGAAGCTAATACTACTATAGTAAGAAAAAGTAATTGTTTATGAACATGATTTTGAAGTAAATACTTATTTTTATTTATTCGGCTGGATATCGTCATGGTAATAAGATCATCAAAGCGGCACCTGCTGTTGTCCTTCAACTCTTACCCTCCGAACTTCTTCAATAATAATGGGCCGAAAAGTTCTGTAGTCCGTATGGGAGATAATATTCAAATTTTGTTTTTGACTAACCTGTGATAAAAGCATCCAAAGTAGCAGAGAAACTTTATATTGTGTGAGAGCACTGTAGAAGGAGCTCGTGCTCCGCGCGCCGTCCCAATACCTGCACTGACCGAACCGGCACTGATCTTGGCCGTGGCTCCAGGTTCCAGCTTCTGCTTACAACAGGCTTTCGTCCTTGCCAGAAGAGCTCATCTTTATCAATTATTTTGCGGTCCCTCCCCCTGAGGATATTTTTAGAACAGCTCGCATATTTTCTCAATCTGATGCCGTCAGCTCATTCACTCCATCCTAAAGCACTCCATCCACAGCCCTCTCGCACACTCTTCTCATGACCGATGCGATGTTAAGGGTTACTACGAGTGTGTAGAAACATTGTTTTTCGGACATCTTGCCGAAATGTGAAGGAACTGTATAACACAATAAAAGTTACTAAACTTATTTGTGTAAACAATGAATATAAAGGTCGTATGCTGGGGCAGCCACGCCGCCACACCCGAAAAAGTATTGAAAATAAATGGTGCAAAATGTAGCATTTTAAACTTGTCCTGCTACATAAACAGTGGGTACTTAAACTAGTTCGTAGCAAAAATATTTATAATTCTGCTCACATTAAAGCTTTTCCTGACAAAATCCCCATATTACACAATGAAATATTATTTCCATATTCGATCCAATAAAAATTTGAATGTGCAATACCTAAATTCCAACATTCCAAATATTTCATTAATGGAAAAAATATTGGGTTAAATAAATATTGGAGTGTGTAATAAGGGCCTTTGGCCCAGTTTAAATCGCATACATATCACAATAAATTCAGTCTGAAACTGAACCCTATTTTTGATTTTACCATATTTAGTTTAAAACTAATTTTTTTATTACTACTAATTTTGTGTCTCGAGGGGGGAAGAGTTCTTTATGAAAGGTCCCTATCGTTCATCTCATCCTATCCCTGTCTAATTAATTAGCAATGGCTGATTTAAGGCGAATATTTACAGACACAATACCAGTGGCGGGTCCAGACTCCAGAGGGGGGGCCTTTAAAAAATCTATAAGTTACTTTACTTTGGTTAAAATGCGTAAAATTTTGCACTTATATTTTCAAATTATTCCCCCGGGGGAGACCCCCCCACCCCCCATTGGTACAAAGCTCCATCAGGCGCTTGGGCTTTTCAGGTAATGTGCCTCGTTTCGCCAACAAATACTCCAATTGCACAATCGCTAAAAATTAATTTGGCTTTGTAGCATTCACGCACTTTTCCCGGAATGGCCCCCTTCGAAATTCTGTCCTGGACCCGCCCGTGCACAATAGAGACTCAGACTACGTTAATTAATTGTGTGTGCACTGAAAATTGTGCGTCAACACACTGCAATTTTATTGTAGGCCAAGGGTGCGTTAATAGAATGTATATGATAGAGGGAAAAGTAGTAATATATAAGGATTTTGCGTTTATAAAATAATAGTTTTAAGTTAAATTTATCCTTAAGACGTCTGTAACATTTACATATCAGATCAAAATGTACTGAAAGAGGCCAGGCCAGCCTTTCCGCTTCTAAAAATGACTCCATATACTGTACAATTATTGGACTTATTTAAAACAGTCATCACCTACTGCGATAGAGGATGCAACTGAGTTTTTTTTTTTTATGAACGGGAACTCGAACTTAAATTCCGTTGTCGTTCAATTTTTCATTACTTCCTTTCTCTATCTTGTTGTGTAACTACCCAATATTCAATATATTCTGCATACAACCTTTTTTTTAGAACTATTGACGCTAATAAAAATATCCTTGAACAATCATGACGTCTCAGTGTCTCACTAGCGTACCATCCATCCTTCTTCTAGTAATGCTTTCGGTATGGAAACAGGATCAATTAATAACTGGTACAATAGAGTTGTAGGCGTCAACATGACACCAACTTCTGTACTATTTCCTCCTAATTGCTCTGCATTGTCTTGAGCATTATGTTCCTTAAGCGGTACCAACAGACGATCATAAATTTTACTCCCTCTACTTCCACATTATTCTAATCTTAGAATTTCGTAGCGAGTTGTTATGTTAAATAATCATGTGGTGTACATGCGCAATAGCTTTATTTTAATTTGTACAATTCTTAAACAGCTCGTTATATAGTTTTGTCTTATATTTTATCGCTTTTGGAACTGCCACTGTCAGCTAAATGAAGTACGGTAGACTAGTCTGCGACACATAAATCTTACGCTCCGTTGTCGATTACTCGTTGGATAGATTTCTTTTGTCACCGCTGCCCTAATGATATGTGTGACAATGTTGCTATACAATTGCTTATTCAATTTAATCCCTTTCGTTCCGTCATGGTCGCTCATTAATTGGTAGGAAAAATTCTTTGAATACTTTATGCTACTTATTCTGAATGTTTTCAAATGTGGAGATACAGTATGGTATTTAAGGATTGGGATAAAATAATACTAACTACAGATTGGTCTGCAGCTTACCCGAAAGGCTGTAGCATACCACAAAGTAATCTTGTAACCCTTCTCTGATAGAAGACACAATTACCTTATGCGTAGTAGGTAAAGGTAGAGCCGAGGGTGATTTATGGTTTTGCCACTCACTTTCTATTGAGGCTCAATATTACAGCGTATAAAACCTCTGTGTTATTTTTTAGGGAGATTCATCTACATATTGAGATGGCGACCAATGTTCGACTTTCCGTAAATTTCTTCGCAACTTTTCATTTCATAACCCCCCTGAGCCTAAAACCACCCTCCTTTCAAAATGTTGAAATGTTATCTGATTTTATTGAAACTTGGCACAAAAAATTGATCATACAAATGTCCTGATCGATTTCGTTAACCAGCTAGACCCACTATTTATTTACAAGATGGCGACCAATTGAAACCTTATATGATTCATATCTCAGTTAATATTGGTCACAAAGGAATGAAATAAACACGTTTTACGACAAATCAACGATTTCAAGATGACGTCCAGTCAAAGTAAAAATAATTTAATAAGTAAAGTTCGTAGTTTTCATTGTTTGGAACACAAGAGTGTTTTGTGTGTTGATGTTTTTTATTACATACATAGCGTAGGTAGCGTAGAGGAAAAGCAGGGTCTGCGGAATCTCCAGGGCCGAAAGGGATTTTTTTATAGACATACAGGTATTTTTCTCGCTTTGCTTAATTTTCAGGCATACAGAACCTACATACTATTTTGGGAATTTTTAGCCAACTTTAACGGCAAAAAAAGTGATTTAGCAACAAAAAAATTATTATTCCCCAATTTTACATCCATCAATGGTCAGTGACCGCATTATGAAATCACTTGACGGTGTTAATGATGTCACCCTTGTCGGACAACATTGTCGAGACATTAACTGAGACGTAAGCGGTGACAGACGGGCTGGACAAATGGCACCGCTCAACACCGCGACAGAATCAATTCGTCCAACCGACGCGACACATCCGGTTCAGTAAGGTAGGCAAAGGTAGCGTGGGATCAGGCTATAGGTGTGACCCTTTTGTTCAGAATCGGGCCTTTCGAGGGCCGCGTGAAATATTGCAGTCATGAATTAATCACTATCTCGGGGTGTTAAAAATGGGTAGCGTGCGATTAGCGTACTTACCAGGAGCGCACAACTAGCCATAGCTCGTAGCGTGTGACGACCCCTCGTGCTTGGAGCGAACCACATTTGCCACGTAATTTTTTATTATGTTACATCACATTAAGGGCACTCACACAGAGAACAGCAATCCCGCAAACAATGACTGCCAATCATTGGGTATGGTAATAAAATGCAGAGTTGACATGAAAAACCAATTAATTAAAAAAAAGTGCCCTTTCTAATGGTAACAAGCCCATCATCTGATTTTGCGCTAACCCTACTGGCTATTAATATCAAAACAGTTGTGGACGCTAACCCTACCTGTTTCAGGGGGTGCGCTAATAATACATGCATTAGTCGCACCATACCAAAGATATGTGAAACGTGAGCGACAGAATAGCGTTCCAGATGCATTGTTACTTGTCACATGTTGAAACACAAACATGATCATCATACAAACACTACATAAACAATCGCAATTATTATTATGCTGCAATGACCAACGAATTGTTTTTTAGGCTCAAAAAATATGCAAAGGTACTCAGTAGCCTATAAAAATATTATACCTAAACTTAAAGTCCCCACAACATTTAAAGAAGTCAAAATGATTGACAGTTCGAGCGCGGCCTATTCGTGAGGAGCTCACATTTTCTATCCAGTTGTAATCACACGCTAGGCTATAGCTTCATTTTGCTCGGTATTGGGGCGGAGGTTAATAAAATATAAAGAAATGCATTGTACAATATATACAGAATTTCTGTTAAATTATACAATCAGTTAGGTTGAGAGCTAGGTTTATATTGTACAACAAGCAAATCCAATTAGCCGAGTTGAATGTGAGGCACATCAGTAGTCAGTAGTATAAGTAAGCTTGTTTGAATGCTTCTGCTCAGACAATGTTCTTTAATTTATGTGTCCAGTATGCAAGTCCATATTTTGCCTGTTATATTATTAGGTAGGTATCCATTTGACTTGCCCAGCCCCTGCCTTAAGGCTATTGTAAGTGCAGCAACTTGAACATGTAAAAGTACCTACCTACCAATTGGCTACTGACCATATGATTATGATACTTGTTCTGACTGTGGGTTCGTGAAATATAAAACATTATAGTCACCATTGCAAGAATTAACACTCATTATGGGTGTTACTGAGTAAATAAATTTGCATTAGTAGGTAGTAGGTACCCCTTTTTTCTGTTTGCACGACTTCGTACCTCCGCCCATTTTAACAGACGTATACTCTCTGAGGTGGTCGCATGCAACTATAAGACAGACCAATGTTTGTTTGCCAGTTGCAGTTAGCATTTTTATGAAGATATAAATAGTGCCTACACTTCAACTTGTAGTACGGTAATGGGTAATGGCATTTGACTTCTTTCAATCTTTGGTTGCAACGAATATAATAGTAGAATATGAAATTACCAGTTTGGCAATTGAAGAACATATTATTCCATTTCCATTACATATGAATACCATGAGGCAATTCTAATTAATGTGTGTAATTACTGATAATAAATCACAAACTTTTGGCATGTAAGCCTTCCGCGTGGTCATGGCGCAAATGCGCAAATACCGATATAGGCCTAATATAATATAAAATACATATATGTATATTGCAAAAGTTGATATCTCTCTATCTATATTAACCAATTCAATACATTGTACAATAATATAATAGTGTGCGCATTCCCAAGCTTGCGCTTGATTGGGACATAGGACTTATAGCACAATAATAATAATAAGACCTATAATAGTATTTTAATATTATTAGTTAGGCCTAGTTTATAGTAAGAAAAATAATCAATTAAGATGTAGCGTTAATATTCTATCTTCCCTATGAGTCTTACAACAGAAAGCTGTAATAGGCATCCTCAAAAAAATTTAAGCGACTCAGTGCCAAAGCAAAAATTTATTAACTGCCTATATAGTCCGGGAGCCAGGGGGGGTCTCACTTGACGAAGTTCCGGAGAAGGTTTGAGCTCATGAGGCGCTTAGGATGTGTCTCTAGTCTGTAAAAAACCTTTTCTTACGAGCCGGCTCTGGGGCTTTTGGGTGCTACAAATTTTTTAAAGTGCCTAATTTTTGGAAAAACTTGACGAACTGGTGGGTCAAAAATTTTCAAAGAAAACTACGCTGAACTATGTACAGTAGACGAAATCTTGAAATCAGAGGATTCCCGGGGGACTTTCACCTCATAAGAAGCAATCCAAAAAGGGTGGGAACGGGAAAAATTTGACAAAGAGGTGGGCTTATAATTTCCCTAAATATGATTCCCATCGTTCTCCTGAGCACAAAAACAAAAAATAAGAAGTTTCTGTTGGGACATTCATCCCTTAAGAAGGGGACAAATTTTCGTCAAATTAAACTTGACAAACGAGATTTTGAGAAATCTCAATTTGGAACAGTGCATAGTAGTTTCTAGTATGTCAAAACGTAATTATAAGAAAATTCCGTTAGGGCTTTCAACCCTTAAGAAGCAATCCAAAAAAGGAGGGAACGGGAAAAATTTGTCGAAGAGGAGGGCTTATAATTTCCCCCTATCTGAAAACCATGTTTTACCCAAGTCTGAAAACTGAAAATAAGAATTTTTCGTTGGGGCTTTCATCCCTTAAGAGTGGTTCAAATTTTCGTCAAATTTTTCTTGACGAACGAGATAATGACATTTCTCAATTTTAAATAATACCTAGTAGTTTTTAGTATGTGAAAACGTAATTATCAGAAAATTCCGTTGGGGCTTTCACCCCTTAAGAAGCAATCCAAACGGGGTGGGATCGGGAAAAATTTGACAAAGAGGTGGGCTTATAATTTCCCTATGTATGATTCCCACCGTTCTCCTGAGCTTGAAAGAGAAAAATAAGAAGTTTCTGTTGGGACATTCATCCCTTAAGAGGGGGATAAATTTTCGTCAAATTAAACTTCACGAACGAGATTTTGA
The DNA here is from genome assembly GCA_963971405.1 of Psococerastis gibbosa. Classification (NCBI taxonomy): domain Eukaryota; kingdom Metazoa; phylum Arthropoda; class Insecta; order Psocodea; family Psocidae; genus Psococerastis; species Psococerastis gibbosa. Next base: position 26,888,871 of record OZ020488.1, on the reverse strand, counting down.
GAAATCTGAATTTGGAACAATGCATAGTAGTTTCTAGTATGTCAAAACGTAATTATAAGAAAATTCCGTTGGGGCTTTCATCCCTTAAGAAGCAATCCAAAAAGGGAGGGAACGGGAAAAATTTGTCGAAGAGGAGGGTTTATAATTTCCCCTTATCTGAAAACCATAGTTCACCCAAATCTGAAAACTGAAAATAAGAATTTTTCGTTGGGGCTTTCATCCCTTAAGAGTGGTTCAAATTTTCGTCAAATTTTTCTTGACGAACGAGATAATGACATTTCTCAATTTTAAATAATACCTAGTAGTTTTTAGTATGTGAAAATGTAATTATCAGAAAATTCCGTTGGGGCTTTCACCCCTTAAGAATCAATCCAAAAGGGGTGGGACCGGGAAAAATTTGACGAAGAGGTGGGCTTATAATTTCCCTATATATGATTCCCACCGTTCTCCTGAGCTTGAAAGAGAAAAATAAGAAGTTTCTGTTGGGACATTCATCCCTTAAGAAGGGGACAAATTTTCGTCAAATTAAACTTGACAAACGAGATTTTGAGAAATCTCAATTTGGAACAGTGCATAGTAGTTTCTAGTATGACAAAACGTAATTATAAGAAAATTCCATTGGGGCTTTCACCCCTTAAGAAGCAATCCAAAAAAGGAGGGAACGGGAAAAATTTGTCGAAGAGGTGGGCTAATAATTTCCCCTTATCTGAAAACCATGGTTCACCCAAGTCTGAAAACTGAAAATAAGAATTTTTCGTTGGGGCTTTCATCCCTTAAGAGTGGTTCAAATTTTCGTCAAATTTTTCTTGACGAACGAGATAATGACATTTCTCAATTTTAAATAATACCTAGTAGTTTTTAGTATGTGAAAACGTAATTATCAGAAAATTCCGTTGGGGCTTTCATCCCTTAAGACTGGTTTAAATTTTTGTATAATTTTACTTGACGAATGAGAGGATGACAAATATCAAATTGAAACTATGCGTAATAGTGTCTAGTATGTGCAAACTTAAATATAAGAAAATTCCGTCGGGGCTTTCACGCTTTAAGACGCTATTCATAAGGGATGTCATGGTGTGGTACCGGCCAAGAGTATCGGTGATGAAGTAAAGGAAACCACATGTGGGCGGGGCTATATGTCAGCAATATAACCCAAGAACAAAATAACACATAGGACATTGATTTTGGGACGGCTGTCCATATACGAACTATTAAGCAATTTCATCTGAGACTTGCTCTCCTGAGCCTATAGCAATAATTGAGGACTTGAACTCTCTATTTTACGGTATGATTGAAAAAGACCGCATTTTCCCTTTGCCTCGAAAACACGATATGAAGTTATTGCTTTAAAAGCATACATTCCAATCATGGCTTTAGAGACATCGGGTCCCATTCTCTTAGCCAAGAGGGTGGCGTCAATAGCTCGCCTAATGAACACTCGTCCCAAAATCAATGTAGTAGGTGTTTTTTTGTTTTTGGGTTATATTGCTGACAAAAAAAAATTGGTTGTCTGTAAGTCGGTTGTAAAGTCGGTTTACGGACGATAGTTTTACGTGACAACCCCTGAATCAACTTAAACATAATTAACTAACTTAAACAATATATGGCTGGAAAGAGTACCGTAGTTTGCATTTTTTAAATAGATAATAATGGGGCCGACAGAGTCCTATTTCGGTTGAAAATCGTGTGCACCCCCTGACGTTTCACACCCCCAAAGCGAAACCCCTTGCTTGATCACCACAAGTATAGCATGGCCTGAAAGAGGAGAAATAGACAAAGACATGGGTATAATTTAAATTAAGGTAGGCCTTCCTCGTCAGCCTAAAAAAATTGCTTTAAACCCCCCATGCAATTCAAATGGGATTGCTGCTAATGCGTCATTTTGTGTTCCACTCGTGTTGAAGGGGTGAAGGGGTGAATTTTAAAATATTTATTTATACTCGTTTGAAACCATAATTTGTACTGCTGCTAATGAAATTTATCAATATAACACCTAAAACATGCCTGAAGGTACAAATCATCGATAGAAAAGTATCGCAGGTAAATTATGTTTTAACCATTTTTAATGAAAATTTAGTTATTTTTATTTTTTACTCTCAGAAGCAAACTATCAAGGGGCAAGTGCCCCACCGCATTTTGTTAACGTTAATAACGACTACAATATACTGTATGTGAATTTAAAACCTACCTAGAGCCGTGAGCGTCGCAGCATTCAGAACAACCACCGGACATGACTACCTGGCATCTCACCTGCACCGCATTGGGGTCCTAGAGTCCGATGCGTGCCCTATGTGCGACTACGCCCCAATGACTGCTGCGCACCTTCCTAACTGCCCAGCCCTAACTGACGACGCAATAGAGGATGATGAGGACGACTTCGCGGGGATAGCTCGTCTATACTGGTCAGCGCGTCACCAAATGGCTCAGATGCCAAGGGTGGGCGTTGGCTAGTAAGTAAGTAAGTAAGTGAATTTAAAAGAAGTCGTTGGAGCCGTATTTGATAAATAAATTTTTTAGACCTTTTTGGAGTTTTTTGAGAATAAAACCCCCCAAATTGAGATAGCCCAAAATAAATTGACGCGAGGTATGATTTTTATGAACCTACATGCCAAATTTCATCTAAATCGACTGAGTAGTTTGTCTGGAAATCGATGAACAGACAGACAGATTGAGTGACAGAGCGACAGACTTTTCGTAAAAAACACTTTTTTGGGCTCCTGGGACCTCACAACCAGTGGCGTAAATAAGACCCCGCAATCCCCGCGGCGCGGGGGGGGGGGGCACAGCATTGTGGGGGCGCACTTCGATTCCCAAAAGTAATAAGATAATCTATGTAGTTAATAATAATATTAAATATCAATTTGTTTTCGAAGTTGACTATAATTATTATGAAGTTAGGAACTTCATCTCATTTAAAACTAAAAATTATATTTTTCGTCAGTACTGCGGTACACCAGGGGCAGCAGAATGCACTGGGTACCAGAAAAACCAGACAGGGACTGGGACGTTTTCCATTAGACCTACTATTTTATTATTAATTCTACAAACTTTTTCTTCCCATTCCACCAAGACCTTAAGCAAGGGGGCATATTGGGCTGCAGCCCCCCCCCCTCCCCATAAATAATGTAAGTAATGTGAATATGTCTTCCTCTGTAAATTATTAGCTTTGCTGCTGTTATAATCGTAAATCCCCCCTATTTCGGGCCTATTTTTTTAAAAAAAACCTCCGGGGGAGACCCCCGTGCCCCCCTGTTTGCTGCAATATGAATAAGGATTCCTTTGTCAGTTTTGTACCCTTGCCTTGCCTGAGTGGGAGGGTTGAGTTTGTCGTTAAAAGAAACTGTTACATTAGTAGCAAATTACTTAAAACGCGTGGAAGCGCACTTAAAATGGGCGTAATTTCAAGGCTGAAGCTGGATTTTGGCAATTTTAATCAACATTAAATATCTGCTTATGCTCACTTGAACACAGACGAATTTTGAAGTTTTCGTTAAAGAATGTTTGTTAGTTCATTTGAAGCATTCCGTGTAGACGTTATAATAGAAATCTATGTCACACCATCAATGAATCAATGTGAAAGGGAAAGAAGGGGGGCTAATTGACATCCGTATTTTTGGCCCTAAGCAGAAAGTTACATGAGCACAAGAGCTAAGTTCTGGTTCATAGGAGCTGCAGCTCCCATGTACATTTAGGCACGCCCCCCCCTCTTTGATTCATAGGAGCTGCCCTGTGACATGAGCACATTGGAATTGAAAATTTAAAGGTGCATTTCCAGAACTTTTAGCCGAATAATGGAACAAAATCTTATAGTGCTGTAACCAGAGGGAAAGATTTCTATTTCACTGAAAGCAACAATTGTTTATTTATCTCAAGACTCGGAGGAACAGCTGAAGAAGCCACAGATAGCCTATGGTATGTCATCAGGAGGAATCCGACACGAGAATGTATTTCCACTGTAAAAATATATTGATTCATGCCCCAAATAAACGATTGGTTTTGAATTAAAATCAATGACACTGTTGTGCTTCCTATTTTTGCCAGCAATATAACCCAAGAACAAAATAACACATAGGACATTGATTTTGGGACGGCTGTCCATATACGAACTATTAAGCAATTTCATCTGAGACTTGCTCTTCTGAGCCTATGGCAATAATTGAGGACTTGAACTCTCTATTTTACGGTATTATTGAAAAAGACCGCATTTTCCCTTTGCCTCGAAAACAAGATATGAAGTTATTGCTTTAAAAGCATGCATTCCAATCATGGCTTTAGAGACATCGGGTCCCATTCTCTTAGCCAAGAGGGTGGCGTCAATAGCTCGCCTAATGAACACTCGTCCCAAAATCAATGTAGTAGGTGTTATTTTGTTCTTGGGTTATATTGCTGACAAAAAAAAAATGTTTGTAAGTCGGTTGTAAAGTCGGTTTACGGACGATAATTTTACGTGACAACCCCTAAATCAACTTAAACATAATTAACTAACTTAAAAAATATATGGCTGGAAAGAGTACCGTAGTTTGCATTTTTTAAATAGATAATAATGGGGCCGACAGAGTCCTATTTCGGTTGAAAATCGTGTGCACCCCCTGACGTTTCACACCCCCAAAGCGAAACCCCTTGCTTTATCACCACAAGTATAGCATGGCCTGAAAGAGGAGAAATAGACGAAGACATGGGTGTAATTTAAATATAGGTAGGCCTTCCTCGTCAGCCTAAAAAAATTGCTTTAAACCCCCCATGCAATTCAAATGGGATTGCTGCTAATGCGTCATTTTGTGTTCCACTCGTGTTGAAGGGGTGAAGGGGTGAATTTGAAAATAATTATTTATACTCGTTTGAAACCATAATTTGTACTGCTTCTAATGAAATTTATCAATTTTAGCGCGGTTTTTAAAGAATTTAGAAATGATGTATGGGAAGAATCAAATAATTGCACGAAATCAGGACTACCGAACTTGGTTAAGTCACTTAAGTCGAGCTGACGCCTCCTTTTTATAACATAAATTTTGAATTTATGCTTAAGAATTGAGCTATTAGTCGGAAAAGTGGCCAAGAGTAAAGAGATTACCCAAAATTTTGGTTTTCACTAACTTCGCTCTAAATTACATTATTCGAAAATTTTCTTAAATTTCTGGTTCAGAATACTGTTATGGACGGAAAAATATGGCAAGAGCGGAACAATTGCCAAATTTCAAGTTTAATTTTTATTTTAATAATTTCACCCCTAAATGCACAATTCGACAAATTAAATAATTAAATATCATAATCGATATCGCTGTTATTGGTTAGAAAAGTTGCCAAGAACGAGATAATTTTGGGCTTAATTACAGTATTTGAACATTTTTTCAATTTCTAGTGCAAGCAGATTAGCCCCATTCAACACCAAGAGCGGCCCCTAAGCATCGTAGTTTCGTTAAAAACCCGCATTTTTTTTTTCCTTCCTTGCCGATTCATGTCTGTTGTTGGTTTGAGTCCCACATATGATAAATTTTCTGATCTTGCTTCGGAGGGCATGTAAAGCAGGCAGGCCTGGGCTTTTCTAGTTGAGTATGAGAGAAGGCTTTATAGCCCTAACTCCACTAGGTTGGCATAATAACAGAATAAAGTCATTATTTATTTATTTCAATTTTCGCATTCATTATAGGCCTAGCATATTATGTATTCTGTTAATGCATTTTTTTTTCAATTTAAATACCTTCGTAGACTAATCATCATGATTTTTTTCACACTTCACTATTTGTTACAACAGTTTTGCCTGTATTTTGTTTGCCAATATTATTGAATTCAATTAATATATAGTTACTTAAATAATTAGTCACAGCTAGCCCAACTCGGGCTCGTCTGTAAATTCAAAACTTTAATGTTATAAAAATGCGTTTTAAAACCCTCATTATTTCAGTCCTATTTTTCACACATGAAATCTCCAGGTGACATGTAGCCATGTAGGAAAAATGAAATCATCGTCGGTAAGTTCTCAGTGTTAATGCTATCACAATATGTAAACCCACCTCATCGGGCCTATTATTCAAAAAATTGTAATTGTGAAGGTTGTGCCGTCACTCCATACTTGAAAGGTAAGATTAGATGTAAGGGAATAATGATACAATGTATCGTACCAGGAATGTGTAGTTCCCGCAGAATGAGCATGCATGGAGAGCAACTCGGACATCCCCAATGGCCATTTTATGTGACAAAATCAAATTTTACAGAAAATAACCATTTTTGAGCTGTTTTTCGTAAATCAAGTTATGCAACTGTGCCATAACATAACATACATATATTAGAACGAATGATGAAAACGGTGTCAGAAAATAAATTATTACTGCTTAGCATAAATTGAAGAAATTTTTCGAATTAGGGGGGAAGTTAAAGAAAACCGAATAGTTTAACTTTGGGTAATTTCTCGGCCCTTGGCCACTTTTCCGACCAATAAGAGATCTTTGAAGCATAAATTGAAGAAATGTTTACGAATTGTGTAACTAGGGGCTATGTTAGAGAAAACCAAAAATTTAACTTTGGGCTATTTCTTGGTCCTTGGGCAATTTTTCCGACCAATGACAGGACTGTGAAGCATAAATTGAAGAAAATTTTCGAATTGTATAATTAGGGGTGAAGTTAGAGAAAACCAAAAATTTTAATTTTGGGTAATTTCTCGGCCCTTGGCCAGTTATCCGGCCAATAACAGTCCTATGAAGCATAAATTGAAGAAATTTTTGCTTTCCAATTTATACGCAGTACTATATGGAGCCCCGAGATTTCACCTTGTCTTATTATTTCATCTTTGTTACTAGTGATTGTCATTAGCGGAATGCAAGCCTTAGCCACGATTTTTTTCGGGGGTGGCTGTGATCCTATCCCAGGTTATGCAGGTTATGGTGTTACTCGTAGGCTATTTATGTTACCATAGGTACATATAAAAAGCTAAATTAGTGGGGACACAGCCAGACAACATTTCGTAGATATGCGGACTAGATCTTATAGAAACAATATTGCACGTAATCCAAAGAGGGGGGCCCGGGAGTCTCCCCCGGGGAAAAAAATTGATAATATAAGTGTAATATAGTCATTGGCGTAAATTCCCAACATTTCTGGGGGGGGGGGGGGCTTTACGACCCCCAAAAGCGGGAATCATTACTCATTCACTTCTGAAGTGAGAAAGAAGAAAGGGGGACCCGGGGGTCTCCCCTGGAGAAAAAAAAGAAAAACAACTGATAAATAGGCCCAAATTAGTGAGGTTTTGCGCATGTTATACCCTAGAAAAAGGGGGGCCCGGGGCTCTCCCCTGGAAAAAAAACGACAAAACGACAAATTAGTGAGGTTTTTCGCATTTTCCAAGCAGTAAAGTTGAATTTTTACCGACCAATAAAACTACCACGGAGGGGGGCCCGGGGGTCTCCTACTTAGAAAAGTTTGAGAAAATAAGTCTGAAATATTGGAATTTTAAGCATTTTGAGTAACAAGATTTGTGAAAGTACTTGATCAATATGTCGATTTTTTTATGATGTCTTGCATGTAAAATAGGCATACCAAGAATTAATTTCCCTTTCGTTATTGTAGATGCTATGCCTTTCGCCTCCATAACGTCTTTGTCACCAAAAACCCCGGGCTTAGCCCCCCGCCAGTGCCCCCCCCCCCCATCTACGCCAATGAATCTAATGGAGTGTTACGCATTTTAACAGCAGTAACATATATATTTTTACAAAACTGACAAAGGAATCCTTATTCATATTGCAGCAAACAGGGGGGCACGGGGGTCTCCCCCGGAGGTTTTTTTAAAAAAAAAATAGGCCCGAAATAGGGGGGATTTACGATTATAACAGCAGCAAAGCTAATAATTTACAGAGGAAGACATATTCACATTACTTACATTATTTATGGGGAGGGGGGGGGGCTGCAGCCCAATATGCCCCCTTGCTTAAGGTCTTGGTGGAATGGGAAGAAAAAGTTTGTAGAATTAATAATAAAATAGTAGGTCTAATGGAAAACGTCCCAGTCCCTGTCTGGTTTTTCTGGTACCCAGTGCATTCTGCTGCCCCTGGTGTACCGCAGTACTGACGAAAAATATAATTTTTAGTTTTAAATGAGATGAAGTTCCTAACTTCATAATAATTATAGTCAACTTCGAAAACAAATTGATATTTAATATTATTATTAACTACATAGATTATCTTATTATTTTTGGGAATCGAAGTGCGCCCCCACAATGCTGTGCCCCCCCCCCCCGCGCCGCGGGGATTGCGGGGTCTTATTTACGCCACTGGTTGTGAGGTCCCAGGAGCCCAAAAAAGTGTTTTTTACGAAAAGTCTGTCGCTCTGTCACTCAATCTGTCTGTCTGTTCATCGATTTCCAGACAAACTACTCAGTCGATTTAGATGAAATTTGGAATGTAGGTTCATTAAAATCATACCTCGCGTCAATTTATTTTGGGCTATCTCAATTTGGGGGGTTTTATTCTCAAAAAACTCCAAAAAGGTCTAAAAAATTTATTTATCAAATACGGCTCCAACGATTTCTTTTAAATTCACATACAGTATATTGTAGTCGTTATTAACGTTAACAAAATGCGGTGGGGCACTTGCCCCTTGATAGTTTGCTTCTGAGAGTAAAAAATAAAAATAACTAAATTTTCATTAAAAATTGTTAAAAAATAATTTACCTGCGAAACTTTTCTATCGATGATTTGTTCCTTCAGGCATGTTTTAGGTGTTATATTGATAAATTTCATTAGCAGCAGTACAAATTATGGTTTCAAACGAGTATAAATAAATATTTTAAAATTCACCCCTTCACCCCTTCAACACGAGTGGAACACAAAATGACGCATTAGCAGCAATCCCATTTGAATTGCATGGGGGGTTTAAAGCAATTTTTTTAGGCTGACGAGGAAGGCCTACCTTAATTTAAATTATACCCATGTCTTTGTCTATTTCTCCTCTTTCAGGCCATGCTATACTTGTGGTGATCAAGCAAGGGGTTTCGCTTTGGGGGTGTGAAACGTCAGGGGGTGCACACGATTTTCAACCGAAATAGGACTCTGTCGGCCCCATTATTATCTATTTAAAAAATGCAAACTACGGTACTCTTTCCAGCCATATATTGTTTAAGTTAGTTAATTATGTTTAAGTTGATTCAGGGGTTGTCACGTAAAACTATCGTCCGTAAACCGACTTTACAACCGACTTACAGACAACCAATTTTTTTTTGTCAGCAATATAACCCAAAAACAAAAAAACACCTACTACATTGATTTTGGGACGAGTGTTCATTAGGCGAGCTATTGACGCCACCCTCTTGGCTAAGAGAATGGGACCCGATGTCTCTAAAGCCATGATTGGAATGTATGCTTTTAAAGCAATAACTTCATATCGTGTTTTCGAGGCAAAGGGAAAATGCGGTCTTTTTCAATCATACCGTAAAATAGAGAGTTCAAGTCCTCAATTATTGCTATAGGCTCAGGAGAGCAAGTGTCAGATGAAATTGCTTAATAGTTCGTATATGGACAGCCGTCCCAAAATCAATGTCCTATGTGTTATTTTGTTCTTGGGTTATATTGCTGACATATAGCCCCGCCCACATGTGGTTTCCTTTACTTCATCACCGATACTCTTGGCCGGTACCACACCATGACATCCCTTATGAATAGCGTCTTAAAGCGTGAAATCCCCGACGGAATTTTCTTATATTTAAGTTTGCACATACTAGACACTATTACGCATAGTTTCAATTTGATATTTGTCATCCTCTCATTCGTCAAGTAAAATTATACAAAAATTTAAACCAGTCTTAAGGGATGAAAGCCCCAACGAAAAATTCTTATTTTCAGTTTTCAGACTTGGGTGAACCATGGTTTTCAGATAAGGGGAAATTATTAGCCCACCTCTTCGACAAATTTTTCCCGTTCCCTCCTTTTTTGGATTGCTTCTTAAGGGGTGAAAGCCCCAATGGAATTTTCTTATAATTACGTTTTGTCATACTAGAAACTACTATGCACTGTTCCAAATTGAGATTTCTCAAAATCTCGTTCGTGAAGTTTAATTTGACGAAAATTTATCCCCCTCTTAAGGGATGAATGTCCCAACAGAAACTTCTTATTTTTTTCTTTCAAGCTCAGGAGAACGGTGGGAATCATACATGGGGAAATTATAAGCCCACCTCTTTGTCAAATTTTTCCCGATCCCACCCCTTTTGGATTGCTTCTTAAGGGGTGAAAGCCCCAACGGAATTTTCTGATAATTACGTTTTCACATACTAAAAACTACTAGGTATTATTTAAAATTGAGAAATGTCATTATCTCGTTCGTCAAGAAAAATTTGACGAAAATTTGAACCACTCTTAAGGGATGAAAGCCCCAACGAAAAATTCTTATTTTCAGTTTTCAGACTTGGGTAAAACATGGTTTTCAGATAGGGGGAAATTATAAGCCCTCCTCTTCGACAAATTTTTCCCGTTCCCTCCTTTTTTGGATTGCTTCTTAAGGGTTGAAAGCCCTAACGGAATTTTCTTATAATTACGTTTTGACATACTAGAAACTACTATGCACTGTTCCAAATTGAGATTTCTCAAAATCTCGTTTGTCAAGTTTAATTTGACGAAAATTTGTCCCCTTCTTAAGGGATGAATGTCCCAACAGAAACTTCTTATTTTTTGTTTTTGTGCTCAGGAGAACGATGGGAATCATATTTAGGGAAATTATATGCCCACCTCTTTGTCAAATTTTTCCCGTTCCCACCCTTTTTGGATTGCTTCTTATGAGGTGAAAGTCCCCCGGGAATCCTCTGATTTCAAGATTTCGTCTACTGTACATAGTTCAGCGTAGTTTTCTTTGAAAATTTTTGACCCACCAGTTCGTCAAGTTTTTCCAAAAATTAGGCACTTTAAAAAATTTGTAGCACCCAAAAGCCCCAGAGCCGGCTCGTAAGAAAAGGTTTTTTACAGACTAGAGACACATCCTAAGCGCCTCATGAGCTCAAACCTTCTCCGGAACTTCGTCAAGTGAGACCCCCCCTGGCTCCCGGACTAATACCTGCGGTAAAGGGCATGGGCGCGCAGGTTCCATTCAGATGGTATGGAATTTTTAGGAATATCCACCTCATATTTTAGTGTATTTTGATAAATAAATTCACTATTTTACATTGCACTTATTTAGAACAAATCTTATAATTATTTTTTGAAAATTAAAAATTAAAGGAAATGAAATCGTCAAAATTTAAATCGAAATTGGTGGGAGTGCTGAAGATTTATTGAAATGATAGCTACAGAGTGAAGCCATATATTTATGGGGGAGGGGGGGGGGGCAAATTGACTCCTTCCCCCCGAAAAAAAGATTTCCTCGGGCAATGTTGGGCCATACCATTAATTTTCTCAACTCGGCGCCCATGGTAAAGGGGGTATTATTGGTGCAAAAATGAATTGAAAACGTTAGTTATAAAATATGCTATTTGAAAATGTCTAGTCTTGCATAAACAAAGTCATCCCTTCTTCGTTACTTGAAAAAAAAACTAACAAAAAATGGCCGTTCAGATGTTTGTTCAATGTCATTCTCCCAATATACGAGCGCCATCTGGTATGCATACATAAGTATACAATCTGCTAATACCTGAGGATAATTTCATTGGTCTGTTAACAGAGCGCAGCAGCAGTTCCATACGTACTGTACCTATATACAATACAGTATAAGACTGGTCTGGTACAGCCCAGCTTAATCAATGTCAACCACTCAGTAGGGCGGGCTGCTCAGATGTCGGCATTGGAGTGACGAATAAATAAAAGAATGTTGTACAAGAATGGCGTCATGAGACGACGAAATATAACCAAAAAATGTGAATATTTTACATGGACCTTGCATGCGTTTGATTCAGATACCAAACCTGATTAAAGTTGCCAATGATGCAATTGCGTGCATGGTTGTCCAATCGCATTCCTGCAGGAAATTAAGCATATTTTAAAAAGACAGGCTGCAAATTCTGCAGTCTTAGTATGAGCGGAAAAAAAGAACTAAATTATTTTTAACGTTATTCGTTATTGCTTTTCCCTTTTCTTCGACTTTTCAAGAATCTAATTATATTAAGGCTATTCTTCTTATTAAAAAAGTTGAGCCCTTGATGTAAATTGGCTCTAAATTTACCTGTCTTAAACCCCCTCCCGTGTCCCGTTCTACTCAAAAACAATACTTCTTATGAATTACCTAATTATTTTATTGATTAAGCATATATTTACAAAATGTCTATGCGAAGACTCTGACAGGTCGCCGCGGAGCCCTTGGGAACCACGGGGTACAGGTTGGGAACCACTGCTCTAGTTTATCTAAAATGTTGCCTTTCTCGGACTGATGGCGCATCTCCAAAGTAGAAAGTTACATCCTTGTAAGTTGTAAAATATTGTTTAGATGTTCCGGAAACACCGATTTCTTCCCCACATCCCTCCGGTGCACCTTAACCCTATCACCAAGCTCCTTCTCATCTGATCCACGAATAGCATGCATTGCACCCTCCTTATAACAGCTTCTATACGCCTGATTGAAGAATATCGAAATTAGTAAAGATCACAGCTTGAGCTTACAGGGGCAAACATCTTATAATATATGAAGTAGTCGTCCCCCCTTACACATCTAATTGCACACATTAAACCACGTCAGCAGTTTGAGCTTATTGCTTCCAATTTATACGTAGTATAAGGAAAGCTTTGGACGTTCGAAATTTTCGATTCCGAGATTTCAACGGATTTACACGTTTTAAGGTCCCAGGAACCCAAAAAAGTGGTTTTTACGAAATGTCTGTCTGTCTGTCTTCCTGTCTGTCTGCGCGTCGATTTACGGGCAAACTACTCGGTCGATTTTGATGAAATTCGGCATGTAGGTTCACAAAAATCATACCTCGGAACAACTTTTTTTATTTGGGGCTAACTTTATTTGGGGGGGTTTTATTCTCAAAAAACTCCAAAAATACGCCTAAAAAAATTATTTCTCAAAAACGGCTCCAACGATTTCTTTTAAATTCACATATATTGTAGTCGTTATTAATGTTAACGAAATGCGGGGGGTCGCTTGCCCCTTGATAGGTTGCTTCTGGGGGAAAAAATAAAAATAACTAAATTTTAATGAAAAATGACTTAAAAATAATTTTTCTGTGAAACCTTTCTATCGATGATATCTAACTTCAGGTATGTTTTAGGTGTTAAATCGAGGAACGAAACCGGACAGGTTGCTTTCCCAGAAAAGTATTTGGTTTTGTGCATAATAGAATCATTTTGAAAGAACCGGTCCGAGTTTACTCGAACATGCTTTCCAATTTAACGATTAGTAGAGAGAGAAAATGATTAATTTCATGGTAAATAATTTTCCTATGGTTACATTTCGAATACCCAGGGGGGGGGGGGTCGTCCACCACCTGAAGGTGACTTAAATTCTATATAGGTCAGGCCTACACATTACCACACAGCAATAATGGCAGGTCACGCAATGCATTTGAGCGTGACGTTTTTTTGAAGTTTTTTGAAAATAAAAACCCCCCAAATTGAGTTAGCCCGAAATAAAAAAAAAGGTCCCGAGGTATGATTTTTGTCAACCTACATGCCAAATTTCATCAAAATCGACCGAGTATTTTGCCCGGAAATCGACGCACAGACAGACAGACAGACAGACAGACAGAGAGACATTTCGTAAAAACCACTTTTTTGGGTTCCTGGGACCTCAAAACGTGTAAATCCGTTGAAATCTCGGAATCGAAAATTTCGACCGTCACAAAGCTTTCCTTATACTACGTATAAATTGGAAAGCAAAAATGATTCACTCATTGCGTGCCCTGCCAGTATTGCTGTGTGGTAGTGTGTTGGTCTGACTTAACTAGAATTTACCTCACCTCAAGTGACGTCAGGTGGACAACATTACTGTATTTTAAATATTATTATTAATAATTGCCCATGTTGCTATGTTAAGCAAGAGTAGGCTATCGTCGTTCAGAAGTACGATAACATAGAGTACCGACAGTACCGTATACAATAAATAATATTTCTCACAGCTTTGACAGCTTTGTAAGATTTTGTCGTTTTTCTTCTGCACAGCAAGGTATCACTTCTCATATTCCCTCCTCATTCCTCAAATCCAAGTAACATTACGTACAATTCAGTCATAATCACACTGGACCAGAATGCGGCAAGGTACATCAGGAAATATTCCAAAAATTCGTTAGCGACCTTGCCAGTAGCACCGTTACACCCCAAGGAAGGTTTGCGGATTGCGGCGGATGGAAATCCATGAACTTCGGGTAGCAAGGGGACCTGTGCATCCTCAGGCATCTTTCACCAAGGTCTGGGACGGTCCACGCAACGCGGAATCATAAATTTAATTTCCATGAGCACACCTTAAGACTACCTATCGATAAAAATGGATCAGCCTTGGTGACTGTAGTAACTACCTGAAGAAGACCCACCCTTCTCACTTGATGCTCGAAGCTATTCCCGTCTTCTTAGTTAACAGGTGGGGACAATTTTCCGCACGGTGTACGAGTCATTAGGTATAGTAACTATTATCAGACGCAAGTTTTATCCTTTAGCTTAAGTCAGTGTCTAACTGTCTGTCTTAAGAAATCGTCATGAAGACTCTGGTAAGAAGAGGCATTGGAATGTTTTGTTGGTTTTCTTCAAATTTTCTCAATGCATGAATGGGTTTTCATTACTAACTGGCATAATTTCCAATATGGGTATTTAATATGGTACAGTGGCTGCATGAAACCTAATTTGAGGTATATTTCAATTAGGTGACATAACACCTGTCGACATTGGCTAACCCGTTTTCGCTCAATAATTTCTTCGTCCATCATCCATGGGATGCATACGATTAAATCCAGTATTAGCTTTATTTTCTATTGCATAGTTTATAATATACTCGTATAGGTATTATTTAATGTGTATAAAAGTATACACGATGCATATATAGTCTCCATAGGTGCTGATAGACAGTTCATTGACATTATTGAATTGCCCAATGGATAAAGCCTTCATCTTAAAATTTCATTCAATGCTATTGAAACGAATTTAATTAATTTTGACTTGGATGTCATGGAAGTGTGGCTTTCCTTAAAATAAAATTGAAATTAAGTTGAATTTTTATAACAATAGGTGGTAGCAAGATACAACTTGCAAACGCCCTTAAAAAACTATTTTAAAAAAAATAAGTGGCAGGTACCTAGGTACTATGAATTCTTAATTGACTTCATCTCTTCATCTCGGTCTTTCAATTCCTTGCTGTCCATAAACAATAAGCCATTAGGTTAGCGTTATGCGTATAGTAGGTATTTTACAGTAGGTCGTAAACTCGTCTTGAAAACAAATATGGTGCTTGAACATTTTCATGTGTCCTTGGTAGATAGGTAGTACGTAAAAAGGCCCCGGTTACTTCAAGGAAAACCAGCAATGACAAATCAATTTGGGCGTAACTGTATGTAATGTATCTAAATATCTGAGAATGCCGTAATGACTAATTTGTAGACTCATCTGTTAAAAAATAACCAGGAAATTGCACTGACTAAATAAAAATGTAAAATTGTATATAATTTTATATAATATACATATATAACACATGTATATCATACAGTATATAATTTTATGTAATTTCATAAATTTTATATATTTTAAATGTGTAAAACGAACTGTACATACTATACCAAGCATATTCGAAAACATAGCTTATGGACTCGCAGGCTACACCGATACTGCTACAAACTAAAATATATATATTTCCTGATGTGAATTTCCCTTCAGGTGCTCTTGACATGTGGGATTGCTGTAGTGGTAGCACAGCAGAACTACAGAACAACCCCTGTTCCCATCCTCAAGCAGATTAACCGCCAAAATGACGACGGGTCATACAGCTACGGTTATGAAGCAGCCGATGGGTCGTTCAAGATTGAGACCAAACATGCCACGGGCGAGGTCTACGGAAAATACGGTTACGTAGATGCCGATGGAAAACGCCGGGAAATCGAATATGGCGCAAGTCGAAGAGGCTTTGAACCAGCAGGCACAGGTTTGTATTGATTTCAATTTTTTTGCAGGTGGAGAGGTTGAAGGTAGGCGAATTTCATGTTTACTAGTAGGCCTACAAGTACACTTTTCCTTAAAAATAGTGTATGTAACTTATTCCTTAATAATCCACCTTTATCACATATGCCTATCCATGTTATAGGTAAGGCTTTCGTTAAAGAAACAGATACGCATTTTTTTTTTGCTGATTCCATGGAAACTTAAAGAAATACAAGACATTTGATTTTTAATGCTATATTGAAGAAGTCCAAGGCCGTAGCCAGGGTGTTTTCTTCCGGAGGGGGTCAAACTCTCCAATATGCGTCCACCAAACCGGGTTATTATTATTTTTAGGATACACAGGCGAAAAATATTGGGATTTTAGGCATATCCACAATTACGTAAAGTTAAGATTTTACAGACGAAGACTAATCGATATTCGATATTGTTTCAAAAAGGGGAGTTGGGATTTATTTTTGATAATTTTGAGGATAAATTTCAAATATTGGGATTTTATGCGTCGAAAATCATTAGCATTAAATACTACTATCAACAACAACAACAAAATAGATTACCTCATCGATTGATTCTATTTCAGCTATTCCAAACATTGGCGCGGTGGCATAAAATAGTACAGGTACTGAAGTTAGTTTTCGAACACATCGTTCTGCTAATGTCAATGGAAAAACGACCATAAACAAGCGAATATTGGATTGCATTAGACCTATGAATTTGTGGTGTTTAGAGAGGGGGGGGGGGAGCCCAAAACCTCCTCCGTCCCTCCCACCCTATAGCCTAAGCTATGTTTATAAGGCTTATACAGTGTATATTTATATATATATATTTTTTAGGAATTAACGTCCCACCACCAACAATCTCAAATCAATTAGCCGACGCAAACAGCCTAGACTACGATGATGGGCAGTATCGTGAAGACCCTTCCGTCTACTTCAAGTCCTCCAAGTCTTCCAGAAGACAGTTCGCGCATCAGCCGGCCCCAGCTCCTGTGTACTACAATCCTCCCGCGCCGGCGCCGACGCCCCGGGCTCAGCCCCCACCTACTTACTACAACCCCCCACAGCAGCCTGCCTTTAGGAACTTCAACGCTGCCCCCGCCCCCATCTACAACAGTCACTCTGCGAGCAATGTCAACCTTGCTACAGGTTCCTACAGCCTTAGCTATTCTGGATAGAGCCTTCGAAGCATTTCAGAATATTTGAACTAGTCTGCACTGTTCAAGTGCTGTTTTTTTTTTTTTACAATTTGATAAGTTAGTGACACTAGACTGTATAATACATTATTTCGATATGTGTTATGGTCTGTTTTGGGATAAATTGGGCATTTATTGAGTATTAAAATAATGGTATTGCACTCTCCCTGTAATTAAGAAGATACTTTTTTGTCTGCTGCATAGGGTAGTATTTTGAAACTTTTTCTCATCGAGGTAACCAACCTAAAGAAATGTAGAAATGTGTAAATATTTTATGTAATACAATAATACAATTGGTAGGTTGGGAAATAGCTGGCTTGTTGATGTATAAACAATAAACCTACTGTATTAAAGGCATCCAAAAATGTAAAATGGTTAGTCTAGTCATCTATGGTACTATAGATGTATTAATTGAATAGTGGTACCTATTCAAAAAACGTTTATGAACGAGTGTTTTAGGTTTTAGGTTTTATGCCAACATTTATACCTCAATTTATAGTTTACTAGGCCTACGATGCAACTGAATAAAATGTTAATATGCGATATTTTGACCTGTTTCTATTAACCTAATATAAATTCGTAATATTAGTCTAATACTATAAATCTCGTGTCTGATCCAACTTCAAAGCATCGAATCATCAATCATCATAAAATATGATATATATATTTTCACAATTGATAACTGGAAATACGTAATATATGATCTTCAATTTTAGTAGGCTACAGTACGAGATTAATTTTAACTCAATTTAATAACTTCTAAATATAAAATTGAAAAGACGCAAGTCATCCACAATAAATTTTATTAAATGTAAATGGTTACACTAATAATAAAGTTTATTGTGAATCAGTTGCGTCTTTTAAATATTATATTTAGAAGTATGTTTAAGTTCCACGAAGTTACTTTGGAGACACTCTGTGATCAATTTAATGTAATGAAAAATTTAAAAAAATCCGGTATGTTGCCATTTTCTGCAAGGTAACACAACGTATAGTAGGTGAAATGCAAACGGTGTAACATCGTTGCAGTACAATAGATCCAAAGCGTCAACCACGACTTCAAGATTAACACGCAATCGTTCTAATAAGATGTTCAAAATTTCCCCGTTTTCTAGATTTTTGTTTAAAAATGGCGTGCCATATTTCATTCTAAATAAATAAATATTGACTTTTTGTTCTATTACTAAGCCAACCTAGTGGAGTTAGGGCTATAAAGCCCTCTCTTACACTCAACTAGGAAGGCCCGGGACCGCCTGCTTTACATGCTCTCCGAAGCATGGCCAGAGTATGTAGCAAGTGTGAGACTCGAGCCAACAATCTTTCGGGTGAAAGTCGGAGTCTTTACCACTACTCTACAGGACCTGATGACCTAATTTTCTTAACGAGCGATTAATTAAAAAAAATCGAAATGTCTTCATCGATTAGACGTCTATCTCATAATATCCGCAGCTTAAATAAATAATTAGGTACAGCCCTATATATCATAATTATATTTAACAATACTGGCGGGATACGACTGTGTAATGCGTAATCGTGATTGACAGCGCAGGATATTGTGCCCCAGTGGCCAGTACAGTTTCCTATCCATTGAAAACAATTTTTCATGTTTCTTGTATTATTTATATAGTATATATAAATAATATATAATAGGCTACATAAATAATAATAGCAAGATGGTAGCGTGATTTTACTTGTGCGAGTCTGTTCACGCCATCCGATCGGACTTCGTGACGATCATGTCGAAACACAGCTAGGGTACTAACCTACAGGGGAGACTGAAGAGATGTCAATCGGATGCATTCATTTAATTGCTTTCCAATTTATACGTAATATAAGGAAAGCTTTGTGATGCTCGAAATTTTCGATTCCGAGATTTCAACGGATGTACACGTTTTGAGGTCCCAGGAACCCCAAAAAGTGGTTTTTACGAAATGTCTGTCTGTCTGTCTGTCGCTCTGTCGCTCTGTCTGTCTGTTCATCGATTTCCGGGCAAACTACTCAGTCGATTTTGATGAAATTTAGCATGTAGGTTAACAAAAATCATACCTCGGAACATTTTTTTCTTTTGGGTTAACTTAATTTGGGGGGTTTTATTCTCAAAAAACTCAAAATAAACGTGTAAAAAAATTATTTCTCAAAAACGGCTCCAACGATTTCTTTTAAATTCACATATATTGTATTCGTTATTAATGTTAACAAAATGCGGGGGGTCGCCTGCCCCTTGCTAGTTTGCTTCTGGGGGTAAAAAAATAAAAATTACTCAATTTTCGTGAAAAATTACTAAAAAATAATTTTTCTGCGAAACCTTTCTGTCGATGATTTCTACCTTCAGGCATGTTTTAGGTGTTAAATTGAGTAACGAAACCGGGCAGGGTGCTTTCCCAAGAAACTATTTGGTTTTGTGAAAAAGAAAATTTCTTTGAAGAAATGATAGAAAATTCACGCTCAAATGCATTGCGTTATTGCTGTGTGGTAATGTGTTGGTCTGACCTATCTAGAATTTACCTCACCTCCAGTGACGTCAGGTGGACCCCCCCCCCCCCCCCGAGATATTCGAAATTTAACCATAGGAAAATTATTTACCATGTAATTACTCATTTTCTCTATCTACTAATTGATAAATTGGAAAGCATGTTCGAGTTAACCCGGACCGATTCTTTTGACATGCGATTAACTTTTTTCAAAGAGATATAAAGAGATAATAATTTCGTTTTTGACAAATAGTTGGCTACACAGTTTATAACCTACAATACTTTATAAATATGTATGTAATGCATTTTGACGCCGAGTCTTAAGTACTTTGTACAGCAGTCAACTAAAATAAATCAACGAAACGGGCGTGGCAGCGTGGAGCGGCGGAGGAGCCAAATTCCTAGATCCACGATCATGTATATCTCATGAGCCCAACGACTATGGCTCCCTGATTAGTTAACATAGGATAAGAACGTTGAAAGTTGATGAGACTAAAACTGCCTAATTTCTTAGGGTAAAGTGGACAAATTCACATAAAATACAAATTCGAAACACGAAACTAAATAAATAAACAAAGCTGACATAGAATTTTCAAATTCAGTTTATTCATTTACTTATGTGACTCTTCCACGTTACCAAACGTTAGAAAATAATTTATCTTGATTGCATGCAGGCGCGGATCTAGAATGAGACCAAGGAGGGGGCTAAGATTGAATACGATTTTTTTTTTAAATACGCCCGAAATATTGGGGGTTTACGCATTTTCAGAGCAATAAGGGTTCTACTAGTATATTATAGGTTATTAACACAATCGAGGACAAGGGGGGCCCGGGGGTCTCCCCCTGGAGAAAATTATGGAAAAATATGACGGGAATAGTGGGGTTTTACGCATTTTGAGGAACCTATTGGGGGGGGGGGCTATAGCCCCCATAGCCCCGATAGCCCCGATAGCCCCATAGCCCCCCCCCCCCCCCGTAGAACCGCGCCTGATTGCATGATTCATGAAGTGAAGTTCAGTTGTTACGCGATTTTGCAGGTAAAGAGCAATATCGCGTCAGAAGAAAAGAGCAGCAAATACTTATAGCGCTGGGACACGCCCAGACCAAGGTCAACATGCAAGCTCAAGGCCAGCGCATATTTTCAATGCCCTCATCTTTTCCTGGAGCTCATGCCCCTTATTTGACTGGACAAGTTTTTGCAATGCTTGACAGGTTTTAGATGCTACCAGCGCTTCACTTTTCAAAAGATGGCTCGAAGTGAAGACATAAAACGTTTAGTACTGTATTATTATGTACTTAAGTGGATAACAGATCCTTGCTGAGCCTTAAACATACTGTATGTTTATGTATTCTTCAGCTTTAGGTTAGGCACGGGCGGATTTGGCTTTGTGCGGATGTAGGCACTGCCCTTGTCGCGGACATTAATAATTATTGTATTTATTTTTTAAAAAAATTTACCAACTAAACAGAAATGCGCGCCTAAATTTGAAAAATTATTCCTTAATATCAGATAATTATTTTAATTTTTTTTTTTTACATAATATGCACCAAAAAAATATTTTAATTATCTATCTAGGCATTTGCTTAAGTTGCCTATTGGCAAATCCGCCACTGAGGTTAGGTTAGGACCCGGTTGTAAAAATAATGTAGGTACTAGCATTATACAGTACCTAATAATCGTTTAAAACCTTCACTTCGCGATATCCTAAAGTGAAGAGAGGAATAGAGGTTGCATTCTATCGATTGGTTTGCAGTAAATCTTTACACCTTCTCCATTCTTCTCTGTCTTGGGCCGTTCTCATGAGTCCCAGGTAGGTTCCGCTTCCGCATCTCATATCTTGCTTGAGGTTTTCAAGGTACACCTTCCTTGGTCAACCCCTGCCATTCTAAAGAACATATCTAGAAAATTTACTATTCCATGTAGAACAATAAAATTATCTGTATATTTCATTAGGTAGTGTTATTCATTTTTAAAATTCTGTTGTTTGATCGACATCAGTATAGTGCTACCTATTATTACTCTTTCTCCATGCGCCCTTAATTAAATAAATAAATATATTTCTGTTACAGTATTATACAACACAAGTACACGAATGTATAAAGTAAAATCGTCAAAATATCGTCAAAATCAGGTAGTTCTGTCATCGTGCTAGTGCCTCAGTGACAGTGTAGAAAGCTTTATGTAAAAAATCATTTCTAGGCAAATTAGTGAAGTTAGAAGTATTTCACGCCGCTCTCAGTTCAATCGGGAGTTTTCTAAGGTAGGCGAAACCTTGTAGTATAGGATCCAGTCGCTCACACTTGGCTGTGCGTGGCGCTGGCCTTATAAGATCTCCCCGTTGCCTCGTGTTGTTAGGCTTGAAGATGCCCTGATTATGGGAAAAAATGTATGAATTCAGAAAAATAATGAAATTATTATTATTATTATTATCATAATTAAGAATATATTGTCAAACAAACTAAACAAAAACTTCAACCAGCACATTGATGATAAATATAATTACCTTGAAATATTAAACCTAAAACAACTCTATACATTTAAAGTAATTAAATATAACTTCCAAAATTTTTAATGAATTGCCCATACAACTTAAAAAATTAACTAAAATAGGAAAAATAAAAACGAAAATTAAAAAATGGCTTTTGAATTAAAATACTTCGCTTTAAAACTTAGTTTACTTTTTACTTTAATTATTTTACTTTACTATAATTACTCTTTACGTTAACTTACAATTTAAAATGGTATGAAACTGATTTGAAATTAAAACTAAGTTTTTTGCTAACACTGACGTGAAACAGAAAACATGTTGGATGTTGCATCATCTACAGCGTTTACTGTGCGAGCCCCCGACAAGTTGATTAACTTGGGGGCCCACAGGTTATCTATATTATAAGGGTATAATTGTTAATTTATAAATATATTCCATATATTCCAGGGGAGTACCGGCCGAAGAAGAAGAAGAAGAAAAATCATTTCTTGCTTGAACCTTTAGTTGACTATCCCAATGTTTGATGACTTAGGTAATGCGGACTATTGTACTTGTATTTAATCCATTTCAACACGTAAGATGAAGGTTTGATACCGGTACTGCTGTTGCTGTTACTGGATATAGGCGGTTTCCATTGTTATTGCTGTAATCTGTACAGTTCCCGCTGAATGCTGCCAACAAGGTTACTAATCAGCTATTTTCCCCATTTGTAATTGTTGTGATAGATTATATACAACTACAGTAATAATGCTGTACATTCGGGTTGAACTGAAGCTTAAGAGTGATCAGATGAACTACTATCAGTGGAGAGGGTAATATTCTCCAGGATCGGTACCAATGTCGCTAATAAAACTACTCGATTGTCCAGGACCGGCCTCCAGTTAAACACATGACACTCGCCATGACACTCACGCGTTTGGTAAGTTGCTGTAAACCTGATATCCAAAGTTAGCTTAGAGATCAGATATAGTCTGCAATAAACTAATTGATCTCTATAATCATGTAAGGTTAGTTACAATTTAATTGTATCCTAGGAATACTAGACAATTGTAACAATTAATTACTTAATGAGCCGCTGAAGTGCTGACTCTAGAAAATAGAAATAGCTGATTTTCGTACTGTACAATACTATATAATAGGCTGGCACTTGTAGGTCTGAATGTACCTCTAATTGTTTCATTTTTGTTTTCGTTTTGACTTTGTATGCCTATATGTAATACCAAACAGGCACCACACTCAGGAAAACATTTGGGGGGGGGGGGGGGGTTGAGATTAGGAAATAGCGGTAATCTCATTCGTTCTAACTAAATTATATCTTCAGTGGCTTAGAGTGCTTACATTTTGGAGGGGGAAGAGCCTTGTCAAGTAGAATGTGGATGATACCCTAAAGGAAAGTTAGAGCGAAGCATTTAAAAAACAATTTGATCACCTGCCGGCTACCAAAACTTACGGATTAAACTCAGCATTTAGATCTTCCATTTAGTTTTCCCTTAAGGCCATATCTTCCTTGGATGGACACAACTGCCCTCTGAAGCTTATACTATGGTCTATACAATTGGGTATAGGTATTTACTCCATAGCCTACCTTCAGTATTTAATTTTCATTATGGCATAAGCTGTAGCTTTTTATAGTACCTACTGTGGGTACATAATGTAACGATACGCACCTGGCAATTTGTTACGCTTGACGGTAGAAACTTCAAACTTCGGTAATACGAGCAGTCAATAGTGAATGTATTGTATTTGGACGGATAATTTTGAAATATTATGGGCCGAAGCAACATTGAGCTATATTGCATTGTTGGTTTATGTATTGGGACGGTGATAATTGGGCCTAAAGCAGACTGTCCTTAGAAACGTCTAGCTAGGTACCTATCGAATTACGCGCTTTCCTTACTTGTACTTGCAAGCTTTTTGATGTCTTCACGTCTCCTTTCATTTCTTTCTTACGGTGACTTTCAAAAAACTTTTCAATGGGTAATATTAAGCTATGAAGTTTATATTCTTCTGCACCTAGTCAAAGCTTGTAACATCCATTTCTTCACAACTAGTCAACTACCCATTTTAATTCTATCTAAGTGCATTACTATACAATATATACACGGATGTAAGACTGAGTTTGTTCAACTAGCTAACTACTGCTTACCCTTCAGATTCGCCTATCGTTCGTGATTAGGTTCATTTCTTCAGTACATAAGTTATTCAAAATTAATATGCTATAAGACTCATTCACAGTAATTACAAATTTACATTTTACAACTCTGCGCCTTGTTATTGGCAGCTCGGAGTGAGTTTGCTGCTAGCCTGCACGTCGGCGCAGAACTTTGCCGACTACGACTACCAGGACACCCTCGCCCCTCAGAGGACCGCGCCCCGCCCCCAGCAGGGCCCCTCCAGGTCTGCGTTCAATGGCTACACCACATCGACTCCAAGGCCCACGCCTGTACCCATTCTGAAACAAATCAACAAGTGAGTAGTAACCTTACATTTAAAAAAAAAAAAAAAAAAAAAATGTCCAATACAAATAAGTCCCGGTACACACGGTGCAGTCGGATTTGCTGACGTCTTTTTCATATTATGAATAGGGCTTCTTGTTGCTGAAGTAGACTCTAAGGTTTTGTGCACGTGAGTAACGTGCAAAACCTTAGAGTACCTGCCTACCTACCTACTCATTCACGTGAGTGACGTGCAAAACCTTAGAGTCTACTTCATTTCTATTAGGCAGCGTGTCTAGGGGGAAAACTATGTACTTTGGCGTGGTCGGCTTCACGCCAGCTTCAGAAATAAATAAGTAATCTACTACTAGCCTTGTTCCTGCTATGAAAAAGTCATCGGCGAATCGCGCCTTAATGAATCGTTCTTCTTAGGCCATGTCCCACCAACGCCTGGGAAGAATCGGCAAGAATACAGGACGGTACCTCCATCAACGAATACCCAGCACAGTGGTATTGTTAAATTTGTTATTATTATTTTTATGTACAGAGCTGGTAAGAAATGTCCCAATGTGTCCAGTCGTAAATAAGGGGGGGGGGCGGAAATTGTAAGACAAAATTAACTAATGCAAGTGGTTGTAATGCATAATTTACCAGATTTAATAGATTTTCGGGTTTATCAGCGAATGGTAAGCCGCTTGGTTGGTAGAATTCAACGTAGTCTCGGGCTTTTGCCCGTCAGCCTCATTCATTAAGCTATATGAAATATTCCTTTTTAACATTTTCCATTTACCTTTCTTTTGAGACTAGGTTCCAATTCACTTCCCTGTTGAAAGATAAGGCATTCTAATCTAATGCAAAATCAAGGACATAACAAACAACTACCATTACATAAGCACAGCTATCGGCGATCAGTCGGGCTATTTTATATCTGTACGAGTATGTCACCATTACACAAATTAATTGTATTTGTACGCATATTTTAATGATTAATTGACCATAACCACAATAATCTGTCAATTACCTGTATACTGTATATGCATCGTATGTACTCGTATACGCACGATATATGGTATGTACGTATACGTAATCCGATATCCAGTCAATTTACTATTATAGTATTGTAGGTTGGCTATTAGCTGACCTGATCACCTGCTACAATGTCAATGGTAAGCATATCCGTCTGAGTGTGTCCATTGCCATAGGAGTGAACCAATGGCTAGAAATTCATTCGGAAACAATACAAATAATGTCCTAAAACCGATGGGGTCGTTGACAGGGCAAGAATTCAATACAATACAAGTAGGCCTACAGGCCTACGTCCATAAAAAAAACCTTTCAATATAATAATACAATAATAATCTTGATAATAGTGCGTTAAATGACGTGGCCACTCAAACTGCTTGTAGTTTTGGAAAATTTCGTGGAAATGTAGCGACAAAGGCCAGATCGAGCTACACTTCATTGTACCTTGTACCTTATGAATGAATGAATATTATATTGAACAACAATAAGCATAAAGTACTCCGCAAGATTTTTCAGTTTGAACCCCTCAACGATTGCATAAGCGAAAAGTCTAGTTTGTTGGATGAAGGCATACAAAGCAGGGGTAAGCTCCACGTTTTTAGTCCTCAGTAGGCCTATTAAATTTAATGCAGTCTATTGGCATTAGTACTGTAATTAATTATTATTTTTTATTAATTAATTAATAAGTTTGAGGGGCCCATCACGGGAAAATCCTATCGGTACCCCTCAGAACCACCAGTGCTAAATTATATCTGTTTAATATGTAATACTGTAATGAAGATTTACATTAATTTACTTATATATATATAGATATAGAAAAATAGCGAAAAACAACAATTCTATGAAAGAAAATTGCAGAAATTTTTTATTCGTTTTTTAAAAGTTTTATAAATTTTGTAATGGATAGCCTCTCATTACTACCTGCTATATAAATAGAGCCTATACTTGCACAATATTATAGTTGACTGCACCGGCCACACCAAACATGTTATTAGATCGAGGTCACTAACATGGTCAACCTTAGACCTGGGCCCACGATAAAATTGAGTAGGGGCTAATTAATATACGTTGCAATCGTAGGACGCGTTTCGCTCCAGTTTTAAACGATTAATCAAAGGACAAAGCGCCCATCCTAACAGAGACATTTTACGGAAATTATGGATATAATGCAGACGCCTTAAACTTGCTGACCTTGAGACAGCAATGATCTGCTCTGGTTCCTGCATTCTCGCGGAGTCACTGCTGTCCAAAGGCTAAACGAGTGGTCCCAGTAGGTCGGGCTTTTGCCGCTCAAGCCTTCTGCAGGCGGGGACGCATTATTAGGTGGGGATAGCCAGAAGTGGACGTAGCCTATCATTATAAAATTAATATATTTAGGCCTTCCAAAATAAAGAGTCTGGTATTGTAGTATTTTTTTCACTATTTGATAAAAGGCTATCATTGCTTGTAGTCTCGATACGGCATACTGGTAGCTAGTAGAGCACCGCAATCTTCCAATGTCTAGCGGTGTCGTCAAATATTCTTTACCGACATTCGAGCGATGGTGGGACCCAGCCTGTGAGATCATTCATCCAGTACGTATTAGACCTCTACTCTATGTTTCTTTTCCAACGTCTATTTCCAGCATTTCTGCTTTTAAGCAACCCTGTCAGTCTGGGGGGGGGGGAGTGAGTCTGTTCATTAACTTGAGGCACCCTAAGTCCCTTTAGGCAGACTCCTTCGCCCTGGGGAGAAGGGGAGTTAACTGACAGGGTGGATTTCCTGATTATATTGGATTCCGAACCACCTGCGGAACATAGTAAAGCCACACGATTAATTCGGTGGTGACCAGGACTCGACCCGCATGTAAACTGAGTGATACAGCCTCCACGCGTTATCATGCCCCACCATGTTCCCCTGCCAGTTCTGGGTACACTACCAAGTTTGTTGCAGCAATAAACTGGCGAAGCCTGTAAATTTCTGGTAAATAAGTAAGGTAAAAAATTGTAAGGGGTGTAAAGGGGGTTGGAAAAGCTGAGGGAAGTGGGATCCGAAGGAAGTCGCCATATGTATTTGAATAGTAAAAAAACATGGACTCTACTTTAGGAGCCACACTCTCCGTGTCCAGACGCCAGGCCATATACTACATTTCGTTGCGGGGATATAGGTTAATGGGGATATTGCGCCCATAGCTGGCTACACCCAGTCTTGATAATTCTTTTTTCTATTCTAGTTTTTGTAATAATATTTTTGTATTGCAGTAGGTACGGTACGGACCTATAGCTAGGTATAAGCGTATAAACCTACCGTGAATGAACCCTGCAATTATCTGGGTATGCTTTTGAAGTAGCCTACCATACAGAACCTGTACGAACTCTAACCTATCGGTACCGTGTAGCATAACTTCAATATTGCAGTAACGGATACTACCTTGTTTACCTGCTACCTGGAGCATTTGTAGGATGCGTTGTTATGAATAGCAGAAACAGTTACCGTGATTAAGCTTATTGGGGGAAATTTAATTTATTAGGAACTGGACAAGGGTAGTATTTTTGGTTAGCCGTCAAGAAGATCCAATTGAGGACCTGTCCTATATAAATTAGGTCTATATCGTATTTTCATTAATATGATAAGCATAGTATTTTCCAATAAGAATTTTTGTTTAATATAACATAGACTAGTGTACCCGTGCGAACATTCACAGAATTTTACACCGTCTGAGCGCACGAAGGATAATATCTAAGATTGATTTAATTGAATCTGTAGCATTAAAATAGAACATGAGTATGTTCGGGGTGTTTCTGGGGTTCTAAGGAATGTGTAGACTACCACATGTGCACGATCTTATTTTCAGGGGGGGGGGGTCTTTGCGGAATAGGTACCTAAAACAGGAGGGATCGACCGTGTCCCCAAACGTACAATAATCAAAAAAGGATATTCGAAAGGAAGTGGTGGCATTAAAGCAATATTAGAATTAAATTTTATTAAATAGTACTAATTTATTTCATACCGTACTTCACATAAAATCTCTCCACAAATAGTCTAACGAGATGTTTTTATATACCGTACGGCTATCTTGTTATTTTCCTGGCTTATAAAATTTAGTTTTCCTTTCGCCTTGCAATTCTTAAAAAACAAGTTCATTTTTTAGACCCAACGGTAACCTTCAACTCTACCCTATCCGCTATAGACATCAGTCGCTGCCTAGGCGATGATTCTGTGCATTAGGGTCCGTACTGGATATTAATTATGATGTATCATCAACAAAGTGCCGACTCATTTTCGAAATAGTACAGGATAAAGGATAGTTATTGCTTTATGCCTCCACTAGGATTAAGCACAGTCTTCTGTGCTCGAAAAATCATAAATTACATTACGGTAGGCCTATCTTACTAAATATTGCACAGTTTCTGTTTAAATGACGCTCGGGTGTCAGAGATTCTCCACTTCTGCAGAACCGCCAAAAAATATGTAGTGGTTATCCCCACGCTATATGTTTAACCACCAAACCCCAAACTTGTATGTATTCTAATAAGTCGCTAATAAGTAATAACCTTGATTATATTTGTGATTTACAAATTACATCACTATTAAGTATTAATGAACTGCTTAAAGCTGGAAAATCGGGTGAACCTGCATTCTTTTTAATCGATTGTACTGCACGATACAAAGGAACAGTCATTAAATTATTAAATTAAAAATTATTTTAATAGAACAATAAATTAACGTATAGAAGTACGTTCAACGCTCAATTTATAGTCAAGCCCTTAACTACGTATGAGGTAGCAATGTAGGCATAAGGCCAAGTCAATATAAAAATGTGTGACCATGGCTTTCAACTGATATACACGACCAGAATGGCGTACCAGACCAGACCACGTCTGAAAGTCAAATAGGTGTTAAACTGTCAGATAATATCAATCGGGGAAAGTCTACGCTTCTCAGGCTAAAAGAAAGGCGCTAACGATAGCCAGTAACGAAAAATAGAGGACACTAATCCAATGTATTTCGAACTTAATGAACAGATAATGGCATCTCGCACGGTTCTTTCAGTTCGTGGAAACTACAACGAGGTGACAAGTTTTACGTAACGTCTTATGCGCCGGAGGTATTCTTGTCGAAATTAGATCAGCACCTACTAGCCGAGTGACTACTAGCCTATCTGAGCGTAATTCGTATTTGGTATGTGGCGCTTTGCAATCCACCTGCCTGTTTGTCTTTCATAGAACTTATTACATTGTGTTCAACCAACACTGTGGCCAATGACAGTCTATAGGCTCGCGAGGACTAGTAGATGATCCTCTTTCTTGACCACTGCTTTATTTGCTGGGATGTTGTGGTCAGCAACAAGCCCGGCAGCGGTTGTTTTCGTTACTTATGAAGGTAACGTACCCATTAGGGTTGGAGGAATCAAGGTCAGGCGGAATTTTTTCTTTCTACTTCGTGTTTGGACCCTCAACCTAACGCTCCATATTCTAATCTAATCTAATCTACCAACTATACACTATACCCGGCTAACTCATCATTTTAAGGGGATTTTTATTTATTTTTATTTTGGAAATGCCATGCTCCCAGACAAGGTCGTAGCCAGATTTTTTTCGGGGGGGGGGGGGTGGTTCAGAAATTTCAATGGATATTACGTACCGGTAGTAGTTTTTATTATGTTTCGTCTCAAAATCCGATTCTATCAAGTATCAAGCCATTTCATTTCGGGAGGGGGGGGGGGGGTTTACCCCCATGAACCCCCCCCCCCTTGGCTACGGCATTGCTTCCATAGGATTCACTGTTATGAAATCTTATGCTATGCTCATGGATATTTTTCGCACCCTAAACTAGGGTCTCCCACTAAACTCCGTATAGGTTGTTAACTGAATCCGTGAGGGACTGAGGGTAACCCACTCCAGAAATGCAAATGATGTTTTGACACCGGTTGCGGCAACCTATTCACAGCAAATTACATGTTGATCCTTATGATTGTTGCCTACCCATTGTTTCAAGAGTAAATGAATTCCAGAAGGTCCATGTTATTATCTTGTGAGAACTGTACCAGGAATCTCTGCCATGATTACCCGCGTTAAGAAATTTGATTTTGATGATAAATTATAGTAGGCCAGATATTATATTACTCGTACCCTATGGTAACTTATTATTGAGCTTAAATCTTTCGAAAATGCTGTAGGTGTTCCAGTAAACCATTTTCTCGGTTATTATGAGGAATTTTGATAACAAACTATCTTTTGGCAGAATTAAATAATTTTTTTGGTGGCCGGGAAGGGGAATTACTGAGGGTGCATAAATCTTTACAAATGAATGAGATAATGAGATAAAGATTAGTCATGTTGCACATCAAATGAAAGTTCTATTTATTACTCTATTATTAAGATTCATGTACAACTGGCATAAACGTCTTAGATAACGTTGCGCCGTTTCACTGGATATTCTTGATGGAATTGTGACTTGTGCTAGATCTATACTGCAAATTGTGAATTTTTTCATGACATTTTCAAAAACCTGGCTTCAACGGTACGGGCGCCAGGTTTAATCGACTTTTCCGGCTCTGTGAAAGTGTATTATTTGCATCAAATGAAAGCCCTTGGAAATGCTCTGCCAGCAATTGACTTAAAGTAAAGTTATAAATAAAATGAAGTGTTGGCGTTTGAAAAAAATTAGCTCAAACGTCTTCGTTTCCCCCCGAAAGTAACTGACCCATACCTTAAGGCGCATGATAATGATTACCTATTATGTTAAATGATAGACAATTTGAAGGGCTTTCATTGTCATATTTATACAAACTTGGAAAACCATAATATCCTATAGGTAGATAAAATAAATGGGGTGTCTGTGTGGTTTGGAACACCCTGTATACGGTAGTCTAAAATGTGAATTTTAAAACTCGGTAACAACAACTTTATCCCGCGAAAGTCTCGCTTCTGGAAATCTGGAAATCTTTGCATTTCTTTGTACCTGGATTGTTATTGCACTGTATATCTGTCAGCCACGAAATAAAATCATAGACATCAAGCATTCTTTCATGTTTTATACCTGTAATATTCCTTTATGATTAGTCACTATGGTCAGAGGTGCCGGATATGTAGGCTACAGAAAATAATGTGACGAATGAAACACCTCTTATGATTACTTCGGCCATGAACACTCTCAAGACCTTGCAGGCCAATAAATACCTCAAGTCGAACCACGCCCAATCCACTATTCTCACTGAGCCTGATGATTCCTACAATTCGGAACTGCATGCAATTTCTCCCTAAGATGTTCCCCAAGCTCCACGATGCCACCAAGGAAACTCTCACAAGGACCGCATGCAACTGTTCACAGTTCCAAATTAAATTTTAGCGGAAAATTCGGTGGGGTTCAATTGGCCAGACAGAATATTGTTATTTTTTGGTGTAGAATACGTTCAATACCAATATACATTGGTAGTTCTACTACTGGCTGTAGTTTCTCTCGCGTTGCACCGTCACTACCGATCTGAAATAAATCTAAAATTTAAAAAAAAAGATTATTTGCATACAAACAATTTCATGAATGTGTCCAATTAACCTCTTTAGTCGCCTCTCTGCAAGTAATACCTGTGTTGAGTTACAACAGTTCACCGATCGCATGATCAAGCTACCACTATGCCCCGTTTAATTCTACTCGAAATTGAATCGTAGCATATTTAAACCAAAGATAATAAAATATGATAAGCTAAGTAAAGCCGGATGCAACGCCTAGGGAAATGTCAAAAGAAACGGCAAAGGTGGTCAAAGGAAATGCGACCGAGTTTGTAGGGTTGCAAAAAAGCAAAAAAACAATCAAACATGCAGCCGACGCAATGGAATAAAGGCAGTAGTTTCTGCGAACTTGACCTTGAATCCCTGACAATCTTAGGCCTAATAGCTTTATTTTGACTGTATTAAGCTTATGGCGTAAACGAAGCTCCCAGCTTAATATTGGTCACAACGTTTTGCTGCATCATTGCATGCACCTTAACTGTCTGGTTTAAACTGACGCCCACCAAAAATCTAACCATTCATTATTGCGAAACCGGCGAACCTGCTGAAGTAAGCGGCAAGGTTAAATGAAGACAACCCCCTTTTTCAATTGATCTGACGCTTGACGGTTCACATACAGTAAGTCCCCCATATTTACTTAAATTAGCCCGTGGTGCTACAGCCCATGTAGCTCCAGAAGACCAAAACATCCCGCCAGTCCGCCCAGTTCAGCGCCCTGCGATGCCAGTCACGGACGCCGAGCCCTCTCAGCGCCACGCCGTTCTGCTTTCGTAGGCTCAGTTTGCCCACCCTTCTTCGGCCTTGAGGTTTCTTTTGCAGGGCTCTTCTCGCTTGGCATGTGTCCCTTGACCTTGACGTGACCTTTATTGACCTCAACCACAATGGTAGGCTCATCGTAGGGGGTACACAGCTCTGCGTTCCTGCGTATGCGCTACACTCCGTTTCCGCACATAAATTCTGTGAAGAATCCTGCGCCCCCAGTGATTCAGTTACTCCTCACTTCTCCGAGCTAGCACGATCCATGTATTACACCCATAGGTGGCGACTAGTGGTCGGATGATTACCTTCATATAACTGTCTTCCTTGCTCTTGATCCCCCTCGGCCCTCCCCTATGCCTATGCAAAAGCGCAAAGAAGGAAGTATTTCTTTCAAAAAGGTTTACATGAATAAACTAAAAATATCATACATTCTGTGCTGCAATAATGAGGCTTGGATGAGCCCATATTGCCAGCGTCCACCCAAGGTTATCTCACATATCGAACATATACGCATTTAACGCATATAGCAGAAAGTAATGGAACGCTGTAGGTTAAACAGCTTCATAGTTTTGTTACAAATTTTATTGTTTTAGGCATAATGACGACGGCTCCTATACATATGGCTATGAAGCAGCCGATGGTTCTTTCAAAATCGAAACCAAGCTGCCCACAGGAGAGGTTATGGGAAAGTACGGGTACGTGGATGACACAGGTGAACTCCGAACTGTAGAGTACGGTGCCAACCGCTACGGATTTCAACCCTCTGGCACTGGCATCACTGTTCCTCCACCAACTTTAGTTGATGAAACAACCTGTGGGTAAGTGCCAGTTATTAGACTCATATCCCCGACATGAATTAACTCTCCCCCGTGGGGTTTCCCCCTAAATATAATTATGGTATTTGTTGACAAATGCTCACTAATTTTTTATTACATGACACAAACCTTCGACCTCTCTTAAGTAATGGTGATACTGACTCTTGACACCTTTACTATGTTCCCCAAGTGGTTCGGAATCCACTATAATCACCCTGTCAGTCAATTACCCTTCTTCCTGAGGTGAGGGTGTCTCAAGTTATGAAACAGACTCACCTCCCCTTCCCCCCATGCTGACAGGGTTGCTTTAAGCAGAAATGCTGAAAGTAATTGCTGGAAAACAAAAGTTTGCCAGCGGTCGAAAATTCTTGGGAACTAGATTGTAATCTATTACCTACTTATTTACTACTGTTTCTTAAGTCAACTGTCTTGAATCTGTTTCAGACCCACTTCTGCCAACTGCGAATACGAAGACCAACTGCAGCAGCAGCAGCCTCAAAGGCCGGCACCTCGTCCTAAGGCCGCCCGTCCTCGTCCTCGTCCTCAGCCACAACCTCAGGTTCAGTTTGATTACGAAGACGCATACGCCGCTCCGGCACCAGTGGCTCGACCTCAGCACCATCAACAGCAGCAGCAGCACCAGCAGCATCAGCAGCAACAATACTCCCCAGGTCCTGCCCCTCCACGCGCGGTCATCCCTGGCGCTGCCCCAGTGCCCCCTAGGAGTGCACCCCCAACACCTCCTCGACTCTCTATCCCCGGTGCCGTCCCATCTGGGCCAGTTTTCAGAGCCCCTCAACAGTCATCGTTTCCAACTGCCCCTGTCCACAGACCTGCTCCTGTCAGAGAAAGCCCACAGCCATCTTCTCGTGGTCTGAATTTAGACAGTCTTGCTCAGCAATACGCCCTTCCTAGAGGCAGCAGCAGTCCTACTCATGACATTACATTTGGTTCCTATTCCAGTCAAACGCAATTTTAAGTAGGCATGTATTGTATGAGTGCAGGGGGTGCCATGAGTATTATCAAAAGTGAATACAACTACCTGATTGTGGTTGCGGCAGATCCTAGTCCTGTCATGTCAAGTAATTTATCGTTGATCTTCCATTTTACACTGTAGACTTACCGTACGAGTGCATGGATGTGTATTGTGTAAATGCACAATGTGAAACGCCCATACGTAATGAAAGTTACCAAATTAATTTAAGAAGTTATTCGCAATGGGCCGAAGGATGTTTGTTTCTATTCTATTCACTGAATTGCCTAATAAAAAATTGAGCGATGATAATTCTTCGAGTTTCAATTTTGTGATCCTTAATACACTGTTTGAAAATTAATAAGTCAATCGGAAATAGGAATAGTTTGCGTATAATTGGTATTATTGAATTATTAAGCTGCAAATACACGATTCAACTTGTTTGTTGAAATTTGGTCACAAATCGGATTGGATCGTGTGTGCCCAAGTTGTACAACTCGGTTGGCAAGTTTGCTATCCCTGTCGAAAAACTGGAGTGGCAGATATAAGAAGATCTAACGAAAACAGAACAATTTCAGTTGGCCAATTTGGTCTAATCGTTTGGGTCGGTACGAGTATATCCGATTGAAATCGGGCAAACCAAGTTGTCCAACTTAGTTGTACCTACTTGTATGGCCAAGTTGGATCGTGTATATGCAGCAGCTTTATTAATATTTATTATTTTAGGGTACATCTGAAAATGTTGTCTATCATCATTAACATAATATTAGATACCTCCACTACCTTAAGTTTTAAATTACAGACAATAATTTTGAGCAAACCAGTTCTCTAGCTGTTTCATAACAATCATAAAGGTTGAACTTGAGGTAGGTAACCTCTAATCGTTGAGACGAACACCTCTAGTTGTATACGGTATCCATCAGCTGTGAAAGCCAAAGTTCACGGAAGCGGGCGGAACCTACGTCATCGGCCCAATAATCCAGTACCGATTCATTGGAGCTATCTCAGTAATTGGTTCGTGGTGGCCAACCGACCTCTGACCCAGCAACTGTGTCAAGGTACCCCAATGCATTGTCTGACGCCCGCGCAACATGCTGCCCGCTACCTGCCAGGTTTCTGTATGCAAAGTAACCGATTTAAATACGGCCCAAGCAGCCAAGGAAGGATAATAGTATCGCCCAATATTGACGCTGGTCCTTTAACCCTCTTAACGCTAAGGTCTGAAAATTGTATGCCCCTAATTCCTTTGTACTAAACGATATTAGAGAATTAACCTTCACCCATTCTCTTAAATGTATACCCTTTCCTTGTGCTTACTGCTTTGCCTTTTGCACATTGTTATGATCATGTTGCCAGGCTCCGGTTGATGTTTAATGTAGGCCTATAGCGATATGTAATTTCATGGTTAAAGCTCAGTTTGTTTCAGAACTACAGACTTCGGGATTTTCATTCTGCTCGTGAACCCACTACATTTTTTTAAAATTATTTATATTTTATTTATATTTAACTGGTACTTGAAAAGGAAAAAAATTGTAGGTGGGGTAAACCCAGTCTGCGACTTCAATGGCAAGGTGGTAGCGTGCTTTTACTTGTTCGAGTCTCTACATGCCATGCGATTGGACATCGGAGACGTATCGTAACTCAGCACAAGTATTAATTTACTCATTGAGGTGACTGAAGAGGTCCATCGGAAACATTTATTAAATTTTGTGTATGCGATTAACCTTTTTTTAAATATTTAAAAAAAATGTAACGTAAAAAAGTAAAAAATCAATTTATTTCCTTGAAAAAGGAATTTTTTCCAAATAATAAATTGTACTTTTATCTTTAGTCAATGGTTATACCGACTTGACCCTTGGGGAAGTATACTGTATAAGAATAGGGGTTTGATCTTTTATTAATTCAGCGTTTACGTTGTAGAAGCCGCAAGACATTAATGCGAAGTGTTTGATTAGGCGCCCATTCCATTGACCGGCTAGGGCTATTTCCAAAACGGTGACGTGGTAGCAGACACTCAAGACTTAGGTAGCATCTCCACCGACCTCGCATTGCAGATTGCAAGTGACATTGACGGAAATGTTTGTTTTTCTTTTTATAGAAATCTATTAAAATGTTTGTAATTAACATATCCATAGCCATTTTTTAATTTTAGTTTGTTTGTTTGTGATTTTATTGTATGATCATTGATCAATTTTAACTATGGCATAGAGGAAAATAAACATTTCCGTCAATTCTGCAATGCGAGGTCGATGGAAACGCCACCTAAGTCTTGAGTGTCTGCTACCACGTCACCGTTTTGAAAATAGCCCTAGCCGGTCAATGGAATGGGCACCTAAAAAACTTCATACAATACAATCACGTATCCTACTATGTTACGTAAACTTACTACTTGCCTTGCCTGGTGAGAGAACTCTGAACCATGACAACCTCTACAATTTTTTTGAGAAACCTACCGCACCAAATAAAGTTGTTATGGGCATTTATAACTAATCAACATCAACGGACGGGTTATGATTTTACTTATTTTATGAAAAAAATCTGAAAGCCTCCTCTGTAAGAAATGTTTCCAACTCTTTTAGGTTCAAAATAGCATGATAAAAAATAGTTTTTTCCCCGAATTTTAAGTTATTGTATTTTTAGACTAGTATCTGTACTTGCATGGTCATGATTTCACCTATTTCACTGCGTCAATGGCAAGCTTGTCTCATCTTGCCCTTATCGCTTGTAGCCGGTGTAGGTTGACATCGAGAACGAGTACCAGTTTGGCAACGGCCAAAAATTCATACGGAAACAATACAAATAATGTCCGAAATTCATGGGGTCGCTGTCGTTAGCATTGGACAAAGGACCTATGGGCCACGAAAAGTAGGCCTAGGTCCATAAAAAGTCCTTTAAAAATTACTAATATAACTAATTACTATTGTATTTTTATCATTTTTGATGTCATTTTCTTTTTGTAGTGTGCGTGTTTGGGGGGGGGGGGGGGGTAGGCTAAGTCAGGACTCTGGTAAATTCAGAACTGATATTTATGCACCTGACTTTATCGGTAGTTATTGTTTCCGCATTAATTTCCTTCACACAATAAGAGTGCACACGCACCTGTAATTTCTAGGCTAAGCATCTAGTTACAGTAGTACACGTACGAGCGTAGCAGCATGCAATCTTGCTTGACCCAAACAGTAGCCTGCTTTTGTAGTGTTGTCCTTAACATGGACAATGGTACATGATAAATGGTGGAAATATGTCCCCAGCCTGTTCTGTATGTATAACAGGACGTGGCCCCGCAAAGAGCTTGACACGGAAGTGCAGGCCAGTGATGCAACGGCATACAATACAATATTAACTGCAAAGTCATTAGATTCAATGGGAAGATGCACCCTGTTATGATGGTGGCAGGTGGTTGAAGCTTTCTTATCACATGCTTATCTGTAGGCTCAGCTGTTCCGTCTCTTCTGACCACTACCACTCTGCTACGGCTATCGGCTACAGTACTTTATTTAAGTAATAAGTGAAAACCATTTTCAGGACGAGAATGGAATTATGGCTGTTCTGTATCCCCTACATCAGAATATTTAAAGTTCCTTAATAATGATGGTCTTTGTACAAAAGAGGTTTCCTTAAAATTGCGGCCTTCGATGGCATAGTGGTAGCTTGTTCGTACTTGTGCGAGCCTCTACACATCCGTTCGGATGCATTCATTGAATTATTGGTATGTGAATACTCTAAAAAAAAATATTAACTTATATTAAAATAATTAATATATTATTATTACTTTTATGTATTATATAATACTAATATACAGTATATTATACTGTATAATCTAATTTTATTATTATTTATTAATTTTATAATTTATTTTATTTTTTAATATATATTAAAATATTTAACATTTCAATTAAATATTAAAAAGTTTCAACTTGCGAGGAGACCTATCTAATCATCTTAGTATTACAAACAAAAAACAATTTTTAAAGAGGTCCCAAACAACTACTGCACGTATTGCGCTTCATGCGTGAGCCCACATTTAGCATTTCCTCTAACCTAACCAATGAAGAATACGATCCAGGAAGACGCAAAACACTTCGTGGCTGAAGAACTAGCGGCAAACGGTAGTGGTTGTTAAGGTCAGCTATAGGCCAATGACGTTTCGTACTTACCCCATGAGCCCTGTACTGCCTATAAGACATAGCATCAATATATTAGATACCAGTGATACCGCAGCACGCAAAAGGGCTCAATTATAGCCAACATATCCCTGACCCTGTAGCTTATGCAAGGCAAACCAAGCCTTCGTGGGATGCTGCCCTGCCACGAGCTAGGGACATCTGATACCATTCGGGTCGATTCCAAAGACCAGAACCGAGTAATTCCTCGAATACCGAGTATTTACGAATCGATTCCAAGTGGTATACTTATAGTATCGATTCATTTTTGTCGATATCGATTGATACCACTATGCGTTATACCATACAAAATTGAAGAAATTATAATGATATAAAACTTTTTTTCACTCCTCTTATTGGATACGCAGACTGATTATAGTGGATCATGATAAAATTGGATGTGACGTCATTAGCTAGATAGGGTCGTTAAGGAGACTGGAGGTGTTTGGAAGCACTCTACACGGAAGATGACTTTTTCTATTAATTCGTCGTTAGGCCAATAAGTAAAGCTTACTTCAGTTATGAATGCCTAACAGTCATTGCTCATTTGTTTTTCATTTGCCCCAATTTTCTTTTTTAATGTTGGAACCCTACAAAGTCAGACATTTCCCTCTATTTCCCCTTGTGTGTCACCGCTTTGGCCTTACTTCTTAGCTGATGGATAGGTGCCATCTGCCCATCTATTCTATTTTACACCTTTGATATGTATCTACATAGGAGACATTTTGAGAAACCTCGTGTTTTACCTACATATGCGTCCGCATCTCAATAGTCAGCAATAAACCGTAACACTCACCTACACTCTTTTTTTTCATTATCGTAATGTTCCCTCCCCGGTGATCCAATACATAAATAAGGACTTTTTATTGTTTCTATTACCAAGCCAACCTAGCGGAGTTAGGGCTATAAAGCCCTCTCTTACACTCAACTAGGAAGGCGCGGGACCGCCTGCTTTACATGCCCTCTGAAGCATGACCAGAAAATGTAGCCAGTGTGGGACTCAAACCAACAACCTTTCGGGTGAAAGTCAGAGTCCGTACCACTACGCTACATGTCTTGACTCATATATCCGGTTCATTGTGCACTGAGTAAGGACCCATAGTTTCAATTATTATCCTACTACATTCGATAAAAGGGTCGCAGCAATCAAAATTTAATAAATCAGAATGAGAAGTCAAGGTAAGGTATCTAAGATGTAAACGTAGCAAGTGTGAGTACTCTAAAAAATAATAATAAAAGAAAGATGCAGAATGAATAGAAGATATTGTAGGTGCAAGCGTTGTATTTTACTGGCTAAATCTTCTAAAACTATATTTGGCGTCTCTAAATTGTTCTCAGCATAAAGCTTTTTTTTAAGCAACAAATTTTGCTACGTAGTGAGAGGAAATAAATTAATTTTGTGGGTGCTAATGCGAAAACTGTAGATCGTTGAGCGCCATGAATACATGTGCGTAAGAGTAACAATGCAAGGCTACGTCAGGTCCGCCTTATGAACTCAGCGGATTATAGTATGATTTCTGATCCGTTAACTGTGTTGCTAGCCCTTTGTCAAGGTTGCGACGGGA
Source organism: Psococerastis gibbosa (assembly GCA_963971405.1). Taxonomy (NCBI): domain Eukaryota; kingdom Metazoa; phylum Arthropoda; class Insecta; order Psocodea; family Psocidae; genus Psococerastis; species Psococerastis gibbosa. The sequence goes on along the minus strand of OZ020488.1, from coordinate 26,848,455 downwards.
GCGGATGGAAATCCCAATGGAGGTCCAGCAACGAACTAGACTAGAGTACCTAGAGTTCTACATAGGAGAGTTGGGACATTTGCTTCGCGCCAAAAATATATATTATTTGAATTTCAGGTGCCACTCGCCACGCCTCTTATTACCAGACATTGAAATATCGTACCAGCAGGTGGCCCCAAGACTCAAAGATTGTCTGTCTATGTGAATGAATTGCTTTTTAGGTAGTTTACATAGTATACAACAGAAATATTCAAGATGAGATTTTCTATTTTACCATGACTCCACGGTTGTCGTGCCACAGCGTTTCTGATTTTTTGTTTTAAGCCACTTGAGTAGGTACTAATTTTCTTTCATGAACATTGGTGATATATTTTCACACAGAATCAGTGACAGTGAATTATCCCTATAGCTCTTGTGGCCCGTTGGGTACTTCCTTAGCCCTGCTACGCCTAAGCCACCAAGGTCCTCCTCGATGTTCCGATGATCCATTCAAAGCTATGTCCTTCTCCTTGTTCTTCGCTTAGTAGAGTTCATTTAAGTCTGGGCGTACCGTATCTCCTTCGCACCGGGAAGTTTATTATTTAATTCCTCTTCCCTCAGAATAAAGCCAGTAACATTGCAACCTACAGGAACTGAACAGGAACAGGAACTAGGTTCATACAGGGTAGGAGTCTATCCTACAATACAATAATAATAACAACTTTAATTTTTGTCCCGGACTAAAACATTGTTATATTATAGTGCATCGCCCACATGCATTCCTTACTTATTATAATTGAGTAGAACCACAGGACTCTGCATAACAGAAGGTAAAGGTTTAATGAACACCACCTTCAAAGAAAGCAGTTCAACTGTCTTCCCCCGTTTTCAAGCAGCCAAATCCAGCATCCACTAAAAAAATTTGACTAATAGCGCTTAGGCGCAGTTTCCACCGACCTCTAAGTGCAAAATACACATACGGTGACGTGGTAGCAGATATCATTAATAAAGGCGGGGTTTCCACCGACTTCTCATTGCAGAATGTAAATGACATTGACGGAAATTTTTGTTTTACTCTACGCCATAGTTTAAATTAATCAATGAGCATAGAGTAAAATCACAAACAAACAAACAAACTAAAATTAAAAAATGGCGTCATGGGATATGTTAATTACAAACATTTTAATAGATTTCTATTAAATGAAAAATTCAAATTTCCGTCAATGTCATTTGCATTCTGCAATGAGAGGTCGTCGGAAACCCCGACTAAGTCTTGAATGTCTGCTACCACGTCACCGTATGTGTATTTTGCACTTAGAGGTCGGTGGAAACCGCGCCTAAGTATTTTCGGAGATTTCGATAATAATAGTTAGGATAATTGGAGTAGTACTGTATCACATTGGTAGCTAGTAAATATATATATTTTTTCGCTTTTATTCTATTTAGGAGTGCGGGAGCTCTTTCGAGTATATATGCACCAACCAATATAGGTACATACAGGTACTGTGTAGGTCCCATATAGTCAACGGACTGCCCGCGGGCTATTTCTTTCAATTATTCAATAAAATATGGCATTGAATTTTATGGCAGGATATGTTGCTGACCTAATAATTGGCCGAGCCAACGTCCCGCGCATGTTCGGCACCAAGCCCTGGAGTGCCAAGTGAGGAAAGCGATCGGAATGTAGAGCAAAGTGCTGGTAGGTCAGGAGCGACTGTTACTATGTACCACTCACACGTGCGCAACCACCCGCCATTGTCATTTTTTGGCTATAACACCAAGCAGTCAGACAAGGCCAAAACCTAGATGATTTGAATGAGAAATGTGTTTGGAACCCCGTAAAAAATGATATTGTCAGAATCAATAATAGTAAATATGAGGTCACACTGGTCACAGTCAAGCACATACGGCTGCAGTCTTAAAGTGTATATCCTCTTCTGCTCTGATGACCCAAATATAACTAGGGAAAACCACCACACACGGTAGGCGTAAGAGCAAGATACAACTTGCGAATGCCCTTAAAAAAACTAAAAACTTAAAAAATATATATATATAGTACGAAACAAAATATGTCACAAAAAGTGCGTGCCGAACTTGCATATAGGAGAGATATAGCACTTTATTCTGCAGTATGTATCCTGTATCCTGTATCCTGTTTGCTACAGTGCTATTTTTGTTTTACCAAAAGTCATTAACTGCCAAAATTTCTACGTATAGGTTACCAATACCAAAAGAAGAAAAGTAGCCTGCGGTGGACCTTCAATTATTTTAATCAATATTGAGACCGGCTCCCATTCGAATAGCCGAATTGGATTTTTATAAAAAAAAGGTATAAGTTTGACGAAAAATATCTTAATTATATTACCTAGCCGTACTGTTCTGTAATGTAGATTGTAGACCTACATAGAAGAATGTCAATCTAGGTATATGACCATCTTGGTTCCTCCAAGTAACCTGTTTGACGTTGGCTTCTTATTTTAAATATTAAATTTATTAGATTTTAGGCTTTTAGGCTTATATACGTACTCAACTGTTATGACAAGAAATTATGGAATATGCTAGATAAGGTAGTTTACAGGAGAACTATAATTTTACAATATGTTTTGAATGAAATATTGTAAACATAAAAAATGAATAAACAAATGTTGATTTTTTTAACTGTGGATTACGAGAGCCAAAACGCCAGTACACATGGGTGATCTTGGAATAACGTCGTATTGGGTGTTAAGGAATTAGTACTGGCGGCTGCTCCACCGCGTCACAAATCACGTCAAATTCTGCAATCATGTGACCCGCTTTTTAACTATCGAACTTAAATTAATGGGGAAAAATATTTTTTAATCAGTAATAAATAACATTTTGTAGGGGGCATAAAACCACCAATGCATTAAAATACAATAGTTTTTCAAATATTTTAGAGCGTAAAGCTCTACTGTCCTCCGTCATATTTAGAGCTCACGATTTTGATTCTACTATGAGCGGAAGACATAGATTTTATTTACAACATGGCAAAGGTTATTTTTGTGCTTTCATAAGTAGGCGAGTAGTATAAAAGAACTTCAGACTAATGTAACCATAAAAGATAGTAAGTTAAAATAATATAAGCCACTCCATAACAGACAGCTGGGGCTTCCAGCAACTTATTGACTAAATTAATTTTTCAAAAGTTCAAGGGCTTTCATTTCGGTCGATTCAGAATTACAGTAGTTGTTTAACCAGTTTCCCCTAATATCAGAATCCAATAAACAGATGAAGAATAACAGGAATATTCATATAGGCCCAACATCCATTTGGTTTGTAAGTTTATAGTTTCGTTAGGCTTTTGTTTCAAGGTGTCATGGTTTCAACATTCAAGTATATTTTTATGAAACTCACCCGGTACGGAACAAGTGAGAGTATTAGTATTTCTGCAGCCTGACCGAGGCGATTATAATACCGGGGTTAAATAAATACCCTAGGATTATAACTGTAAACAAACAAATTTTGAATAGCACTTTCCATTATAAAATTGTCTTGTTTACAATTTTAATACCAGGGGATTAAATAAATACCGGGTTAAATAAATACCCTAGGATTATAACTGTAAACAAACAAATTTTGAATAGCACTTTCAATTATAAAATTATCTTGTTTACCAGTGGATTAAATAAATACCCGTATTATAAACGCCCCGATCAGGCTGCTGAACGATGATAAGCTTAAGTGCAGTAGCCTATACGAAAAGTGTCATATTTCTAACAGAATGTTTTGGTGGCAAAATCCACTTTGTGATGTCGCACTCAGCAGTCCCATTAACCGCGCATCGACAGATTGGAAATAAAAATGGAAATTTAATTAAATACCTACATGTTTTTAAGCAATCGCAATGGCAAGCTTTAGTTCATTGTTGACGCTACTCTTATACAGCTCTTATAACAGCGTAGCACAGTAAATAATAATTATTAGTAGTTAGGTATCGTAATATTTTCAAAATTCTCTAATCATCGCTTGTACAAGATAAAAGAACCTAGGAATAGGTCTACTAAGATAAAAATCCCTTCATATATTCAGCTTTCTATAATAAGAAATCGTGGTTTATGAGTCTGGATCTTCTTCATTTTCTTCTTCGGCCTTTGGCACAAAGCCCAACAATACACTTACAGTCATCTCAGTTTTGTACGGTACTGCAATATCTAAGGCCTTCCAACTCGCGGAAGTCATTTTCTAATTTGTCCTTCCAGTGGTTTAAAAAAATAACCGGTCCGAGTTTACTCGAACATGCTTTCCAATTTATCAAGTAGTAGCTTGAGAAAATGAGTAATTTCATGGTAAATAATTTTCCTATAGTTAAATTTCGGGCATCTCGGGGGGGGGGGGGGGCACCTGACGTCACTGGAGGTGAGGTAAATTCTAGATAGGTCAGACCAACAAATTACCACACAGCAATAATGGCAGAGCACGCAATGCATTTGACCGTGACTTTTCTATCATTTTTTCAAAAACATTTTTTTGCAAAAAACCAAACCCCGCATATTGTCAACATTAATAACGACTACAATATATGTGAATTTAAAAGAAATCGATGGAGCCGCTTCGGATAAATAATTTTTTTAGACGTTTTTGGAGTTTTTTAAATAAAACCCCCCTAAATTGAGATAGCCCTAAATAAATAAAAATTGTCTCGAGGTATGATTTTTGTGAACCTACATGCTAAATTTCATCAAAATCGACCGAGTAGTTTGCCCGGAAATCGACGCACAGACAGACAGACAGAGCGACAGACAGACATTTCGTAAAAACCAATTTTTTGGGTTCCTGGTACCTTGAAACGTGTAAATCCGTTGAAATCTCGGAATCGAAAATTTGGACCATCACAAAGCTTTCCTTGTACTTCGTATAAATTGGAAAGCAATAAGCTACAACTTTCAATAATATGGCTTTCGACTTCTATTTTAATGTCCAAAGAAATATTGTACAAAGCAGACCTATCGTCGATAATAAAACAGATTTTGCAGATTTATGACACTGAACTCTACCAGGTAGGCTATCCTCTAGCCTATGTTATTAACGCCGGTTGCATCGTCCTACCAATAATAATTGGCCACTTATTAATATTGTCTCATGTCCCAATATTAAGTATTTCAATGTTACCCAATTATTGCTCGCATTCCCCATATGAATACTATGAATTTAATCTATGGGGAATTTGGTTCTGTAATGGTTTGTTTATATCGGCAGCCCCCCACCCAGGAACGGAGGTTATATAGGCAGGTCCTTCGCCGGCGCTCACGCCGAGTACAGTGAGAGTCCCGTCTGTTGGTGCCGTACCTGTGCTTGGATTACTATATACCATGAGGATACTCTTCGTAAGTACCGATTTTTTTATGCCTACATATATTCAGCTCACTTTATATTTTGAAATCAAGTGAATTGCTCCCGATTGTTAAACGCACTCACTAGCTCTTAGCTAGTCCTTACTTTTAACGTGTGTCCTGCTGTCTGGTGCACGTATTTAATGATAATTACGTAGTTGACCCAACTCCGCTTCACTATTACTAGTGCTCTAAAATAACTTTAACACTAAATATCAATGACAAAATAGGTATCTTGGAATACACAACAGAAAGACGAAAGTGCAACTATACTAGGAATGAGATGGGCGAGGGGTGAAAATACCGTAACACAAGGATCATTATTTAAATCAGAGATTTTAAAATGGTTTGTAAACAAATGGCCGACTGATTTTTGACAAAATTAATTAATTCTTCGTTCTAAAGCCGCAAAGTTATAAAAGGTCAGATCATTAAGTGAGTTTAAATTTTCTAACTTGAAATATTATTACTCTAATAAAACACGATAAAATGCTTGAGACTCAACATATTTACAGTACCTACTAGTTATTCAGTCGGGTACATAGTGTACGCTTTGAGAAAGCTTGCATTTGTCTATGAATTTTTCTTCTAACTATTTTCATACAGTATGTTTGTGGCTAAGAACGAAGAACTAATTAATTTAGTCAAAAACTAGGGAATTCTTTGTATACAAAATATTTTGAAATCTCCGCCTTAAGGTTGCTACAATGTTACTTTAGTTATATTTGCATTCTGAAGTTGGTAAAGAACTGAATTATGTATGACAAGGAAGGTTAAAAGTCGATATAAAAAGGAAACCTTTTTGCGGGTTGTGAGTCTACACAACTTACTGACCCTACTTTCACCGGTAGGGAAAAACGCGGCTGCCGGTCATGCAACTGAGCATAAAACCCCACATAGAGCAATGATCAAGGTTAGGTACCTGTCTATTGTAACAACGTAACTTAACGTAGTCGGCTAGGTAGGTACGCTTTCATATTCAGAAATCTACTAGGCCTATATAATAGGGAGTCAGCGATGCGGCACACGTTTGCCAGATGTTGGTACTTATTCATAGTCAAACTTTATTGCCATAACTGCCCCATTAAGAGCCTTCAGCAGTCCATTTTGTGGTTTCCCTTTTAACGCTAGCTCACAATCGTCATAGGCACCTATAGGTGGTTTTCACTGTTCTTCGTCAAACTATCAATATTCAAACGTGATTATAATAGGTCAGCTTTGAAAATATAAGTATAACGTATACTGCCGTCTACAGGTTTGTAGTTAAAATTATATCATCATATTTTTTGACAATAAAATTATTGGACAGATCACCAATTCTGCATATGTTGTATATAATATATGTGTGCCTATTAACCTGACAGCCTACCGGAATGATAAATAAAACTAAAGGAATCGACAAAATGTGATTTTCCTATAATCGGGATTTCGAGGATTCAAGGTCATTTAAAACACAGACTATGGTCTAACTTAGTTATGACAGGGCCTAAAAAACTACTATATTTTGAAATGTTTGTAGGCCCTAATATTATGTAAAACCTAATTTAGTTTATGAAGTAAAGAGTGAAAAAATTAGAACAGAATTGACGGGAAAATTAAAAAATTGAGCTGCCTAAAAGCAAATGCAAACCTGTCCACAAAAATATTTTTACGTAATTTATTAATGAATTAATGGATAAATTCTTCAAACCATACAGGTTTACATTAAAAAATTCAACTCGGGGGGGGGGGGGGTCCGGACCCCATCGACCACTTCCCCCCCCCCCCCCCCGGGCATGGCCATGTTTCCATTTATCTATATATTCTATCTCCTATACTCTTCTCTTTTCTTCACTTTAAACAAGTTTACCCTTTCGCCGCTTTTCTCTTGCACCAAACACTTCCTTTAATGAATTCGGCTGAATGTATAAATAGCCATACCGGTACATGAAACTCAACATATTACAACCAATGTCGACCAAATAATTGCTGTTTGACACGTTTGATTCTATTTTAAGGTAATCTGCATATCCTCAGAGCGGTCGCGGTGTAATATCCTGCGCAACCCACCCAGATTCCAGCCTATTATTACCCTCATTATTGTTATTATTAACTGGACTCGCCAAGGTCTGCGTGATCTGTTTCACTCAGCTACTTTTACTCTCGTTATTTACGAAATTAATGAAAGGATAGGCCTAAACCAGAGTCTAATTGATAATTTTTAATTAACTCATGCGAATTCATTAATTCATAAGTTTGGCAACCACTCAAGTTTTAGGTTTCATACAAGTACTTAGCATAATGACCTAAAGGCCTATTGTATACTATTACCGTATCTGCCCGAAACTGCAACATAGGCAAATATGTATTTATTCCAATTAGGCCTATTTTTCAAGACCATAGTTATTTCACAAGGCAGCTAACAATAACTTCACAAATTTACAATTTTAAATACAGTACCAGCAATGTTAAATCCAGTAACTTTTAAATTACCTCTTTAAGAAAATATGGAACGTAGAGATTGGCCCCTGGATCACTCCAAACCGAGTTTTCATTGTTATTCCTGAAAAATGTGTACAACGTATTGCAACCGGTGAAGTGGGATTTGGGAAAGGGACACTTGTTCGACCCTAGAGTTTGCTACCACCAAAACAAAAGTCTCGAGAAAAATTGATATTAGGCTAACTCTGCTGGAAATTAATGTCATGCATGTGCAGTTAAGTACCTACAAGTACTAGTACTGTACTAGTAGGTTTCTTTTGAAATTAGATGGCATCAGTTCTCGCCGAAAGTCTCTACCTAGTACCTAACCAAAATTTTGTATCGAAATAATCCGAAAAATGATACATGTATAGTACTACTTATACATATTGACTCTACCTAATACCGCATCTTCTAGTTTCTTTATTTCCTTGGTTCTATACAATGTTTTAAGTCCATGAGGCTTACAACAGTTCCATTATAACAAGAGAATGGTTTGTGGGTTTGAAAATTACCATTTTGCTTTCCCATGACACATCAAACAGGGCAGGGTTACATGAGAGACAAGACACACCTTAGGTTCAAAAGCTCCCACACCACAAGACGTGTCCTTGTAACTCTGCGCTCTTGGGACACTCCATATCAGATCAGCTCATTGAGTAACTATCGTATTCATACCCAGTTAGTTAGACCTACTAGTGCCTAATACTTCCGCCACGGGGAAGCAAACTGGAGTGGACCAGTCGCCTGGCCGTTTCACAAGCCGCACTTGTGCTATGTTGTGCTGGAATGTTTACTAGGTCCGATCGTTACATCATGTAGTCGATATGGGCTGCACCTGGTGTGGGTCACGCTATACTATAACAATTACAGCAAGTTGTCATGTGGAAAAGTCCAGCTGAACTTTTCTTCCTTGGCATTCGATAATAACGTTCTTCGTGGCATTATCCAGCCATCTAGTCAATAATTCCTATTATCAGGCATTCTGCCTAAAGTCCTATTTATATTCGAAAACACCTAGCTCTAACTGTTTATTGCTGCAAGTGAAATTTTATGGGCAGTATCGATCGAGGGATGTCATTGATTGGCCGAAGTTGTAGAAATCATTCCGTCAGACAAACCCACTACCTATCCGTATCGGGATTCGGGAATACGTGCAATAGACGGCTACAAAGGTTGTGAACTTGACATATGCTGGAAAATATAGAAGATCATTTTTAATTTATGTTTTCCTTTCCTGAGAACCCAGTCAGACCCAGTGAATGTCAGCACTGCCCACTGCGTAAGAAAACCCCTTTAACATTTCTTGACACTTTTATGTATATAATGAAACTAATTAGAAAATGAAATCAAAGTGCATAAACCACGGTGGGTTAAACACACCAAATTACACTATCACGGATAAATAAGAATGTTTTGCTAATTAAGCTAATTATTTAATTAATTACGGTTCCTATTCAGATATATCGTTAATCGTGGCGGGTTTGTTGTTTTTACCGGTACTGAGATTTCTTGAATAGACCTACATCGTAGTATGAGGAAACAGGATGTGCTCATAACGTGTCTTCTACACCTTGTGTTTTTGACCGGCAGGAGGACTTATTAAATTGCAAGGTAGCTTTCTAAATTTTTCTTCGAAACAATATATGCAGTTAATAAAAAGCTGTCATGTATGTATTTAAAAGACATATTCAATACCGGTGGTACTAAAACTATTGCAATAATTGGAGTAATTTCTATTTAACGGCTTGTCCTGTACATTCCGTATTGTCTTTTGTACATTGCACATAATGCTATAAGAAAGGGGAAGAAACAACATCACTACCAGCTATTAAGATTTCCATCATTAATCTATTTCATTTCACCCGATCAGTCACTTTGATAAGCCTACTTACTTTTCTTTTATTATCAAAACAAATCCCCATCACGGATACAGGCAAGACGGTATAGATGCAATGCGACACCAGCGTCATCGCTTCTAGTACAAATCCTTTAGCGAATATTGTCAGACGACAATGCTGCCTTGTTGCAAAAGTTGAGGTCTAAAAGAAAGCAGAGGAGTCCCACCCAGGCCAGGAAGAGATCTATGGTGAGGTCATCATCTAGATCAGCTTTGTATCGAACTTGGGCAATGTTCCTCCAGATGTGGGTTAGCCTGGATTCAGGTCTCGGGGCCCCTCCTTATTCACCTGCTCAAATGTCGCAAGATCGCAATTGAAATTTATTGGTCAACCTTGCTGTTGTTATACCTTGAAGGTAGCTCTTCTCGAGTTAATCCACACTATTCAATGCTACGGTGGAAATAAACGTTTACGATGTTTTCTGATGAAGTGTGACGGATTCACAGGTCTTTTATGTTAACTCATTGATGCCGATTTCTTCATTGTTTTTTACATTTGGTGATTGCATTATTTTTTATGCATTCAAGACGCTTCTACGTTTAAGAGAAAATGCTTAAGTGTAACTTATTAGGCTGAAGTACTTTGATGATTTCCTCTGGTTTGTAAGCATTAAGCGGCAGCGACGCCAGAATTTTTATTCATAAATTTTTATATTACCAACGTACTGGCTTAAAGTATGCGATTATAAGAAATGCTATTCTGTACTAGTGATAGTGGCCAATAACGGTGTTAATGGCGGTCACGTACTGTAGGCACATCCAAATGTAGAAAATCCTTTATGGCTCTAGCATGGCCGCGCCCAGGGAGGTGGTCCAAGGGGTCCGGACCCCCCCCCCAATATTTTTTTATGTAAACCTGTATTGCTTGAAGAATTGGAATAAATTTATTTGAGTTTAAACACTGGATGGAATGGCCTTTCATCAATAAATTACGTTTAAAAAAATTGGACCCCCCCCCCCGATATCAAAACTTGAGCACGGCCTTGCGGGCGCTCTAGTATCGATATTTCATGGGAAATTTGACTTTTTGTAAAAAATGATTGTTGGGGGTCCATTTGCTGGAAAGACCTTGAACTCTAAGGAATATTACCTACTGCATAGTAGTATATACCGGTACACGCCTCTATAACATATCATACATAATATATATATATATATATATATAACAATTATAATTTGCAATATTCTACTTACAGTACATTGCCTTTAGCTATAGGTACGTAGAGCCGATTATAAATGTGTTGGGACATTTTGGACCATTAAAAAAGTTTACAAACCTTAAAACAGTCTGTCCTGGCCTTTAGAACAGAGTACAATGACATAAACAAATACTACAATAGAGAGAATGATTGCTACAGCTATCATAATTTGCTAAGACTAGTTGCTATACCGTAATTTATTCACAAGACAAAAGCATATACCCGTAAGGTAGATTTTATGCATTGAAATTTAGACACTAAGGAACACCCATTATTCTGTCAGAGTTGTTAGGGTTACGTTCATTAATCAACGGACAACGGTGTTACAAAATAGAAATAGGCTAATGTGATTGACTATTTAATTTGGTAATTGTTTTCGTTCTTTAAGCGGCCTTACATTCGGGGAATGCTATCATGATCGTAGCAATCAAAAATTACAGTGAAAGCAGTCAAGCTCACATCACATACCTAGGTTTGGGCGTATCGCGTAGGTATACTTTAGACATTTCATTATCACTCAAGACACAAAAAATAATAGTTGCATGCCCATTCATAACCATTGCACAACCATTTAATGTCTTTGAATATGCGGTATCTGTATGTGACGTATGCTATCTCTTAAGAAAAATTTGAAGTACTTTACTTTATCCAACATTGTCCTTTTTCTGCCATCCGACTGAGAGCCTCCCAGATCTGGTTGCAGTGGTGGTGTTCTGGAGCTGGGAGCAGTTTGCCAAGTGGCCCCTGATTAATGTCCATCCTCGCTGGCAGAGTAGACATATTGTTGTATTTTTAAGTGTTTACATAATGATAAGTCCAGTAAAAATGTCCAATATGGCTTGAAACAACGGACAAAAGTGTATTGCCCTAAAAAGAGAGCGATGGACTTTGGACGTGCTTAAGGTGAGTTATTGGTGCAGTTCCAAGGTCGATACGACTTTCTTATGCATTTCACAATGACAATGAGCCCTCATTGCTCCTATTGTATTGTTGATTGGTTTCAACACTGTCCAAACACCACAAGGACGTTCTGTTGGTAGGTTGTTGACGCTCAGCCCTTACGTCACTAAAGTTGTGTGATTGTGTTACCTATTTTTTTAACTTCCGGATACAAACAATAAATACCGTAATTTAAAATTAATTGAATGAAACTTACCGTTTAATTAATTGATCTTCATTCCTTCTGGGTAATGAAATGGCAAGCAATCACCCTATTTTTCTTTAGGGCTTTATTTTCTTTATCCAGGTAGGTAGGTCTAAGGGTTTTCTTTAGTGACTTCGTGGAAGAGAAACATTATGAATTGAAATATAATAAATAAAACTTTCCATAATTTCCACAATTCATAATGCTTCACTTCCACAAAGTCACTAAAGAAACCCTTACTTGGATAAAGGAAATAAAGCCCTAAAGCAAAATATGGTGATTGCTTGCCTGGCTTGCCATATCATATACCGAAGAATGAATATCAATTAATTAAACGGTAAGGATTATAAATTATCCTTCTTTTAAATTATAATATACTGTATTGTATAAGTTTAAATGATGAAAATGAAATGAAAAAAAAACGACTTTATTGCGAACAAAAGGCGAACAATAAGACTATATAAAGTCTTGTTTTCATGCTAACCTTAATATTACATATTCTGTGGAAAAGTCATAATTTCGAATGGGCACATGCAGTTTATAAAGTTATCATTAATTACAACTTGCCCTATTGCCATGGCAAGGAAGCCCAACTTCACAATGCACCGAATAACGCCGGCTTCCTATAATACACATGATAGCTGACTTGACTTGACCCGAAAAGTTGTTGGTTCGATTCCCACACATGCTGCTTCGGAGGCCATGTAAAGGATGCTTTGAGTACCTACGTTAGAGAAAGGCTTTATGGCCATAACTCCGCTAGGTTGGCTTAGTAATAGAACAAAAAGCAGTCATTAAAAAGTCATCAGACTTTTGAATAAAATTTTGGCCAGAGCATGCAACTACTCAACAGTCCGGCTAAAATTGTGGAGGTGTGTGAAACTCAATTATCATTGACAAGATTGCGGCGGACACTGAGAAAGGTGCCGATGAAAATTATAGGCTACTTCCTATTAAATTCCTGGGTTTACGCGCCAAAAAACGTGCGTAACCCTTATATCCAGTGAAGCAAAACAACTTCCTTCCGCGCGTATCTATACAGCTTGGTGAGAGAAAGGCATAGGTATATAATAATTATATTGTGTCCATACCTAGTGACATAACGACCTGACGGTCGTTAGCAGCAGTGATTATACCTAACCCTCGACCCGAGCGCAGTTGTAGGTTCGGGTCTCTCAGAATGTGTGTGAAAGGTGTACCTTGTTAACCCTGGCAGGCTGGGAAGCAAATGGCATCTTTTTCATGGCCGATGCACGTTGTTGCTTTTCAGCCGGACATGGGTACATCCACCGGCAGGAAAAAACGCAGCTTCTGGGCAATTTGCAGAAATCTCAAATAGAGCCTTAGTTCAGATAGAGAATCCCCTGCCAGTCCTCAGTGCAATGTAGTTTCTAAGGTGGTTATTCCACCGACGTCAATAGTCAAAATAATGCTGATATTGACGTGGTACGGTAGCAGACATTTTTACACTGTCTTTAATGTCTGCTACCACGTCAAACACGTCAATAATCACTATTGACGTCGGTGGAACAAGCGCCTTATTATTAAATTATTGCTGCTGTCGAATTGTTTTTAGTTTCCCAAGATCCTCTAGGAACTAGTCACTTCCGGGTTTAGGTAGCCTAAAGAGGCTACAAACAATGAAATTTTGGGGTGAAGAAACTGGTGAAGTAAGTAGTAACCAATCCTTAAAGTAAAAGACTAAACGTACAATGTAATGCGATAGCACCGTAAAATAATCGCGGAAGGGAAAAATTTGCCGCAGGTGAGACTTTCAACTGGAATGACGTGACCACGAAACCCAACACGTGACGGACGTGATACCACAGCATAGGAATCGAATTGCCCCTCCCCACCCCCCAAACATATTATGTATTAGAAAATTAGGATAGAGCCACATGCAGTGCAATTGTAACTCGGTTATAACGTACCCGCATAATTGTAGAGCCCCCAATTCAATTTTCAACCTCGGTTATAAGGAACCGATCACAAAACAGCAGTCACCATAAATTCCGAACCTATTGGTTATAACGAAGTACATCAATTTATGGGCCATTTCAGGGAAAGGTTTTGAATTTTTTTGTCCCATCAACAATATTTAAAATGTTCTCAAAGTTTAGGTCTTCGGGTACTAGAGTGGATGGATATAGGGTCATCGGGGGACGGACTTTTACTTTAATTTTCCAAATACTGTAACTATTGTATTAATGAGTTAGTCAGCTATAATGACTTGCTGGCAACCAGGCGCGGATATAGAATAAGACCAAGGAGGGGGCTAAGATTAAATTTCGATTTTTTTTTTGAAAAATAGAGTTGAAACATTTGGGTTTTACGCATTTTCAGAGCAATAAGGGTTCTATATTGTAAGTAATTAATACAATCGAGCACAAGGGGGGCCCGGGGGTCTGAAATAGGACTGAAATAGTGGGGTTTTACGCATTTTGTGGACCCTAATGGGGGAGGGGGGGCTATAGCCCCCATAGCCGCCCCCCGTAGATCCGCGCTTGCTGGCAACAGTGCCGCATTAAGCCAGCGCTGTAGCAAATTCTGTTTGCTGTAGGTTCTCATGTTTAGGGTATTAAATAAAACAAAAACTGTAATAAATAAACTTTTCTGGATTTAATATGGGCAAATTTACAGACAATTTTTTTTAAACAAATCATGCCTTATATATTTAACAAAGCCAGATGATTTAGACGCTCGTGTTCCTTAATTGTTGGAGTGCGGGGCCTGTAGCAATTGCTACTCTTGCTACGTGGCTAATCCGGCACTGGCTGGCAACCTATATATATACTATATATTATATATTATACTAGTATATTATACTAGTATATTATACTAGTATACAACCCCCCCTCCCCTAATCGTACCTTTAAATTAAGTACTTGAACCTTCAGTTGCTTTCGTATCAAAGTAAAACTACCTGCCTTGCTAATACAACAGTCAATTAATTATTCTTTAAGCGGTAAAGTTGTGAATATAAATACGATATGCTGACAATGGACGTGATGGTTCATCCCTCACTGTCTATACGCCCCAGCAGCCTGATCGAGGCGATTATAACACCGGGGTTAAATAAATACCCTAGGATTATATCTGTAAACAAACAAATTTTGAATAGCACTTTCCATTATAAAATTATCTTGTTTACATTTTTAATACCAGGGGATTAAATAAATACCGGTATTATAATTGCCATGATCAGCCTGCAGGGGGATTAAATAAATACCGGTATTATAATCGCCTTGATCAGGCTGCAGGAGGGCCAGGAAACAGATAGATGGGCATGAAAGGTCAAGGTCGCAGCGTGTTTGACCCCAACCCATCCCAACCAACTGCTATTGGCTAATTGCCCTGCAATATACTAAAGATTTCCCGGGGAATTACAACTAATTAGCTTGGTACTTAATTGGTAAACTACGCTGAGTTGAGCCGTACGTCAAAGCACACAAATTACGGCAAATAGACTGAGACATACTGTGCAAGTGTTGCGCGAACAATATTTATCTTACAAATTATATATACGAAAGCTCGTATCACATGTATCATTTTAAAATGACTGTTATTGAACACTTGAGCAGTATACCACAGTCAACTTAACGTGATTTTTCTGCTGTGACGTATATGACTGCTGACGTTTGTAGGTATATGACTAAAATCAACGTAGTTTACCTGCTGGTACCAAAAATATATCAATAAAACTGTGAGGGCCCCATTAATAACATTTGCAGAGATACCGACCGTAACAGTACCTCTCACCGTTGCCGGTAATGCTACGGAACTTGGAATCTCAACGAAGTCACCATGCTTAGGAATAAGACAAAAATGGCTGCCTTCCTTCGGATTCATTACTTTAAATAGTGGGAGCCATTCTAATAAAGCTGATCTAAAAATTTACAAATCGAACCCTGACGAGTGTTTCAAAAGTTCGCAGCACAAGGCCGGGTCTCACCATTGCTTGAAAAGTCTCGGTAAAGAATACTGTAGGGCAGTACCATAATACAAGGTCTGGGGCCTGGCACTATTCATTACTTACTTTACTAGGCTTTCCAAGGAATTTCGTTTTCCTGGTGGCAGAATTCGTCATATTGATGACCCTATAACGGGTTATACCGAAGTTCAGAGATGAATCATTGGTTGAATTCTGTCGATTGTTGGGTAAATAGGGCAATGCAATGAGCATCTTATTCACCCTGTGACCCCTCCACCTGCAACCGACCAGTCAACCACGACTGCGATTATACGCCGCATCTCTATTATGCAACCTCGTTGGAGTTCCTGCTCTCTTATTATATCTGCATTGCTCCCTATTGGTCGTACAAGAATGTGCGTGAGCAGACGGCACCACCCTGCCCAAAAAGGGTGGACTAGTTTAGGTCTTTGTATACGGGTATTTGGTGATTTCATTGCGAAAAACCGTAAGAACCTGGGTTAGGAAAACTAGTATATCAGGTAACTTCTTTGAGGAGGCTGTTTACAAACATGGCCAACTCCAAGTTGTAGAATTTTTCAGTAGAGCGGATTTTCTGTTGAAAATTGCATTAAGTCTATAGCTAACCCCAGACTTCCCAGCGCTTTTGTGCGCAATCTGGCTGCTTTTGTCACTTTATTTTACAACGTGCAGGTGGACATTAAAATTTTCTGCCAGGTCGGATCAAAACCTCATTTTGTGAAAAAATGGAGTTGGCCACGTTTGTAACCAAGCTCCTCATTTATTTCTTATATAGTCTAGGTAGTTCTATCCATACTGTTGATTTAATCAATATTCTATTATTGACTTATATAGTTTATTAATTTCTGGTTAATAACTTAACTATACTACAATTTCCAAATGAGTACTAATATATAAGCCAGTAATTAATTGGCTAAAGTTAAACTGTAGATGCATGCGTTGGTCATTGACTAAGTGACTTGATTGCATATTTAGCTACAGTATTTCAGCAAAAGTTCCGAGATGATGGGTAGGTGGCTGTATATAGGTGTAAGTATAATTCTACAAAGCCTGTAATTTTCTTTATTCATGTGATTTCCGACACCTAACGGACTATCGTAAAAAGCGATTATGAATATAATACAATACGGCACAATAGAATAAACATATATATATGTATACCTATATTTCATTAAGTACGGTACAAAAAGTCCCTATACATGATACGAGTCATCATAAATAAGCCTACATTTCTGACTTTGTAAATCAGATTCCCAACATTTCGCTGTATTTCAATGTGCCTATAACTACCACGGTACAATGAAATGGTTGAACCATTGCTACAGAAAATTCAAACAAATAGTTATACCTGTACACATACAGTACATACAATATATACTATACTACCCACCCACAATATAGACTGACATTTGAAACACTTATAAAAATAGAATAAACTCGGTGTTCCACTTGTGCAAGTTTTCGAATATACAAAGTGTTCTAATTGTCATCCTATGGTTGGCTAGTACGATTTTTTATTTCATAAATGTAGCTACCTACTTATAGTAGCCTACGCACAATCATATTACACAGCTTGGTGCTTGGCATGAGTTGCCTCGTTCAAAAATGTGCAATGAAATTTGCTATGCAATATTATTCCTTCTCCATCGATTATCCCTCTAGATTTCCACGATGGATGTTTTCTGATAACACTTTCGCTGCATCACTGTAGGCCTATATAGCTTAATGTTGTGCCTGAGCGACCTTCTACTTGACATAAACATGGTTCTTAATTTCTAACGACCTGGTTGTCTGAGGAATTTACTATTTAACATAATTAGCTCAATGTTACTCTTTTCTGACATTTGTTCCTTTTATTTACAGGTTGGGACACTTTGTGTCCTTCTGCTATGCAGTGATGCTCGACGAGTGCGAGTTAGACCTGCCAGACCTCTGGCTGAAGAAGTTGATCAGGAAGACGAGCAGCAGCAGCAGCAAGTTGTATACGTAGAACAGCCCCAAGGTTCGGCTGGAGCTTCATACAATGGACTTTATGGTCAAGCTTTAGATCGTGCCGATGAACGATATGAGAGGCCAACTGCGAGAACCATTGCTGCACAACCGGCTGCTAGAAATCGCGTGAAAGAAACTCCAAGAGAACCCCCTGTAGAAACTATCCGGAACTACAGCAACATAAACGATGATGGCTCATTCACATTTGGCTATGAGGCCGCTGATGGAAGCTTCAAAGAAGAGACTCGAGGCACCGACTGCGTTGTTCGTGGGAAATACGGTTACGTTGACCCTGACGGAAACAAGCGGGAATTCACATACGTTTCTGGCAACCCATGTGACCCAAATGCTCCCCAAGAAGAGGAAGAAAAGGAAGCTGCTGATGACAGTGGGGAAGAAAATGTTCCACAAAATATCCCTGGGCGACCACTCCGACCCCTTCGTCCCCAACCCCGTCCTCAACCTGCTCGTCAGCCAACCTCAGTGTTCCAAAATACGTACAGCCAAGGTACCAACGCTGAAGATGATGAGGATGACAGACAGCAACAGCAGCAAATTTTTGTTCAGCCAGCTCCTCTAAGGCCTCGCCCAGTAGTGCGCACACAACCTCAACCTATTGTTCGTGTCACCCCTCGCCCAGCTATTCCAACTTCCACACTTCCTGCTACTACGTATAGGCCTAATCTACTAGTCTCAGTAACTCCGCGTCCTAATGTGGTTCTGTCCAAACATACTACTGCCGGGCAATCAGTTGGACCCCTGAACTTCGACGAAGAACTTAAACGATTTCAAATCCACAATGGGGTCGCCAACACTACTCCTAGGTCGGCTGCTGTTACACCAACATCCACACTAAGTACGGCTACTCCTACAGGGCAACCTCTCTACACTTCAGAGCTAGTTTATGATCCCAGTAGTGGACAATACAACACTGTTGTGTACCAACAGGTACCTAAGAACTCGGCCGATCTGGGTCCGAAAACTAGAATCCCACAGTATAACCAGCCGATTACAACAAGCTACGCGTCGCCTACGCCAAATTATGTGACACCTACGCCCCCAGCCTTTTCTCCTCAACCTCAAAGTTCCTCTTTGCTGCAGCAACAGCTATTTAATCAGAAGAACCAAGCTTTATTCCAACAATCACAGGATCTTTACAGCCAACAGAGGCTTCAACAACTGCAGTCTCAGCAACACAGGTTCCAAACTCCAGGTTTGGCACCAGCAGGCACCAAACCCCTGAGCACATCGCCTCAAAAGTTTTCAAGCCTTGAGGCACAACGGCCTCTTAGCTTACCTCAGAGTCTTCAACAGTTTCAATCTGAAACGGCACGACCTGCTCAGCAGTTCTATTACTTTGCTCCCCAGCAAGACGTAAGAGGCCAGTCAGTTTCGGGAGGGCAAATAGACTCATTCCTTCGCAACCATAATCTACAATTTTGAGCCAATTGTATGGACTGTCTTGGACTAACGCGGTACCCGTGACCTGCGGGCCAACAGTGCGGTGAAGTCTAGTCTATGTGACTCCAGTTGCATGCCGATGAGTAAGAAAGTGGTCACAAGATTGCCAACTACGAAAGGCCATGCGCTTCAGTCGCAGAATATTGCTTTTCCAATTTCTCTTATACTGTGGTGCGTTCCCACATGGTGATGCAAGGACTTGGGAACATTGTGCTCTTTGCCCTCGCCGTGTTCGTGGGGGCCGCGCTGCTCCCGTCAGGAAGGAGATGCATTGCTCGATACCCCTTCGCTTTATTTGAGTTGCCTCGTACCTGAGGTCAATGTTGACGTATTGTGTGTGCATCCTTGTTACCTATTCTACTTATATGTATTTGTACTGATTGTACCAATCTCTTGGTGCATACTATATAGTAAATATTCAAATTATTTTACATTATAAGTATTGATTATAAATCTTAAGTGTTTATAAATCACTATTTCCTTTCGTGATACGACAATTAGTAGGTAGGTCTATATACTGTAATTCCATAGAAACTTAAATTATTAGTAGGTAGTGGGGTAGCAGGCGGCTAACATTGCCTTCTAAAAGAAAAACAAAAAAAAACATTAGTAAAGTTCATTAAGTAAGTTGCATGTACTAGGTGCAGGCCAAACTGCATATAAGTAGGCTTGTGTAAGTATACTATTTGCATTTCTATTATAAGAAAAAAAAATAGTAGCATAGTATCATACAGTAGTAAGATAAACTGCTGAACGTCCCCTTAGTTCATAACTCGCCTCTTACTGGGTTGTGTGGCGGTTACATTGAAATTCTTTAAGTTCATGTTCATTTCAAGTATGTTTTCTCGCTAACAGCACAGAAAAGAGGGACCAATGCAGGACATCGGTAAACATATATATAGAAGCATCACATATTATTTCAAACGAAATTTTTATCGGGTGCTGCGGAATTTAGCATGTATTTTTCAATATTACTGTCTCAGCCTTAGGTGCCCATTCCACATACGTACAACGTCAATGAAAATTATGAAATTGAAGGTGGTAGCAGACATTAAAGACATACTAAAAATTCTGCTACCACCTTCAATTTCATAATTTTCATTGACGTTGTACGTATGTGGAATGGGCGCCATAAATAATAGTAGGAGGTAAATATAACAAATAACACGCGGTTTAGAGTTGATGTCTTGTTTGATTAGTAGGGTATAACATAACATAGTACAATACAATGGGAGGTACAGCACTGGAGTTGTTAAGAATCTGAGCTTTACAGTTTTTTGGAACGTTATTGTTTTGATCATGCTTATCATGTCTAGCCTATGTTTAATAAAATAATTACTTATATGATGACTTTGCAGAAGTATATATAACCAACGAAAGTTAATTATGAAAGAGTAAGGGACATATTTTGAGGCAACCGCTACACTTCTATCAGCACCAGCCCACACGTTCATAATGCTCAGTAGACTTATGGCAGGTCCGAGTATAAAAGTTTGGCGATATTTTTGTCCCCGTAGCGATAGCTATGTACAGTAGGTAGGTAATACCTACTCAATGACCGAAGTCCTATCATATATATACCATGTCGCTTGATAAAAATAAAGCTGTAAACATGACCAGCATAATTGCTATTCTAGAATTGTTCTGTTTACATTTTTGACCCCCATTTTAAGTTATTATTAAACGGCACAGTAGCCCCGCTTACAGTCTAGACTCTATATAGGTAGGTCTATTCATCTACTAAAAAAAATGCTGTAAACGCGGTTCGGTGCTTTTGCTGTAATCTGTTGTCAGGACATGTAGAGTAGTGGTACGGACTCTGACTTTCACCCGAAAGGTTGTTGGTTCGAGTCCTGCACTTCCTACATTTTCTGGCCATGCTTCGGAGGGCATGTAAAGCAGGCGGTCCCGGGCCTTTCTAGTTGAGTGTAAGAGAGGGCTTTATGGCCCTAACTCCGCTAGGTTGGCTTAGTAATAGAACAAAAAAAATCCTTATTTATTTATTTTATTTATTTAATCTGCAGTATACGATCAAAGAACAAAATGTATATTGTATACTGAAACTAATCGTACTGCAGTTGGCTGACTTACAGTACGGTAGTCAAATTTAAAAATTTGTAAGTTTCTTGTTTCTTTGGGTTTCCCCTCACCCCATATTTCTGGATGAGGAGTATGACGGGGCGACCATGTTCCAATGCATGGTGGTGCCGAGCAGTATTAATTTCAGTGGGGCTTACCCTTCATCTAAAAACAATAGCCATATTTTTTTCAGTATTAGACCTAACGCGTAATATACGCAATATTTCTTATAAAATATTATTAATATTAATTTAGGTAGGTAGCAACAGTAAGAAAGAATTAAATTCTTTACTTGCGTCACAATCAACATTTATTTATTATTAGAGGTCGCGGCTATTCTGTACCTTTGCACAGTTGTCTAGTCATAAAATTGCAGGATTCTTTTCTCTAATACCTCTACACGGTACCGGTGTCGTAAATAGGGGGGTCCTGGGGGGGGGGGGGGGGGGGCTGCCCCCCAGGATTTCTGGTGACAAAGACGTTATGGAGGATAAAGGCATAGTATCCACAATAATGAGAGGGAAATTAATTCTTAATATGCTTATTTTACATTTTAAAAAAAAATTCAAAAAATTTTTTTGGGGGAGACCCCCGGGCCCCCCTTAGTGGTAGGCTTATTCGTCTGTAAAATCGCAACTGTACTGCTTGCAAAATGCGTAAAATATCCCTAATTTGGGCCTATTCATCAATTTTTTTTTTCTCCGGGTGAGACCCCCGGCCACCCCCCCCCCCTTTCTCCAGGATAGAATATTAGTAAAACCTCACTAATTTGGGCCCATTTGTCGATTTTTTTCTCCGGGGGAACAAGGTCTTGGGGTCCTAAAGTCAAGTCCCCCCCCCCCCAGAAATGTTGGGAATTTACGCCAATGTTACATTGTCTGAGCAAGTTAAATTTGGTAATAAGGTGCACATTTTACAAATCCAGAAAAAATCAACAGCAGTCATAGCATAAGTTATCTACCATTTTAACTTATTCTGGGGTTAAAAATTTGAACAAAATTATTTTATAATACCGTACCACAGTACTTTATATAGGCTATTCTAAAACTGTATAAAGAAAACATTGCATTCTAAAAATTGATCCGTTCACATTTTTAACCCCAGTAATGAGGTAAACTGGTATCATGCGCCATCAGCTGCAGAAATAAAAAAGTTCATGCAGATAAACAGGGCAGGGTAATCGTTTTGTATTAAGTTTACAAAATTTCCATCTTGGTCCCCTCCTAAAAATATTCCTAGGCGTGTGCCTGTTCATTTTATTGTACATCATTGACGCGATAATCAAGTTCTCAGCTTTTCTTGGGCCAACAATGCAAGGTTGTGGAAGTCGAGTCCAAAGTAGGACCTAATTTAGAGTCAATGGTACAGGTACTTTAAGCTATTACCAAATAACAAAATAATCAGTGTTTTCTTGTTATTTAAACTAGAGTTACCGGCAGTAAAAAGCAAAAAAATATTAAAAAATTAATTTTGTTGATGAAACCCACTAGGCCTATTGTTAGTACCGTATATAACCCTGAGCGTTTTCGGCAGGAACTGGCATCTACAGAGGGATACCCACTGGCTCATTTACACCTTATCATCGATTTGAGACTTGCTGAATCCGAAGAAAAGGTAAAAGTAAAAAAAATATTATTTAATATTCGACAGTTAATTTGTAAAGACTCTTATATTGATACTGATACACATTCCAACTTATTTTTTTTCATCCCGCTATATTATATAGACTATTCTCACTAAATGACTCCCAAGGACTTAGAACTGTGGCTATGTACAGTAGTTACCATTAAGTAGAACCCATTGTTTTTGATACAGGCATGGATAACAAATCTATTTTTATTAATTATTTAAATAAATAAATAAGGACTTTTTATTGTTTCTATTACTAAGCCAACCTAGCGGAGTTAGGGCTATAAAGCCCTCTCTCACACTCAACTAGGGTGACCCGGGACCGCCTGATTTACATGCCCTCCGAAGCATGGCCAGAAAATGTAGCCAGTGTGGGACTCGAACCAACAACCTTTCGGGTGAAAGTCAGAGTCCGTACCACTACGCTACATGTCTCGACTTGATTATTTATTATTTAATGAAATGGAATGACTTGAAAATGAAAGGCTAGGTAAAGAGCTAGGTTGGCTTAGTAATAGAACAAAAAGTACTTATTTATTTTTTTATAAGAGCTGTAACAATCAACCGCCACGGCATATTTTGTAATTAATAGTAACACCGGAGTCAGCAACCTTTTTCTTCAAATGGCTGAAAGATATATTTTTTAACATTATTATTATTAATCATATAATATAATAATCATTATTACATATTATACAATAATATAATAATCATTGACACAAAATGACGTGGTAGACGTTTTCACCCATGAGTGAAATATTTCGCTACCGTTCCCTATATTTTAGTAAAACTTTTCTACATCTATAGACCGTCGACTAATGTTACAGGAGTTCTGTGTGTACAACGGTTTTTGAAAAATGTGGAGTTCAAGCAGTTGCACCGACTTGCGTCTGGTGCTTAGATGCTCAAGCATAATGAGTATTTTACTGCCTCAAATGTAATCAAATGTATGCCACAACAACCTAATATTGTATGCGCTCCAGTTTTTTCTACAATAGCAAATAAGAAAATAACCAACGCGTGTGTTAAATATTTCAACATAAGGTACCGTACTGCATATTTATTTTAGGCTACGATCAAATTTGGTATGTTACAGGCTAAGACTCACGTTGGTAGGCTATATGGAAATGGGTATATTTATCAAACCACATTAAAAGACTTATCAAAATACGATATTATGACAGAACCCTATGTTAAAATTGTTTAATATTGAGCACCCCAAAATGTATTGTCTGGTCGGTACGAATGGGTTCAAGCTATTTGTAACTGTTTTATAGCTGCTTTGTCTTGGGTAGCACAACAGGAACTCGTTATGCCAACTACATTTTCAGCTGGGAATCACAATATGCATGTAATTTTTATACGAGTAGTATTACTAAATATGCCATGCTAATAATGTGACTCATAATTAAGACTCAGACAATGCAGGCTAAGTGCATGCGTTGTATAACTGAGTTAGACCGTGCGAGAATGGAGGCTTTGTCAAATATCTGTGGCATTGCCGCACCCCCTCCAAACCGATAACAATCCCATAAGACCAAAGTTATATAGGGAGCCTAGGAATAACGAGGAGCAGTTTCTGTGTGTGTTTTATCAACTATGCTGGAATCATGGTACGTAATTATTTTATTTTACGGCAGCAGTAGTACACATAGGCAGTGGCGCCGACTCATTGGTGCTCAGGGGTTAAAAAAAGGGACTGAGTACCCCTATATATTTTGCTGTCTAAATTCAGTCAAAGTCAGAGTACGACAGACTAATACGGTAGGTACTCCATGTTTCCGGACAATATAGATATATATACAGTATATATATGAAAATCTAAGAATACTATCATAGAATACACTATTTAAGAATATACAGTACAACTCATCTTTGACTAGGAAATGTTCTTTTTTATCAAACAAATTTTAATGTAGCCTTTCATCAAAATATATGGTATCAGGACAGAAGCCTAAGCTATAAACAGCTTAATATCAGAAAAGTGGATCACAACTTACTATTCTGGCAAGTCAGGGCCAATGTACCATAGTCTAAAATGGCTAGGTTGGCTACGTGAAAAGTCTTGATGGATGCACCTTGAAGGACCTATTAAAATTATGATGTAGCCCCCCTGTTATCCCAAAAAAAAAAAAAAAAATCAGTGACCCCCATCCCCCTCTCTTAGTGTTAGCTCCCTAGCTGTAGTATGAATAAATGTACAGAAATTAGGTAGACTTAGGTATCTCATAATAAATATATATAAATAAATCTTGACTTTTTGTTCTTTTACTAAGCCAATCTGTTTGCAATATTCGATTTCAAATTACAATTGTCTTAATTAATTAATTAAATGCATTATACTCTTGAGTTTGATCTGCATCATGAACTAGCCTATACGACTACAGTGTAAACGCTGTCTACCTGTCGTATATGTTAAACGCAACGATATTAATATACCTTATTCAGCATATTGGGCCAATTTAGGGCATCATTGGGCAAACCATTATCTTTCGATAAAATCTTCTTCTATATTTACCTACCGTAGATATTCTACTCAACAACATTATTTTTATTACAGATATTACCATTTCTTTTAGTGGCAAGTTTTGCCATTACCTCAAGTGAATCGTCTCCACAACCATCTGTCGAGCCGAATACTGAAAACAT
This sequence comes from Psococerastis gibbosa, assembly GCA_963971405.1. Taxonomy (NCBI): domain Eukaryota; kingdom Metazoa; phylum Arthropoda; class Insecta; order Psocodea; family Psocidae; genus Psococerastis; species Psococerastis gibbosa. The sequence continues at coordinate 26,822,660 of OZ020488.1, read as the reverse complement.
AACTGAATCAAATGTTGCAATAAGAAATGACACATCAGATCTTGCAGTAGAAGGTCAAGACCAGGTAGCAATTTTGAAACAGATCAACAGAGTCAATGAAGACGGGTCGTACACCTTCGGCTATGAAGCAGCTGACGGAAGCTTTAAAATTGAGACCAGAGATGTTGCCGGGAACGTGAAGGGAATGTTTGGATTCGTCGATGAAGGTGGTGAATTGCGGAGAGTTTCATATTCTGCTAGCAATGGTACCGGATTTCAATCAACTGGTGCTCCTAACGTGCCTCCCATAGTAACTCCTGCAGATGTAGAGACTAGTACACGGATTAACATCTTTCAATCATCAACAACGCATAACCCGTTGCTACCCGTTTATATTTACGGTTCTTCCACCACAACGGCCCGAACTACACCTGAAGTTATTCAGCATATTCCGAAACTGAGGCCAACTCCAGCATCCTACTCAACTGAGCCCACAGAATCTGAGGAGATCACCACAGAAAAGAAGCGCGTTAATGGATTTCTTCTTCCCAAGAAGTCATCCACCCCTAATTATATTACCCTTAGCACCACAACTCCTGCTTTGGAAGAAGTTGAACCTACACTAAGACCATCTGTAGTGCAGCTAACACGACCGAGACTTTACAAGAAAATAGTCGTAACAAAGCGTCCTGTTGACCCTTCAACTACACCAGCGTCCCCTATAACTACAACCTACTATCCTGTCCAAGAAACATCGGTAGAAGATACACCTAATGCCTACCAACGAGATGTAGATTCAAACAGCTTAGGTGAAAATGGTTTAACAGCTTCAGGGACAGAAGATAGCCCTGACGTATACGGTGGATCCACAACTGGAAGACCATTTCCAGGGGGAGTCTATCGAAATTTTTTCCCGCAAGTCCCTCAGTACCAACGAATTTTGCAGTCTGCAGCATATTTACAAAATCAAAATCCATATCAACCTACATCTCCAATAGATCCACGTCTGCAGCAACCACATATGGGACCTCTTAATCCGTACGGTAATGCGGGAATAGGCCAGTTAAACCCCGATCTACGTTATCAAGATCCCTCTGGTCGAGGCTTGGGGTATCCTAACCCTGGTAATCAAGTACCATTTTCATTACCACCAGGCCCTAATCAATATAATCGTGGCAACTACGTTTCTAATCAAGCACCTCTTCCATTTCCTCAGAACGATCCTCAAGGCTTTCGCTTAGGGATACAGCCACAACCCTATGAACAGCCTAATTCTCCACAATATCCCCAAGGTCCTCTTCCAGTTTCATCTCTTGGACAGTCAGGAATCCCCCCACATCCACAGCCACAGCCCCAGTTGGTGCCACAGAATATTCCTCCCAATCTCCGGCAGCGTGGCCAAACTCTACCTATACCTACCCCAATACCATCACAAGGTCTCACTCCGTTAAACAATCCAGTTGACGCTAAAATCAACGAGCTTTCCAAGAGACCACAAATTCCACTTTCCCCTCAAACGCCAGAATTTGCGTATGCAAATGGCGATCCATATGGCCAACAACCCCAAAACCCTCAAATATATTTTATGGAGCAAATCCTTCGCATGCTAATAGCTGCACAAGCTGCTAGACAAGCACAACAACCACCACCACCACCACCACAGCAACTGTCACCTTTTCAACAGGCACTACTTTCAGTTTTAGGACCCAACAATGTTCCTCAAGGAATTTTCGGACAGAGTTATGATCCCCGATACTATGGCCAAAATCAAGCAGCTTATAACCAAAGACCACAATATGATCCTAGATCCTTTGGGAATCCATATTCAGGTTATCAAGATTACCCAGACCCTTATTCTCAATATCGATCTCCTCCTTATGGTCCACAATACCAAGGTGGTCCGTATTATCCAGGGTACTCACCAAACCCTTATTATCAAGGCACACCTGAACAAGCATTGCTTCGAATGTTCCTAGGATCTGCAAGATATCCTACTCCGTTGCCACAAATGCCAAATCCTCAAATCCAGCAGTCCCCACAAGCCTTTGATGGTAGGCCTCCACCGGGAGAGGTCCAGCAATTCATTCATAGGCAGCCACAAGAACATTTCATTCCTAGGCAGCAGTTTGAGCCAGATATTCCAAACCCAGTGTCACCGGAGTTTGGAAGGAGAATACCTCTGAGTAGCAACATTGTTCAGCGGTCTCCCGTGTACTCTAAAGTTGGTACCGCGGCAGCGAGATCTCATGGCAGTAGAAACGTCCAAATTCTTGATGAAGGATCTACAAGATCAGAAACTACTCCCACCACTACTTCTAAGCCCCGATAGCACCAAAGTCGGCAATGCAGTTTGTCACTGAGTCTGGTGAGTCATGTGAGTGATACCGACAGAAAAAATCGGGCAAATGTACTGCTATAATTAACTAGAGTGAAAAATCCAGGTGCTAGGTATCTATTTTCAATACGAATAATACTTTGCAACCTGATGACCATTGTCCTAAATCAATTACATTAGCCTTATACCTGCTAGGTACTGTATGCGCTACTATATATGCGTTAAGTCACCTACAGTGTTAATTTCAATTTATGTTAAGTTTTCATTTGTGTTGAAAAAAATCCTATAAACATAATATGCAGTGTATGCAACAAATAAGAGAATACTCATATTCCTGTCGTAATGAGGAAAGAGTTAAAATGGAAAACACCGGAAATAGGGTACCAGTACTAGAATCTATTTCTCTGCACATTTCTCATTCTTGAGTGCAGACAAATTCAAAACTTTTGGAAAAATGTTTGCTATTGCCACTCTTTTCTACTTTTTCACTTATCTACTAGTAGGTACTTTAATTTACCATGATAGTTTTTTTTTAAATGTTACCTCATATCAGTTTTCTCAGCACTTTTGTACAAGGGTAAGAGTAGGCTACCTTTAATAGAGATCAACAAAACCTTCAATTTTATCATTACTGAAGACGTGGTGTACATTGTTTATAAACCGCCTCAGTATTCTGACTGAAGTGCATTCTTTATATGTTTATGCCGGGTTTGCAGCAGCCTAATCATGGCGATTATAATACCGGTATTTATTTAATTCCCTGGTATTAACAATGTAAACAAACAAATTTTGAATAGAACTTTCCATTATAAAATTATCTTGTTTACATTTTTAATACCAGTGGATTAAATAAATACCGGTATTATAATCGCCATGATCAGGCTGCAGGTGTACATACACAGTAAATTTATGGAAAGCTACTTGAGGTGAAAAGGTGTTTCTCTACAAAAATAATAAAACTATAATTATTGCAATACATAGATTAAAAAATAATTGCACAATGCTGCATTATTTCAATATACAGGAACATGTATTGTATAATTGCTCACAATATAGCAGGGTATGTCTACAATTTGGAAGATACGAGCATACTACATGTAACAAATAAATACAGTACATTTTTATATCCAACTCTATCGGCCCCATCTCACTACAAGTAAATTAACTCTTAATACTAAGCAAATGAGATGGCAAAAATGTTAGTCACCTTGTAAAATTTCACTTCTTTCATTAAAATACAGCCTATACATCCAGGCTACTGACTAGCCTACTATTTGTTTAAAATGCGACTGAGTCTCTTATCTTTTGAAACATTATTTATTTTATGATAAGAATCTACCTATTGTAACTTAGGCTAAGTGTACTTATAGTAAAAAAAATTTATTTTTTATATATTTATCTGAGTGATGGAGCATACAGTATATTTGTAGTTTACACGGGCCCATACCATGCAGTTTAAGGAATAAGTTATTGTCGGGTTAAAAATATTAAAAATCTATTTTAGAATGGAAAGTCCTGCTCTAATATTTTTAACATCAATTTATGTTATTAATAAAAGGCTCAGTAGACCCGCTAAATTTCTATTTGGCAAATTCTGGTTCAGTCTCAGGTCAGAATATTTGATTTTTGATATCTCTATTGTGAGATAAATAAGAAATGTTAAATTCTAAGTAAATTCATGTATACTGTATTATTTTAAGGCAACTTGATTTTAACTAGTTAATAATAAAGACTGTTTTTTTTTTACCAAACTGACGTGAATAATGTTTATATGGACCATGGGATATGTGTAATAAATGGAGCATTGTTTTGATACGTGCTTTCCCACGTATGTGCTATTTCTCTAACCTATTTCCCACACTATTTCGCAACAGGCCATCAGCTAAACTGAGTTACCACCTTATCAGGATCACACATACACACAAAGTTGTAATTTGTATCTGTCCTTGTCTTAATTCTCAGCAATGACGTAAATTCTGATTCTACATCCCGTCACACTCGTCATGATGCATAAGTTTTTAATTTTTAAAAACTGGTGTTATGTCATTGTTATCAATCAACACTGAATGTTTAAGTAATAATAACAATAATAATGATAATACATAGGCCTACTTACTTAACTCATCCGGGCCTAGGACACGTTGGTCCAAAACATTGAGGACCAAAAAAATAAAAAATACTTAATTTTCATGAAAAAATGATTAAAAAATACTTTTTCTGTGGCACACTTCTATCAATGCTCAATTTAGTGCTTTGTGATGGATAAAGCCGAGGCAACTGGAAATAAACCATAGGACAATTGTTTACAATCATATCATCATTCTAGGTACCTACTCATTGTTAAATAGGAAAGCATGGGCGGGTTCAATATTACTGGTTCCTTGTTTTAAAATCATGGTAGTTATACATAACCTACTGCATAGGTATACAGTTGATAGCGAGCTTGGTCTACAAGCTAATGGTTACTGTAAAATACTATTATGCTGGGTAACACACTAAAGGTCCGTGCAGCCGACCCCGTGAGAGGGACAAGGCACCGTTAACGTAATGTAAGTTGACTTAAACATTTAAGCACCATATAGCAAATATGTAAACACCATTTTATTAGGATAGTGATGCTCGCTTTTGAGTACTAATATGGTGATGGTTAGTTGAAATGCTAGCGCTGCAGGCTCGCGCCCTCGAAAAATGTTCGCGCTCTTGTACCATCAGAACCTTCAATATTCTCCCTTCCATGTTGAGCCGCGCTGTAGACCTCCGCGGCTGCGTTTTCTGCAGTTCAGGGTCATTCCATGGCTGGTGCCTACTGTTGCCCCTCAGCATAAACAGCATGGCTGTCAGCACAGCCGTCAGCGAGGAAAGGCTCAACACTGTCCTCCAAGATCCTGGCATCTGGTAAAAAGAATTCGTCACCGTTACAGTTTGCCGCTTGACCTGGACTCTGGAGACTCATATGACTATAGATGTCATCGATTGAAAAGTCTGCATGGCACCGTCCAGTATTCCTTACCGACACTTTTCAAGTGATTGTGGGACCGGCCCTAAAAGGTTACCTACGCGTCATTCTGTGAGATGACAAATACTTTTTATGTTCAGATAGGAACATTTGATTCGGGAGGGGGAAACTTCTGCCTCGTATGCATTATTCATTAGTTTTGCCTATTGTACTTGTCCATTCAATATTAAATCAATACGTTCTTACCGCCGATATAGCGTAGACTAGGCCTACTTTTTTTTAAAAAGATTATTTGCATACAAACAATTCCATGAATGTATCCGAATAACCTTAATTGTATGTTGTATACGAGTGCATACCTGTAATTACAAAGTGAAGTAAAATATGTAAACTGTAATTATATTCTCTGCCTCGTCTCTCAATCTGACGGATTCCGCATCATATTCAAGATCAGTGCCATTTATAACATAAAACCACTGCAGCCTAAATGCTATAGTACAAGCAGTAGAATTTCAATATAATTACAAAACTTACATTGCCGTCACAAATGAGAGATGTCAAGAGGACTGGAGTAAGACGTGCTAAAGATCCACAGGTGGAAACAAATCCAACTACAAGTGGTGCAAAATTGGGAGCAATATCAAGCATACTGGCGTAAGCACCGGAATACGTTGCTCCACTAAGCACTGCTGATATTGCAAACAGAATGACCGGGCCAGCGATGTCGCATCCAACAAAAGCAGATAGAAAGAGAGCAGCGGCCGGAAGAAAGTGGGCTGAAAATAGTTGAATAAATTATCAATTTTGTGGTCAAAATTCGCCCATATGGAAAAAAAATACAATTTTCTTTCCTTCATTCTTTTTTTTTCTTTCTTCTTACATTGCAGCAAAATGACATTTAGCCGTATGTACAAACACTGGGCGAAACTAAAAGCTTCTCACTAAATGTTTCTACTCTTGATTTAAACATGTTTAAGTCTTTCACCCCGTGGACCAAGGTACGCCATAGGGCATATACCTACGTTCTATTAATTCCACTTAAGAGGATATGGGAAAATAGAGAATTGGCACACCAAAATCTGTTGTTATTAAATTTTTTTTTTTTGCATTTACTAATCAAATTATTACAGCTTTCAATTTGTAGAAGACTATTTCGTACGTCCTATTTTAAGGTAGGCTATTTTTAATTTTAGGTAGGCTTTAGCAGTTCTTCCATGAAAGTTACTGGGGACTAACTCTTCCCCCAGTGAAGTTCATAGAAATACTATAACACAAACTATTAAAAATACCCTAGAATATGACTATGAAAATAATAATCGTCTACAACTTGAATGATCCAAATTTGTAATAATTTGCTTAGCAAATGAAAGAAAATATATTAACTCCCGGGTTCAATATTTCTCTCTCCTGCTTGATTTGCCGTCCATCCGTGCAGACACGAGTTTCTCATTGTACAGTGTGGATGGCCTATCATGCAGTCATATACTACATATACTGTATTGTTTTAAATTTTGTATCAATGAATCCATATTGTAAACTGTTATTTTTGGAGGAATATATTTTACTTCACTTTTTACTTTACTTTAATGGTACCAATACTCTACGCTCCATATTCTCTGGAAAAACGAATGAGGGATTATTTCATGGGCGGATTTTGCCTCCAATTTAAGGGGGTGGGGTCAGCGGGCAGATTCAGCGGATTATAACATTAAAAAACATCATTATTTTTAATTCCCACTGTAAACCCATATTATCTAGTGTAAGTTCATTTAATTTTTTTGGGGGGGGGGGGCCCAGACCCCCTGACCCCCCCTAAAATCCGCCCTTGATTGCATATCGAAATAACCACGTCCTGCTGATGGCATTTACATTGTAGGTTCGTAGTCAACAGTGCCTACCATCTATTCTTACAGGCTTAACCCCTAGATGTCACTGTCGGGTAAATGTTTGGCTGAGCTTCTGTTTAGCTTTGTCATTAACAACCAACTTGTAGCTAATCCAACCAATTGCTCTTCATATATTGACTTGTGATTAACATGAGCAGAAACTACCATTATTGAATTTTTAAAAAATCCACGATTTTATTGATTCTACATGGGCCACGAATAGAAAGTAAATGAGGCACGGTAAGTACTTAATTAACCTATAAATTCATGTACTATATATCAATATATCAATATACTGTATATCCTGTTAAGAACAGCAAGCAAACGCTAAAATAGATACTGGACCTTTATAAGTCACTATAAGTGTTATAAGTCACTTGTATGGTATTTGTAAATGGATCAATTTCATTATATCTTTCAAAAAATAACGATTCCTATTTTGTTCGAGAAACTGGCATCACTCAACTTCAAAATGTTTCACTAATTCATCCCTAATAGCGCCATGCGGTGGCCTAAGAAAATTATTTAAATAGTGCTATAAAATTCAGCTCATCAGTCAACTTACAAATGTACACAAAAGTTTTCCTTGCCACCGTTCTGGTTACTACTTCTGTGTTTTCAATAAATTCTCCAAATTTTCCGCACGCAATGGCAAATAATAAGTGCCCAACCATTGGAGCAGCTAGTATGTGTCTTACCTGTAATAAATTGAGAATACTATATTGTGTGTCATACTGTATTGTATGGACATTAACAATTATCATACCCAATAACCCAATAATCATCATACTCTATAAACGCCATAGATTTTATTTGCGCCAACTTTTAATTTCCCCTAACTATTAAACCTATTTTTTCTCTTATACTACTACAATATTTTATTATACAGAAAAAATAGGCTAATATAAATCATATCACATACCTATAGGAAGATAAACTTAATTTTATGATTAAATAGCACATGCATTTATAGCGCCTAAGTAACTTATTTTCACTACACCAGCTGAGGTTCTTGCTCGTTCTCCTGGAACTATCATTTATTTCTTCGCAGGAAAAGTTCCGATAAAGAACATGGCACAGTCCCACAATGCATTGGAACATGGTAGCCCTGTGTCGTATTCCTTACAGCGGCTTTTCAATTCAATAATTGGGAATTTCCCTGTCCCGGACCAAAATTGTTTCCGGACATTTTCGTCAGAGGTATGGTGGTGCGGGGTCGCCTTTGGAAGAAGAAATATAAAATGCAGGTACGAAATAAAGTTGTAGCCTACCATTTTCATTTTATCAATTTATCCATGTTATCTACAAACAATTTGGCTGAATTCTTACTGTAAAATCGTATACTAAATAAAGGTACATCCGAAGAGTGAACGTGACGGCGCACTGGGACACTTCGGCTCCAATAACAACGATACTAGACATCCACACAACCCTGGACGTAAGCAACTGCTTCCATGGTATTGGATGCTTCTACAACAGAGATTCGCTTGAATTTAGGTTAAGCGAGTTGAGTAAAGCTCAATCTACAGTATAGTAACTGACCAATGTTTACACAACTTGTCACAGACTTGCATTGACAAGCAGTTTGTGTATAATTATTGACAGTTAAAGATAATTAAACACTGTTGATGACGCCCTTACTCACCCTCACAACAGTATGAAGAGGGTGGTGTTTTCTACTATTGTTCTACTTGTATACTGTTTACCGTGCATTAATATATGGTAGGCCTAGTATGACAGTATAGCATTAAATAGTATTATAAAAAAGTAGCTAGTTACAATGTGTTGATTATTGTAAAAGAATGAACGAAGTCATCGGAGAAATAAATTTCAATACATTTCAAGTCAAACGATTTTTTGCATTGTAGTATTATATGGTATATATAACACTGACATTAAATTAACTTTGGTTGAAGAGGTAACCTCCTCGTTTTTTCCATATCCTCTAATTTCGGTTAAGTCAAACGATGATTTAAAGCTTTAGCATAAGCTTTTCCTTGGGCTTGTACTGCCACTAATTATGTGACCAGTTTAAATAAATAATGACTTTTTGTGTTATTGTATTACCAAGTCAACCTACCGGAGTTGGGGCTATACAGCCCTCTCTTATAGGCTCAACTAAAAAGACCGGCTTTACATACACTCCGAAGCGTAGCCAGAAAATGTAGCAAGTGTGGGACTCGAACCAATAACCTTTCGCGTGAAAGCCGGAGTCCGTACCAGTACTCTACATGTTCTTTACAGTATACAGAAGTAGAGCACGTGTTAGCCTTATTAATGATACGAATGTTAACTTTTTTGCAATATTATGCAAATATCACAAATACAAAATTTGCAAACATACAATAAAATACAAATTGATACAATTTCGACCTACCTAAATTATTCCAATCTATGTGCATATACAATATATATATAGTATATACAATACTACATTAAATATAATATATATGCATTATATACAGTATGTGTGTATAAATTTTAGTTCAGACCTACTCTTTCATCAATCTGGGGAGTGTCGAACATCAAAACCCAGGCCGAAAACCAAGTAACAGCAATAATACATGTAGCGAACGGTAAAAATTGGTCTGGAATCAATTCTCCAAATGCCGATCCAGCCTTTGCACCTGTTTCAAACATAACACCATAATGTTATTAAATGTCGGAAACTATTTTTTCCATTCTAAACCACCCTGAGGAATTACCATAGAGCATTAGCTGCTGACAAACTCAGTTATTACACTGTGCGAATAGATCCATTAGACTCGAACTTGTGAAACGTCTGTACAACTGTAGAAGCCCATAAGGTATTACGGGTTTAATTAAAATCATAGAAAACATCCTATAGCCTTTAACTAACATTTCATTTCAAAAATACTGTACTGTTTGTCATTTTTTTATTAACTAGGTATACAAAACCCAAAAGTATTTTTTTTTTAAATTAGCTTATGCCAAACGCCAAACCGGTTTTGATTTCGGGGGGGGGGGGTCCAAAAACTTTTTTACGTAATTTATTAATGAATTAATGGATAAATTCTTCAAACCATACAGGTTTACATACAAATATTTATTTGGGGGGGGGAGGGTCCGGACCTCATGAACCACCCCCCTGGGCACGGCCATGATTGATGTATGCATGTGACCGGGTACTAGGAAAGCTATAGGCGCGCTAATGAATTAAGTATTGCAAATTTGGCGCAGCAATTCGTATCGTAAATATTAGTTCCTATCTGTGGATCTGACCAACCTAGCTTTGAGGGAGCTATATATTTTGCTTTACCATGACAAAACACCAAAAAGAAATTTAAATGTATTCACCAGCAATCAGAGCTAGAAAAGATGTTAATTTGCCTTCTGCGACAGTAACCATTCCAAGTAGAATACAGCAGGGTGAAATTTTACTCTGAAAAAAATGCAATTTTTAGTGGATGTACTGTATTTTTAGACAAGTTATTCGTAGCCTAGGTAGGTTAAAGAGCCTCGTGAAATATTTTGAAGTTTGTACGGTACCCATTCGATGTGTCTTTCATCATGCTCTCGTCGTATGCATGTTAAGTAGGTATATGTATACGCAATACGCGTCACAATTCGATTCTTTGATATTGTTAGAAGGCTACTGGTAAAGTAAAGTAAGTAGGTACAATACAATACAATACAATGTCGTTTTACAATTCAAACATCCCTGGTAGGAGTAATGTTCACCATTAATTATATTAAAATGCTCTTTTATGTTCACTACAGGCTTTATCAAGGAAATGGAAATTATAGTTACTAAGTTAAGAAATATACAATATTTGACATGTATTATGTATGTATTTATTTCCTTTCTATTTAGATTTAGATTCCACTTGCTTTTCCACAATTTATAACTGGATTAAGAGTATGTAGCTCTTACAGTAGGCCTTTAAACATTAACCTTCATTTTCTATGTGAATCTATATATCGTATTAAAAAATTGAAGCTACCATGACAAATACCGCCAGTACTGTAAAGGTAGTGAGGCATGACTTACATGAGTTACTCCTTGCATTCCGACAATAATAGAACGGGTCATCGTGTCAGCTGAGGCACTGAACATTCCTATCACAGAGGAGGTCAAAATACAAAATCCAAATACTCGACCGGGCCCAAATTTTGGAGCACTCCAAGCTGAAAGTGCTGGCCCAAATATGGAGCCCAAGAGAAATATCTGCCACTGGCGTTGACTCTCCATTTCACTAGGATTGAATTCAAACTGAAATGGGATAATGCAATAAGTAAAAACATACTATAGTCCTCCCCTGCCGGTAGCTTGTGCCTAATAATAATGTGAAGTAAGTAGCCCCCCTCCCTCTTAAAATTATTAGATCGCATAGCAAGAGGATACCAAGTTGACTTATTCTCGGAGTTAAACATGTACCGTAACCAAGGAATTTTAGAATATAGCACTTTACATTCAAAAATTATTTTGCTACCAATTTCAGCCCCAGAATAAAAATGAAATTGGTATTATACCTTGTGCTACGGCTGCTGGTATACCCGTATGTGTAAATCCATTATGACATGAAACATTGAACATAATAATTATTTAGAGCGTTCACAAGGTTATCGAGGTCTTCAGTTTGCGCTCCGTAGCTTCAAGGACAAACTTTATCTTGCCTTTTTGCTTTCCAATTTATACGTAGTATAAGGAAAGCTTTGTGACGGTCGAAATTTTCGATTCCGAGATTTCAATGGATTTACACGTTTTGAGGTTCCAGGGACCCAAAAAAGTGGTTTTTACGAAATGTCTGTCTGTCTGTCTGTCTGTCTGTCACTTTGTCTGTCTGTTCATTGAATTCCGGACAAACTACTCGATGGATTTCGATGAAATTTGGCATGTAGGTTTATAAAAATCATGCCTCGGGACCATTTTTTTTATTTTGGGCTAACTCAATTTGATGGGGTTTTATTCTCAAAAAACTCACAAAAACGTCTAAAAAAATTATTTCTCAAAAACGGCTCCAACGATTTCTTTTAAATTCGCATATATTGTAATCGTTATTAATGTTTATAAAATGCGGGGGGTCGCTTGCCCCTTGATAGTTTGCTTCGGGGGGTAAAAAATAAAAATAACTAAATTTTAATGAAAAATGACTAAAAAATAATTTTTCTGCGAAACCTTTCCATTGATGATTTCTAACTTTAGACATGTTTTAGGTAATAAATTGAGAAACGAAACCGGACAGTTTGCTTATCCAAAAAACTGTTGGGTTTTGTGCAAAAAAAATTTTTTTTGATAAAATGAAAGCAAATTCACGCTCAAATGCATTGCGGGCCCTGCCATTATTGCTGTGTGGGAATGTGTTGGTCTGACCTATGTAGAATTTACGTCACCTTCAGTGACGTCAGGTGGACGACTCCCCCCCCCCTCCCCGTGATATCAGAAATTTAACCATAGGAAAATTATTTTACCATGAAATTAATCATTTTCTCTCTACTAATCGATAAATTGGAAAGCATGTTCGAGTAAACTCGGACCGGTTCTTTATGAATTATACCAATCTAGGGCTATTATTTGTATGCCTTTAAATTACCATACTCTGCTCATGAAACTCTTCTCATTGTATCAATAGTATTATTGTTGGTGCAAGAAGTTTGGCGGTCAGGAATAGTCAATTTGGTCCGCCTGTCCTCACAAACCTTATGGGTTCCTTACCTTCAATCTTCATCGGTAGGGGAATAACGTGGCTGTCGAACATGTTGCTCCCAAATAGTGCAGTGGTCAAGCCTTCTACCAATTCCTGACCTAGGCATCAGGCTACAGCGTTTTTTTTTTACAATAAATTTGGTGTCCACAAATAATTGTATTGAAATTGTGGGCCGACTGCGCCTGGAAATTTATGATTATGGTACCCACCCTCTACGTGCATGATATGAATGGGACGCCTTGTAATAAGGTACCACTATCTCCTAGGGGGCAATGACCTCAAAGGATGCCACCATTACGCCTGCAACTTCATGTTTATACAATCATGCACACGGTCAGAATGAGGCTATATTCTGGACAAGGCCATGGAGATGAGCATGATAAAGTATTTGTAGCTTATTACAAGGCCATACATCCATTTAATTTCACCCTTGGAATTTCTTGCCATTATAAATACAGTTCTAATAACGGAATACATTTTTCTTCAATTTATTGAAATTGCAACTTCCTTCAGCCGTAATGGCAAAATTTTGTTAGGTACCACATGTAGCCTATACATACCATAAAATCCATTTCCTCCATCTGTGCAAAATCGTAGTCCCCCATAATATCATCTTCTTCAGAATCGTAGTAAATGTCGTAGAGGGAAAGGACAGTGACGTTTGGCGGATCGCAGTATCTCCGAATTTTTCCACTACTGTTATTCGCGCTTTCTGCTGTCGATGGTACAGTTCTTGGAGGTTTTGGAAAAACATAGCTTTCTATCATTCCGGAAATGATCAATCCCATGAGGACCATGAGGTAGAGAGACGTCTTGGATTCTTCAGTCTCTGTGAAGAATTTGTGAAATTTTGGCACTCCTATATATATATTGTATATATTTCAATACGTTAGCTAAATATTAGCCTAATTATTGCGGTACATTACTAGGGCTGAACTGCAGGCTACTAGTGGGGTCACAGGTGGCGGATAGTGAATGGCCATCAGATATGATGGTTAGCTGCGAATAAGATGAATAAGCAGTCCCCGACCAAGCAGTACCGAGTGGGGTCCGGTTAAAGATCCCCCACCTAGCTCCTTGGAGCTAGGGCATGGGCACCCTTTTGTCCATGGGAGAGAAAAAGCTCCCTAAAGGCGGAAGAATTCAACAGAGGAGTCAACGGCATAAGGATGCAGAAGGCAACGGGAAACCACTGCATTAAAGGTCCTTCGGGGCATCCCTTGTACAATCATCATGAGCGATTCGCTCAAATGATCGCCAATCTTCAACGTTGAAGGGGCACGAGAAGAAGAATTGCGGTACATTGAAAAAAGAAACTAGCTTTAAAATAATTTATTTTTAACGTGCAGCATACGTAAAATAAGTACCTAATGAATAAAAATATATGAGAAATAGTCTCTAGCCGCACATGAACATACAATACCTTACAATACTACCTAAGGAGTACAATAAATAAAATTACACCTATAATTTATAACCTAGGCCTAGTAACATTCAATACGGTACTTACCTTGTTTATGAGATTCTTTCTCGTTCGTTTTATTAGTGTAGTCTTCATCGCCCTTATGGTGCACGGTTTGAAGCATGATAAATGTCAAGCCAAAAAAATAAAAGAAACTAACTGGATTTCATGTTGATACACATCTTACGGTAGACTTTAAACGCCAGTTAGCAGCATAACGCGCGTGAGCAATGCTATAGTAATTTTTCAATTACTACTAGGCAACTAGGCTACCACACTCCACAGCACTACTATAATGCTTTACCATCTTGGGGAAAGAACATAATTTTGATAGTTGAGGCTGTTGACAATTTAAAAAAAAATTCTAAATTATTATGGTATTGTAACCAGTAGTAGTAATTATAAAGCAACGCCATTAATAAAATATCTCCTTTGCTTGACACGAAAAGGTATAGGTGCGCTTGTTCATGAAGCGACTAGAACGATTCCAAAGATAATGTAAAAGAATATTAGCCTAAAACCTTAGGGTTCGAGTATAAAATTTGATAAACCTCCTACGACAGATAAATCGTTTATCTTTCGGTTATAACCATGCCCAGCGGAAATACCCTTATTAGCGATAATCGTTGTGCGATCATTGTAGAGTTGCAGTGGAAATTTGCTCAATCTCAACAAAACTACCAATCATCGGTCCCTTGAATGCTGCATTGGCCCAGATTACACGCTCACATATTTATTTCATCCAAGATTTATTCGATCGAAGAGATATTGGGATTGTTTTTGTTGAAGTACGGTATACGATTTGAATCTGAATTTAGGTAATTACACTTTGCAATTTTTCTTAGACCCATATTTTTTGGATTGAAAATAGTTTCGAGTGTGTAGGTAGTAGGGGGAATTTTTTGCCTGAGCAGTTAGGTATTTCATTTTTCAAGCGCTATATCATTAGACCCCTATATGTATATAGGTACACTATTGAACACCGGCAAACTTCTGTTTGGTTAGTTTTTAGTTGTTTTTCAAACTTCCAATGCCGAAACAATTTTTATTTAATTTCGTTTATATACTAAACTTACAGTATATACAGTATAATATATGATTATTTTTTGTCCAGGAACCATCTGGAGCGTACCTAGAACACCCTAGTAATCAAGGGTGGATTTGGATTTGTGCGGATACAGGCACCGCCCTTGTCGCGGACATTAATAATTTTAATAATAATTATTGTATGTATAGGGAGGGTGGGGGGGGGGGGGTATTCACTAAGAAAACCACTATATTTATTATTTTAAAAAAATTAAAAAATTATTCCTTAATATCTGATAATTATTTTAATTTTTTTGACATAATATGCACACAAAAAATCTTTAATGTACCCTACGCGCGCACGGACAATCCGCCTGAGTTGCCTATTGGTTAATGCTAGTAATGTTTCATCACAATCTGTTCATTTGTTTCGGCCCGCATCGAATAAAAAAAAGTATACTGTATATTATTGCCGGGCGATCCCCCCTTATGGACATAGGCAACGCCAGCCGGCCAACGAACATTGAACATTCATGTACAGTAGGCAGAGTACTTAGCCAATGCAGGCTTACGCTACTGCTTAGGATTCACAGCGTGAACCTGACCCTGGAGCTTGTCCAGGGGACCGATCCAGGTGGGCATAATGTTCTTGACTATTGAAGAGAGTGCGTGCTTTTACCAGACAAGATCAGTTTGCTCAATAGTACAGATAGTAGCAGACAACCGCGCATGCGTGTTGAATAACGACCGTGACCCGCGACTTTGAAGTTGATTTCAAAATCATTTTCTGGTGTTTCGTTAATTAAACAGTGCGAGACAGAATAATATTATTGAGTTTTATTGGTTTGAGCTTTGCCGCGATGTTTTTCCGGCCATTATTTCTAGGTGGGGAGCAAAGTATTCCAGTTTCTTTAGGTAAGTTTAAGAACAACAAAAAATCACCGTGGCACGGCAGCTCAATAAGAGTCTAGGCCTGAGCACAGGTAGAGGATCTCTCATGACCACTGCTCTATTAGGGATGTTGCGGTCAGCAACATGTCTAGTGTAAGTATAAGATACAGGTAGCTTTGAAATTAATTCCCATCGAAATATATGCAAACATAGTACAGTATAATGTGAAAATTTATAATATAATGGTTACTGGTTATAGACTATAAAGAAATTGATACAAGTAATGTAGGTAGGATTAAATCCATATACATGTACTGTATATACTAGTATTATTGTATCCAGGTCTTAGGAAGACGTAATTGTTAGTTATTAAATTTGTTGCTCTGGAAGTTTGTTCGAAAGCTTGTTTTGTTTGTTCAGTTGTGATCAAGATGATTGCAATATTGTATGTGTAGATGTTTGTCATAACAGGTGATGTGTTTTAGTTAGGTGCACTTACGAAAAGTCAATATTGTAGCTAAGGACGTCCGATTCCACCATATTACTCGATTTCGGAAGCGGCAGAATGGATATGATACTAAATAATGAACTATGGTCACATTATCCCTTTCACTAATAAATTCATCCAAATGTCGCCTTTGAGGCTCGTTAATAAGACTGAGTCTGAGAGGCATTCACTGCGGAAGTAAGCTTTTACTTACTTATTGCCTCCAATATCCAGTCTTCTTAACTCTTTTAAACCCTTTTAAGCAAATGACGTCACATCCGATCTTGCCCGGTTCTACTATAGCCTATGTCGTTTATAACCAATCAGCGTATTTACAAGACGATAAAAAAATTTACAATGCTATATTTCTACGATATCTACAAATTTGGCTACTCAGCTAGTCTTTGGAAGTTGACATTAAATGCACTAATGAGCAGTAGGGGCGGAAAGTTGGGGGGGGGGGGGGGGGGGGGGCACGGTCCAACTTGCCCCCCCCCCCCCAGCCTCTAGCATTGTAAGATGTGGTTCATACTCCATGGTCCCCTTTGCAGCAATATGAATATAAGCATTCCTTTTTTAGCTTTGTAAAATCTATAGCTATACTTTACAAGTTTACAACTATTAAAATGCGTAAAACCCCACTATTTGGCTTTTATATTTTCAATTTTCCCTTAAATCCTGCCTGATGACGTCATAAGGTCAACTTAGTTTTGTCCCCGCCATCATTCTAAAACTTTACGCCTCTGTGAGTAGATATTGGGGTTCCGAAGGAAGTTTAGCAATGCACTAATAGGCTACGTAATTGGCTAATGTATTCATGGGACTACAGCACATCATGGCAAAAGGTTAATGAGCTGCAGGCTGCATCATTTTAGGTCATATTAGCCGAACACGATTAAAGCTTTAAAATGGCATAAGATATTACGGTAATAAAACATAGTTTTGGTTCTAAGTGTACGCGAGTACACAAAAGCAAAAAATCTTTCAATGATTCGAGTTTTGTAAACATCATAGCAGTCTTTCAATGTTTGTCCCATAAGGTGTGGCAACTACTATTAATATCATTTTACCTTTAGACGTTCTACAGCTTCATGCTCCGACCTTGAGCTCCCTAGGCCACAAGTCTTCCGCCACCCCCTACCCCAATGAAACAAAATTATTATAAGAAATACGACCAAAGTATAAGGTGTAAGCTCTGAAGATTTACTTTAATTAACTTCGATATGCTATGAAGTTTTTCATTTTTTAATTTCGACTGGCGCCCCCCCCCCCTCCCCCCGAAGCTTAGCACCCTGGGCAAATGCCCAGTCTGCCCATTTATAGGGCAGGGCCTTATATATGCTGCACATTAACTAACCTGATTTTTTTTTTTTAATAATCCTACCATTTATACAAAGTCAAGTTCACGTCCAGGGACAGAGATAATGTTGTCCTAGGTCCAGGCAAAGTAAACGGAAGAAAACGTGTGAAAAAATTATAGGCTGAGGGTCAACCCGTCGATCGTATGCTACAAGTTTAAATGTTGTTATAACCTGTTCTCTTATCCTTATCTTAATTATAACATGGTGACATAGGATGTCATGCTGGTACCCTTATGTGAGGTGGGCCTACATTTCACAGTAATTTCAATAGATACAGGGGGGGCGTGAGGGGGGGGGGGTGCTCAGCCCCGGGTGCCAAATTACTGGACAAAAATAATCAACATGCATATTATATTGAATTGAATTGAAAACGACTTTATTGCACACAAAAAAAACTTTATTGTTTATTGCTAATTATAAGACTATAAAGTCTTCTTTTCATACTAAACTTAAAAAACAAAAATATTGTATTAATTATTGATAGCCTAGATGCTTAAAATTAAATAGAGAAGAAACAAGAGAGGAAGATAAAAAAGAAAAAAAAGGCGAACCAACTTACTTTATTTTTGGGGGGCCATGCCCCCTGGCTCCCCATCTCCACCAACACATTTCAGCACACCCGCCGAAGCTGAAAGCAGAAAGCCCATTCCTATAATTTCCTCAAAGTATTATGTGTGGATTGTTTTTGGGAAAGCATTTCGGTGGATTTTTATAGAATTGCTGCAAAAATGGTTTTCCTTCTGACACGCTGTGTCAATAATTTTATCTAGGCCTAGCATAGCTACAGGTACTACTACAAATGGTCATAATTGGCGTAAAGCCAATTTCTGAATGTTCCTGCACCGACATATACATTATTGGATTTTTGTGGTTTGAAATGGATCTGGTATTCTGGTTATCTGATTTCACCATAGCACATTGCACAGTAGCGAACCGTACAGTATTTACAAAGTGTATTTGCAGCATCTGGTGATTCACAAACGATTTGCCATGCTGGAAAAAAAATGGGTTGGTGACTGGTTGTTCCAAAAAACAGTCAATTTCTGAACGTACTTCCGACGATATTGGACGCTCACGCGGGTTATGGGCGTGTCGAGGGGAAACCCATCAACTGGTGTGCATTCGGCATCATGTCAGTGTCAGATATCTTTGGAAGCTGACTCTGTAGGTTTCCAACTACCCTTTTGCTGCAATGACTAATGTCTCAGTGAGTCACCGCATTGTGTGAATCGTCCGTTTCTACCGGGCCTTAATTAGTAAGAAAACTGCATATACATATACATATTTCATGCCATTCCTTTTAGAAAAAAAATGGCAATTTTAAATATTCAATAGTATAGCCTAGGATAGTTATTACTTATTTCAATTCCTTATTATTATTGTTTCCCTTCCACTTCGGGCTAAACTTTTAGTGTTAGGTAGACTACGACGATAGGTCTCCATCACGATTTTATTACAAGGTAGGCATGATTTTTGCTCTGAAGGGTATGCAAATGAAAAAAACTGTATAGCCTCTATTATTCTCTCTTACTATAGGTAGCCTACTCCCGGTAAAATACCTACAGCCGGTTAAACTGATAATTCCTACACAAGTTAATGTCAGCCAACACTACAACGTTGTAGATGGCCATGGGCTACAATCCAGTGAATGCCTACACTACGCGACTAATTCAAATTGTTTGATTAGAGAAATTTCACAATGTCACCACATCTCTGAGCGCGCTTCTTCAAGGCTACTTTGAATTCATTGGGGAGTCAGGCATAGAGTGCAAGCTATACAAAATATGGAGAAAGCTACCACAAAATAGGAAATAACCGCTATTGACAAAAGTAGAACTTATAGTGTGCAATCAGGTATCAGAAATCAGCCTGTTTCGAGCCTCGCAAGATTGGTTCGGGAAAAGGAGTGAAAAAGGTTGCAACTAGTGTAATCAGGTGAAATTAATGAAGTAATTAATATGCAATATCAGGGTTCGAGTCACTTTTTGTTATTTACTTTTCCGGTGTTCACAGTAAAAAGGAAATCGCTAAACGAATGTCTATCGAATTGATTTTATGGTACCTACGTTACGTCAAACGGCATGTATTTTTAACCGGGACATTCCAGGCTGGGTATATGTGCTATTGTACATTCTTCCTAATATAGTTTTTACTGTTGTATTTAAATATTTGAAAACTATAGCTCGGAAGTTCATTTATTCCCAAGCAAATAATGTTATACTTTTTGTTTCAGGGCCATATGAACCTGGATGCACTGATGTTATGACTGGCGATTCAAGAGATGACGGCCTCTTTGTTAGGTTATATTACCCGTCAGCCCTTCCAAAAGCAAAGGTAAGCCGTGGCAAACTTTGGAAAATTTTAAGTCGAGCTTTCCTCGGAAACGTTTCTATTGCGAATGTCACGCTGCGCTGTCAATGACGCGAAAATGGGAGGGGCGCTAATGACGTATCGTTACGCCACTTAGTACAGCACTTCAATCTCAGTCACAACTTTTGGTAAAGGTGGAGTTACGCTACCCCTAATAAAATATCAAAATATGGTTACGTACCGCACCATTATTTAGCTTAAGAGAAGGCAATTTCTGAAGAATAGAACAAGAATAGAACAAGAATAGACACTTATCGCTTACGAGATATATTATGGAAGGACCATATTGTCGGTTGTAGGGTTCTCGCCCTACATCGCTACGTCATAGACTATGTATTAATAATAATGACGTTAGCCACGCTCACTTTAAGGCCCTTGAGGGGGCTTCTCTGCGCATCCGCTAGAATACGCTGGGAACATCCCCGTGTATCTTAATATCAACATATTTTGTTTCTGGGCACTGGCAACAACCAAGGGCAGTTTTATCCCATTCAGCCGGTAGGTCCAAATGTTTACATAACTAACTACCTATCTGTCACAACCCATAAATCAATTCATTCCTGCGGCAAACTGTTCACTACGTTGACCGTGTGCGTATACAAAAGCTTATACTCAGGATACGTATTGCGTGTTTATGGTATAAACACTAAGTATAAACACTAAGTATAAACACTAAGTATAAACACTAAGTATAAACACTAAGTATAAACACTAAGTATAAACACTAAGTATAAACACTAAGTATAAACACTAAGTATAAACACTAAGTATAAACACTAAGTATAAACACTAAGTATAAACACTAAGTATAAACACTAAGTATAAACACTAAGTATAAACACTAAGTATAAACACTAAGTATAAACACTAAGTATAAACACTAAGTATAAACACTAAGTATAAACACTAAGTATAAACACTAAGTATAAACACTAAGTATAAACACTAAGTATAAACACTAAGTATAAACACTAAGTATAAACACTAAGTATAAACACTAAGTATAAACACTAAGTATAAACACTAAGTATAAACACTAAGTATAAACACTAAGTATAAACACTAAGTATAAACACTAAGTATAAACACTAAGTATAAACACTAAGTATAAACACTAATTATAAGCACTAAGTATAAAGACTAAGTATAAACACTAAGTATAAACACTAAGTATAAACACTAAGTATAAACACTAAGTATAAACACTAAGTATAAACACTAAGTATAATCACTAATTATAAGCACTAAGTATAAAGACTATGTATAAACACTAAGTATAAACACTATGTATAAACACTAAGTATAAACACCAAGTATGAACACTAAGTATGAACACTAAGTATAAACTGTTCACTACGTTGACCGTGTGCGTAAACACAGGCTTATAAATTTTACGTATTACGTTTACGTATTGTGTGTTTATAGTATAAACCCTACTTATAAACACTAAGTGTAAACATTAAGTGTAAACATTATGTATATACATTAAGTATAAACACGAAGTATAAACACTAAGTATAAACACTAAGTGTAAACACTATGTATAAACACTAGAATTTCGTTCTTTAGCTGCCTGTAGATAAGACGCTACGCTGATTTCCCAGCAGCTTCAGCCAACCCATTAAATGGGATGCTAGTGGTGCAGGTGAGAAGTGAGTAAGAGCTTACGACCTTAAATTATTGCTTTCCAATTTATACGTAGTATAAGGAAAGTTTTGTGACGGTCGAAATTTTCGATTCCGAGATTTCAACGGATTTACACGTTTTGAGGTCCCAAGAACCCAAAAAAGTTTTTTTACGAAATGTCTGTCTGTCTGTCGTTCTGTCTGTCTGTCTGTCTGTCTGTCTGTCTGTCTGTCTGTGCGTCGATTTCCGGGCAAACTACTCAGTCGATCTTGATGACATTCGGCATGTAGGTTCACAAAAATCATACCTCGGAACAATTTTTTTTTATTTGGGGCTAACTTAATTTGGGGGGGTTTTATTCTCCAAAAAACGTCTAAAAAAATTATTTCTCAAAAACGGCTCCAACGATTTCTTTTAAATTCACATATATTGTAGTCGTTATTAATATTAACAAAATGCGTGGGGTCACTTGCCCCTTGATAGGTTGCTTCTGGGGGTAAAAAAATAAAAATAACTAAATTTTAATGAAAAATGACTAAAAAATAATTTTTCTGCGAAACCTTTTTATCGATGATTTCTACCTTCAGGCATGTTTTAGGTGTTAAATTGAGTAACGAAACCGGACAGGTTGCTTTCCCAGAAAAGTGTTTGGTTTTGTAAAAAAAAATATTTTTTTGAAAAAATGATAGAAAATTCACGCTCAAATGCATTGCGTGCCCTGCGAGTATTGCTGTGTGGTAATGTGTTGGTCTGACCTATCTAGAATTTACCTCACCTCCAGTGACGTCAGGTGGACAACCCCCCCCCCCCCCCCCCCCCCCCGAGACATCGGAAATTTAACCATAGGAAAATTATTTACCATGAATTACTCATTTTCTCTATCTACTAATTTTGATAAATTGGAAAGCATGTTCGAGTAAACTCGGACCGGTTCTTTTAATTTTAGTAGACCTAGTACTATTGTAATAGTTACTCTGTACGGTACCCCAATATTTTTTTTTACATTGTTCACATCTTACCCTACCGAAGCGCATCATAAAAGCGCATAAAAGGGTGTCTTTATAGACACTTATAAAATATTTCGGTATATGTATAAGTTTGGGATAGATTATAGATATCATACCATAATAGTCAGGACATCTAGAGTAGTGGTACGGACTCCAACTTTCACCCGAAAGGTTGCTTGTTCGAGTCCTACACTTGCTACATTTTCTGGCCATGCTTCGGAGGGCATGTAAAGCAGGCGGTCCCGGGCCTTCCTAGTTGAGTGTAAGAGAGGGCTTTGTAGGCCTAACTCCGCTAGGTTGGCTTAGTAATAGAACAAAAAGTCCTTATTTATATATTATTTATTCATTTAATAGTTTTGTGCATAAGTGCATGTACGAGTAGTCTACTATTCTATGCCATACTCGTACATCATTTACGAATGAAGGCAATGGAAAATTTACCTACTACCCTATATTTACAAAGTCATTAGCGTATTCATGTTTGGTCTCGTATTCACAGTTTTAAATAACTACTGTACAATAGTTATACTATTATTACCTATATCAATAACTACTTATAATTATGGGGACATAGGGCTGAACTTGTCAAGGTTTTTAAATGAGTACTGTATGTCAAATAGGGAATTACCTACGCTATTGGCTCAGTTGCTCAATATTATATCAAAACTATGTAGGTAATTTATATGTTATTAATAACTCTGCTATATACCTATCCATTACAAAACATCTTCTATTGTATTACAGTATATCAACTCTAGTATGCTCATTAAACAGTGACTTATACAAGTATATAGTTAAGCGCATGGCTGTAGTCAGAAAGGTGCAGCTTCCCAAAGATTTGACGAAACTATAGTAGCAATAATTTCTACTACTGCTTGTAGAATTAGGTTTTCTTTGATGAATTTACACAATATAAAAAAGTGAATATTTAAACTAGACCTAATAAATAAGATTTTAATATTTATATTTTAAAAAAACTATTTATTCTAACTTTGACGCCTCCACACCCCCCCCCCCTGATCTAATCCTATAACTATACCTACGCCTGTGCGTGCGTGATTTTCCTCTAGCCTATACCACCTAAAACCAAATTATAAGAGCGATATTTTAACTAGGTAGTTTATTTAACTGCTCGGAAGAAGTGCATCATAAGGTCACCAAGTCTGCTCAGAAGTTCTGGGTAAAATATGAATCGACTCCAGTTTCTGGTGGCCGGTGAAATTAAAAATAAGGCCATGACACCAAAACTTCAACTGGAAGTCCGGAACTTTTACAACTCGCTATGTCCATACAGTAGGCACATACGATATGCATCATGCACACAAGATGTTATTCAATTTTATAAATTCCCAACATGCTTGTTTCCAGCTGTTTCCTACTCCTATGGACCTACTATGGCGTTAACCGTCAGTTCTTCTATTATTTCTTGGATTATAACATGCATATAATGATATATATGTACTTATACACTATATACGGTACTACTAGTATAATATATAGGTTAATTTCTGTTGCAGGAAAATTCGGACAAATGGATTCCATGGTTGACACATGACAACTATATAACGGGATTTGCATCTGTTTTAGGACTTTGGCGGTGGGTCTTTTACTCGTTGATAAACATATTATCAGGTTCGTAATGGATGAATAGAAATTTCTATACATTTATATTAATTTAACAGTGCTCAAGCCGTTGTAAACGGTGAGGAGCGTACATGTACTGTGCATACTTTACAGAACAACCAGCATAGGCTGGGCGACTTGCGTACCTTATATTTTTTAGTATATTGTAATTTCTTACGGAGGTATTATGGGATAGCCTGTAATCCATTAATTACGAAATAACTTCTTTAAACAGGAGGAAAAAAATTACCTGCGGCAGGTGATGCCCCTGTCCACAAAGACATCGGCTTACTGAGGACAGCAGTGTTTTCTCACGGGATGGGTGGCTGCCGACACTTGTATGGCACCTTTTGCTGTGAGCTGGCGGCCCATGGCTTCGTCGTGGCGGCGGTAGAACACCGGGATGAGTCTGCGTCCATGACCTGGTACATGGAGGGCAAGCAACAGAAGTGGCTGCCATTCCGACATATCAACGAGAGAGGGGAGAATCACCAAAGATTCAGAGCAGAGCAGGTTGAACGGAGGTCTTTGGAAGCTAGTCAGTCATTGGATCTGCTCAGGGATCTCAACGACGGCGTTGACATTGTTAATGCCATTAAAACACCTTTTGATCTCAAGCAACTCAAGGTGAGAAAATAGCGGCAATTCAAGGATAGAAGGCTAGAGTTATGACTGACGAGGTTCGAAGACAGAGTCACTTCTTAGTTGCAATATACTTTTAATGCAAAATTGAGTTTTGAACTGAACATTGAACTCATTCGTCCATACCGGTACTTACCTAATAAGAGTAATTTGCGATAATTTGTATCAACCAAATGTCAACCTTTTCTAGGGCCGTCTTGATCTGTCTTCGCCTGTAATGGCAGGGCATTCATTTGGAGGAGCTACAGCGTTATTAACCTTAGCCCGGAATCAGGCTTTCAGGTACCGTATATGCTGCACATATCTGGCAGATTTTTTTCAATACCAAATAGCAATAAACCAAATTATTGTTCAGGGGATACACTTAATTGTTAAATAATTTTAAAAATATTTGGATTTTTGGAATTTTTTTCGATTGAAATGAGCTTTTAAACAGAGTGTTCCAGACCACCGGGACACACCCTTTAAAATCTCGGCTACATGTGGCATTTTGAATGCGGCAAAAATTTATTAAGAAAGTTCGGTTGAAGTACTTTTGGTAGCATTGAATTATTTTCTGATGGGGGGAAGGGTGATTTCAGGAGTGTCATAGTAAGTATGTCTTGGAATATTTAAATCTAAAAGTATGTCTTGTTGCACATCAAATGAAAACCCTTTTCAATAGCATTTTGTTTGTTGTTAAAATTATGAGCCTATCATTAAAGGTCCATGTAAAATTAAATCAAACTGTTGTCAATAATGTAATACTTTTCATTCCGATTTTCCGGAATGAATTTTGGGGGTCACATGTCTTATCTCGGGATTTTCAAGTGTGGTTAGTTATAGTATGTCATATTGCATTTCGAATGATGTCATTTTAAGACCTTTAGTTTGCCACACTAATGAACCTCGGCCTCAAGGTACAAGGTAAATTAAACAATTTTCTCAACAATTGAAGCAGTGATTTAATTTTTTTTACATCCGCAATGAAAGAGTAATGGTAATTACATTACTTTTAACGAAACCTGTATTTATCGTCTTTTAATTGATATAGTGACCTTGAGCCTGAATTTTAATCCTGTGTGGCGCCTTATAATCGGACTTCGCACTATCCCATTTCCATTGCGTCATGATAAGTTATGTTACATCGCATTTTACGTGCAGCCTCTTATTTTTTACATCAAATGAAAGACCTTAAATAAGGGTTTCATTTAAAGTATAGTAGGCCTAATACCAATTTTGGTTTTATATACCGACTGTGAAAGCATTAAATCAAGTTAATTTAAAATTTATTGTGCAACATAACGTACAATTCCTTTACATTTGGAATTCCAAGATACCTACCATGCCACCCCTGAAACCACCCTTTCCCATGTAATATCAAAATAATAATAAATAACAACGAAACAATAGTTTAACCCCAACTTTCTTTGTTACCACATTTCGAAATTTTTCATATTAACCGAGAAAAGGGGTGTGTGATAGTGGTAGATCAGAAAGTAAAACCGTTTAACACATATATGGCATAGGATTTTAAGCTAAGCACCTGCAGCCTGATTGAGGCGATTATAATACCGTGGTTAAATAAATACCCTAGAATTATAACCGTAAACAAACAAATTTTGAATAGCACTTTCCATTACAAAATTATCTTGTTTACGTTTTTAATAGCAGGGGATTAAATAAATACCGGTATTATAATCGCCTCGATCAGGCTGCAGGCTGCTGATGTGCCGATACACTGCATTATTTCAATTCTAGTGTCTCCATTGCCTTTAATATCTTGTACAGTTTAATTGGCTTAAAATCTTTTGTCTACTATTTAGGTGCCTACTTATAATAATTATACATATAAATAAATAATGACTCTTTGTCCTATTACTAGGCCAACCTAGCGGAGTTAGTGATATAGCCCTCTCTTACACTAAACTAGGAAGACCGGGAGTGCCTGCTGGTGTGCACGGACAGAAGATGTAGAAAAGCGTGGGACTCGAATCAACAATCCTGCGAGTGAAAGTCAGAATCCGTATCACTAATCTACATGTCCCGACTGTACTGTACATTTATAACATATTTATTTGTTTTTCTCACAGATGTGGAATAATTTTGGACCCCTGGCTATTCCCACTCCGGCAGCAGCACGATGATCTCCCCAGTCAAATCAGTCAGCCTCTTCTTTGCGTGACCTCATCAGCTTTTCCTATACCTCCAAACATAAGGGCGCTGGAGAAGTTTATGGCGGGGCCACAGCCTAGCTACCGGCAGTACCAGTGTCTACGCCACACCACCCACGAACAGCAGACAGACACCGTATTCCTAATAGGAACTTGGCTGAATCCTCTCATGAAAAAGCTTGACTTTACCTTGGCTATACGGTTAAACAATGCGTTAATTATTAAATTTCTTCGAGAACAAGGAGGTTTAAAAATAGAGAGTGACGCTGACGATATTCTGCTAACGAAGGCCAAGAAATATATTATTGATGGTTTCACAGTCGATGGTAGGCGAAATAAATCAAAGCACATTCCCACGCATTATATTTCTATATGTTGACAAAAAAATTGTCGATAAAATATTTATATTATTTTATTGGGGATGAAGAAGTAAAACTTTGAAGGAACTCTATAATACAAATTCTGAACTTCACTAAAAATAAAATTGGATCAATAAATGTACAATACTTTCTATACCTACGGTACCTTTACCTTACGTTGAATGTACATGTGCAATCACCAAACGCGTTATTATATTTAATACATGCAGTATATGATATCGTATATGCGTCGATCGATATAGTTTTCTTAATATTCACCAGTAACTTATAATAAAACCCTTTCCCGCCTCGTTTGAACAAAGTCGGCATGAAGAATTTTCAATACACTCACTGGTATGATCCTGCGCGTAGACTTAAGTTGGTTGTCGCCTGCTCTGTTAGGGTTTCCACCGACCTCGATAGTGATAGTGATGTTGACGTGGTAGCAGACATTAAAGACAGTCTAAAAATGTCTGCTACCACGTCAATATCAGTATCACTATCGAGGTCGGTGGAAACCCCGCCTTAGAAGTTGAATTATTATTTTGACATGTTCTTTTGTTTCAAACTGTTGTTACCGCATATTGTGGTGGAATTATAGTGAAGTGATTACTATAAATTTATACATTAAATAATATAATTGATACACGCATATAAAATAATTGAAGAGCATCCATATATAGCCTATTAAATATTTAGTACGGTATATACGTTATAACGGCCTATATAGATGTACATCATATTAGGGTATTTTTTAATTGTTTCTGTCATAGTTTTCCCATGAAATTTACTGGAGAAATTTTTAGTCCCCAGTCACTTTCATGAATGAACTGCTGCTGCTCCTAAAATTAAAAATGCCTTAAAACATGATATACGAAAATAAATACATTTTTGTACGAAATAGTCTTTGACTACATGAATTGACTAAATTTGTAAAAACTAGCATAGTAAATTTATTAAAAGACCAAAAATTAAATAAAAACAACAGATTTTGATTTGGATGCCAATTTATACGTTCCACATCCGAACAATAATTTATTGTACGCAGCGGTTGTAGCTTAGGCCTACTGGTTATTATTGGAATAATTTATGTTATGCATTCTTTATACATACAGTATATAGCACGCAAGATGACACTAGCATTTAGCAGTAACTGAGGGCAGATTAGCCGAATTATGGATTTATTAATTTATAGAAATTAATTAATTAATTAAAATTAAATGAGAAAAATAGGCAATACTCGATGAAAAAGATATGGTACGTTTTATAAAAGCGCAACATCTAAGATGGCGGAGACTGCATGCCAAACAAAATGTACAAAACATCAAGCATGGCGGGAAGAAGACCACAGGAGCGTCCACGAAACCGCTGCGCTGGAAGAACGATTCAGAAACTTACCTCCACGAGCTGGGAGTCCTTAGATGGTGGAGCATCGTACAAAACCGAGATGACTGAAGGAGTGTTGTTAAGCAGCCCAAATTATTATATTATTTAATTATTATTAAATTATTATTATTATTAAGGGCTGTAGAGCCAGTAATAGAAGAAGACGAACCTGGTTGACTGTATTCCACCCAATCACCAATCATAATCGACGAATTGATTGGTGATTGCATGTAATACTCATCGAAACAAGTTTGATGGACTTGATCAAATAATTAAGACCCTTCTGTTTTTCGATTCACATTAACACACAGTCTTTATTCAAGATAATAATTCAAACGTACAAAATATGGTATGCAACACACAATATGCAATCGCCTATATTTGACGATATCCCCGATAATTTGGGAGTAGGCTGCGAACAACGGGTTGAGAATTGCTGCGGGACAGTTTGGACCAGTAATCATCTCGAACGGGGTCCAAAAATTCTTCTGCTTCTTCGGAGAGTTGGTCCTCATCCACAGCATCTGAATTAATTTGATCCCCCCAACCCACAGCAGACCTATAGCTAAAAATATAAAAAATTATTAGTTAGGTCACTTAAGAGCCATATACACATCGCAGTCGAACCCGGGCAATTCGGCACGCGCGAGTCATGGACGATCTTTGTCATTTTAGCAAATGGGCATTTGGAAAACCCTAAAGTCAACTTCAAAATATTTTTGACATTGGCGTATGTTCTGAGCGTGTCAAAAGGAAAAACCTTGCACCGCTGTTCGGTCGGCTTCACGTCAGTGTCAGAAATCTTCTGCAGTTGACCCTCAATGTGCTTTTCCAACTAGCCTACCCATTTACTACAATGACAAAAATCGTCCGTGGCTCGCGCGTGACTGATAGTCCGTGTGTTCCAGGCCTTATTATCATGTGTGCTAGCTAGTAAGGGATGTTCTCTCTATTTCGGCTACAATTTTACACCTCAAATCTCAAAAGGTTCTCTTGTCAATGGTATATTCTTTACTGAGCGAGGCACATTTCAAATGCACCTTACTATTCGTTGTTTCGACTGGACCAAGAAATCTTCAACTTCATATACTGATGCCATACCCAGTGCCGGATTAACCCCTGGGGGGGCCGGGGGCACAAGATATGGGGGGGGGCCGTGGGTGCAAACCAGAGGCGGACGAGGGGGCCCCAGACAGAGGTGGTCCCGGACCTCATAAAAGGGGGAGGCACTTGTCAGTGGCGTAACGATAGGTTTTTGAAGGTGTGGTTTATTTTGGTGCCCCTGCACCCATATTCATAAAAATTGCTCAGGAGAGAGAGGGCTGAAATATTGGGGTTTTCCACATTTTGAGAGCAAGAAAGCTTACCTACATATTACAAAGAAATAATATAATTATAGGCAAGAGCGGGGCCCGGGAGAAAATTTTTGAAAAATAGGGCTGAAATGGTGAAGTTTTACGGATTTTGAGAGCAACAAGGCTTATATATTAGAATGAATAAATATAATTGAGGACAATGGGGGGTCCGGGGGTCTCCCCGGGAGAAAAGTTTTAAAAAATAGGGCTGAAATAGTGAGGTTTTGCGCATTTTGAGTGCTGTAACACTTAGATTTCAGAGGCAAAGAATATAACTGCCTTCCAAATGGGGCAGGGGGGCGATAGCAAGTCGCTTCGTCAGCCTCTGGTGCAAGTTGAAACCTCCTCTAAAATTCATAAATCTACCTACCAGCATTGCAGGAAAAAATAATAATAATAACACTACTTCCCGCCAATTTCAAAACTTTTAAATTCTAATTTTTATGTATTTTAATCGTAAAATATCTCATTCAGGGGGGGGGGGCAGAATTTTAGGCATTTCTGGGGGGGGCCGGGGGCCTGTGCCCCAAGTGCCCATGGGTTAATCCGGCACTGGCCATACCAACCGAGTTCTACTGTGGTAAATTTCTAGTTTCAGATTGTTTTATTATTGATTACTAAATCATACATACTGTATATGCAGCACCACTTTCAAAGGAGTATATTTAATAACACTGGCCTGTTTTGCAATTTTTCTGGGGCAATCAAATTCATAAATTTCACAGTCACCAACACGTATTTTATTATCGCCTAAAGAATTATTTACCTTTGGGGCATGTCATTAAAGTAGTGTCCACGATTCATCATTGATAGAATTTCATCAATCTCGGCCTGATCCACAGCAGAGCCGCTGATTCTAGTTCGTCCTCGTGGGATAGTTGCCATTCGTTTGCGCCTCTCGTCCCCACCATAAATAGGATATTCTAAAAATTAATAGAATATTCAGAAACATAGGTATTCTAAGTCCTATGACATGATATTTCTCTTGAATTTTGGAGAATTATGTAACATGTAAAAACAACAGAAAAATTGTTATGGTTAATGGTTACCTATCTCATTGAGAAAGTTGTCAACCTGAAGCATCCTCGATAAGTCAATTCTTGAGCAATGTCACTTTTCAGATTGCTCATCCTGAACATGGGGACTATCCGCTCATGAAATGTTCAAAGGAATATCTGAAATTCCATCACTCCTACTACAATTGAACTGAACTTTATTATTGCACTAAGACTTCATAAAAATCTAGGTAAGATTCAATATTCCAGCTCAGTTAGGGAGCTACAGTCATTTGTTATTGGCACAGTGCATCAATATGCCAACTTTGATGAAAATACTAAGTTTAGGTACGGTAGTATAAATAGATTCAAAGTTAGGCCTACCCCTTTACCTTACGTTATTCCAATTTTCATGATGCCGGGTCACAATCATATATACAGTAGTCATTCAATATGCGATTTCATATTATTCAATTTTTTTCTTTTGTAAACATAATACGTGGTTTGAGCTAAATGAAGCGCGTTATTGCTCTTTCCTATTTACAGTATATACGATTGTATAAGGAAAGCTCTGTTGGGGTCACAATCTCCATTTCACGATATCAACGGCAAAACATTTATTGACGTCCCATCACTACTTTTTTTACAAAATGTCTGTCTGTCTTTAGCACAATTTGCTGACAATTCTTCGCTAGGCATTCTTATCACAGCTGCTTAATATCCAGCACTATAATAGCATCCAGCATTAAAATAGGTTTTCCAACATTGTCATGTAGCCTATACGAGCAAACCAGGAAATTATTGAGTTCCATTTTCCGATTGTAACCAAAATTAGAGGATATGGAAAAAAATGGGCTTGGCGGGATTCGAACCCACGATCTACGCCTAACCGGGGCGTCGTCTTAACCATATCATCTTTCCATATCCTCTAATTTCGGTTATAACGAGGAGGTTACCACTTCAACCAAAGTTAATTTAATGTCAGTGTTATATATACCATATAATACTACAATGTAATGAATAAAGCATTGCCTTTATGCAATTAAGTCAGCTCACAGACCTGTACGGTTAGATAGTTGTGTAGTTGTGCTAACCTGTCTAGCAACACGAATCATGTCAATAAGAGCATAAGTAGAGGATTTGGCATTTACTGGACTTGTCGGGGCTTGTGGTCCAGCGGTTAAGACGACGCCCCGGTTAGGCGTAGATCGTGGGTTCGAATCCCGCCAAGCCCAGTTTTTTCCATATCCTCTCATTTCCGTTATAACGAGGAGGTTACCTCTTCAACCAAAGTTAATTTAATGTTAGTGTCATATATACCATATAATACTACAATGTAATTCCGATTGGATGATTCCGGTGATAACGAACGTGCGGAATATCACATTAATCCTGTAAATTTTTCTTATAATTTATATATTTAAATTATGCACGATATACTGTACACTTAGATCCACTTAAAAAAATCAATAGCGCGACAATGCGTACAACATAAAAGTAATTCCAAAATTTAGTGCAATCTTCTTCGCTTGGGTGCTCTTGCCTCGGGAACTGTGACGACTGCATTTGGCAGCAGTTGCGACAAAGATACGAGGTGGAAACTTTGAAATTCGGAAAGAGCACCCCTAAATCTATAAAATCACAAATTTTCAAGTCCCGGAAAACGTACCAAGCAAATAATCCTGGCCTTATTTTACTAGCATAAGTAATCAAATTTTCTGTGTAGGCTATTTCTTTTATTTATTTACTTTTTATTTCTAATTTCTCTTATCACTCTTTTCACTTACCTACCTAATAGGATAGGGAATACACCTATAGTAATAAAAAAATTATATTATGTAAGTAGGCCTACATAATTTTTTGAGAAACCACTTCAAAATACATATAGGATAGTAGGCCTGCTGCTCCTTATAGTCCAGTAATTAAATTTGTGAACCGAAGATACTAACAACAATATCTGGGCCATTCCCCTGAAAACGTCACTTTTATGTCCGGAGCCTTTCTATCCTTCATGTTCATAAATCTTAGATAATAATTGGCTTACGGCAGTTGGGTAGGCTGTACATTTGCAGCTTGCCAATCTCGTTTTACCAAATAAAAAAGCATCTTAAATATTTAGCAAAATTTTTAATCCTGAATTCTAACAGCTGTCCACGTGTCCAAAGGTTTAAAATGATCTTTATGATGATTTGAAAGTTTTCAGAGTACCCTACATATATCATACTCTCAAAATCATGTTTTATGATGATGTTGATGGTTTATTAAATCGATGAAAGTTAGGCCTTAATATACCTATTATTGTTGGCAGGGAGGATAAGGAAATAGGTTAGGGGGAGCAGAAAATAAGTTAAGTAAAAACACATATCATCACCTTGTCCTAATAAACGTGTTGCATCGAAATCCAAACGTCCACCCTGACGTGAAGGCATTTCGAAGCGCTCGTCTCTCTCATTGTCCTCTGATTCGTCAAAATCTTCAGGATGGTCCACGAGTGCGTCGGGAATTTCTGAAATACAAAAAATTTAATTTTATTTTTCATTTTATTTTTAATAAAAGGTTAATCGCGTACAAACAATTTAATGAATGTATCCGATTAACCTCTTCAATCTCCTCACTAAGTAAGCTAATAGGTACTTGTGTCGAGTTACGACACGTCTCCAAGGTGTGTAGACTCGCACAAGTACAAACATGCAACCAACTTGCCACCGGAGTTCACAATGAGTCCCCTTAATTTTACTTTGAACATAGGTACGCACCTAAAAATGGCGAGGGATTCCTGGGAAGAATAAAAGTGGGAAAGGTATTTTAGTATTCGTCTAATGGTTTTAATGCTGATTTTTGCAGAAAAATGATTTTTTTAACTAATTAACAGAAATTCAAAAGTTGATTTGCATGAATTGAAGTTGTGTCATAGTTAAAATTATCTATTAGTTAAATTTGTTTTAATGTAGTTTACTTACCTCTTTTTTTAGCCACAACTGACTCTCCCTGATGCTGAGTTGCCGCCACAGTTAGGTCATTTTCTGACAACAATTTCTGTTGCTGCACTGATTCTGCTCCTGCATTAAAGACAATAAGTATAGTTAGAAGAGACTTCCAGGTTTTGTTTTTTACTAGAGCTATCCCATCACCTGCGGTTTTAGTGTATAGTAATTTTAATAAGCAAAAGGCCCCATATTCAACCTAAGGAACTGCAATATTTTACAGATGCATTCTTATAAAGACAATACGGATGACGTAATAAGCTGATTCCAAGATTCCATAAATGGCGAAGAGCTCCTATTGAAACACTGCCATACACAAACTCTTGAGAAACAACTTCATTGCAAGAGTGACTGGTGTCCAAAAACCTTTCACGTCGAATAAACGTGTTGAGTAACCGAGAATGTTACGCATGGTGTAGGGCCAAGAAAATGGTTGAAATTTGTAATGAAAAGTGTCAGTGCCAGGGTTGGCACGAACTAGGAGTCTCTACCTCGGTGACGAAAAACTAAACTATCTCACAATGTGAAGAAGGTCCTCAAAACATCGAGAATAGAACTAGAAAACTTTCTGGACTCAAAACCACATTTAATACGCAAATCAATCAACTTGTATGGTTCTCGCCTACATGCTCATACGCTAACACTAGGGAGCTTCCTAGCGGATGCGCTGTGAACACTCCCGCACATAATAATATTAGTAAACTTTCAGTAGCCTATATTATCCATCTCAGTCATTAAAGCTGAGGAATATCTATCTCCTAAATTGTACACCAAATAATCCTTCCTACGGAGAAAACCAGAAATTCTATTTGGCTTAAAGTATTGTCATTCCCAAGAGATTGCTCTCTGGGCTTAACTGACATTCATAGGGTAGCTAGATCTAGTTCTAGTTCTACTTCTAGTTCTTCATTAGTTCAATATACTAAATCTCAAACCATCAACTGGAGTCGTTTTGCGTGAAAAATCACGAAATGCGTCGAAATTAGAAATGTGGAATATTATAGCC
Source organism: Psococerastis gibbosa (assembly GCA_963971405.1). Lineage (NCBI taxonomy): Eukaryota > Metazoa > Arthropoda > Insecta > Psocodea > Psocidae > Psococerastis > Psococerastis gibbosa. Next base: position 26,787,102 of record OZ020488.1, on the reverse strand, counting down.
TGCGTGAAAGCGTGATATGCGTGAAAAGTGCGTGTATTTTAATTTTAAATGAGAGTCAATCTTTTAATTAAATAAAAACAATGCGCTGGGAATTTAAAGTTAAAACAATAAAATCAAAATAGTAATAAATGTTAAGACCCAGAAAAAACTAAAACTTCCGTACTTTTCATCTTGCCTGTGTGCAGGAAGCAGTAGCGTAACCAGGGGGTGGGCAGCGGCAGCCTCGGCGCCAAATCGGACAACAGATAATACACATGCATATTATATTGTAGAGCAAAGAAATTCCACATGTGAGAGGTCTTTCTCCGATTGGAAATTAATTTTAAAAAAACTATTTACGAACCACAATGTCTCAAAAGAGGCTGAACTCGTTTGTTCAAGGGAATAAGGCGACCAATTAAAGCCTTAAAACCCCACGATTTTATAGGAAGTCAATATTTTGGGCTGAATTATTCAAAAAGTAATAACTTAATAAAGTGCTCATCATCTGCAAAATCTAAACATTTTTGGCAAGATGCGTAAAACCCCGCTATTTCAGGTCTATTTTACAAAAATTCTTCACCCGGGGAGACCCCCTTGTATGTAGTTATATTAATTGTCTCTAAAATCTAATCATTACTCCTATCAAATTGCGTAAAACCCCACCATTTCAGGCCTATTTTTCAAAAAAATTCACCTGGGGTTGAAACACCGCCCCCCTTCCAAAACCGATCGTTACGCCACTGGAAGTAAGATAATAATTCATACAGATTTTTCAGCTCCACTACAAGCTAAGCATAGAAATTGATAGATAATATTAGCAAAACAAATGCCATTTTTAGTTACCTTAGTAAAAAATGCAATATAAATTATGTAATATATATATATATATTATATATTAATATGCATATTTATTAGCCGATTAGTTGCTTGCGTGATATGTCGTGAATTTTGAACGTGGCTGACGTGATATTTCATATTACACGTCCGGCAACACTGTCTACTTATTCAATCAACCACAGTAGGACCTCACATCCTCAATCCTACAAACTCAACTTTGGCAAGCAGGAAGGTGCACACTCCGATACACTACAAAACTACTGAACAGAGGAATCCGCCGTCTACACTAGACTATCTACTACCATCGGTAACGGTTGGTGTTTTTGTGGTCTGTGTCTAAGATTGTAAAATTTGTCAACTTGACCGGATTACCTTGCAGGGCTGTATTCTTTGGAGGAACTGCAGTTGCATTGGCGGGTGCGCCATGTACTGTGCTGGCTAGCAGATAGATGATGCTGGCCAGACGAATCATTTTATTCCTGTAAATATAGATGAAGTGCTGTGTTAGATATCGTAACATACCAACAGCATTATAATGCATTCAATTATATTAATAATAATGGCCCTGATAGACTGTAATATTTATTCGGTCGGAGAAATATTTCGATTGTTTAAGTTGTAGTATAATATTTGAATCTGAATTTAGGTATTACACTTTCCATATTTTCTTAGAGCCATATTTATGAAATTTATAATATTGGAAAAATAGTCGAATGTGTGCATAATAGGGTACAGGTACTTGTATAATTTTATTTAATAGGGGCCACATATTAGGGGTATATTATAGGGGGTATATAATACCATTTAGACACATATACAGTACGTATGTTTGGGACTATTTCAAATGGAATTACAAATTACATACGCCTTTTGCTCAGCCAAAAATAATTAGAAATTGAAAATGTTGCATAGCCAACATTGTACAACATTCAAGAGTTTTTTGAATAGGGAAGCACTTTGAACTTTCTTTGGATTCTGTTAAGTTCTTGACTGCATTGTACAATTTAACATTTATTATTTACGCTATTCTATTGAAAATCGGTGCAATATAGACTTTCTATTCTATTCTATTCTATTCTATTCTAACATAGGGCCTACCTGTGGTCTATTCTTAAAAACATTTTGCCCATTTTTTTTTTAATTAGAGCTGGTTGAAACTGCCGTGGGTTGCTATAGGCAAATATACATGCTAGTATACTATATAATATAATACTGTGCCGTATAATTAAAAACCAAACGTTTCCACAAACCATGTTGGCGTCATTGGCCAAGAACATTAATCAAGCAAATAAGCAATAACAATTACGACAGTAGACTACCTATGCAATATTATGGGAGGTGCTTAAAAAATAGCATTCTGTATGCGCTGCAGGGACGATGACACAACCAAAAGTTCCCCCTCCCCATATGGAAGTCCTATTTGCACCATTGGCCAAGAAAATCAATCAATCAAATAACCAAAAACAATTATTAGATTTAGAAGATGTAAACGCCTATTAAACAGCCAAAGGTTAAGTAAAAAACAAATTTAGGATTGTGAAACCCATATCTCCAGCCCTGATTCCTGCGAAATAAGCATCAAAAGAAACAAAGTGGACCTAATTTGTGTACACTACGCTTGAAGGGTATAAATAGATCCTCAATACAATACTCTCAAACAAAAACAATAACAATGATAAAATTAATGCCAATCAGTGTACGCCTACGGACAGCCACTGGGAGTCCGTTAGTATTCAAGAATTAGTTAAAGTTACCAGCTCGTATGTGTTTAACCAATAAATTGAGACTTGTCTTATAGCCCACTTAATGCGCAAGGTCTCTTGGTACAACACTATTATGGGAGATGCATATTATAAAATAACATATATATAACCTAACGGCTAACCTAGCCTAATAATGTGAGAGCTTCAATGACACGGCAACCAAACATTCCCATGGCTCCTGCTAATAAACAAGAACAATTACAATAGTAGTCTTTAGAATATTCTTGGAGGTGCTGAAAAAAATAACACACTGTACTGCAGTGACAAAGCCATAACCCGTTCCCCAATGGAAATCCTATTTGCGTCATCCGATCCGGGAACCTACAGTATGTTTCTGCACGCACAGAAGGTCAATTAAGCAGTTAACTGGCAATAACAATTAATTAATTACAATAATAGGAATACAAAATTATAGCAGGTGTTTGGCATCATGCTGTTCATAATATCTTTGTAGGCTAAATCGATAGGATAGAATTGAACAATTCCATGGTCTATATATTTTAAATAACTAACTACCCTACTGTAGGTATTATTATGTAGCATATGTATAAATGTATATTTTTTTCTTAGAGTCGAAAGGCTAAATCTTATTAATATAAATTCGAATTTTTTCTAGTTTCCCTAGCTGAATCCGGTAAAGTAGCCTAATTTCTTTCTTCAATTTATTCAGTATAGATATCTTCATATAGGGTGGGCATAACACACGCAGTAGGCTACCTACACAGTATATGTACCTTCAACATCATTTGATTGGAAAGAAGTGTCATATAGTAGACTTGTACAGACGTATACAATATGTTAAAGAAGCGACCCATATTCATACTCACAAGAGAACGCAAGCCTGCCGTATCGTCTTCTACAGCAACTTGTAGACAACAGGTGTCAGCAATCAGCATCGATCCTGGTGTTTCACCCGGCAACAGTTGCCATAGTTACATACACTCATGGCCGTGCTTTATTACGTCCTTCACTCGCAATAATATACAGTACAACCGACCTACCACTCACCCAATAATCATCATTAATCGACGTTCGTCCCACATTTATTTATAGCAATTACAGTATGTTGGCAATTTCGAGCAACTATTTAGATACATACATGTGTATACCTACAGTACACAACTTATGAAATTACGAAGTGTATTCATACAGTATGTAGGTACAATTACGCTATACAGCATGTAAAATAAATAAATAAAATATTAACTTGATTTTGTTCTATTACTAAGCCAACCTAGCGGAGTTAGGGCTGCAAAGCCCTCTCTTACACTCAACTTGGAAAGCCCGGGACCGCCTGCTTTACATGCCCTCCAAAGTATGGCAAGAAAATATAGCAAGTGCGGGACTCAATCCAACAACCAGGCTTTCACCCCTATACCATTCGGGTGAACGTCGGAGTCTTTACTTCACTACTCTACATGGCATGAATTGTCTTGACTGTACTGCTCACCTAGCCTTTATTGAATACGAAATATTATTGTGTGTTAAAGTTAAAGTTAAAGTGCTACCGGTACACTAGAAATAAAATACAAAGTACTTAGGTACGAATTTTTTGCCTCACATCGTTTCCTACATTATATTAAGCCGGCCGCCATACCAAGTTAAATCCAGCGGACCAGAGCAGGTTCAAAGCTGCAGATAACATGGTCGTGTGCACAGTGCCGGTAGGGAAACATGGTAGGACTTGTCCTAGTCACCTCCGAACTAATTGTGTGACTTCACTGTGTTTCCCAAGGGGTTCGGAATCCACAATAATCAGGAGGTCCACTGTCCTATGGGCTGGCATAGGACAGTCAAGTCGGAGTCGCTCTATGGACCCAAATATGAGGCCTAAGTCGTTATTAACCCGACGAACACTACTACTTCTACATTGCATTAAGTATATACTATATTATGATTTTGTTAGACCATTATAGCTGCTCCCAAAATAGTTGCAAAAGATTCGTTATGCATGTTTTATACATGATACTTTTTTCGCGTGTAAAATTGGGGGTTCTCTCGCAAGTTTTGTTGATTCCATTTTGTTAGAATTTACAAAAAAAACACTTAGTATTATTACAGTTGCTTTATACTGTATTCATTGCGTTTTGGTTTTCCCTAAGGGAAAGTATAGGAATAGAACTCCAGTTTTTCTACGTAGAAAAATAATGCCATGGAAACATGTATCTCTTCGTTTCCGAGTGTACCTGACCTAACCTAAACTTACCTACAAAGTTTCTCTGCCTTCGGCTATCAACTTATGAACATCCGCTGTAGTCCACCTCTTGCCATGTGTTTCTCTTTGTTGTTGTTTTTTATTAATTTCTGTCACAGAGCTCATTTTTTTAAAATTAAATTATAAAACAAAAGCCAAAATTCAAATGCAAAACAACAGCAAATATGGCCGTTTGGCGTTTTCGATTCCCCAAGCTCAGTTTACCCAACCAAGTAGGCCCAGTTGGGTAAAGTGTGGTAATGTTTTGAAATACGTTTCCTCATGCCATTATTTTTCTACGTAGAAAAACTCTACTCCTACTTTCTCTTAGGGTAAACCAAACACATTGAATACCCCTATTATACACCATACAGACAAATTTAAATCTGGCACATCTGCAAAATAACTGGCTATGCAACAGGTCAGAGAACTTCAGCTGAGGCAGTTGGGCATTTTGAATAACCTATCGAAGAACATGATATGCCATGTTCTTTTTAAAAATGGTTGCACTGATGATGATGGCTAATGATTTACAGAAGAAATAATCACTATCCATCCCAAAACACTCCGTGTAAATAATAAAAGTTCCTTTGGCCCATCAAAGTTGTGATATCCTGATGGGCCAAGTTCCTTTTTTCTGCCTATGTATGTTGTGATCAGGATGGGCCAAGTTCTTGTAATTTTTCTCTTTGAATATTTTCACTAATTTTTTTTTTTTTTTTTTAGAACTTGGGTGCTTCCCTTGCAAAACTCTTCATAGTTTCCTAACGTTTATTAGAGGTATACCTACGTAACGACACTGTGGCCTCAGCAGTTGCAAATGTGCCATTTAGCCATATCTTTTGCGTAACGATTGGCCAATTACAGCAAGTGTCAGTGTCAAGGTACATAAGTATGAAGAAGCACCAAGTTCTGAAAAAAAATTAAATTAATTTTTTAGAGAAAATATTCAAAGAGAAAAATTACAAGAACTTGGCCCATCATGATATCACAACATACATATATAGGCAGAAAAAAGGAACTTGGCCCATCTATGGATATCACAACTTTGATGGGCCAAAGGAACATGGTATTTTTTACACGGAGTGTTTTGGGTTGGATATCATATCTTTTTGTACAAATAACAAATAACTTGACATGTAGAATGCCAGTGCCCTAAACAGGCAGTTACCGTCCCCTTATACTCCATACTGGACCAGAAGGCACCCATCAGCAGCAATGAAACTGACCGGAACAGCCATGATGGTCTGATCGAGAGTAAATTTGAAAATTGAAGACTCGAGAATTTTCGGGAAGAGTCTAGCTAGCACCAGAGTAACTAGAAGACAGACAAGTTATAGAAAGCCCATATGAAAGAAAGAACAATATACAACATGCGAACCACTATATAGATATACCTACCTACCTACGTAGGAATTAAGCACATTTAGAAGCTAGCTTTCGTTAAGTGACTACGTTAAGTTACGTACGGTAATCAATTTTCTGAATAAAGTGGAAAAAATGGGAAATGGGCATGGCAAGAATGAACCCAATCCCAAATTTCAGTTGTCCTGCACACGTGGATGGGATGAGCGTGCCATAGGTATGCTCGGCCGTAAGCTAAGTACGTAAAATTCATTACGTGATTGCTATGTTATCATAAAACTTTTTCGGGTTTTTTGATTTATTCTGGGGGTTTGACGGTAAGAAGAGACTAATTCCTGAGTTCCACATCTCCAGCACATCTGGAAGTGGGCTATAATTTGTGTCAGTGAGTGAGTGAGTGAGTGAGTAGCCTAAGTGAGTCCACACGAAAAGCGTGGTTTTGGGGTGTTTGGATTTCAGCAACCAATCATGCTAGAGTGTTGAATTTTTAAATTGGGGTTCTGTGCTGTATTTAAAGCCTGAATCCAAAATTAGAGGTCAATTGGACAACTGGGTGAGCTACAGTGATGGTTGGAAAGTGGCTAAAATGCCGTAAGCTCGCCATGGAGATATACTTGCTGGGCAGCTCATCGGGGGTGTATATGGAACTTGGTCGCGCGCTGCCGCGCGCGTTGATACCGTAAGTACAAGCCAACTTCTCGATACCAGCATTTAAAATAAATTAATATTATACTTGCAATGGCAGTTTGCATGGTGTCGGGCCCGACATGCTGTATAGAATGGTACTAAGAACCTGAAAGGTTCAATTCGTTCGAGTCCCTACTCCCACACATATCTCTACGTTTTCTGGCCATGCTTTGGAGGGCATGGAAAGCAGCTGAGAATAAGAATCTATATCTAATCTATAATTTTAGACCCAAGTACTTGCGCTAGGTTGCCTTATAGCAATTGAAGAAAAGTCATCATTTATAGCTTTTCTATTTTCTTATTAAGTAAGAATTTTAAATATTTTTCAATCGATTTTCACGTTTTAAGATCCCAGGACCCCCAAAATGTGCTGGGTTTAACTAGGCTAAATGTCTGTTGGTCTGTTCAGTCTCATGTAACTCACTTTGGGGCCAAAATACTCAATAGAATTAATGAGGTTCGGCATGCGCAGGTTCGCAATAATATTGTCAAGTTTTTTTTTAAATGTTTGGATAACTTATTTGGGGGTTTAATAGGCTTACCCCCAACCATGTTTTCTAAAAAACTGTTCCGACGATTTCTTTTAAATTCACATATTTTGTAGTACTTGAGAAAAAAAATCATTTTATCCATAGGCCTATTTTATGGCCCCTGAAATAATATAATATCATTATATAATTATTATAATTAATTTAATATTTAATTTAATTAATATTATAATTAATATTAAACATTATATATAGAACTCGTATATCGACTATCGTATCACCTTGCGTATTTATGGAGCTTATTAACAATTACGGTAATAGATTAGATGGATGAATTTTAAATGATTTTATAGACATTTCGATTTCTTGTTAAACTTAGAAAGAACTCAAATTGTTGTTGTCTTGAGGTGTTTTCAGGCGTCGACTTTTCAGTCTTTACTCTGATATCTTGTATTTCTTACAAAGAAATTAATTTATAGTTCCGGTCTTTGATACCACTTTTAAAATAGACATAAAATGATTAAATGAGCATAAAATGTTTAAATGACTAAAAATGATGAAATGATCATAATAATTGAAAGTTTAAAATTTTTAAAAAATTTCAAAACAATCCTCTTGGGGTGTTCTCTTGAGGACTTCTCCAACTCTCAGTAGAGTAGAGAAAGAACTCAAAAGAAACTTTCCCACCATTTAAATATGACGTGGCAGAAGATTCAATTTTGTCAATTTTATTGGTCAGTGGTCTCTATGGCGACCGTGACCGCTTCCGCTTGACGCTCACTCACTTGTAAGTAAACATAAATAAAACCGTTTTCAATCAATAAAATTTCTTTTTTTTTATCCGCGAACGTATTGGCATAAAAATGAACAAAGATGTCGATTTGTCGCCGATAATTGGTAAGGGTTTCCATGAATAATATGTATAGATTTTTGGGAAGCTATTTTTATGTGTATTGTATGGCCTACAAGCACACTACCGACTAAGATGGCCAAACTCCAATTTGAACATTTTTGGTTTAGTAGTTATTAGGATAGAAAGGGGGTATGCGGATCTGAGACTGGGAAGTTGCTAAGAGATAGCCAGCCTTATAGTCTACATGCAAGGTAATGAAAGTAATTTTCAATAAAATCAGTATGGGAGCGGATTTGGCTAATTATCTATATTTATGTAAATAATGGTCTGATGGAATGGTCCTAAGCCTACATACAGTTGCCCATTGGTCCTTGCCTAATGCCAACGACCCCATTTTTTTGAGACATTGATATTGTTTCCATATGAATTTTTGGTTATAGCCCAAATAGTGCACGTTCTTGATATCAACCCACACCGGCTACAAGCGATAATGGACAAACTGAGACAAGCTTACCATTACACATTGTATCAGGCATGAATTAAGTGCAGTTACGACCTAATGTTTATGCTGTCATCAAAGTAACAAATTTAATATGAATAGTACAAGCAGACCGACTTGCAACATTCTGTATATTCAATTGCAGTAAATCCAGTGATAATGATATGTTTGATTTTTCAGAACTGACCGATCTTGATATAAGCTATTTAATTAATCAACTTAGCAGCACAAGCATGGAAATAACCGATAGAACTATTGAGGAGTTGCTAAAGGACGCGGAAAAGCTTGCCATACCAACTGATTGTAAAAATACTACCAGTTCGCCTGGAACGGAACAATTAAACAATTCTCCAGGAACCGTTTCAAATGTTTCATCTACCAATATATTCATGACGGCAATAGCATCTCTATCGGAAGTGGCCAGTAAAATTCAGAGTAAACTCACTGAAGAGAAAGAAAATATGACTGAAACAGGAAATAAATGTGTAAAAGCAGCGCCCATTGCTAATAGCTCAGAATTTCCAGATCCTAACATTAATGCTAAACGTAGTTCAACTGAAAACCGTTTGATTTCATGTAGAGGAAACAGATTGAATAGGGGTGCAACTACATTGAGAGTTAAGTCTAAACCACTGAACAATAATACTGGATTGGCCCGCAGCACTGTAGAAAAGGCATACCCTAGACCATGGCGGACCGCCTCAAGTAATGTGCTGAGAGCGGCAACTATTGCTGGTTCAGCACCCGGCTCCATCGCAGCGTCTAACAGTAACAGAACAATTACAAAACGGATGATTATTTGTGGTAAGGTTATAACTTTAGTATTTTTCGGAGTGCATCTGATTTTCGTCACTTTGATTAGTAATACAAAATCATTATACCAGTGCATATCGTCCAGCCATAAAAGTAATTACACAGGATGACAAGATGGTGGCTTGTTAAAGAAGTTCTGTCCTGTCTGTTACTAATAAAGTCTTACTTCAGAAATACACCAACAACTGATTGACCCAAAGGGATTTATTTAACCCTTTTTAACTATTATTAATTCAATATGTTTTCTACAAGCAAGTTTACGATATAATGGCACTTATACTTTGTTCATGGAAAACAGTAAAATTAACGCTTGTATTTAATTCTATTACTGTAAATTTTAATAAATAAATAATTAATTACAAAATTATTACAGGAGTGGATGATAATAGTTCGCGGAGTGACAATAAGTCACAAGTGACAAAATCCACTGCTTTTAATACTAAAGCTGGCACTTCACGTTTCCGGCAAGATAATTCCTCTGACTCTTGCAGTCAGAGCGGTGGTTTGCTTCGTAAACTTAAGGATGATAATGCCCGACTGAATCTGCAAGTTAAAAAACTCCAGGTAATCAATTTTTTTAAAGCTTTTACGACTCCCTTCGTTTGAAGCTCAATTTTTTATCATTACGAAATATCTTTGAGACCATAAGCAATATTAAGGGTATTCACTGCATTTCGATTTCCCTAAGAGAAAGTAGGAATAAAACTCCAGTTTGGTAAAGAAATAATTGCCATGGAAACGTATATCTCTAAGTTTCCGACTTTACCCGACCTAACCTAACCTACTTCCAAAGTTTCTGTGCCTTCGCTTAACTTATGAACTTCTGCTGTAGTCCACCTCTTGCTATATGTTTCCTTTTGTTGTAGTTTTATTAATTTCTGTCGCAGAGCTAATTGTTTTTAAATGAAATAAAAATAAAAACCAAAATTCAAATGCAAAACAACAACAAATATGGCCGTTTGGCGTTTTCGATTTCCTAGGGCTCTATATTATACTGGTATTGTCATCCGCCATTTTGAATCCATTTTAAGTCTGGTGTAGCAAAGCATTGGTTATATTGCAGTATTATACGGTATATATAACACTGACATTAAATTAACTTTGGTTCGAATCCCGCCAAGCCCAGTTTTTTCCATATCCTCTAATTTCATTGGGTGTTCACCTATTTATTTTTAGAAATTTATCGTTGTTTATATTATTATTATTTTTAACAAACGTTCTACCAATTAGGGAAATGCTTAATAAAAAAATACTAAAACGTGTTCTCGTTCAGTTTAATCTTTTACTTTCTTACAATACTTACCATATAGGATTCAAAATGGCGAATGACAATACACGGGTATATAGTGCCTTACGATTTCCCAAGCTCAGTTTACCCAACCAAATTAGTTGGAGAATGTGGGGAAATGTTTTGAAATAAATTTCCTTATGGCATTATTTTTCTACCGTTGAAACTGGAGTTCTATTCCTACTTTCCCTTAGGGAAATCGAAATGCAGTGAATACCCATATTGAAAATGTTTCTTCCACGTATAGGTTCACTATTTGACAAGTAAGAAAGACATAAATTTGCAATTCGCAATCGGACTTTTTCAACAGAGTTGTAAATTGTTCTTCATCTTTCATTCATCTCTCCCAGTTTCAAAGATATTCTTATTCTATAAATCTTGCAAGTCAACAAATAACATTGTTACCACAACTTTCATTTACTATTCCGCATTCCTTTCCGTGCTATAGAAAATAAGGTTGCTCTCATTATCTACATAGTCGCGATAGGCTCTTACAGCGATGACACCTACCTGCCTATTTAGCAATCTCCTTTGCGAGTACATCTAGTGCTGCGTAGGCATCCTTAGCAGCTGGTACAATGTATTGTGCAGGCAGAACAAAGCCGTGACGACCAGTATCTCGAAGTTCTATCGTGTACGCATACTTTATCTTCGCAGTACCCTTTGCCCAGTCATCGGATCCACCTAAGTCAATCAAATTGTTATTAATCACGCCTCTTAAACATCTAGTTGTAACTGTCAATATTGAAAGCATTCTTAGGTGGCAATTGCACCGACCTCGTTTTGCATAATGCACGTGACATTGACGTGGTTTAATTAAAGACTTATTAATGATGTCTGCTACCACGTCAATGTCACGTGCATTATGCAAAACGAGGTTTGTGGAATTGCCACCTTAGTTTTATTTCGTACCGGCAAGGGCGACCTACCTGACGCGGGGTAGAGAGTGTTTGCGGCAGCGCCAACTGTGTAACTTTGGCCTCCCGTCTTGCGGATAGCACTAGCCATAAGTCGACCGACTCGAGCCAACTCGTCGTAATCTGGCGGAACCTTCCTGTCGTAGCCCCATGGGTAGAGAATGTATTGCCCGTAGCTATGAAGCGATACATAAGCCTGAAAAGAACAGTAATATGGAAGTGTTAGAGAAAGGCGGACATGGGAAATTGGACGGAAGTAGATTACTCATACGACTGTTCTTATTAAATGGAATTCATTGCAGGACTCCTCTCCTCATACAGGATAGTCAGTTTGTCAGTTCACTTTTTGAAAAAGGAGATGATCCAAGTCGTATTTAATAAATTATACGACTTGTTCGTTAGACTAGTATTTGTGTAAAATGATAGATTCTTCATGATTTTTTTTTAAACCTACCTTGATATGGGAATTATGACTAGTTACGAAGTTGTTGATAGCCGAGGTTTCAGGTTCGGAGAAGGGCCCTGAGCCTGCGTATGTTTCGCGACATGGCTGTCTACTTGCCCCTTGTCCACCCCACTTGTAGCCGAAGTTCCTATTTAAGTCAGTACCAGCGCAGGCTCCTGCAACATAATTGTCATAATAGACGATTTTTTTCGCCCTACGTGGTTAGCCGAAACCATACCATGCAGTTTACACATACGATAAGTACATAATTAGTAGATAGTAGATAAGTACTAAATTAATCACTTCATTTCATACCGAAAGGAGAGTCACTCATGGCTCTCTACTTTCAACTAGGAGACCTTGAACGTAGGTAATACCTATAATAATCAATCAAATAATTTTGCAGTTTATAAGGCGCTTATTCCACCGACGTCAATAGTCAAAATAATGCTGATATTGACGTGGTAGCAGACATTTTTACACTGTCTTTAATGTCTGCTACCACGTCAATAGTGAACTATTGACGTCGGTGAATAAGCGCCTAAGAATTGTGTCCGTCGTACAGAAAATAAACTGAGTGTGTATCTTTTGCTTGTGGTGAAGCAGATTTTGAGTACTTTAATATGGGGTGCCTACAATTCAGTGCCTGTCAGACAGGTTGTTTAATAGAGTGATATTGATTTAACTACCAACAATTACTGAGTAATCCAACTTGTTTCGCATTATTGTGCGAGATTACTCATACATGCTACATAGTACCTAGTACCATAGGTGCATAGACACAGTTAAGATCTAATAAAGAGAGCTAAAACAAAAGAATACTTTGCTGGGCTTTGAGTTAAGGTATCCTTCTGCATCTAAACTGCACAATGCCGTAGTTTGCTGATTTTCCTTCCATTTTAAGTTCGTAACAATAGACAATTAATCTGTACCTTTTTCTGCTGATGCACGGTTCTTCCGCCATAGCCGCTCTCTCGTGTGGGAATGTTCGTAGCCATCTGGATTAACGAGAGGAAGGAAGTACCAGTCTACACCCTTAGTGCCATCCCCTCCTTCCACCATTTGACTGATGACGTATGTCAAGGATGCTGGGGTGATCCACTCCCTGGCATGAATACCTGAAAAGTACAATGCCTTATAATAATGTCACAGACATAATATATAGTCTAAGCCATGCGAAATTGAATAAAATGATAGTCTCTAAGACTGCAGTGCTCAAGATTTTACATGATTTGGCGGGTATTCCACTGACGTCGTTTTTTATTGTGCATGTGCATGACGTGGTAGCAGACATCATTAATAAGTCGTTACCATATTATAACTTAATTTATAATAGATAAGTTGAATATCTACATAAGAGTCTCCTTAAAATATGGCAGATACTTATTAATGTTGTCTGCTACTACGTCATGCACATGCACATTGAAAAACGACGTCGGTGGAATAGCCGCCTTTGGAGTGGTCTATTGACTTCCTATCGTAAAGGTGCGAGTACCTGTGAAATACCATGATCAATATTTCGCCAAGTTACTGTGATAGGTTAACCGCTACCGCACGCGTTGATAAAAATTTTTGTGTAGTGTTTTTAGTAGCTCATGGGTATTACCTGCGTCAACCCAAATTGCTGGACTGTTAGGAACTCCTGATGATACTTTGACAAGTTTGAGAGCTCTTCCCTCTACTGAGGTCCCTATGGTGGAGACTGTGACTTGTTGTGGATACGTGGCTGAGAGATAGTCCAAATAGCCGTGGATGTCATTCATTCTGTGGTACATTTGCCATGTCAGACGATGTCCTGCCATTAGAATAAAAATGATTATGTTATTGTATTCATGTATTCAAGCCTGAAGCATCCCGAATCCAAGTTAATAATCTTTTTTAGTCTTAACACCTTCTTGACGAAACTTGATACCGCTTGGAAATCTCATTTAAATAAAACCTTGGGAGTATTACATTGTAGCTTAATTGAGTGCATACGGTTGTACCAAAAAAATCGTATGCGAGGAGGAAAGCTTATTCTGTCTGTGATGTCTTTGGACAAATGAATACCACGTGGGGGAGAGAACTAGTTTAATTATGAAATTGAGAGGTTGCTTCCCTTTGCTACTTCATTAGTATGAATTTCATTTTGCTAAAAATTATTTCTTTGGTGATGAAGTTATGAGCGTAGTGTTTTTATTATGATGGAACTTCGTTTACTCTAATTTGAAATCAAGCATAAGACACTGGCATACACAGTAAACACAACAACAGATATAAGGTGGCAGTTTGATTGATGTTCTTGATCAACGTGACGATTTTTTCGCTTCTTTTAAGACATGTTTTATTCCCTTTCCCACGTTGTCGTTCGTTGTGTAGGTACTGTACATTGAATTTTTATTCGACTATTGTAGGCTATTACTTATGATGCTGTTGTTTAGAGTCGCCTGAAGGGATCACTTACCCTTTCCTTTATACGGTTTACGGTTCTTCTTTTTCTTTTGTGGTGCTCGATATGTTTGCCGCCGCATGTAGAAAGGAAGGTTGTTACAGCAGTAGTTACGCTCTCCCATTTGAAAGCTGTGAAGATACTTAGAGCCGCCACCACGCACTTTTCCCCTAGGACTGTAAGATGGCACTAGCAGATCAAGGACCCTTTTGTCAGTTGTATTAGTAGAAAAGACAGAATTAAGGGAAGAAACTCACCAGGTATACCCATAGTCATAGGGCAGAAGACATGCAAGGGTCTATATTATACTGTACAACATAATTTAATAGTGTTTGTTAGATCTTCTGAAGTTCCTTCAATCCTAAACAAAAACAGGCCGAAGATATGGCGCATATTGTAAATGTTTATGCTTAGTTTTTTTGTTTGGTTTTGGGCTCTTACTTTTTGCCTCTTAAATTGCTTACCTTTACGTCCAACTAGTTCATCGACTTCTTCTTCAGACAAATGAGGATTCTCCTCATCAATCGCTTGCTGAAGATCAGAAATAATAACTTCATAATTAACTTGTTTCTCGTCCAGTCGCTTAAAAATATCTAAATTGCGTACCAACACATCAACAGCAGTTCCGTTACCCATCCATTGTTCAATTTCTGAAAGGAAAGAAATGGCCTTATTGCTGGATATCTAAGAGACCTCGTAGGCCGGCTATTTTAAATAGAGCTTAGGGTACTCCCATGAAAATAATGACAAATTTATATTGTTCATAAAATGAACAATACCATCCAAAACAACTTATTTACTTTCTCCAGGCTGCACTGCGCATGTCGATGAAATTGGCTTTAGTCATTCACTATGTGTTATTTAAAGTCTGCTCTTGAATAGCAATTAGATGTCACATGCAATCTCTATTACATGTCGAATTGGTTTCTGTAACTGTAGGTAGAGAAAGTGATTGTGCCCTAAAGAAAATAACATAGACCATCCACATATAGGCTACATAAGTATTTGATGAGCATGTTAGGGCCTAATTAGTTGTAGTTGATAAACTAATATATTTTCTACTTTTAAATGCTATTTGTAAGTAGGTAGTCATGTAATTCATTCAAACCAAATGCTTATTGAATTGTAGTTAACGTTCACAAATAACACTTCTTTTGTACGATTATCTATTTTTAAAAAAAAACTAATTGAAGCTATTTTGGTTAACAGGAGGTAAATAAGGCCTCAGTAGAAAGCTAAAGGGAAAATGCGAAACCAAAAGCCTTTCGTAACAGATATGTGTGCAAATTATCATTACATAATTCGTCACTGCCGTCAATTGCAATTATTTTTAATCGAACTTAATCAATAGGGTAACACCGCTCATCTAATTGGCTTTCTCCCCTATTGTCTAACTTTGTTATGCCATAAGGAAGTGCGATTTGTCACTGCGTAACTCTTAATCCAGTGCACAGCATTCATTCTCGGACTGTGGACTAATTAATTATCTCAGTAACGCTATTAAAAACTGAAACAAAGTCCCCTATATTAAATTTCATATGACAGGCAAGTAACCTTCGACAGTAGCATTTTCAACACAAATCAACTTATTAGTAGGAATGACCATTTTTGAAAACCTATTGTAATGCATTAGTAGATTTATTTTGTGCCCCCTTAAAAGTTGTATTTTTATTTTTTTTAAATTAAATTTATTTAGTAAGGTGAACTCAAATTTGATGGTTTAAAAGTGACTGAAAAAATGAGACGTCATTGGTGACGCGGCGGAGTAGCCGCCATTACTAATTCTCTAACACCCAATACGAAATGTGACGTCATTTTCATGTCACCCATTTGTGCTAGCGTTTTTGGCTCTTGTAATCCACAGTTAAGAACACCAACGTTTATTTATTCATTAGCAATTTTTTTCTGAAAAAAATTGTATTTTTATTGTTATTATTCAATATATTGCATTATTATACGGTGTATTACACTGACATTAAACTACCTTTGGTTGAAACGTTAACCTTAATAACTTCATAACCGAAATTAGAGGATTTAGAAAAAAACTGGACTTGGCGGGATTCGAACCCACGATCTATGCCTAACCGGGACGTCGTAACGTCGAATCCCGCCAAATCCAGTTTTTTCTAAATCATCTTATTTCTGTCATTATTGTTAACCTAGCTAAGCTACCTAATCGAACACATTTTATATATATTATTGCTACAACTAACTGTCAAGGAGTCTATTGGCTAAACAGTTATTATTCGAGAAACCCACCTCATGTTCCCTCATGAATA
The DNA here is from genome assembly GCA_963971405.1 of Psococerastis gibbosa. Classification (NCBI taxonomy): domain Eukaryota; kingdom Metazoa; phylum Arthropoda; class Insecta; order Psocodea; family Psocidae; genus Psococerastis; species Psococerastis gibbosa. The sequence continues at coordinate 26,770,264 of OZ020488.1, read as the reverse complement.
CAAATACTAAAAATTAAATTAGGCTAGTCGAAGTATGTAAATTTTTAAACACCCATTTTTTGCTAAAATTCACGTAATTTTCTTACCTCCATTGCTCTCCAAATTTTTCATAAACTTCTTCTGTTCCTTTGTCTTCAAAACGACTCGGATGACTTGTGCTCCGGAATATGATACCTTGTCCTCTTCCTGTTTTGCTTCCTCTTCTTCCTTTGCGGGCTCCTCATTCCTTTTCTCGTCTGGTTTATCTTCTGTTTCTTTACCATTGTTTAAGCTTTCCTTCTGCTCTTGATCCAATTTTCCGTCTTGTTTTTCTATTGCAACTTTATCATTTTCATTACTTTCCTTCTTCACACTTTCGGCTGTTTCTGTCTTAATTAATTCCCTTTCAATACCTTGGCTAGCCTCTATATTTGGACTTTCTCCTGTGTAAAAAAAAGTAGTTGTAAGTCAAAATCGCTGAGCCTGTAACATGGGATGCATACTAGGGACTATTAGGACAGTAATATGGAAGTCGTAATAAAAATGAGAAATGTGCCGTCAGACAAATGAGAATAACTCGGCAACCCCCCCCCCCCTTAAACGTTGAAACCTTTGGGTTTCAAATTTATAACCAGGCACGTATTAAATACTTTTGCCTTTGGAAGTTCAAGTTGACTAGAAAATAATAGTAATAATGACCTAATGCTGACTTACCTTCCGAAATAGTTGCTTGGCTTTGTGGTAGTAATGATATCTTCTCTGGTCCATCGCTCACTTTGCCGGTTGAGGCTCCATAGGTGCCTATAGCCAGACCTATAGCAACCACTACCGGTACCCACTGCATCCTCGTATGCACTAACACTACCACAAACATGCGCGACCTATTTATAACTTCAGAGTCGCAGGACCGTTGTCAGACAATAATTTAAGGGAAACTTTAAAAATTAATAAGTGACTCAGGAGAGCTGGCAGGTGCATTGTTGACATTGTCAGAGGTATAGGGTTGGAGCCCTGGCGGCAGGAAGGAATTTTCCTATAGAATAGAATAGAATAGAATTTATTGATCCATTAAGACACAAAACAGTCCTTTCGGCAATCGTCAATAATAAACACACAAAAATAAAACACGCATTACCATTTATAAATTTTGTCATCAAACATAGATATATAATGTCATATGTAATCACAAGAGAAAAAGAACCGGTCCGAATTCACTCGAACATGCTTTCCAATTTATCAAAATTATTAGATAGAGAAAATTAGTAATTTTATGGCAAATATTTTTCCTATGGTTAAATTTCCGATATCTCGGGGGGGGGGGGGGGGCGGTTGTCCAGTCCACCTGACGTCACTGGAAGTGAGGTAAATTCTCGATAGGTCAAACAAACACATTAATTACCACACAGCAATAATGGCAGGGCATGCAATGCATTTGAGCGCGAATTTTCTATCATTTTTTTCAAAAAATAATTTTTTGGGCAAAACCAAATATTTTTTTTGGGAAAGCAACCTATCCGGTTTCGTTACTCAATTTAACACCTAAAACATGCTTGAAGGTAGAAATCATCGATAGAAAGGTTTCGCATTTTTTAGTCATTTTTTCATTAAAATTTAGTTATTTTTATTTTTTTACCCCCAGAAGCAAACTATCAAGGGGCAAGCGACCCCCCGCATTTTGTCAACATTAATAACGACTACAATCTACGAGAATTGAAAAGAAATCGTTGGAGCCGTTTTTGAGAAATAATTTTTTTAGACGTTTTTTTGGAGTTTTTTTGAAAATAAAACCCCCCCAAATTGAGTTAGCCCAAAAAAAAAAAAAAAAAATGGTTCCGAGGTATGATTTTTGTGAACCTACATGCCAAATTTCACTCAAATCCACTGAGTAGTTTGCCCGGAAATCGACGAACAGACAGACAGACCGACAGACAGACATTTTGTAAAAACCACTTTTTTGGGTTCCTGGGACCTCAAAACGTGTAAATCCGTTGAAATCTCGGAATCGAAAATTTCGACCATCACAAAGCTTTCCTTATACTACGTATAAATTGGAAAGCAATATATTGCCAGTCAAAATCAATTCGTGAATTCATGTATAGTATAGTACGATTTCTCAATCAGAAAAGTTTTTAGATGTTTTAGAAACTCTTTCTTGTTTTTCTCTCTTAAATTCCGAGGTAGGGAGTTGAAAAATTTGCAGCCTGCATAAAAAACAGCTTTCTCTTAATTGCTCGTCATATGTATAGGTAATCTAAAAGTGTTATTACTGTTTCTAGTGCATCTATGTTCATCGGTTAAGCATTCAAATGTTGACTCATTAAGGACATATTTTATACATTCAAAAATATAAATACATGGGAACGTTAGCATATTTAGTTTTTTGAAAGTTAGTCTGCAAGATGCAAGATACCAAGTTCATCAAATTCCCTACCATTGACAATTCTTATGGTTTTTTTTGGACATTTAAAAACCTCCTCCCTATATCCTCAGTAGTTCCGAACTTGTGCTTATGGTACTTCCTCTTGAGTCATCATCCCCAATATAATTATTGCTTTCCAATTTATACGTAGTATAAGGAAAGCTTTGTGATGGTCGAAATTTTCGATTCCGAGATTTCAACGGATTTACACGTTTTGAGGTCCCAGGAACCCAAAAAAGTGGTTTTTACAAAATGTCTGTCTGTCGGTCTGTCGGTCGGTCTGTCTGTTGGTCGATTTCCGGGCAAACTACTCGGTGGATTTGAGTGAAATTTGGCATGTAGGTTCACAAAAATCATACCTCGGAACCATTTTTTTTTTTTTTTTTTTGGGCTAACTCAATTTGGGGGGGTTTTATTTTCAAAAAAACGTCTAAAAAAATTATTTCTCAAAAACGGCTCCAACGATTTCTTTTCGATTCTCGTAGATTGTAGTCGTTATTAATGTTGACAAAATGCGGGGGGTCGCTTGCCCCTTGATAGTTTGCTTCTGGGGGCAAAAAAATAAAAATAACTAAATTTTAATGAAAAAATGACTAAAAAATGCGAAACCTTTCTATCGATGATTTCTACCTTCAAGCATGTTTTAGGTGTTAAATTGAGTAACGGAACCGGATAGGTTGCTTTCCCAAAAAAATATTTGGTTTTGCCCAAAAAATTATTTTTTGAAAAAAATGATAGAAAATTCGCGCTCAAATGCATTGCATGCCCTGCCATTATTGCTGTGTGGTAATTAATGTGTTTGTTTGACCTATCGAGAATTTACCTCACTTCCAGTGACGTCAGGTGGACAACCGCCCCCCCCCCCCCCCCGAGCTATCGGAAATTTAACCATAGGAAAAATATTTGCCATAAAATTACTAATTTTCTCTATCTAATAATTTTGATAAATTGGAAAGCATGTTCGAGTGAACTCGGACCGGTTCTTTAATTAATAATTGATATATTGCTGGGACCAAGAACACCATCAATGCTGCAGGACGCACGATGAATTTCTGGTCGTTAATTTCAGTACCTTTGGAGGTTTTCATTGCTTGTCCATTATTAGTGATGTCTCGTGTGTACGTACTCATGGCGTTAGGCCTAAATGTTCTTTGTAAGACATGTGAGTAATTTGATGTTCTGGACAGGTAGACCTTCCACATTCGAAAAAAGGTTTTGTAGCAGTACCTTAACCTGTTGGTTGTGGGTGCGAGCAGGAAAGGAAGAGGAGTTCATGCCCGCACCCTCAATAGGATTGTTTGAGTAATTTTGCGAAGTTGCAGTTCGTTTCTGTTGGTACGACCCTATAGCGATAGAATGACATTTGGAACACTTTGTTTATTGAAAAACGTGCATAAGTGGAGCACCGAGTTTATTCGATTTTTATACGTGTTCAAATGCCATCTTATCGTATTATAACTGCGAAATTAATTCGGACAACATACTGTTGTGATATGATTGTGAGGAGGTAAAGCTGCCTGTGCTATTTATTTTCTTAGGACTACAGTAATGGTTGGAGTTGATCATAATACAGACCCTTATCAAAAATTTATGCTCAATATCCCCGCTAGTTCAATATGAACTGTCAAATTTACTAACAATATACAATAGTAGATAATTTAACTTCTTGTAACTCACTGCAGCAGTGGCGTAACAACTTTTGGGGGCCCTTACGCAAGACAGAGCAGTGTGCCCACACAATTTTTTGCAATTTTTCTGGTGTGGAATTAGTTTTTGTTTTTCAACTTTCATTTTCTTTTCTTAAAGGCTTACTTGGACTTACATTGCCTGTTGTGTTAATAGTCATTAGAGGCATGGGTCTCATAGTTATCGAACGATTGTCAGGGAAAGAGGGCTCCGCCCTAATCGTTCGATGACTATGAGGCCCATGCCTCTAATGACTATTAACACAACAGGCAATGTAAGTCCAACTAGCCCTTTGCTAAATAGTATTACACCATTGCCATTAACCTTTACATATAAACAGAGAAATTATCAAAAAGTTTGTAAACCAGCGATATTATATACATAGTGTATGTAGCCCCATTCCACAATGAAATCAAAATAATTATTGTAGATTTTATTTTTAAATGTTTAATTTATTATAAGTTTCATAATATGCATGCTGACTATTTTTCGTCCCCCTTCCCCCTCCCCAGGCGATGTGGACGGGAAGCTCAACTCAAGTAACTAATATAATGTAAAAACACCACATCCTGATCACGTGTAGAGGATTCTCCCTCTTAAGGTGCCCATTCCATTGACCGGCTAGGGCTATTTCCAACAACGGAGACGTGGTAGCAGACATTCAAGACTTAGGTGGCGTCTCCATCGACCTCGCATTGCAGAATTGACGGAAATGTTTATTTTCCTCTATGCCATAGTTAAAATTGATCAATGATCATACAGTAAAATCACAAACAAACAAACTAATATTAAAAAATGGCGTCATGGGATATGTTAAGTACAAACATTTTAATAGATTTCTATAAAAAGAAAAACAAACATTTCCGTCAATGTCATTTGCATTCTGCAATGCGAGATCGGTGGAAACGCTACCTAAGTCTTGAATATCTGCTACCACGTCACCGTTGTTGGAAATAGCCCTAGCCGGTCAATGGAATGGGCGCCTAACATTGATCTATTTCGGATGTTGTGGACAGCAATGTGCCCAGAAGCCGCGTTTTTCCTACCAGTGAAAGTAATTAAGGTTCTCATCCGGTCCGGTGAAAAATATTTCAAATGCTTCCTTCCATATCGAGTTTCAAACCTCGACCTTCCGTTTAATATCGTAGTGTACAGCAGCTCCAAAATTATGGCACCTAACTTTATCTAGTTATTCTTTCCACTTAGAGTGGGACGATGTTTGGGAAGTCTTACCGACATTAATTTCCAATTGATTCTTCAAGTATTGGGCAGCAGAAAAATTTGTCCATCGGAATCGCCCTAAGCTTACGTATATTATTTAACAAAGTGTTTGTTGGACTGTTGTGTTAATAGTCATTAGAGGCATGGGCCTCATGGTATTACACCAGCATTGCCATTAACTTTTACAAGTACGACATCAGGACATGTAGAGTAGTGATAAGGACTCCGACTTTCACCCGAAGGGTTGTTGGTTTGAGTCCCACACTTGCTACATTTTCTGGCCATGCTTCAGAAGGTATGTAAAGCAAGTGGTCCCGGGTCTTCCTAGTATACCTAGTGTAAGAGAGGGCTTTACAGCCCTAACTCTGCTAGGTTGGCTTAGTAATAGAACAAAAAGTCAACATTTATTTATTTATCTTACGCTTTAGGCGTGACCTGTAAGTAACACGATGAGAGGAAGAGAAATATCTGACAGAAAGATTGCCGTGAAAAAAATTTCAGAAATTTAAGTTTGCGCTCAAGGTTTAATGAACCTTGCTTGGTGTCCAGCGTTCATAGGGAGTTCTTAGGATTTATAAACACCTCGGACATTTAAATGTGGAGCACCTTGACAGCTTGCTCAATTAATTTTATTCTCTTGCCGGGCAATACAGTTATAAATTGTTCAACACCCACTAGCCTGTGAATGTTGGATTATACTGGCTACATTTCTATCCAATGAATGGACTATCAATTCTGATTTGTTTTAAAAATAACCAATTTAGGTACGTACCGAAGAAAGCTAGTAGCTACTATATACAGGGTGATTTATACTACTCGTATTAGCCATTTTTCTCGGTTGATTATGAAGCAATAAAATGAAGTAAATATAGGGGGGGGGGGGGGGAATTGTACTACAGTTTTATGGGGAAGGTTCAGTATGGATATTGGCGTCGTAGAAAGGGTGTTTCTGCTTTCGGGGGTCATAGGCGAGTTCTCGGCTTTTTAAATTTTCAACTAGCCCAAGTTACACATCATTTAATTATTTTTGACTGTAAAATGGGGGTAGCTGTGTTATAGTTCTATAAATAAGAGATAGGACATCAGCTTTCCCCAAAAAAATATTATTTTAGTTTCTGTCACCTGCCACCTGTCGCAATGACCAGCCATTGGAAAGACGCGACAGACGAGCCCAGAAATTTTTGGCGGGAGATAAATGCCCACCTCTTCTATATAGAACTCTAATATGTACGGCACAACGGTTAATATGCGGTGGTGTAGTGCGAACCAGTCACGACCTCGCCCGGCTTCCAGCGCTAACGGTCGCACAACTTGTTTTACTTTTATTGTTGTCGATTTACACCCAGGCGGGGGTCATTCCTCTTTGGCTTTTATATCAAGAAATTGCTTTTGTGCTGGGACCTCTTACTATACATGACCTACGGCTTGGGATTAGTTGTCATGTGGAAATGTGTTCCTGTCCCATATGAATCGGTGAAATTCATACACAGCTATCAAAGATTTACTTTATAAAATAACATCATTGCACAGGTTCAATTAAGACCATTTACTTTTCCTTTTGCAGGATCAATTAAGTAAAAGCAGTTCTGCAGCACGATCACGACCTGCTGTTGTAAATGCCAGAAATGTAAATAAAGTCCGTAACCCAGTATCTGAAAAGGAAGTGGCGCCAAAGATTGATGAGTTTCAGAGGCAGCTTGCAGTTATTCAGGTGCGTAATACCCCCGGTTATGTTAGGATCGGTCCAAACGTTCTGCAGTTTTTTGACTTGGCAGCTAGGGAGTTTTGACTCCAGTACGTAGCGGAAGTACCCCAATTTTTTAAATTTGTAATTAAAGATATCTATTTAAACCTTCAAATCGACATTGGACTTCATAATATTATCGTATACGTAGACCATCAAAATTGAACATCCAATAAGGCGGAGTTTCCACATGCGTCAATCGTCAATGAGAAATATGGTTTTGACGTGTTAGCAGAGTTTTTAGTATGTCTTTAATGTCTGCTAAACCTTCAATTTCATATTTCTTATTGACGATTGACGTATGTGGAAACCCCGCCTTACCTAGACCCAGACCAGTAACCAGGGGCTGCAGCCCGAAATTTCTTGGCTTTACGCTAGATTAAATTGAACTTTCCAGACGTGCGACATTTCACTGTGTACCGAAAAAAATCCCGGTTACGGGTCTGACTAGGCCACTGATAAATCCGTGTCAATGATACTATAAAATGCTGACAGGCATTCCACGCTCCAGGGTGTGCAATGTGACATTGAACCGGTTTTTAATCAGCCTAATAATAATGAATATGTAGAAGAGCTCTGCACTGTTTTTGTCAAAAGATGCCATTGTTCTCTAATAGGAACCATGTCATGTGAATTCATGTCATATCACTGTCCATTTCCGTTTATTCTGATTTATTTTGACCTTAACTGTTTGAACCCTCTCTAAAAAATAAAGGCGGTGGTTACCATTTTCGTTTATTGTCCTTTGTCCGTTAGAAAGCATGTCCTTTTTGTATATTATTTTGTATCTTTGTTCTTTGGTGGCCTGGCAGATTTATTATAGATAAAGTCGTAATTTTTAAGTTTGGCCCTCTGTATAACCTACGATTGAACCATGCCGATGTGGCAATTATTACTTAGGCGGATATTCCACTGGGCAATTTTATTTCAAATTTGATTTTGTCAGTGACGTTTGTTTTGTTTTAAGGACTATTATGTAGATACTTAACTTATCTATTATAAATTAAGTTATAATATGGTACCAGACATCATTAATAAGTATCTACATAATAGTCTCCTTAAAACAAAACAAACGTCAATGACAAAAATTTGAAGTAAAATCGACCAGTGGAATACCCGCCTTATCGCATATATCACATAACTTTCTGCTCTTTTCTTTTCTTTATCTATTTTTTAACCAGTCTGTTGTTTACAAGTTTACGGACAAAATGTTGACCTTGTGCATTCTGTATCTAACCCTTCCTTATGTGTGGCTCTGCAGTCTGCTGCAGCACTTTGCTAGTAAATGATTCTAAGTCACGTCCGTTACTTTGTTTTTGCAACGTGACTGGAATTTTCCGAACCTCCCATCAATATAGCTTAATTTCCCGAGTGGAAATATTGCAATATTACGTAAGTCTGGCATAGTTGAGAATGGATCTTATTATTTAATCGATCTTCTCTTGTTTTTGCTTCATTACAGACGAAATATGAAGCACAGTTACAGTCATTGACTAATAAATGTCGAGATCTGGAAAGGGAACTTTCGTTGCCGGTACGTTTTTGTCATAGCCAACTAACTCTGGTTGATATTCTCATTTTTAACATGGTGCGTCTGTGACAAGTTTAGTTAACTTAGGTTAGATTATAATTTTAAAAAGACAAAAGGCCTAATTAGAAGTCCAAATTTGGAGGGGTTTTGAAGGATATATTATCGTAACTTGCTTTTAGTCAGCTCAACACTCTAAATAATAATAAAAAATTGATTCTAGAGGATTGTCGAAATACATATTTATATTAATTTTTCCAAAGTCGGCTTCCCAAGGCACCTATTGTATAGCAAGCCCTCCTCCTCCATAATACAGGGTAAGAGATAGCTTTGTGTCTCCACTTGGTTAGTATTATTTAATTTTACTCCCTATTTGTAGAAATCAGCTCCGCCGGCGGAAGTTCAGAAATCGGCTAGAACTAATCCCACATACGATAGGGGATGTCAAACGGACAAAGAAAAGCGGGATGCTGGTTGTCAGTCAGACCGATTGCATGATGTCAATGGCGGTGCATGTGTTCAACCCCTAAAAGAAGTCGTGTTGCCTGACCATCAAAGAAATGTTCCTTCCAGTATACCTGACACAAATCATATGCCCGGCATCAACTTTGAATTTCACAATTTAGACATGGATGGACAGTTTGTACCTTGGCAAGAAATTAGCGATGAAAATGTGCCTGCTGAAAAATCACGAAAAGTTCTGGTGGAGGGTAAAACAAGGAATTTCGTGAGAGAGCGTAAAAAGACTGGCAAACATGGTGATCAACACCTGATTTCAACCATAAGGTAGGTCAAATAAACTGCCAAAAAACTAAGTCATGAAGCATATTTCTGATTCAAACACTTCGTTGCTCCCCAGGAAACCCATTACATTAATGCCGTAGCATAAAAAAACATACTTTACTGTCAGGTTTGGGAACAGACACGCCTACGAGTTTAAAGGAAATATGGATCATAAAGCCTTCAAAAATATCCATTAAATTTGCAGAAATGCTCCTCCATATTTCGATGCATGCCTTCACTAAGGGGCCACATTTCTTGAACTACTTCCTAGCACACCAATCGTGTTTCGTACATATCAAATTCAGTAATTGTGGCCAATCTGTGTTAGAAAGAGGTACGGTACATAACAAGTATATCACATATCAAAATGCTACAAAAAAAAAAAAAATTCTTCTGTTTGTCCTGATATTTTTGACAACAACGAACATGAGATATTTGATGTTAACACTTTTCTTGTCATTTAATTAATTTATTAGTTTTACAAAAATGTTGGATGAACGTTTTCTGACACTTTTTATTGCATTAGAGGACTTCAAGTAGAAGTGCAAACAAAGGATCGTGAAATTCGACGACTGAAAAGTGAGGTTGAAAAGGCAAAATCAAGACCTGCGGAGCGAATGAAAGGCGTCATCAGGAGATCTATGGGCACACAGACTATTGGTCTGGGAAACACCTACGATCCCAACTTATTGCAAGGTACGGTCTGTTGTGTCTAGTTTAAGAGAAATGCATTCTACAACATCTGAACTTTTGATACTAGGAAACTGACTGTCTAATGTCATTCACGACACACAGAATTCACCATTCAAATGAAGACAATCACATTGTCCCAGTGTGCTCGGGCAGTGAAGTCTTTCGATTATTAACAAAACCTATTTAAATGTAAGCCTACGCCCTTAGGTAAGGTTATTGCTTCGTTGTCATTAACTTCCAACTTTCATTTACAGAACAAGTTACCATGTCTCATAAAAACGAAAACCTCAAGATTACCATAGAGGTGTTGGAGTCTGAAATTGAGACCCTTAACCGAAAGCGTGTCGAAGACGTAAGTTTTAACAAAAAATTTGGTAATTTAATACTTATGTACACTTTAATTTAATACTATGTACCACTTAGATTGTGCGGCTAATACACTGAGGATTATCAGTGTAATAGCCGCCCAAGAAAATGCGTGACCCTCACACGCCTTACGGTACGAGGGAGCGCAACCATTACAAAAACTGTAAGAAGTGGATCTTGTAAATACACGTATATATTAATATTATTATCAATTGAATATATTATCTGTACCCGTACATAAGGAAATAAGCAACTATTACACGGAATTCAAATCCAACACAGGCTTTAGTTTTCCCATTAGAGCATTCATGGGGAGAAACTTGGCATAATATTGAGTGCGATGTAATCTGAACACTAAACGAATGAGCCTCTTTCGTATAGAAATTTAAAATGCCGGCTATGCATACGTACTATAGAAAGATACTAAAATGCAGCGCAAATGTGATCAGTAAGGTGTCTTGTGATATTATTGTATTGTAGGGATATCGTCTTTCTGCAGTATGACACAACCACATGATTATGGATTTATTTTGTATTGAACCCTACTGAGCTGCAATTTTTTTTTTTTAATGGCGACGGCGATCCATTCAGCCAGATTTTTAATCCTTTACTGCATTGTCACTAATGTTAATTTTGATGCACAAGGCTTCTATTGCATCCTTGTAACTTTTTACCCATGTGTTTTCTCCCCTTTTGTTAAACTGTTCTTCCACCCTTTTCAGTTGAAAATGTTACAAGAAAAACACGAAGAAGAAATTTCTGCTCTATTGGAACAAAAGCTATTTCTTGCTAATAAACTTGATGCTCTACTAGCCCGAACCTTCAGATGACTCTCCACTATACCCATTCAAAAAGTCTTCCTTTCGTAAGTTTTTATATATCTTTAGGAGGCGCGACCGCGAACATGGATTGTCCACCAAGGTGAACTTTTTATTGCCATTGAACAGACAGTCATACAAGAGGTGAGACTTCACACAATCAACTGAGTCGCATGGCCGGCAAGCTCCGTTTTTCTCAATTATTTGTTTAGTTTTTTCACACTTTCGTCTTTTGTGTACCTAGACCTTGACGCTTATGAACATAATATCCGTATATTTAATTTTATTGTGACAATTTTCAACTTTCCATTTAAAAGTACGTTTTCCTTTCTTTCATGGATTCCTCGTGATTGGAATTGACTTGATTTGAATAACGTTTTTATTATTTGTGCACTGCTTTCAATTATCCATTTCCTTTTTATCCCATTACTCATTTATCTTGTTTTTTATTAGTAATTGTCCTTTTTTCATTTGGTTTTTAGAATTTTGTTACTTACCAATTTTTTACGATATATTAGGATAATGATGATGGCTGCCTTACAAAATTGGCGTCACTTAACACCTAAAACTGTCTTAGTTGGTATGAGACCATTGTATTCACCCATAACGGCAGTTCACTCATCACTCAGTTTACACAGTTCATCATGAATGAATTAAGTTTATTTGTTATTAATAGGTTAATGTAGTCTGCAAATATTGGCAATGAAGGTATCATTTATCATCACTTTACATATACTTAGCAGCTAAGTTATCATAATTTATTGGTATCAGTTTTCCCCTTTTCCATTTAGTTGAGCTTTCGTTTAAAAGTTATAATTATCAAGGGTACTCCCATACCGGCTCTAAAACGGGAAATAGTTGTAGATTAATTATTTGTTTTTTTAATTTACTTTTTCCACTTTACCACAGGTAAGTGAGTGCCCCTATTAAAATTATAGCCAGATAAAAATAATCAGGAAGTACGTTAGTGGATTATTCTTAATTTCATTCGATGATAAACTCTTATGAATAATCAAGTATTATTTAGAAATATTTTTAATTTGAGAATGCTAATATTTTAGTGGAGTTATTTACTTCAACTTATCATCACAATTTAAATGAATATACACCAGTCCAATGCTTTTAACTTCGATATATTTTTTAACATGAATAGTATAATGTTTCTTTGTAATTTTTATAGTTGTCATAGTGATAAATTTGATGATATACCGGAATGTATTCTTCATAATGCAAGATGGTACAATTCAGTAAGGGATAGATATAATTTTAAAGTTATTTATACTGTAGTGTATGTAACATCAAGACATCATTTTGAATAGAAATAAGGGTCTAGTAGGCGGGTTTGGCGTTGCGAGATGCTACGTACCAAATCATAGCGCCAAGAGCGCAATTTGTAGCCAGGTCTCTAATGCTGGACCACTGAAACACAAATGAAATATTTATTTAATACTGTATACCATTTGACTGATTAAGCTACCAACAATTTTTGTACTTTTCATCATATTTCTATTATATTAGCGAATACACCAAGTACTGATTGATGTTCATTCTTCCACAATGCTATAGTCTAATACAGGTTAGGACGCTACACCGCATAGGCAGTGTCGTGAGTCCCGCTCTCGATCATTTATTTTAGTTCCCCTTTCCGGATTTTCCCCTGTAGAGGGTTATCTAATAATTTAGTGAAAGTCTACTAACCTTGTCTTGTTTTCCAGCGAACATCTCTGCTACCTTTTCAATTGAGTAGGGTTTCGCGTCAAAGTAAGCATCCCTCTCAAGTTTTGTTTGCCGTCCAGCATCATTAGACAACTTTTGAATAACACCAACCTCTGCTCTTCGTATTTTGTCCTTGGGGTCAAATTTTGAAGTTATGTCTTCGCTTACTGATCGGACATCCCGTCTTATTTGACGAGTCTCCACGCTACTAGTTGAGGATTCTAAACCTGTAAGTCTTTCCCTCCTTAAATTTCGAACGTGACGGTCGGGAGTTGTCACTCTTCGCCCAGAAATGCTACTAACCCTTGCTCGCGTTTCGGACTGCAACCTCATTCCATTAGGTACCACTCTGCGATAAAACTCCGTATTTTGATCAAAGTGCAGGTCTCGTATTTCTCGTCTATTGTTTGCAGTGGGTTGATCACTTGCCCTCGACTGACGAATGGCTTGCTGCCGTGTGAAAGTCCTTTGGGTGCCGTCCCTCGATGCTTCGGAATTTATTTCCCGAATTTCTCGTTGGTTGCCAGCAGTAGATTGGTCATATACCCTGGATTGACGGGTGGTCAACCGGCGGGTGAAAGTTCTTTGGGTGTTATCTCTTGTTTCCGATTGTATAACCCTAATTTCTCTTCGGTTGCTTGCAGCAAACTGGTCAAATGCTCGTGACTGACGGGTGGCTTGTCGGCGAGTGAAAGTCCTATGAGTGTCGTCCCTCGTTGCATCAGAATTTATGTCCCGCATTTCTCGTCGGTTGCCAGCAGTAGGTTGGTCTAATACCCTGGATTGACGGGTGGCCAGCCGACGAGTGGACGTTATTTGAGTTTCGTCTCTTGTTTCCGAAGTTATGGGCTCGATTTCTCGTCGGTTGCTTGCAGCAAACTGGTCAAATACTCGTGACTGACGGGTGGTCTGTCGGCGAGTGAAAGTTCTTTGGGTGTCGTCCCTTGTTGCTTCAGAATTTATGTCCCGCATTTCTCGTCGGTTGCCAGCAGTAACTTGGCCTAATGCCTTGGACTGATGGGTGACCAGCCGGCGAGTGGAAGTTGTTTGAGTGTCGTCTCTTGTTACCGAATTTATGCGCCTAATTTCTCGTCGGTTGCTTGCAGCAAATACTCGTGACTGACGGGTGGCCAACCGGCGAGTTGAAGTTCTATGGGTGTCGTCCCGTCTTTCAGAGTATGTGTCCCGAATTTCTCGTCGGTTGCCAGCAGTAAGTTGGTCTAATACCCTGGACTGACGGGTGGATTGTCGGCGAGTGAAAATTCTTTGGGTGTCGTCCCTTGTTTCAGAATTGGTGTCTCTTAGTTCTCGTTGGTTGTTTGCAGCGGGTTGGTCACTTGCCCTCGACTGGTGAATGGCTTGTTGGCGAGTGAAAGTTCTTTGGGTGTCGTCCCTCGCTGCTTCTGAATTTATTTCCCCAATTTTTCGTAAATTGCCAGTAGATTGGTCCAACGCCCTGGACTGACGGGTGGCAAGTCGGCGAGTGAATGTTCTTTGGGCGTCTTCGCTCGTTTCAGAACTTATGTCCCGTATTTCACGTTGGTTGCTTGCAGGGGATCGGTCAATAGCTCGTGACTGACGAGCTAGCCCGCGAGTGAAAGTTCTTTGAGCGGCGTCCCTTATTTCCGAATTTATGGACCGATTTTCTCGTCGTTGGATTGTGGCGGATTTTTCTAATAACCGTGACTCAAATTTTTCGCCCCAGGTTTCTCTTCGGTTGCTTGCGGCAAGTCTGTCAACTTTTTCTGACTGCCGAGTGGTCTGTCGGCGATGGAGGGTTCTATATGTGTCGTCCTTTGCTTCAGATGTTATGCCCCTAATTTCGCTGTGTTTGATTGCAGTGGGGTAATTAACTGCCCGTGACTGACTTAAGGCTTGTCGACGATTAATGTTGCGTGTTTCCGATTGTGTGTCGCGAATTTCTCTTCTGTTGTTTGTAGCGAGTTGATCTGATCCCCGTGCCTGGCGAGTGAGTATTCTTTGAATTTCGTCACGTGATTCTGACCTCGTGTATTGAGTATCTATAGTATCCTTCTCCACAGGCTGTCGTTGGCGGTAAAGGCTTCTTCGGCTAGCTACATTTATTCCATTTTCGCTGTTTCTTCTGTGCGTGGTATCTGAGCGGCGTAAGTCGTGTGCATCGCTCGGAGACTCTCCACGAACCCGGCGATTATCAAGCGACCTGTGGGATTCTGAGGTACTCGTGCGGGCCTTTGCATTTCTGGTATGTTGAAAGCGAGCATCACTCCCCATTGGATTTCGAGTATGATGGTCACTGCTCATCATGGTTGTTCGCCTATTATCTTTGTCATTTTGAGCTCTTTCGTATCCTCTAGATTTTGATTCGATATCAACTCGGCGTAGTACACGTTTTTCGGTGGAACTTCTTAATGCTGATTCAAAACGATTCTCAGCAAGTCTACCTTCTTGCTTTTTGAGCCCGTAGTCATCAATTAATCGTGCTTTGAGAAGTCGCCGCTGCATGATTGATTCGCGCCTTATGGTTTTGTTCTCAATTTTCGGTTCACCTCTTTTCGCGTTGGACAAATTCTGTGCTTGAACCAGAGAACCCTGCGATGACCGTTCCCTTAATAACCTTGATGGTGCGGAGCTCTCTCTTCGGGCGTGAAATGTATTTGTGTTCGGCGTTCGCATCTTCAACAGCCGCCTGGAAGAAGCTTCATTGTAGCGAGCAACGTCTTGCTCTCTCTGCTCTTGACCCTTGGTGTTTGCATTGAATTTTGGAATTTCTATGTTACTCGGATTTGGCCGTCGCGTGTCCACATGTTCATGGTTACGCTGTTGAATATTATCCGTATTTCGAGCAAAACGGCCCTGTTTACGAGCTGAGTTTTCCTTTTGTTTTTCTGAAGAAAGCCTCAGGTTCCTGACATGCAGCCTCTTTCCTTCATCTATTACTCTTAGGTTAGCATCTGTGCTAAGGCATTGTTTCGTATCCAAAGCTCTAGTCCAGGTCTCGCTAGGTCCGTATTCCTGGTGCCTATTCTCTGTTGAGAGTCTTCTCATAGAAGGTGGGTCTTTTATTAGAGTTCGTGCGCCTTCTCTTTCTAAAGCAACCGCCCTAAACAAAAATGGTATCAAGTAACACCCTCTATCGGTCAATGCTACAGGCTGTAAATTATTTACATAAAATACGCTTTTACTGTGTATTCGCACACTAGTAATGTGCCAGGTCCAAGGGTCAATAAGTAGACTAAATTAGGCGCGTTAGGCCTAGCTCCCATAACTACAGTACATGATATGTAAGCTGAAATTTAAATTGTAATAGCTCTGAGATAAAACGAAAACAGCAGACAAATACCTATGTGCCATATCCGTGTCTGGTTGGATGCGGCCCCAGTCGCCAATGACCGGACAGGACATGTATAGAAGCAGGAAGCCAATAGTATGCAGACAGCGCTTGGGCTGGATGACGAGCCTAGTTTTCCGCATCTCTATAGAATCAAAAGAACCAGAATTAACCAGAGCGTAATATAAATAAAGTAAACTCCCGAAAGTTCGTTTAAACTGTTTGAAAGCAAGGTTGCCTAATAATAACAATTGGACCTCAACCTGATTGTTCCGTTCCTTGCACGGAGTTTGTATATATGTATACATGTATACAAACTCATATAGATGAGATCAATTATGTCGGTTATCCATTCTATGATACTGTGCTATGCGCTAGGGGCTGTACTAAACATAGAATATCTAATGTTCATTTGTTCTTTGGGCGATTTCATACTTCCATGAATATTAATGATAATGTAGATACCTACTAGCCTATACGCATACAAAAAAAGGTGTGATAACAATTTTCCCTCTTACACGAGACATTAAATAACGGTCAATTGTAATAAATTAAAAAAAAAAAATACTTTGGGTAGGGACCGTATAAACGTCTACTGTTGGATTAAAATTCAACTTGATAAATTAAAAATCTATTCCAATTGGTCCGAATCAAAGCGACCAAATTAACGATCATAACTTGCAGTCTAAAATACTTTCCTTCAAATTTAGCGTAGTGCGCAACATATCAAAATTCTAAAGCCTGAAATGGACGTTATATTGCAGAGGAAAAAGTAAGTTGTAGCTTACCGATAGAGAAGTTACACTGTTGTGCTGAAAAGACTTGATGAAAGAACACTTCAAGTCGACGAATGAGGACAGAGTCGCTCAGCGAGTGGCTTTTATAACCCGATCCTTTCTGACACTATTTTGTTTCCCTGTATTCGTAAATGCGCAAATGGTTTTCAATACTAAAAGGGAACATCCGCAATATTTCCCCCCTCAAAAAATTCAGGTTGTCTCGAACACACTCAACGCAGTAGCCACAGAACCAATATCATGTTTTCTGAAAGCGGTGCTTTGTCATACTAATTAATGTAGCGAGTGAAAATTCACTTTATGTATATATTAATTGCTAATTAGGCTAACTTTCATATATTGTACAACCCGGGGACATTGCAGTTGGTGCAAGCCATAAAAATTCAATCTATGCCTATCAAACGTATTTTTTTTCCTGTTTTCTTCTTCTTGAGTTGCAATCTAAGGGTTGGTTTGCAGCGAATGTTGTATTTTTCTCCTCCACTCTTGTCTGTTTTGTGCGGTCCTTTTCAGTTCTTTGTAGGTGTCGCACCCTAGGTCCTTCATGACATCTTCTAGGTACTCCTTCCTCTGTCGTCCTCTTGAGTTGGTGCCTTCAACCACACCCTCGATTATGTTCTTGAGGAGCCCTTCGTGTCTCTGTTTTAATTTTAATTACATCATTTTGCCTAAGCTCTCACATCCTCCTGTTTGGATCATTTACATCGTGTGTTGTTAACTGCCCCAATTCGAAGGGAAATTTCATGAAAACCTCGAGTGAATTATACCGAGACATTTCTAATGAGACTAATACTAATGGCTAACTGATGATATGAATTTTATTTCTCGAAATTTATTAATAAACCATCAAAAAAAGTTAACTTTTGAGCTCGACAGATTGAAATTTTTGGGGCTGGTACAAAGTCCCGCGGTTGCACCCATACTATGGTGGTGAGTTATTGCAGTTACATACATGCTTTGATGAGCCAAATCTTTAATAACATGCTTAGTTGATTAAATAAAAAAGAAAAAGTATTAAATTTCGGGCTACCATTATTATTATCCAATGCCCACTCTTGGCATCTCTGCCATTTGGTGTCGCGCAAGCCAGTATAGATCAGCGAGGGCTACCAATTTCCTACGGGCTGTACACTCTTAAACAAAACATCATGTCAATTACGATGATTAAAAACAGTTTCTCTCTCATAACCTACCTCAAAGGGGCAGAAGTGACAAATTTTAAATGGGCGAATTTTCCAGGTTACGGAGGTACTGTATTTGCATAGGTCTGCAGCCAAGTGGTTTCTTTATAAGGCAGAGATTTCAAAATATTTTTTTAATCAAAACAAACGTGGGTATTTTTGACTAAATTAATTAATTCCTCGTTTCAATAAATGCTGTTATGAAAAATTCATTAAACATTCTTTAGTAATAAATTGAAATTTTTGCATCTAAATTATTATTAGTATAGAAAAACACGGTTACATGCATTAAACTGATATAGAATAGTCATAAATCAGACGGGTAAATAGTCTGCTTTTTTGGATTGCTTGTACTTTTTTACGAATTTTTCATAAGACCACTAAGACATCCAGTCTTTGGGGCTGGGAAGGGAGAGTCATATGCGTTGATGTAGGTAGTAGGTACTTTCCACCGTGTTTTATCCTTTTCAATGTATAGCAGAAGACTAAAGTATCCGTTGTTTACCACTTTCCTAACTTAACCCACACATGGCAAGGTTGGCCGCAAGCATTCATGACTATCTTCTCTTTATAGTTTTGGAAGTTATCACTAGTGCCCTTTCTGTTCGTCATGGGTAGAAATTTCTGTTCAAGCACTTTACAACTATGCGGTAAATTCAATTGAGAATCCAATCCGTTCACACTTGTGGATTTTTCGTAGCACCACAGGGTTGGTAACATGTCATGAGAGTAAAGGCATCTTAGGTTGCTACCTACATTATTTCTAGGCTACTTACTATACATACAGTATGTATACTAAGGGTACCAACAATAAAATTAATTAACTACTTGCAAACTCTCAGATTTTCCAACGCTTCTTATGTTTTTACCATCCCGCAAGTGCCATATATTAAGTTTTCGATGTTGGCATTGATGATAGGGCCTACTTATCGCATGCGCAGTGAATCACATAATGACCACTGTTTGTCGGAAACAATGGCGTCACTATAATACAAAGTGACGTAATTTGGCAAAGACTCGTAGCTCACACTCTGTAGGTCGACGTTTTGAGAGACTAATGCAGTTTCTTTCACTCATGTCCATAAGCTAAGCATTGCACCACTATATCTAAAATGTTACAAAATCCTTGGTTTTTAATGACTGCTCAAACTTCTAAAGCGGTAATGTTGGCGTCCCTGACTACAAAGTAATCTCGCGGTTCAGTGGTCTACCCCATCATTACAATATCTCTCTCCAGCAGCTGAGCCCAACCCTTCTTGTCACACTACTTCCAATTTTCTACCAACCATTCATCTCATTAATGCTTCAAGGGTGTTTTCAATAGATAAATTCGGTTCATTCATACTTTTTTGCATCAATGGAGCAAAGTCATAATAGTGGACAGGCGCATTTGTAGGTAACGTCCTTACTAATCATCCCCGCGTTTAATTTCAAATGTTATAATTTAATTAGGTAGCTTCTAAATCAAAATACATAACAAAACAGTGATTTTATGTACCGTGTTAATGTTCTGTATGAAAATTAAATAACCAGCAATTAGACCTTCAGTAAGTAAGAAATGTCAGATCCCGCAGGAATCTCTTCCACTTCGGAGTCCCTAAAAAAAAAATGGTTGTCTGTAAAGTCGGTTTACGGACGTTAGTTTAACGTGACAACGTCATAATAAAACATTGATGAAATGACTGCATACTTTTGAAAAATTGTTGTAATAAGCAATGAAACCCACATTAACTAATGAATGAATGAAATGATATAATGTTAAAATTGTCGAGACAATTATACATTCGTCAGTACAATACAATACAAAATACATTAACTTAACCAAGATGCGGCGTAACGGAAAAATGGGACAATGAGCGTACCGTACCGCTTTTTTATGCATGTACCCAGTGTTCCAGCCAGCGTTCATCGATTTATTAGACGTTGTCACTTCAATAATATTACTGTTAAAAGTATCTAACCCTAACCTAAGCCTGATGGGGTCCCTAAAGTCCACCCACCAGCTGGAATTCTTCTGGCTTGGCTCTGAAAACTGAGGGCTTGTCACATTATTTGTGAAAATACTGAAAAACTAAACTTATTGTCGGATTAATTTGTAGCAGAGAATGGAAAATTTACAAATGAAACTTCTATAGTCAATTTACCGACGGCACTTAACTTACTTCGTGAATAAAACAGCCGTTTTTTCCCCAATCAATGTTGCTTTAAAATCTTCCACAAGAATACTGGACCCTTCGCGAAGCCCAAGGACAGGATGGCAATCAGACATTTCCAAATATTGCGAAATTCGTTCGTGTCTAGTTTCCTAGAAGATTTTTAGACATTGGACATTTTAGACACACTCCATTATCGACTCAGGAGCAATATTTCTCCACAAATGCTTATAGAAAGCACAGCACGAGCAAAGAGGTTAACGTACCCAGAGGGTAAGAATTAGTGTTTCATGATTTTTTTCTCGTCTTATATAAACAGTATACATATATATATATATATATATATATATGAATATTTACTGCGAAATTCAACTTTGTTGCGTTGTTGTCCCGGGGTAAGTTATCTGATTCTATGCGATCCCTGTATAGGCGGCTATTCCACCGACGTGGATTTTCAATGCGAATGTGTCATGACGTGGTAGCAGACATCACAGAGACTTATTAATGATGTCTGCTACCACGTCATGACACATTAACATTGAAAATCCACGCCGGTGGAATAGCCGTCATATGCAAATTTATCGTAATTAGTGGTATATTTAACACTAAACCCCAGAGGCTACATTATTCACTAGTAAGGCGGCTATTCCACCGACGTCGTTTTTCATTGTGCATGTGCATGACGTGGTAGCCGACATAATTAATAATTCTCTACCATATTATAACTTAATTTATAATAGATAAGTAAAGTATCTACATTATAGTCTCCTTAAAATATGGCAGAGACATTTCAACTATCACAAAGCTGTCGTCCTACTATAATGTATAAATAGTAAAGCAATAATATTCATTAAGAGGAAGAGGTTTAAAAATATTTTGTAAACAAGAAATGGCCTTGGATTTTTAAAAAATTAATTGCTTTTTTTCGTTCCACTTCCACAGTTGGAAATCCAGAGAGGACTAGAAAGCATGTCATTGCCTTGAGACTAAATCCTGCCCAATCAAGAGCCTCTTTTTGATGTTGTGGCAATATGTTGGATATTGATTTTTTTTTTTTTTTTATATAAGTTGGGGTACAGGTGTTACCTGTGTGCACTTAAGCCTATTGGCCTATTGTGCCCCCTACAACAAAGTATCTACATCACTTCTACATCACTTTCTCGAGGCCTATCTCCCTCACGAGAGCCAGGATCTTGAGGGGATTCAGAAGTGGTAGGTCTTTTACATGTAACTGCAAGCTTTCCGAGCATGCTGCTCTTCTTCGTGCGATTGCATCGCATCGCATCGCAGGTCCTCCGCACCTTCATTGCAGAATCTGCAAGACTATAGTTGTCTCCCTAAGAGACTCCAGATATTTAACCCCGGGACCAAAGACGCCAAGGCCTGTTCTTGGTTTGGTACTTCCTAGCCTAGAGCCATCAGTATACCACTTGATTGTGTGACTATTGAGAATTCCTGCTGATTCGCAGCATTCTTTCATTGTCCCTAATATAGTTTCGAATTCCCTCCTAAAACAGTATTTTGGATGGATTCTATCGCTTGGCATATCCAGGCAGTGGTCAGACGTAGTCAGAGAGGCTGAGTCTCTCTTAATTGCCCTTCCACTCCTAGTAATGCCATTTCTGCAGAAGTTTCCACTGCAACATGGAGGGGTGGGAAGTCCAGTACTATCTCCATTGCTGCAGTGGGACAGGATTACATAGCCCCTGTAAAGCATCATGTTAGAGAATACGGGCTTCTGAATGTAGCCATAATTTGGATTATTCAGAGAAAAATTCTCATGTGGTTTGATTTTGCCATGTCCATGAAGCCATGACCAATGATATGGTTACAGCAGGAAAAGACAGGCAGATGGATATTGATAGCTGTACGGCATTATAGAACTTACCCCTTGATGAGGAGAATTTAGCGTCGCATCCAAATAGTGCGGATTGATGTTAAATGGCACTAATCCAAGTGCAGCAAATGTAGGAGGAAACACGATTGGCATATCATTGGTTGTATTTATACTAACAGTCGCTACATTAGTTCCAGCGCTACTCCCAATATACGGGACGCTATCCTGCAATTATAAGAAACGCAGTTAACCAATGAAAACGGGTTTAAAACATCTCTGCTAGCTTGGCTGTATCACATCAGACGAACAATTAAAAGATGCCGGGACATCGGAACTCAACGAGGGCTGAGGAATGGTGGATTTTCCTCTTTCTACAGATTTAGAATGTACAATGGTAGCTTGTAGTACCAGTTCTATATTTTACTTATACATTTTTTTATTCATTATTAGGTATAGTTAGATTAGTAGTTCGTCGTCCGTAGTTAGTAAAGGAAGTAATTTTAAGTATTAGTTATAGGTATTGAGTGCTACCCTCGCATGCCACTGGCATGAGGGGTCACTTCAGCTTCTGTCTACTTACGTAAAAAATTAAGAAACATACACGAATTATTATTATTATTTCTTGACCACTTGTCTATGCAGGTGCACCCATTAGAGTTGGGTTGAGCCACTTTTGTGGTTCAGAACTATTATAATTCACAACCTCCACAAGCTCATACTTTATTTTAATAGTATAGTATAATCAGTCGCGTTTTCAGTGTCCATTAAGCGTACAATGCTATTTCCAGATTTGAACGGTACGCCCCTCACGGCCTAATTAGTAAAAAAAAAACAAGATGCTGGAATGTAAATTTATATGCGCTATTACCTGGAGAATACGTTTTCGAATAGGCTCAATTAGCTGCAAATCATACAAAGTCTTGAGAAGAAGGAAGGTATTTCCTCCTCCAATGAATATAGCCTGTGCTGAATTGACTGCCGAAATCGGGTCAGGACTTTCATGAATCCCTTGGACATTTTCAGGGAGTTTGAGTTTTATAAATGCCTCTTTGACTGTGTTGAGGTATTCCTCATAATTGGTGTTTGCATACGGAATGAAGAGAACTTTGTTGACGTTAAATCTGAAAAATATAATCTATACAGAAAACACGGGCAATAAAAGAACAATTAAATTGAGAAAACATGCGTCAGCCCAGACGTCAGTCTTCTTTTAATGTCTCTTCTATCGAACAATAGCGACCATCATAGCAATTTGGACCTTTCAGACTGCTGCTCTGAAAAGGGAAGTCGTGCTCTTGCCAAACCACTGCCTTAGGTTTTTTAGCTAGGATGTTCTAATCCAGGAACCCTCTGTGGCTCTGTCCTTCAATATTCCCTTGGAATTTTATATGCTCAAGGCGATACGTTTCGTTTCTCATCACATGGCCAAAGTATGTTAGTTTCCGTTTCTTAACTATCAGCAGCAACTCGGCTTCTGTAATCTGTATCCATTCGACTCAGGACCACAGCATTAGGGACACGATCTCTCCAGGATATGCGCAGCATTCGTCTGTAAACCCAAATTTCAAATGCACTGTTTCAGTTTTCCAAATAGTTTCAGCTTGATTTATTATTCCCATGAACCTTTTTCTACGTAGGTTTATCTTCGGTGTATCACTTATCAGTCAAGTCAAATAATAGCCAAACAGCCGATAAGGCTATAGCCTAAGTCTAGCATGGCCACCTTAGTCAATGGCCCTTGATTTTATGGGTCTACATCATGTGCTCATGCCGAGTGCCGACCTTTTTAGAAAAATCCGTAAAGAATCAGCAACGTTTTCTAAAAATCCGAAGCCAAAAACTCTAGAGCTTGAAATTAATAACAGATTTCTTGGCATTTTGAAGAAGGAGAAAAACTTTACTACAAACTTTCCACTTTGTTTACAACTTTTGCAGTGGCAGAAGAAATTCTGAAGAATTTGTATGTAAACAAAAATGTCGGCTTTGGGGAAGTTTTCGTTCTGTTCATTTTACAAATTAGTTACATGTATTCGCTCTGAATTGTTACAGGTAAGCGCGTAAAATTGTATAGTAGTGAAGCAGGACTCTCCTCTTTTTTGGTACAATTCATTTTTATACGATATTTATTTACTTCTAGAGTCAAAGGCGATATGCTTCACGCCGTGCCGTTTTGTATGTACCAGGAGCTGATCGTCGCAAACTTCAGAAGTCTTTAACGCTGAAAGTTGATTGCGTCGCCCTAGACCTTGAAGATGGTGTTGCTGTGAACAAAAAGGTGGTTGACAATTCCATTTATTCTTTTACCCTTAACCGTAAAACGTGAGATTGCTGTTGGCCTTTAGTTTTATAATTCTACACTTCTACGTTCACATAATAGGCCAAGCATAAGATTAGGCTGCCTATCTATATAAAACACCAGACTGATGCCCTTTTATTACCCAAACTCCAGTGTGTAGGACTTCACTCACTACAGCCTGTATATGTATAGTATATTGCAATGACGATGTGAATCTAGGTCCTAGTGTTCTCTTAAATCAATAAATTGGTATGCAACTAGGTTTGTTGGCTTGAGGAAGTGGACTATCATCGTTACTTCGTTCTTTTACAGCAGGTTACTGGGCTACACAGTTTTATAAGCAACTGCCATGGCATGGCATCTATCGCTACTACACTTGTCAATTGCGTATCAAAATAAAGCTAATAGTTACTTAAAAAATCATACTCGTATGTACAGTAGCTCCTTAAATGCAGTGGCGGCTCGTGAGAATAAACTTTGGTGAGGCACAGCATACAGAAAGATTATTTTGAGGAGACACCTGCGAATTGCGTAGTGAAGTTAGCTGGCTAGATTGAGGAGGGGGGCATGGCTGTTCGTGTTAGGCTAAGAGGCAAAATCTGCAGCGGACTCATCAGCTAACTGAGTTGATTGCACAAAGGTATTGAAAAATTGTATTCACATCGTTTAAACACTTCACAGCTAACATTTGTAGGGCTACCTGCCTTTAACAATAGATAGGCACTAGGGACGACGTTATTGCACCTTGTGTGAATTTTTGGAGCTAATTTTGTTCATGACTCTTTTTCGCGATACTCTTTAAGTTTAGTTCTTCTAGCATTTTCAATTAATTCCAAGTACAAATTTCTTTAATCTGTTTAATTTGGAAATTGGTTGAGGCACTGTCTCACTTCCTGCAATCGTAAGCCGCTCCTGCTTAAATGCATTATAGCCTAATGCTTTTGGGCTAATTGATTTTGTTCAAATTCTAGATAGAGGCAAGGGAAATTATTCAAAAAGTTCTTGATAAAAATCCAACGGTTGAGAATGGTCCAGAAGTTTCAGTTAGAGTAAATTCTGTCAGCAGTGGGCTTTGCAGTGACGATGTGGCCGCTGTTCTCTCATCCAAGATTCTTCCTTCAACTTTACTTTTACCGAAGGTCGAAACTGCCGATGAACTGCAGTCTGTAAGTATTATTATTAAATAGTTACTTAGTCGTTGGCTTACCTACTTGTATGTGTTGTGGCATTACCAGAATATATTTTGTACTATATATCACACAAATATAGATTCAGACGTGGATGTCTCTTTTAGTGGTCAATGGCCTAATATTGTCTCCAGTTTGCAGAAGACGTTTGGAAAGCATTGATGAAACGCCCAGAATCAGAACGATCCCCGCTTAACTTGATAATGCTCATTGAATCAGCTCGTGCAATAATGACTCTACCGGAATTATGCAAAGCAGCTGAAAATTTGTCTTCTATGGCCCCTATTCAGCCCGTGGGTTTGATTTTTGGAAGTGATGATCTCCTTGCTGACATGGGTATGTCCAATTAAAAATTTGTGGCACAATAGCCTATTGAGTGTCTAGGCTCAGGACTGGCCACCATTGATCTATTTGGGATGTCAAAGTCGGCAGTGTGCACTGCAGCCGCGTTTTGCCCCTAACGGAGAGGGTTAGACCCGATTTACACGGACGATTTGGTCGCTAGTGATCCACTGAGCAATTTTACATGTCAGCGAAACCGCAGTCTACTGCAACTTAGACAATCCAGCGACAAGCCACCTACCAAAATCTGCTACAGTAAACTGCGGTTTTGCAACATTTCCATTTGCTCCCACGACTCATTTCTCAGCGGATCACAGGCGACCGAATCGTCCGTGTGTACCGGGTCTAAGGTGGAAAAGTTGACCTTCCGTTTCCTACTCATAGTCCAGTTCTGTACCAACTGGACAAATCCGGTGCCATCTTGTTGCTTTAGGTTTATTTAATATTTTTATGATTTTATAATATTTAATGTATAATCGCTATGATCGGGCCGCTGATAGGTTATTTGTTCGTCTCAAAATTTAAAAAAGCTGCAACCAAAACTATATACCCTGGAGCTGTGCTTTGTTGGGTGCGCAATTAATGAAAAACCTTCTATATACTATAGAAAAATGAACAGCACAGCACACCTGACTTTAATCCCATCGGGAGGGTATGTAAAGCAGGCGATCCCGGGCTTTCCTAGTTGAGTGTAAGAGAGGGCTTTATAGCCCTAACTCCGCTAGGTTGCCTTAGTAATAGAACAAAAAGTGAATATATATTTATTTATGATTATTATTATAAAGAAAGCTATACTTTTGCAGGTGCTAGTAGAAGTAAAACTGCAACGGAGCTTCTCTATGCACGTCAACGTTTTCTACTAATAGCAAAAGCATTTCGACTGCAAGCCATTGATATGGTTCATATTGAGTATCAAGATCTGAATAGTTTAAAGAAGGAATCGGAAGAAGGTTCAAGAATGGGGTTTACAGGTAGGTATCCTACTATCGGCAGTTTGAAGCCATATCTTCAAGATGAACCTAAACTTAGAAACAATTTAAATGATGGTATGGATGGAATCAGAAAGCAATGAAGTTTGAACCAAGAAAAATTATTTTGCAAACTTTAATGGTTACCGTAACTATTTAATAAAAACCTGATTGGCCTTGAAGATGTTCGAATTAACCATACGTATTATTATCTTATCTTGCTTTTAGGGAAGCAAGTTATACACCCTAATCAAATACCAATAGTCCAGGAGGCGTTTCTGCCATCTAAGGAAGCAATTGAATGGGCAAAGAGTTTGATAACAACTTTCCATAAACACCAAGAAAAAGGACAAGTAAGTATTTTCCTATTTAAAGAAAAACTTTCTCTCCGTGGTGGAAATGTGAAAATTCTGGTATGCGTGCCTTCTGCTTCTTTCTCTAATTATTATACTTACTAGCCGACGCCCACCTTAGGCAGGTTAACCTTTTGGTGACACACAAAACAGTATAAGCGAGATGTCTCCATGAAGCCGTTGTTCTCCATCGATGGGTCGAGTGCTAGGGCTGGACAGTTTGGTAACGTCCATCTTTGGTTAGTCACATAGGGGGCACATTCTTGAATTATAAGTTAAATGTAAATATTGAGAGTCAGCCGGTGCGGGAAAAGACCTATATGTGTAGAAATCAAATTTCTCAAGAAATGTCAATCCTAGTTGTCAAAAATATCAGGACAAACAGTTGAAATTTTTCTGAGCATTTTGATACATGATACCTTTTTATAACACAGATTGACTACAATTATTGAATTTGATTTGTACAAATACCGGTCAGTGTGGTAGTCCCGAGGAAGGAGTTCAAAAAATGTAGCCGATTGGTGTTGAGTGTCACATGTCACACATTGAAATGATGAGGAGCATTTCTGCTAATTCAATAAATATTTTTGGCAGGTCTACGATGGATATTTCCTGTGAGAATCGACTTTGTACAAAATTTGCTTCTATTTGCTCTTAATGCTTTGCCCAGAAGGCTACCTTGGGCGGCTCTCCCACCGACCTCGTTTTGCAACGTGAGCGTGACATTGAAGTGGTAGCAGACATTAAAGACATATTAATAATGTCTGCTACCACGTCAATGTCACGCTCACGCTGCAAAACAAGGTCGGTGGAATAGCCGCCTTATATCCAATAGTATTATTATGAAACGGGCATTACATCTACACTGCGGGTTTATAATAGAGTTTCTCTTCTCTTTTAGGGTGCATTCACGTTTCGGGGGAGCATGATTGATATGCCCTTGCTGCGGCAAGCGCAGAATATAATTGAAATGTCGACAAAATCTTAATAACACGGATTTTGAACAAAGAAAACACAGTGATTGTAGTCTAACAACAACGTCACATTTTACTTTCTCCGTCCGCATTCTATGCAGTGGATGAATATTAATGCGATTGCGATGATCGACACTTTTTAATATTAGAGAGTGATTGGTGGTTCCTAAATTGGGAACTGGTATTCATTACGTCTGGCTTGCTGTAGTCCGTGTTCACTATTATTCCACTATAAGCTCGTGCATTTAAATGCGCAACCGCAGTAATCTTGACTCGCGTGTCACTTGAAATGCAGGTTATGAGATGGAAAGATAGCGACAGAAACTTTGTTGTAAAGCTAATACCATTATAACTTTAAATTGTATTCGATTCCTTTATTGCATGACGTGTCACAGACAGCTTTGTATTTATGTAAGCAGTTTCTCATTGCATTTTATAATTTACATTCTGTATACCTACTGTATGCAGGATACTGTAAGCAGCAAAACAAAATGTTATACAATTTCCTGTTTTACCCTGGTGACATTGATACTGTTTGTATTGTAACTACTTTTTTTTCTGCAGAAACATCTGTTGGTTCAAGAAAGAGCTAGGGCTACTGTAGAGCTCAAACTATCAGTAATACCAGGCATACAGAATTGTACAATACAAGGTACTGCGTGAAAATAGGATAGCCTGTCAATTCCAAAAAGTCAATAAATACCGGTAGGTACCGAGATTCCTGAATCCAATGCCTGAATCAAACTGAAATTTCCAAATAATATGTGTAAACAAACCAGGCTTGGGCATTTTTGACTAAATTGATTAATTCCTCGTTTCACAGCTACAAAGATAAGAAAATGGTTTTATGAAAAATTCGGGAATAATATAAGCTTTCTAAAAAACAGACTATTTACACGGCTGATTTACGATTTCTATAATATCTGTTTAATGCACTTTATCGTGTATCTCAAGAGTATACTGTACATACATAAATAATTCAGGTGCAAAAATTGTCTATGGCGGCTAAGAATCGAGGAATTAATTATTTCAGTCAGAAATACCCAGGCCAGGTTTATTTACGAAAGAACCGGTCCGAGTTCACTCGAACATGCTTTCCAATTTATCAAAATTATTAGATAGAGAAAATTAGTAATTTTATGGCAAATATTTTTCCTATGGTTAAATTTCCGATATCTCGGGGGGGGGGGGGGGCGGTTGTCCACCTGACGTCACTGGAGGTGAGGTAAATTCTCGATAGGTCAAACAAACACATTAATTACCACACAGCAATAATGGCAGGGCATGCAATGCATTTGAGCGCGAATTTTCTATCATTTTTTTCAAAAAATAATTTTTTGGGCAAAACCAAATATTTTTTTGGGAAAGCAACCTATCCGGTTTCGTTACTCAATTTAACACCTAAAACATGCTTGAAGGTAGAAATCATCGATAGAAAGGTTTCGCATTTTTTAGTCATTTTTTCATTAAAATTTAGTTATTTTTATTTTTTTGCCCCCAGAAGCAAACTATCAAGGGGCAAGCGACCCCCCGCATTTTGTCAACATTAATAACGACTACAATCTACGAGAATCGAAAAGAAATCGTTGGAGCCGTTTTTGAGAAATAATTTTTTTAGACGTTTTTTTGGAGTTTTTTGAAAATAAAACCCCCCCAAATTGAGTTAGCCCAAAAAAAAAAAAATGGTCCCGAGGTATGATTTTTGTGAACCTACATGCCAAATTTCACTCAAATCCACTGAGTAGTTTGCCCGGAAATCGACGAACAGACAGACAGACATTTTGTAAAAACCACTTTTTTGGGTTCCTGGGACCTCAAAACGTGTAAATCCGTTGAAATCTCGGAATCGAAAATTTCGACCATCACAAAGCTTTCCTTATACTACGTATAAATTGGAAAGCAATAACGCATTTGGAAATCTCCGTAAAATGATGTTTTTTTTTTAATTCGAATTCTAAAAACTTTCCGTATTTTACAAAATGAATGATTTGCATTTTTACTCTTGTTACATATCATTGTCATGGTAACGAGGTAAATAAGGAAAAGTGAATATTGGTGGTAAAAAGATAATTGCTGACAATTGATCATCCCCTGACAAGAGGTAATTTTTCATTTACCTGTCCTAACCTACAGTCTTTTATTTGTCAAATGTATGGCATCACAGAGAGTAGGTTAGCCATTGTTGTAATATTGATTATCCATGTGGGAGGTTCAAGGACCTTGATCATGTCATTTTAAAGGTATACAGTGTACTAAACGAGCAGTAAATGGCTTGGGATTTCATCAATTTTCCATGTTGCATAATGCTGTTCGGATCATTGATTGCTTTCGACTACGTCATTAAGATTTTGGTGGTAACGTATTATGATACTCGGCACAGTGTCTGCTACCATTCTTTTTCTGGAGGCTAAGAACTTTAAATTAAGTACCTGTATGAAAACTGTCGTTTTATACCTTATTAATACAGTTTTTTCCAAATATTTTGTTAAGGAGGCCCGGGAATTATTATTATTTTAAGAACTTTATGGATCCAGGCCTACTATAGTGGCGCATAGGTCCCTTCTCCAATGCCAACGGCCCCATGGATTTCGGACATTATTTGTATTGTTTCGGTATGAATTTTTGGCCAAACTGTTATACCTTCTCGGTGCCAATCTACACCGGCTACAAGCGATAATGGACAAGCTGAGACAAGCTTAGCATTGACGCAATGAAACAGGCGAAAGCATGACTAAACCAAGTACAGATACGAGTCAGGCCCGGGAATTCTTGACTAATGTGCGCTAGATGTAGAGTTGACTGTAGAGTAGTGGTACAGACTCCGACTTTCACCTAAATGGTTGTTGGTTCGAGTCCCACACTTGCTACATTTTCTGGCCATGCTTTGGAGGGCATGCAAAGCAGGTGGTCCCGGGCTTTCCTAGTTGAGTGTAAGGGAGGGCTTATAGCCCTAACTCCGCCAGGTTGGCTTTGTAATAGAACAAAAAAGTCAATATAAGATTGTATATGCAGGGTCTGTCCGGAAAGTAATGTCAGTGATTTTTTTCACGGAGACTATGCACAAAAGCGCTCGCTTTACTGGCTCAGGGATCTAGCAACAAGTTATAACAAGCGTCAGCTGGCTACCGATCGTTGTAGTGGTCACATCAGTTGTTCCATGTGAGTCGGTACAGTAACCCGGTGCAAGAAGAGAAAAAGCGTTCGCTTGAGCAACGGATGGCGATCAAGTTTGGTGTACAACTGGAGAAGAGTGCTGCGGAAACCATTAAAATGTTAAAGAAGGCTTTCAACGACGATTGCCTTTTGGGTAGGCAAATTTTCCGGTGGCACAAGGCCTTCGCAGAAGGTCGGGAAGACGCCAACGACGAGCGCCACGCTGGACGGCCATCAAACTCCACTACCAACGACAATGTGTAACATGTGCGTGGCTTGTTGAACACTGGTCGACGCATAAGTGTCCCTTTGATTTCCGATAAATTAAACATTACTAAAGCCTTCAACAGACAACAGTAGTGGAGGTTGATGGCCTCCCAACGCGGGGCTCGCCGTTGGCGTCTTGCACCGGGTTACTGTACCGATTCACACGGAACAACTGATGCGACCACTACAACGATCGGTAGCCAGCTGGCACTTGTTGGAACTTGTTGCCAGATCCCCCAACAAAATTTGAGCCAGTAAAGCACGCGCTTGCGCGTAGTCTCCGTAAAAAAATTCACTGGCATTACTTTCCGGACAGACCCTGTATTATAGGCTAGTCTTAAATCAGTGCACTCATCCGTGTCTATCTTGTAGCCTAAACACACTTTAGTGGTAAATAAAATCAAATCACTTTGACGAAGCAGTAGAATTCGGGATGATAAGCCGTGGTCGTTCTGAAAGCGTGCTTCCAAACGTTTCGTCCAAACATCTTCAGTGGAACTGCGTAGACTTCTGAGATTGTATCTCGGAGGCTCAGCAGCAACTGTTTTGTCAAGCATTGCTGAAGTATATTAAAAGCGACCGGTTTTGACACTGTGCCACTAGATGACACTTAGTGAGTTAATCGACACATTTTTTAATGGAAAGGTTTGCGATACATCAATCGCCGAAGCCAATTTTCATGATAATAAGGCTATAAGTTTGACGTCTCATCAATATTATTGATGCACAAATTCCGGAATATTGACAAGTGGAATAGCCGGCTAACAATAAGTTGCATGCAATATAGAGCAGCCTACTTAGGCTATTGTAACAAAGTTAAGAATTGATTGAAAAGTGGCTATGAGTTAGTTACTGCTATTGTAATTCGCTAGAGCTATATTCACGATGGTGTAAAATACGAGTACAAGCCATTTCGGGATTAATTAGGAAACTTTTCACATTTTCCGGACTTACGCTGATACCATCGCAATTGGTTTGTTTGATTTCTAAAGAAATCTATATAAAATGGCAATATTTTACCTTTAACCTTGGGTTTGCGAGACTGATAGCTTACAACATAAATAAGGCGACAATTTATGCTTTCGTGAAACAAAATCGCGGGTTGGATTCCAAGGTCGACTCTTAATTGCTACCTAGTTAATTTTATTGGAGACCCAAGGTTACCATCGTAAATTCGTAGCCCTATTAGGCCTAATTTAAATCATGATGAAGCTGAAATATAACTTCACAACGGATTCAAGGAAACAGTTGCACAAGATGGTACCGCAGCAATTCGTGACTAATGACAATCAAGTACCGGTACACGCGGTTTTCCTAGCCCCCTGTCTTTTACTAACTTAGTCCTCTATGTGTCTATAATACTCAATGTTGAACGAGGGAGTTGTAGAAATTGTCAAATTGTGTAATTCACGGCCGTGGAGTCCCATGTTGTAT
Source organism: Psococerastis gibbosa (assembly GCA_963971405.1). Classification (NCBI taxonomy): domain Eukaryota; kingdom Metazoa; phylum Arthropoda; class Insecta; order Psocodea; family Psocidae; genus Psococerastis; species Psococerastis gibbosa. The sequence goes on along the minus strand of OZ020488.1, from coordinate 26,737,059 downwards.
TAGAATCCGGGGTTGATCCATCATCCCGGATCTTACTGTCATGTCAAATTATGATTTCAATGCTGCTGGTTTTTTAATAATTAATTGGATTAAGATGGCTAACTATTATAGGTTAGAAGAGTTCTAGTTTTAGCTGTTTTTCTGTTAAATAAAGTACACGTAGGTAACTATCAACCTTGCTTTGTTATTGAGGCAATAACGAATTATCAATGGCTTGATATAAAAAATGTATGAGGAAACAATTTAAATTCGAGTAGTTTTCAATGATGCATTTAAAATACTCTATTACATGATGTACTGACATACACAATATGGTACCTACTTAGGTTTTAACCCATTTCCGAAATTAACATTTTCAGAGAAATTTTTTTAGACTGAGACTTTTAAATATTATAGTCTGAATATATAGTATACAGTACAGCATTCTAGTTCTCAAATCGAAAAAATAACAAAGAAATTTAATTTCAAGTAACAATGCAGGCTACCACACAATAGAACATGTGATTGCCTATAGTGGGGTCTTTGCTTTCACGAAACCGTACAGCAAGAAAATTACAGCTTACAAATGGTTGCCGAGCTCCTATAATGATAACGTTGTGCTGCTGACGGGAAATTAATGGCAGAAGGGCGTGAAACGGTTAAAAGGGGTTTGCTTACAATTTGGAGCTAGGAACGGTATCTCGCCAGTTTTGTTCGGGTTTGCTTGCTTAAAAGCGACATGGGGGATTCTTTCGCTAAGAATGTCAGTACAGGGCTGGTGAGTAATTTTGATTTTCCACATTACTTGGAATAATATATCTCCATAAGGCTAATTGCATTCATCAGCCAAAATCAGTATGAAAGATTGGAAACATGAGAAGTAACTCATTACAAAATCGTGGTAAGTCCCCCATAGTATGACAATGACTTGAAATCGCCATGAAGTTATAACAACTTGTTATCATATTAAGGAAGACTTGGTTAGCGATGCATGTTGCACGCTCATCTTTGAATTATCATTTTACGTTATTAAGGTTGGGGGGGGTTCCGCTGCGTTCCCGCGCTCTTTTTCTGTCAGTGCCGTCGTTACGCTCACCCCGTCCCTTTCATTTATTGTCTCTTGAACCGTAAAATGGGCCCGAAGGGCAAAGGCCCCAAGGGGGGAAGCAAACAGGTTAGTGTCTAAACTGTTGAATTTGTCTGGTCCTATTTTATTTTTTACGTTGCTATTTGCTATACTTTCACATTATGTCCCCAACCTATTTATACAACTGCTCACTTTTATTTAGATATAAGCTACCGCATGGCATACATTACAATAACTTAATTTAATTATTTCCATCAAGTCTTTAAGTTAAAGACAAATTTGAACTTGTTTTGAAATATATCGTACTTTTAGATTGTAAAACAAAGTAAAGGTGCGTTTGAATGCTATTTTTGCCAAAGCAAAATATACTATCAACAATAAGCGACTTTGGTGGCAATGTGGTAGCGTGCTTGTACTTGCGCGAGTCTGTACACACCTTGCGGTCGGAGACGTGTCGCAACTCGACACAAGTACAAGTCACCTAGACTTAGTGAGGCGATTGAAGAGGTTAATCGGATACATTCATTAAATTTTTTGTACGCGATTTAACATTTTATTAAAAAAAAAAAAAAAAAAAACTATGTAATGACTCAGACTAATTACTATGGTTTTGTATTATATATAATTAGCCTAGAACAAATTCACAGGATTCATTCAAACTTAGACCTAATTTTCATTCATTCCTTTTTTTATTAGAAATTATTTGCATTTACACAATGTATATCATAACATGGATTTTTTTTCACTTGGAGAACACCATAGTAGATCACCAACAACTCTTATATTCTTACAAAAAGCATGTTTTTTGTTTGTTTTTTTTTGTTTGTCCTCACTGGTTAATCCACCACTTGGTACTTTTTTAAGTATCTCGCGGATAATAGATTTTTAACTATACGGTGTTGCAACTTCTGCAATGAGTCTATGTAGCTGTTGTCATCTCTGCCTGCCATTTACCTGAAATTCGTACGGTATTGACTTATTGCCCTTAATATCGTAAAATTGATGTATCTTGAGACTATATACACTTCATTTTGGCTAGAAATAGAAACCATAAAGCACATTTGTCTGAAGATGTCAGTCGTCACCGGAGGTGAGATTGGCGTTCACTGGTGGCGTGTGTGGAAACATCTAAGCCTTACCAACAAAATTGACACTTCGTATGGATTGAAACTTGAAGTTCACTTTGAGTGTGCAATCCGAGCAAAATGGCCAGGAAAAACTCTATTGAGATGGAAGATGAACCTTACCCCAAGGTGAATAGTATAAATTGTTCTTATGTATTTCTGATCATTTGGGCTCCAAATGCAACTAGTCACAACAAAACAAATGTTTCAATTTTATTTTTCCTTTAGTGACAATCGGATGGAAAACCCCTAATGCGCCTTACATAGGGTAGAAGTGTAGAAAATAAAATTTCACAGGATATATATGTAGGACCATCATTGAGACATTATAGTAGAAAGAAATAGTATTCCTCTACATTTTGATCAATTAATTGTATGTGAACCGATTGGCAACAGTTATTGAGCTTGATTTGTTTTTAATAAAAAACAGGTATACTGTGGGTTGTCCGGTAGAAGGATTTACATAACTAATCAGGTATGTGACAGCCACATACTCAATACTAGCTTTACGATCGCTATTTTCTGTGAAATTTGACTTTGCGAAAAAAAAACTGACAGTGCGGCGTGGGACACTCAATTTCCTATTTAGGCCTGCTATTAGCCCACTAGTTGCCCCAAGAACTTTAATAATAATAATAGTGTCGCCCTTGCTCTTTAAATACCATTGCTTAAGCCTTAATTGACAACTGCCACTGTACAGATCTTTATTGCATGTATCAAAGTGATTAATTGTTTCTTCGATTTTATGAATACGTACAGTATGCATATTCATGCATTGGAATAATTAATGTCCAATGTTTTTCTATTACAAGTCAGACAGTACGGTATGAATGTCTATTAAAAATGGTTGTTTTGAATTGTAGCCTACTTAAAGTTCTAACTTCCATAAAACACGAAGAAATGCATCGAACAAGTTAATCATAATGAAACATGCAACAAAAGGGATTGCCAAGCACATTTCTAAATCGAATAAATTTCATATCCCTTAGAAACTTATAGTATTTGTCATTGCCGAATTTCATTACTACAGTTATCAGTTTTGTCTGAGACTGCAAGCAAGTATGCCGGGTCGGTTTAAAAGCAAAACACATTTAAATTATGCAGAAATGGTTTGTGTGCTCGTTTATTTTTATTAACAGGATTTTGTGCTTATAGCTCAATCCAATTCGATTTAGTTAATTTCTACACATCGCTTTAATCCACTATTGTAACTAAGACACAATTCCAAACATATTCGTTCAGTTCTCCTCATTTTATTGAATATATTCTTATTTAAATTAATTCCAGTGTTAACTGGTTTATTTATTTATTATTGTGGAATTACTTAGCTGGCATATCTCACATTAGACCATTTGAGCAGCGTATTGGCAGCACTATAATATTAGTTCAACTTCAAATTTTGTTAAACCGGCAAACTTCGCGTTGACTATAGTTTAGTCTCGACAATGCAATGACTGAAATACGTTAACTAACGTTAAAAAACCGTGATGAAGATGTACAGGCGGTTTATGTGTACGTACCCAGGATTTAATTTGGGGGGGGGGGGCAAGAACATTTTTTGTACATAGTAGTTCTAGCTAAAACTCTTACATTATTTATTATTTTTTATCAAATTTAGGGGGCCCCCTTGCCCTTGCCCCCCCCCCCCCTTGGGTACGGGCCTGGTATAGACCCATGATTATTGACATACATAATACCGATATTGTTTATTCCAGCAAGCGGTTTCACTTGCCAGACGAATGGCTGGTAAAAAAGGTGCGGTGGTTCAACTCCAGACTGAGGTCAGTACCGAAGAAGATTGGGAGAAACTACTCACCAGAAAAGGATTAATAGGTTCGATCAATATCTTATTAGTTTCGTCTCAAACCGAAATTATATAGCAATACGCTCTACAAATTACCGATTGATACTGAAGTGCAACAGAACTACTACTCCTTCTAGCCTACATAAAAATATGAAAATCGATATTGGTTTATTAAAATCAATCAATTTGAATGCAATGATGCATATTATCGTAGTGAATGGGTTAATTGCGAATTTTTGTTTCTCCAGTTCGATGAGATCTAATTTAATAATGTCTCTCATTAATGTTCTTCCAGTGGGCCTAATCGAAATTGTTTATTGCAGTAGTCGATGTCTGTTCTGATTGGTGTGGACCCTGCGTTGGCATGGTTGGAAACTTGAAGAAGGTAAAATTGGAGATTGGCGGCGACATGCTTCACTTGGCCATAGTAAGTAGCATGTAGTACTTTACACTGCAATTTATTATTGTTCACAGAGGGACACCTAGAGAAAAAGTAACGAAAATATAAAGTTTACTTAGATAGGAGTATCGACTTCCTACCGTCACAATCAGGGGCGTAAAGTTGACGGGGGCACGGTCCATCTTGCCCCCCCCCCCCCCCAGCCTCGAGCATTGTAAGACGTGGTTCATGGAGACCCCCGGGCCCCTTTGCAGCAATATGAATATAAGCATTCCTTTGTTAGCTTTGTAAAATCTACAGCTATACTTTACTACTATTAAAATGCGTAAAACCCTACTACTTTGCACTTATATTTTCAATTTTGCCTTATCCTGCCTGATAACATTATGAGGTCTACTTAGTTTTGCCCCCACCTCTGGTCACAATACATATTATACAGTATATATATTTTATTTTTGTAAATGGGACGGACTAAGGTACTACATGTGACGGGGCTTCTGCATTATAGCAATACAGCATCAGACATAAGCTCTATGTGGGAGCAGAACCTCCATCCGGCACGAGAGGCCTTCTAAATCCTTGAGGTATATTATGAAAAAACACATTATTTTCACAACATCCTGAAGCTCCTAAAGTGTACCCGGGCCCGAGAGCCAGGAAGAAACCCCGGGACAAGGTACTCGTAGGTGTCCAGCGTATAGCCTAGGCTCAGTTTACATTCTCAGGTTTTGCCTAGGCATGGGCCTAATGAATTCAAATTGGATCAAACTCTAAGGTGGGGATTCCACCAACCACGTTAGTGTTTGTCAGTGCGATATTGACGTGGTAGCAGACATTAAGGACTGTCTTTAATGTCTGCTACCACGTCAATATCACGCTGACAAACACAAACGAGGTCGATGGAATCCTTGCCTAACAATCATGTTAACAGGGCTGTTGGAACTATGCTTATCCATACGAAATAATTGCAAAAACAATATATATTTTTGCTAAGATTCTCCCTATTGCAAATAATTGGAATGACTTGGTCGTGACGGAGTCCTCCACGGAAGGTCTCTATTGATATTGAAGAATGAAGTGCAAGATAATAAATAATGACTCTTGTTCTATTACTGAGCCAACATAGCGGATTTATGGTTCTCAAGCCCTCTCTTACTATCAACAATCAATTACTTCTGTTGACATACATTTTTTTTTTCAGGCGAAATCGGATGAAATAGAAGTTCTTGCAAGATTTCGGAATAAAAGTGAGCCCACATGGATGTTCATTGCAGTGAGTACTACCTGAAATACCCGAAAAATGAAATGATGTATTATATTACAATTTAGGCTATTTCATAGAGTTATCTAGACAAATTTAGGAGATGACCCGATGAGTGAGATGACATGCAGATAACTAAGGCAAGGTTCGTAGATTTTGTTTAAAAATGACCAAGCAACGATTACAAATTAATATTGAATTATTTAGCATTTCGTTTGAGTAGAACATGGCGGGCTGGATGGGCATCCGGAGCACAGTCACTCAGCGATCCCGCAGTAGTTTCCTCGTGTAAGCGGGTGAGACTAGCCGTAAGCCTCATACATTTAAAAGCAAACTATTTCGATTGCAAGTAAAATGCGCAGAAGCCTGTTGAGTTCATATTTTGTTTTTCATTAGAATTTTTTTTTTTTAGTGTTTACCCTATCGCGAGGTTGCCAGATTTCCCCTACGTTCCACTGCTATAGGCCATACGTAGCTTTTGGTTTGGCGCCATCTATTCTATGTGTTTGAGTAAAACCTTTTGCAAAATACCGGTAATAATCTACAAACAAAAACTACCTTAGTTGCCCTAATAGCCTTAATTGTTACAGGGAGGACAACTAGTGAATGTGATGTTTGGAGCGAACGCTCCTAAGCTAATGAAGCTAATTGAAACCGAATTGAAAAACGAACTCAGTGTCCTAAAAGAAGGAGCCTGTAGGAAATGGGTGAGATAACACGGCTAATACAAATTTAAAATAGAGTTCTCAACAAAAATATTTCATAGTTGAAATAGATTCTATTGAAAATAGGGGAAACTTTCATGTAGAATCGTTTAAGCCAATAAACCGGAAAACCTTTAGTTTTCACAAGTTAGAACTCGATTAGGCTGAGCAAGATCAGTTTTAAGAATAGCTACGTTGTAGCAATCAAACAATGTTGGCTACTTGATAGGCGACTACGAATCGATCTGACCTTTCAAAATATTAATATAAGCTCTGGAAATGCTAAAGGCACCAATATAAAACCTACGGTAAACGATTTTTCGTAAGAACACATTTAGATAGACTGCTTAGCATTTATTTTTGATGGTCTGTTCGTCGTCCATTCTGCCGCACACTTTCCCAATCTAACAACTCAGCCAATGAGTATTTACATTTTATTTATTGCAGTATCCATTCGATCAGCTTACTCCAGATGAGCAAGAGCGCTTTGAAGCTACTGAAAAACTCCGCATAGCTGAAGAAGCAGAAGAAACAGCGCGCCAATTGGCAATGCGCAATGAAAATCGAAACCGACGATTTGGAATCATTCAAACCCACGTGCTAACTGAAACAGTGATAATCTGCATGCCTCACACTATGACACCAGAGGGAAATTTAGTTCTGCCCGAAATTGAGAAGCTATTAGCAGCTCAAGGCTTAACTGTGAAAGAGCAGTGTAAAAAGATAATATCGCCTACAATGTTTGAAGAGGTGAGTTGACTGCAGGCAGGCTCTTTATGCGCCACTGCCACTGAGCGGAAAGTGCAGTCCACAAGTGACAAACTAGTCCATCGTTCACAATTCATTTTCCATTGCTCTGGAATGTTCTCTTCAAGTTCATGGAACTGCGTTAAAATTTTTGGATAATATTCTTGTTTCGTATGTAATAACAAAAAAATCAACTCAATTCATTAGAAATTGTAGCGGCAATTGGACAAAAAGCAAATAGGCTAACATATTTTTTTCTTTTTCTATAAAAGGTTAATCGCGTACAAACAATTTAATGAACCGATTAACCTCTTCAATTGCCTCGCTAAGTAACCTAATAGGTACTTGTGTCGAGTTACGGCACGGCTCAGACCGCAAGGTGTGTACAAGCACGCTACCACCTTGCCACCGAAGTTGATGACCTATGAGAATTCATTCCATACCCGAAGTAATTGCAATTGTTTTTCATAGAAAATTCACCAAGAGTATGAACAATTTTCCATTGGGCGAATTTTGAGCCTTTCAGCTAACTCTTACAATTAACCCAACATCGTTTTCCAGATTTTTTACCGCGTCTACCCAGATATGTCGCCTGATATGGAAAAGAACCTCGCGCTGGGTCCAGCTTTATGTTTACTTATTCAGGGACTCAGCGCTGATACGCAGCCGGGAGATATTGAGAAGATTGTTTGTGAAACAATCTATGAGGAAACTTTAAAACCAGACCAAGAATTAGTGGTACCAGCCCCAGACAGGTAAGATCAACCGTGAGAGAACCGGAGAAGGTGCATGATGTAGGGTTTGAGGAAACAAATTGAGGCAGGGACACTCCATATAGTATACAAGGACGATCTCGGCGCCGATGACGCGCTGGGAAATTTTTCGTTGCCGCAAATGGGTTGTTGGAAACCAACAGAGCCACCTTTAGAAGATTTCTGAAACTAGCGTGAAACTGGCCGCACACCATTGCACGGTTTTCCTCTCAACACACCAGCTCGCAGAAATCTTCTGCAGTCGACTCTGTGGTTTTGCACCAACCATTCACCAAGCCCATTTGGTTCCAATGAAAAATTTCCCAGCGCGTCACCGGGGTCGTACTCGTCCGCGTGTACCGCATTACTATTGCTAGGGCTCAGTCTTGAGAGCAAGTGATCGTGTTCTCCAAGGCAACTCCCTTTTGACAACCCTTCGAATTTGCATTGTAGAGGGCTCAATTCCACCTGAGCTGAGATATCCACAAAAGCAGAAAATTTGAAGTAGCACGAAATGAAAATGTAACTCGAAAGATGTAAAAAATAATGGAAACAACATTATATTAAATTTCAACTTTTATGGCTCTAGTGTCCTTGCCAGTTTCTATTGGGAAAGGCTTGTTGAACATGCTAAAACCGTGGAAAAAGAAGATGAAGGCGAATCTTCAAAGATACTTGATGAAGAAGATGTGGAGATGGTAGTTACAGAAATTCCCGGGGTGTACACACCGGCTACTCCATTAAGCAAATGTGCAGCCCTTGCCCAACTATTCCCAGCATTAATTGAGAAGGTGGGACATTCTCATGTTTATAAGTTACACCAGACTCGTATCTGTACTTAGTTAGGTCATGGTTTTGCCTGTTTCATTGCGGCAATGGTAAGCTGGTCTCAGCGTGTCCATTATCGCTTGTAGCCGGTATACGTTGACATCGAGGACGTATACTAATCTGCCAATGGCCGAAAATTCATACGGAAACAATACAAATAATGTCCGAAATACATGGGGTCGTTGGCATTGGACAAGGGACCTATGGGCCACTATAATTAGGTCTGGGTCCATAAAAAGTCCTTCCAAAAAATAATAATACCACACCGTAAAATGAAATTCACCACATACAAGTAATTATATTGCTTGGTTGCTGGTATGTTATTGTAGCACAAAATCGTCTTTGTATCGCATAGTCCTGTTCCTTACATTGCAAATATTTGATCTTCCAGGTGCCCGTTCTTGATGTAACGAAGTTGCCTCCTCGGGTCACTGTTATTTTCGAACCGAGTAAGGCGGATGAGTGCTTTTCTCTGGCTGAAGAAATGCAAGAAGAAATTCTGGGAATTGGCTTTTTCGATAAAGCAGATCCTGACAAGGGAGTACTTGTGGCAAAAACGCCACAGCAGTATGCCAAGGTCCCTCAGTCACCGTAAGTATATTAATACGCCACGTGGTAGAGTGAATGATATGCGATTGTATACTTTTAAAAAAAGCACTACAGGTATTATGACGCGAGAAATAATCTTCACTTTAGTGAAAATTATTAAAAAATACTGGTGGTGTTTAGATAGAATACGGTATCGAATACAACAATCCACCGGTTTGTCCCAGTATCCCAGCTTGCTAAAACTTAACTTAAATACATCAGTATTTTCGTAATGTTTTGTTTTTAGTGAGAATAAATTAGTGGTCGTTGTTTCGAAGAAAACCGAAGAAGCGTTGCTGAATTTTGCTGGTCTCGGCCCTGTTTATATTAGCCCCGATGAAAGGACGGGAATAGCTGAATCAGACAAATACTTCCCTCCAGGAGTTGAACGTAGTAAGTCTCGTAAATTTAACTAATGGGGACAAAATTAATGGATCCCACTCACTGCCATAAGGCGGCTATTCCACCGACCATTTGCTGCACTAATCGTCGTGCCGACGTGGTAGCAGACTCACATTTGATGTCTGCTACCATATTATAACTTAATTTATAATAGATAAGTTAAGTATCTACATAATAGTCTCCTTAAAATATGGCAGAGACTTATTAATGATGTCTGCTACCACGTCATGACACAGTCACTTAAGTGAAAATCCACGTCAGTGGAATAGCCGCCTAACATTTAAGACTATAGAAGCGGGAAATAGACGAGATGTCCATGTCAATGTGCAGATCTTTTAGGGCTTAAGGCTGTTTCGGAAAAAATCGCGAAGAAGAAATAAAAAAGCGTATTTCCACTGCTCGGTAAGTCAGAAAGTCAGTTGTAGAAACCTCACAGAGCCGTTCAACACAGCCGTGAACCACTCCCCAAACCGTATTCATAGAAAATATAATTCAAAGAAAATAAATTGAGCTGATGTATGACAAAATTTTTGAACACCATAGACCCTGTTTGTGAAGACATTTTCAATGAGGTCGATGGAGCTAGCGATGAAAATTCTTATGCTGAAGAAGAAGTCGAAGATACAACAGAAATTGGAACTGATGATTAAAATACAAATAAGACTATTGTACAATAGGAGGTACGCCAAAACGAAATGTTAATGATATTGTTTTCAATTCCATGACCAGTAGTAAGCGTGCCCCCTTTCTTAATGTTAAGTGATACATATGATGATAGATACATCTACCGTTAATACATGCATATTTTTCATCCGACCTATATCACAAAAGCAAACGAACACCAACATGACTTAAAAGATAACTTGCATTAAAGAAAAAACAGGGCTCCGAAAAAATATGGTTGATTCTTTGAGACTGCAGATTCCCATATATACCATTACATTCAGTAGCAGTAGCAAGTAAATTTCTGAGGTAACTTTCCGGCCAAAATAAGAACACCAGCTTAATTGTAAACAGGTCGAAAATCTTTTTATTGTTGAAAAATAAGTTAACCGTTTCCGTTCTAATTAATATTATAGTAAAAGGTACCGTACGCCAACGGCCTCACCATGTTAATTCCATTAGAGCAGAGCATGTTTCAAACTGCGGCAACTTGGTAGTGTGCACAGCGTTGGCAGGGGAACCTGGTGGGACATGATAACGCGCTTAGGCAGTATAAGTCGAGTCCTGGTCACCTCCGATTTAATCGTGTGACTTTACCATGTTCCCCAAGTGGTTCGGAATCAACTATAATCAGGAGGTCCACCCTGTTAGTCAACTCCCCTTTCCCCGAGGTGAAAGAGTCTGCCCTTAGGGTGCCTCAAGTTAACAAACAGACTCACTCCACCCGCCAGGCTGACAGGGTTGCTTAAAGCAGAAATGCTGAAAGCAGGCGTTAGAAACAACAACAGGTACCGTACGTTGTAGTAAGTTATACCTAAAAAAAACTACTTTCCAATCTTATATAAGACTGTAATTTTATAATTGGCTAAGGCGCTTATTCCACCTATGTCAATAGTCAATAGCAAACGTGGTATTGACTATTGACGTAGGTGGAATAAGTGCCTAAGTCAGAAATGGTTGACCTTAACAGATAGCACTTCGTTTCAGGTGGCGACGAAGAAGAATACGAAGACAATGAACGTGAAGAATCAGAACTTGGTGATGGTGGCCAGACACCAGTCACTGCAGTCACTGAGACATAAGTTTTCATCAGTTCATCTCGAATTTCACAAGACTGGTTTTATAATTTTAATAATTGTTGACCACTTCCATGGACACCAGCATGATTTCGTTGATTGTGAGGTAGTAAACGCTAGCAAAATTTGGAACTTATGTATGAAAAATATTATCGTCATCTTTCATGTAATAATTTAATTTTTAATACTAGTAACCGTAGTAACATACAGTCCATATTTCCCTAAAATGAAATTGGCTCCAGGTTTACCGAATAAAAGGGAGGCGGCAATAAGAGGACAATGTCTAACTGGTGGATTCTTCAAGGACTTCCGTACAACCTATCGTAACCTTTTCCCACGATAATACATACATTAATAACACCAAGGAGCTGCCCAACTAATAAATATATGGAGACAATTAATTAATTTATTCAGAGGAAAAAGTGGAAAAATTCCAGGTAATCAACTTTTGGTCAATTAGAGAACCAAAACACATGCTGACCTGCACAGACCTGCGTCTTAATTTCTACCAAGACTAAATCAGATTTTCGTTTGTCCTTGCTAAATATTTTTACACGTTCTAGGAAACTGTCTTTTCGGGTTTTACCGGTACTTCATCATTTCCACTTAGAAACATTTCAAGATTATTAATAATTATGATTAGCCTAAACTTTACAATATGCGATATGTTCATCCTCTAAGTTGGTATTGATGTGGCAAATAATAGAATATTTAAAGAAAAAATGGCAATGACAATTTATATAGGAACTCAGAAAACCCTTTTCCACAAGAGACTAATGGACACCCTCCCCCCGACACATGTGTTTGTGTTTTGTAAAAATTCCAATTTCACGGGTAATTTTCATCGCAGAGCCATCAGCGATTGCAGTTTAGTGTAAGAAAGGGCCATTGACCCTAACTACGCTGCTAATAAAGACGATATTATTATTATCATTGAGGACTGAGGGGATAGAAAAAATGTTCCTCTATATTTCTCCCAGTCACTCAGTGATAGTCACTCTTGTCATGATAGTCACTCTTGTCATGATAACTTTTGTTCTGTAATCACTACAGATTTATAGGGGGTCCATTAACATCTAAAGATATACCTAAAATATTAAAACAAACGCTGAATAATCAATCTCATTTTTTAAATTTAATTTAAACTCATTGTTTTTGTAAATGTTTCTAGTTAATTTAATTTAAACTCACTGTTTTTGCAAATGTTTCAAGTGTAAAGAATCCCATTATGGCTATTTGTCTAGGATAATACTTTTCCCCTGTCATTAACTTTGAGGGAACATCCATAACCTTGTTATACTTGCGCGTCTGCTGGTAGAACAAGGTCCTCGGGTTCAGGTGACCCCTTGCTGCTACTGCTGCTAGAAGGCTTGGCAACTTCACTGTCGTCTTTTTTCTGTTCCAACCGTTGCTTGCTGAATTTTCCCATGCCTGGTCTGTAAATTTCCAGTGACGGGCGATCCTAAAAATGAAAGCCAGTGTCATAATAAAAGTCTGGTTCAATACGTTTACATCGTAGCCTGTGTTTCAGTGGAGCAGATATACCTAACAATCCACAATGCAATCAGACTTCTACTGGGTCTAATGGGCCAATTTTAGATGCAGTCAGTGCCGGGTTTGGCTCCCACAACAAAGCACATAGAGCCGCAAAAAAAATCGCAATTGATTAAAAAAACTAAAACAACGAACTAAAGCAAGTTAATAAACATGTCGAAATATTTGGCGGGAAATTGGAACGTGCCGTGGCATTAATGATTAATTGCCTTACTCTATTCTATTCTATTTTGCATCCTGAGTGTCTATTTTATAAATGATAGTGGAATTTCTGTGTAAGGGTATAAGACTTCTCTGTCCGAGAAAGGTCCCCCACAAGGTCAAGTAGCTAATATCTTTTTCGTTTTTCCGTAGACCATTCCCCCAGGCATACTGTACACAGGATGATAATTTCACTTGATTAATATTATTTGCCAAAACACCATGGTAACACCTTCTAAATGACAGAAATGGACAAATAGACGGAAATGGGATTCGAACCTGAGTCTCCGCCGTGGGGTGGTATGCTGGCCACTACACCAAATCAGTCGCTGTCCATTCAAATTAACTAAGATCTATGAACTGGGATTGGCTGGAATATTAACGCCCACGCCCATTTAGACAACTTAGTTAAAATCACCTACCTAAGACTATACCATGCTGCCCAAAATGCCATGCGCTCTTTATACTGTAATGATACTGAAGTGAAAGTATTCTTGGAAAATGCTCAAAACTGCATTACCTATAATAGTACATTTGCAGGGTAACCGGCAAGACACTTTACCTTATTTCTAATCCTCCGCTCAGACCTGGGATCCTTGCCACTAACAGAATTGTTTGCTCTCTTCAGGGGTTCCCCATCTGAAGCGGGCACCACTTCTTTAGACAAGTCAGGAGATGCAGTTGATGGTGTCGGTTCTATGGTTTTATCAGTCTTCTTATCGTCAGTGCTATCTGCTTTATCTTCAATTGTGCCAACTTTCTGATTTCTGACTTCCCTATCCTTTCGCTGCTCAGAATACCGGAATTTACTTTTTGGCTCCACTCTGCGGGAGGTTTCTGTTTTTCTACTATCCAGATGCGTAGTCTTACCAGAAGTCTGCTGACCTTTAGAGCCGTCATCATCTTCACTTTTTTCTTTCGTTGCTTCAACATTAATGTTATCTTTTGCTTTATAACTAGATTTTGTGGTCGTTTCTGAAATTTTAACTGTCACTCGCTCTTTTCTAATTAGCCGCTCATCTTTACGGTTTGGTTTAGCATCAATCTTTTCATATTTTTCATTCCTATGACTCTTAGGGTCAATTTTCTTTTCTTGAAACTCAGTAGCGACAGCATTAGTTTTATTATTTCTCTTTTCCGATTTTGCCTCTTTTGGTTCTGCACTCTCAGAGTTTTCACTTTTCACATCTTCTTTTCCTTCATTTCGTCCTCCTTTCCCATCCTTTTCATCTTTTACCTTCTTGTTTTTCTCAGCTTTGCGCATTTCATCCTCCTTCTTCCGGCGATCTTTTTCAGCATCTCTCTTCTTTTGTCTCATTTCATTGCGGAAATCGATCTTTTTCTGCCGTTTAAGTTTTATATACTCAAGCAGCGGAGTAGTGGTGATTTTCTCTTCTTTTGAAGATGTTACTGCAAAATTATAAATACAAAATAAGTTTGTAAAGATGGTAGGCCTATATATAATAGACGGTAATGGAATAAATATCAAAATGTAGAGGAAAATTGTTACACTATTTAGTTCACCATGATAGCTTCACGAATGATACGTGTACTCAGAGTCTTGTCACAGAGCAACGGATAAGAAGCATCATTTATCCATGCCGTAAGTATTCAATTGGATGTCTCTGCCTCAGGTCAGCCCAGAGGCAGAGGAGTGGGTTGGAGTCCCGTCCGCACTCCGCATGTAGTGCTTTCTTGTTCGGACTACTAAGGCGGTTATTCCACCGGCAATTGTACTTCATTTGTGATTTTGTCATTGACGAAGTAAAATTGAAGAATTGAAGAATTGCCGCCTAAGCAGTTAACAGCCTGTTGACTGACCAATTTTGACCCCTTGTTGCAAAGCTAAATTGTCATACAATCTAATAATGGTATACATTTAATATAAACTCTGTGTCTAATTAATAAGAATAAGTGCACTAACTTACATTCAGTTTCATGAAAATACTCAGATGTATTACTTTGGTTGTTTTTCTCTCCTTCAAGCTTCTCTAAGAACTCAATATACTTTGGATCAGATTCAATGATCCCACTTTTTGGAATTTTTTTTCTCTGCAAATTCTTTTTGGGCACTCTTTGTACTGGGGCCCACTCAACGACAGCATGGTATTCCTTGCCTTAAAGAATTAAAATTACTAATCCATGAGATAGTTTTTCCAGTGATAATTGACAAATAAGAATAAAATTATAAATAACTTAGTTCCACAAAATTAATTTTTTTTATACCACCGAAACAGCTATCATAATAATTATTAATATACCTACTGTATATATGCCAGTATAGAAATATGAAACGATTGGCCAACAACACAACCAATGGTTCATGTAAAAAAACGATGAATAAAACGACAACGTTAGGCTGGAACTGAGGACTCTTGACCATTGCCTACATTTGAGATTGTATGGTTAGCAACATGTCTGATCACCTATTAACGTTTGAATATTATACGTAAAAATAATTAAGGGAGAGGTATACCAACCGTTGCTATCTCGAAGTTCGTAGTCGTCATATTGCTCTTTAAATGCAAATGTATCGCTCGAATTGGTCAAGTTCACATAAACTCTTGAGAACGAATGTACGCCCATTGATAAATCCCCTCGCACGATGTAGAAAAAGTCGTGAGGAGGTAAGGTAAATTCACTTAAGAACTCATCCTTGGTAAGCCTTGGCGGCAGTCGGCGAATGACAATCTAAAAACATTTTCAATATATTCAGCTGAAAGCAAATTGATGGCCTAGGTAGCCTACCCTGTGCTCGACTCGCACTTGATTAGACACAATTATTCTTTCATGAGTAGAGGAAGAAGAACGCAATGATCCACAGTAAAATACTTTAATAGTGACCGGTTTCGGAGAAAATCCATCATCAGACTAACAACACATGAAAAAACGCCAGCTTACATACTACGGGATGGGAGTGGGAGGTGGAGGCGGGGGTTGAGTACATAAATCGAGTAATGGGGATACAGTTTGAAACATTATATCGATCGTGAGAACCTCGTTATTCCTAATAGCCTTTCTAATCTCTAAGCTTTCTAACCTGTCTAATAGTCTACCTTTATTACAACAATGTAGAATTTTAATACTGCTTGTTCTCCTTGGTAACGTCTTGTCCTGCGTACACCATCCGTGCTAAGCTCTTGAGTTCATGTTTCCTTAGGATCCTTTCTGTGTCGCCTTCCTGGTACCCGTTGTTTCTTCCTATCTCCAGTATAGTACGTCTCTCGGCCTTGAAGTTGACTTCGCTCATAGATCCCACGGACAAATTTCAAACCCAACTTAAAGAACTCATAAACACCTGTTGTTCTTTTGATGTTTCTAAATGCTCCTACATGAACCCTAGACCCCCAAGGCTTTACGGCCTTTCAAACTCCATAAACCCCTCCAACCCATCAGGCCTGTAGTGTCGGCTACTTTAGCTCCATGTGGTAAATTAGCTACGTTCCTTAACACTCACATCAGAGATCTACTAAATTTTCAACCTAAATATGGCCTTAAAAATTCAGTTGATCTCATTAATAAACTTAAGCTTATTAAATATAACAATAATATTAAGTTAGTTTCTTTCGATGTGACGTCTTTGTTTACCAATGTCCCTATGGACGGTATACCAGAAATTGTTAAAGATTTGCTGATAAGAAAGTCTATACACCCCAGTGTCATTTTCGACACCATAGCCCTCCTTAAATTATGTCTGGACCAGAATTATTTTCAATTTAATGATAGGTTTTATTCTCAAAAATCAGGTCTCTCGATGGGATGTCCCCTATCACCCCTCCTCGCCGACATTTTTATGGATCACATTGAACACAAATTATTTTCTCTTCCCTCTACCCTTCTACGGCAAGTGAACTTTTACTTTCGTTATATCGACGATATTTTATGTGGTTTTCGTGGTTCCAACAGGCAACTAGAAATGTTTTTAAAGGTTATGAATGACCTCCATCCCAAAATCAAGTTCACCATGGAACTCGAAAGTAATAAGTCGTTAAATTTTCTCGACCTCACTATTACTAGATTAGATACTGCCCTGTCTTTTAATATTTTCAGGAAACCGACTCACAGTGACTGCGTGATACCAGCTTCTTCAAACCACCCTCCACCCCACAAGGCTGCTGCTTTCCACTCCATGGCACATCGGATGTTCAGTATCCCTATGAGCGAAGTCAACTTCAAGGCCGAGAGACGTACTATACTGGAGATAGGAAGATACAACGGGTACCAGGAAGGCGACACAGAAAGGATCCTAAGGAAACATGAACTCAAGAGCTTAGCACGGATGGTGTACGCAGGACAAGACGTTACCAAGGAGAACAAGCAGTATGCCAAGATCCCGTTCATAGGAGAAGTCAGCATGAAAGTAGGAAGACTAATAACCCGAACTACTAACAAAGTTGTATCCTTTAGCTGCCCGCCCAACTTAGGAAAATTCCTCATCAACTGTAAGGATAAGGTTAATAATAATAGGAAATCAGGGGTTTATAAAATTTCCTGTAATGAATGTAGTGCGAGTTACATTGGACAGAGTGGACGCAATTTTAAGTTTCGCTTACGTGAGCATAAAAATGCGATCGGTAAAAATGACTGTACCTCAGCTTATGCGGACCACCTCTCAAGTAACTCGCACTCATGTAATTTTGAAGATTTTAAAATTCTACATTGTTGTAATAAAGGTAGACTATTAGACAGATTAGAAAGGCTATTAGGAATAACGAGGTTCTCACGAACGATATAATGTTTCAAACTGTATCCCCATTACTCGATTTATGTACTCAACCCCCGCCTCCACCTCCCATTCCCATCCCGTAGTATATAAGCTGGCGTTTTTTCATGTGTTGTTAGTCTGATGATGGATTTTCTCCGAAACCGGTCACTATTAAAGTATTTTACTGTGGATCATTGCGTTCTTCTTCCTCTACTCATGATGTTCTCCAAGTTCCACGAAGTCACCAAGGAAACTCTCACAAGGACAATCATTCTTTATTTGTAGGTCTATTAAAAAAAAAAAAAAAAAAAAAAAGCTAGTCAGGGTGCTGGAGGTAGGAGTTCAAACCCTGTGGCTAATAGCCAATAGGTGTTAGCTGTTAGTGACCATCGCATAATATGCGACGCATATCCAAAATCCAAATGTAGAGGAGCTACCTATATAATGAGGTTCTGTAGGGACAGTTTTGGTCACTAGGTTCGCTGACGACAAACCGATATCCATATTATTCAATATGGCCGCCGTTTGCATGTGAAAACTAAGCTCATAGCATCTAATTAATTCTTTTAATATTTTTACTATGCCTGGACCTTATTTCGCTGCATATAATTTAATATATATATTATCCATGATTTATAGAAAAATATCACTTTAAAACAATACATAAATAAAATAATTTTAAAATATTATTGAGGCTTATTATGGAAAAATCAACGCTTTGATATCTTAGCAACTGGTGCTGCCATCTACAAAATGACGTCACAAATGAATCTCATTACAAATTTACAAAGGCTTTCCCGGCCGGAGTTACGCGATGATTGCGATGAAGCAGGCCTAACTATCAAATCAGAATGCGACATAAAAACATGAAAGAAATAATTCTCAATCCTGATTCCATACCAAACATTAGTCTGGAATGACCATTGTAAAGTTAAATTTAAGACGCAAAAGTGAGAAAATAAAATAATTACGTTCTAATTTTTCTATATTGCATCCAATTCTGATGCCCTGCCACTTCCCTTTTATTTAGTATACGTTCAAAAGACCTTATTACACCAATGGTCATTCTCATAATTAAAGGCTGACTACTCCAATATCCACACTTGACCACAAAGCGAGAGATGTAAGTAGACTGGAACGATGCGTTGGCTGCCCCACATTTCAAACACGGCGATGAGGAAAGTCCAACTTTTCCATTCCTTAATAGTAGCCTAATAAAAATATAGCATGAGTGCATGACCTACCTTAGTCAAAGGTTTCACTTTATCCTTTTTTGCCTCTTTGACAGTTTGCTTAAAGAAGTCAAGAATCTTTGATGATTTCGATTCTGGAGTGCTATCTTTCACCTCCGGCTCAGGCATTTTACGAATTACTGACTCAACCTTGTTTATAGAGCCAAAACCTAAATAAATTATATATTCGTATGTAATAGGAAATTGGGCTACAAATTATAATATTTTATACATTATTTTTATAAAATTTAAATAGAAAATGTAAATATAAATTTGTTTACAAATGCAGTGGCACTAGTAAGTAGTAAAGTACCATGGACAGTAAAGTAAGCAATAACGTGTTAATAGAATAACATGGCGCGAATATTTAAATAATGTCACTCTGCGTATACCGGTATTTATTTAATACCCTGGTATTAAATCAGTTATATTCATGCCATTTTCAAACTAGCTAAGGGCTAGCTTCTGGGCGTCGTCATCAAATTCTGTCGGTTAAAACAAATAATATAAATAAATAACACAATCACCGTAATAACGGGGTCGTCAAAAATTCCCTAACCGAGTAGGGTACTTGTTCCAGCAGTAGCCGTCGGACGGCCCCGGAAAAAATCACTCTGCAGGTGTGGCCGATGTTCTTTTGTTACAGAAAAAGGCTGTCAGGATTGTGGCTTCCAGCGGGTGGAGAGACCACTGCCGACCTCTGTTTGCATCTATGGGCATTCCAACGGTTTACAGCCAGTATATTCTTTCATGCTTACTGCACATTAAAGCCAACATAGAACTGTTCCCTGAAAGAAATACTGTCCATCTGCATAACACAAGAAATGCTCACCGTTTGGATCTGCCCGGATGCAGGCTGAGTAGGTCCATCGCATCATTCCCAAACTCGGCAATGATACTACAACGCCCTACCCATCAGCCTTACTAATAAGGATTTTTCAGGATACAAGGCCGTGGTGACAAGGAAAATTAAAGAATGTCCACTGTACAGCTTGGACGAGTTCAGGGAAATAAGCTGGGATGCTCAAACATAACCCCCCCCCCCCCCCCTCCCTCCATCTAACGTATGCTTCCGCATGAAATTTTTTGTTTGTTTTTGTTTCTGTTCTAGATTTCTTTTGTTTTGGACGCCGTCTATCCCACCTTGGTGGGTCATGGACAAAGACTGATTGATTGATTACCTCATCCAGTGTAAGTGTCCTAATCTCCCGGGGTAGCTTGTCAAACAACCGGATACCCATCTCCCTAGGAGACCTAAGGGTAGCCGTGAGACGACTGCTCTCCCGTAGGAAAAAATCCCTATTTCTGGTCCCATAAGTATGGGTGTTACCTGATCTTGGGGGCGGGTTTTTCCGCTAGTGCACTAATGTCTCCAAGATAATATATTGAGCGGGTAGAGTTAGTATACGAAATTCCTTAAGAGGACATGCTACGTAGAAAATTAGCAACCCAAAATTTGTTGTTTTTATTGACTTTTAATTTTTTATTTAATTAACAAACAGTCATTAAAAATTTAGCTCATGGAAGTTGTAGAAGACTGCTTCATGCATCATGTAATAGGAAATATTAAATTTTGGTGCCTTAGTTCTTTCATAAATACCAAAACGGACTAAAATTCTGGGATTTTTGGAAGAACTATACAACCGAAAAGTAAAAATACCCGATTATATGATGCATGAAGTAGTCTTCTACAACTTCCATGAGCCAAATCTTTAATGACTTGCTTTGTTCATTAAATAAAAAAATAAAAAGTCCATAAAAACAACAAATTTTGGGGTGCTCATTTTCTACGTAGCATGTCCTCTTAAATAAGGGCCGGCAAGATACTCTTTGGTCTTTGATACCCGGAATTATTAAAAATGTAAACAAGACAATTTTATAATGGAAAGTGCTATTCAAAATTTGTTTGTTAACATTTTTAATACAAGGGGATTAAATAAATAATTAATTTTAATTAATTTAAAAATTTCTTACGATTTATGGTGCATGTCCTCAACAAGATGAAATTGCCTTTACAATTGAATCAATAAGTAAATTTACGATATAGATTGCTTTATTAAACTTATAAATGAACTTTCCGAGAAAAGAAGATTAAACAAGAGTACAAAAGAATACATAAAGAAAATGATACATCAGTGTAATCCGTTCGGAGGTAAGTAATTTGTGAATAACACTAGTTAACTGGGTACAGAAATGCTTCTTTTTACTAAGCCATACGCAAAATCTGAATCGACAAGCAGGCTGGTTCAATCCATACTAATCATTTATTTTTTAATGGAAGGGTTAAACAATAACAGCCTTAGGTTAGGTTAGCACTAAATATCAAGTTAAGTTATTACCACGGATAAAATGTAAATAAAATATGTTTAGAATGCAAAGTGCTGAAATTGTCATATTTACACTTTATCCCAGTAATAAGGCCATAGATGTAAAATAGAATGGCACCTAACCATAAACTAAGTAAGGACGATAGTGGTGAAACGTAAGGAGATATGTGACTGAGTATGTAAGGCTACAACATAAAAAAAATGAAATTGCGGCAAATGAAGAACATAATGTACAATCCAGCAGGTAGGCTTTCCAACAGAATCCGACGCAGTAAGTTACTGCGCACTTGACTCGCAATCTAAGTAGCTTTATTATCACTGTAATTATCTTATGGCGAGAACGGCCAAGATTTCAGATTTCAAAATATTTTGTAACAACTTGAGACCAGCAGCGGCAGCACGAGGTATCAAGTAAGTTAACTTATTACCGGGGTTAAACATTTAAACAAAAATATTTTTTTAATGCAGCGCTATTCTAAAATTGTATTTTTTCAGTTTTAACCCTGGGAATAAATTAAATTGGAATCTCGCGCTACGGCTGCAGATCATTTTAACGAAATTAAATAATTTCTCTTTGTAGATAGAAACAAATGAAAATGGACTTTATAAATAAATTTACATTTTCTCGCCTGACTTTATTAGCACTCAAGGAAACGAGATACAGTGCAATTTTGTGCAGCAGTATTCTAAAGACATTAAGGCAGATGGATATCTTTTTGAGAAGCTCGCATTTTTATAAATTTTTCACGCGGGGACTGGAAGCCCGTCTAACCCCCAAGAATAACAATCAGAAAACATGTGACTCGTGTATAAAATGTGCAGAACGTACTGCTCATTGATTTGTTGATAATTTGAAATGTCCATTGCATTTACAAATAAAATAATTTGCATAACCACATTAAAAATTGCAGATACTGGAATGATCACAAAATTTACATGGACCATCGAAAAAAGTAGTTTCATTTCTTTGCTTCGCTTTCAATTTATCGCAAGATGTTTAAAGGTAATGCAACACAATGCCACATGTCTATGTAATTGTTTATGGATTTGACAACTCCATCACGGTTCCATCCACGACGATTTGTCTAATGCTATCTTTTGGGCACTATTGGCCATAGTTAGCTTATGAGTTCACTCTATCTATTCTATTATCTTTGATTTTACATAAGAAAATTAAGTTTATTGCGGCCGTGGATTCATCAAAATAGCTAGTTCTCAAGTTATTTACAAATATTTTGAAATCTCTGCCTGAACTTGGTACCTCGTCTACGGCTGAAGGTTTACTTCAGTGAAAGTTTCTTTTTAGATCTTCGGTACATGTCGGATTGCCAATGAAACGGGTATTACCTCAGTTTATACTAAGGGGCATGTTTAATAGGATTACTAGGCAGATTAATATTTGACCGGCAACTCTTAGCTCAAGTGTGATGCATATCAAGTCACCAGAAATAGAAAATAAAATGCACTAAGGCCCGATCCGACGCTGATACTTATCATTTAAGAGAAACTTATCTTGTTATTATTGAATCGACTGACGTAGTTAGCCTATGTGAGCCGATTCTATTATAATAAATAATAACAATAACAAGATAAGCGAAACTTCATTTTCAAGTACCGTTCGTCGGATAACACTTAAACAATGAGCCTAACTTTCCATTTACATATTCAAATCTACCTGAAGCATAAAAGATTTCGTTAAAACATGCGATTTCCCCGTTTTCAACGGTATAAAATTAGTAAGGACTTATTAGTTGAGTCTTCTTTTTCACTCCAAGAGACATTTTAGAAAGTTTCAATGCCGTTTCTGTGTTAAGTTTAATAAATGAGTTAACATAGCAGGCTTTAGCCCGCCGAATCACCCATTGTTTCACCCATGCCCACATTATTTTGGCCCTGAGTTTGAACCTCATGACAATGCCAAGTTAACTGAGGAAAGCACTAATGTTAATCATAGTCTATATTACAACATACCAATAGCAGGTTTACACGAAGCGCCTAACAATCTTAGAGGAATACATTAGGCCTATGTTAGAGGGTCAGTGACGGTCATTTCGATAATATACTATTAACCCCATGGCAACTCCAATAGCCTGCGGCCATAATTTGATTGAGGCGTTGGCCATATTAACCAAAGTCAGGAAAAAAACATATTTCTTAGGTTTAGGAACTAATTTGTCTCACAAATCAAATAAATCCAGATACAATTAGTATTTTAATTCAGCCCAATGCAGTATAGTCAATTTTGAATTGATAATACTTTTCCCTAAATTTAAAAAAAAAAATACATCAAAAGCCAGGTATTAAAGTATTTTAAAAGCAACAATATGCAATAATTCCATTGTAAGGAATGTCATTATATATTATTGTTTAACATGAATCCACTGGTAAATACAAACAGAACACACGGGTTGTTTAGAAATGGGCCACTATAAAATATTGACAGTTACTTATTGCGCGATTCGGAAAAAATAGCTTAAGCGGTTGCTGAAGCTGCAGTCTGCATTCGGAATATTCAGCAACTAGTAAAATGGTAAATTAAACTAATCTACCGACTTTTTATCAATATAAGTGCCAATTCTTCGTAATGCCACGCTATGATGCGCCATTTATAAAGAGACAGTGTATAATCTATATAGAATATGTATAAACTAGGGGTAAATGGGTGCTTTCCCACTGGCATATAGGACGGGGCGCACTGAGTGTCCACACCACAAGAAAGCTGACGATGGTGTAGCGTCGGTGTGTGCAGTGAAGCGGTCGTGCCTTATAAGAAATAGTCTGGGGTTCTCCTAGTGACGTGTGGTTCTCCTCGACGCGGTGCGGGGTCGAATTGGAGGCTGAAACAACAACGCGCAAATATGTGAAATAAACCTCACAACATTGATATTGCGTTTAGAGTTCTATGTAGCTTTTAGCTTCTCGCCAAAATTATATTTTGAATCCTGGAACCACATGGTACGTTTTATCAGTGGCTGGTCATAGGCACTGGCATCAGATGGGCCCTGGGCTCGCACGAATGGCCCATCTCTCCTATATGGAACTTCTATAGCTATCCGCAGTAACAGACTAATAAATCTCTATTTTAGACAAATGATAAACCGATAAATGGTACCAAAACGGCAATGGCAAAGTCAAATTATTGAACCAGTGCCCACTACATTTCCAAATT
Source organism: Psococerastis gibbosa (assembly GCA_963971405.1). NCBI lineage: Eukaryota > Metazoa > Arthropoda > Insecta > Psocodea > Psocidae > Psococerastis > Psococerastis gibbosa. The sequence continues at coordinate 26,712,456 of OZ020488.1, read as the reverse complement.
TAAATAGGATAACGTTACAATGTTATTCCACCATTTTTTTCTTACTTCAATTTCATTACTTAACTTATAACAAACTTATGGAACACAAAATCACTAAACGTGTCCAGTATAATTAAAATATGCATAAAATAGCAATCATAGCATAACTATTAATGTTCTTAATTTAATGGTCATTGGCTTGTAGCACATGAACATTTATATTGCATTAGTATAAATCAATCATCTCTTTAAAATTAATCGCCCACCGACAAGCCATGTGAGCGTTAGGTTAGAATGAGCATTTTAAATTACATAACAGCGATTTTTCCATCAAATGACAGCTCCCTTCACTTATAGATAGAAACTTATCCATCGCATTTATCTTGTTGCATATGTTTCGCTTCCTAATCAATGAGATTGCACAATTGTTTGTCACTGAACTCACTGATAGCATTAATTACGGCAAGTCCTGGTCAGGTTGTCCTAGCCTATGCGGCTCTCGTCTTATCAAAAATTGACAAAATATAAACTTACAATGAATACTTGAGTGAGTCATCGAGCTCCATGATAGCAGCTTGATTTCCGCAACGATAACAATAGTTAGGGGCGGAAAAAATCGTTACAACGTTACGGTCGTGACACCTGCAACAAATAACCAAACATGACAATTTAACATTAACACTTGCAATACAAACACAATAATCACAAGAAGATTTACTTTGGACAGGCAGAGTCAGAATTTTGAAACAACCTGAACAATAAATGAAATTAAAATGAATTGTCATAATTTATACCAAACAATATATAAAAAAAATATATATATATATTAAAAACTCTCTTTCGGCTCTGGCCTCATATTGCAGAACACATTTCGCACTAGTGCCGACTCCGCTTTTCCTCTATGCTATGCTATCTATGCAATAAAAAAATTAAAAAAATACTTCTAAAAACGAAAATTACGCTCTCTATTGACTCCATTCTTTTCCCGGCCACACCATCAGCAAAAAAACGGTGTTCCAAATTTCGAACCAATATAAGGCCAATGTAATTTTGCTAACATATAACATTATTTTCACTTTGAGTGGATGCCATCTTGAAATCGTTCATTAGTCGTAAAAAGTGTTAATTCCCATTATCGTCACATTTTAATCCGTTCCTCTGGGCCCAATATTAACTGAGATATGAATTATTTAAGGTTTTGATCTGCCACCATCTTGAAATAAAATGGCGAATCTAGCTGGTTAACGAACTCGATCAAGACATATATGTATGATAAATTTTTGTGCCAGCATGTCGCTTGTAGCTGGTTTGGGTTGCCATCGAGGACGCCTACCAGTTTGTCAGTGGCTAAATTCATACGGAAACTTTACCAATAATGTCCGAAACTATCGTTGACATGGCAAGGTTCAAAGGGTCACTAAAGTAGGCCTACTCCCGTAAAAAGCCCTTCAAAAAATAATAAATAAGTTATGATTACAACTAGGCATTTCCGTACCAATTATAGCCCTCCATAACAAGTTGATGTGCACGGGACACTAAAGTCAGCCCATTCGAGTGGTTAAATGTCTCCGAAATGTCCTGACCGAATGTGTAGCCAGCACCTCGAGGCGATATACCCCAGCCACCACGGTCGTCAGGATCGGACCACAGCAGATCGCACATTGGACCCTCATGCGGCACCTTGAAAAATGAAAAAAAAAAACAAGTTAAATGACGACAGAAGCAGTAAATTAAAATTAGTAAAATCTTGAAGACTTCCAAGAAGTAAGTTAAAGTCTTCGGTGGTGAATATTTGTAGTTAGCCAGTAAACACAGGATTTCAAGTCAGTCACTTACAGCTGTAAACTATTGCAAAAAAAAAATTCTCTACGGCACAATATGTACACCAAGCATACCTCTTGCAGCCGATCGAGGGCTCTGATGTGGTCGAGGGTGTCAATGGAAGGAGAGAGGCCGCCGTGCAGACAGAAGATCTGGCCATCGACGAGAGCGGTTAGCGGCAGATAGTCGAACAGGTCGGTGAAGAACTTCCACACGTTTGCATTGCCATACTTACGAAGACATTCGTCATAGAATCCGTAAACCTGTGTGATCTGACGGGATTCGTGGTTGCCACGGAGTATTGTTATTCTCTCTCGGTACCTCACCTGAAAAATGCACCATTATCATGTTTTTCAAAATGATACGCTCAATACAACGGTAACAAACTTGCACATTCTTTAAAGCGACCAATGTAGTCATGCAAATCCCTTATTTACTAGTTAAGTGGATGCTGACCGTAGACATACAAATGCTTTCAGTTTTTATTTTTTAACTAATTTACTACGCGGGTTATCGAGACATGGACAATTCTCGCAATCGCGAGTTGGCGACGTCTTTTTAGCATTGTGGGAATAGGGCTTGGGGAATGGTTTGTGTAAACTCACAGATTCGACTTCAGAAGATTTCTGTGTTCTGGCGTGTATAGGGGAAAACCAAACACTTTCGGGCAGTCGGCTACACACCAGCTTCCAAAATCGTCAAGAAATCGAGAAATCTTCTGCTAGCCTATGACTTTAATGCAAAAACTACTCGCGCGTGTAGAATTGTCCGTGTGTACTGTGTCTAAAGATTCAGGCCATACAGAGGAAGTTTTCTAAATGTACTACCATAAGGAATTTTTTTAGCTTCGTTGAAGTGATGTTTTTTAGTAATAACATGAGTAAAAAATAATACTAATATGAAAATTAAATCCTACTATTTAAACGGCGAATAGTCTCTATGAGATTAAAAAGATAAACGCGGTATAAATAGCCCAACGGTAAGCACAACACTATAATTTCGAATAATGAAATCCATATTTCTTGCTATAATTCCTGAAAAAAGTTGATTTTCAATATTCTAGCCAACGCCTACGGACGGCCCCTGGGGGAGTACGTTAGTTATCATGAATTTAGCTACCACATTTGTGATTAACCAATCGAAACTTGTAGCCTGGAGCCAAACCCTCCTGGTACTAATGATTAATTTCAGGGCCACTAGACATAAGTGACCTAAAAAAATCAACATCTAGGTTACGCTCGTCAGTCACCAATCACCTGATCCGTCACATGGTGTTAAGGTCAAAAACGTAAAATTCAAACAGTATCTCGGTTACTGTTCGTTGTTGAGTTGAGATAAAGAAGCACAATGGAATTATACAAGAAGTCCCTAAAACATTATATGAAAAAGTTTTTCCTCTTAAGGCAATAGGCGGACAAAGTCTAAATTAATCATATTTTTATACAATTCCTACTTTGGCCGCTTGGATTCCTCAAAAGATTTCAATTTTGTTAGCTAGAGTAAAATAAGATCTGCATTGAGTCATGAGTAGTTTCAAATGGAAAAGTAATATACTGTATGTCTAAAGCTTAGAACAGTCTTCCTTAAGAAAACTACTTTCACCTGATTTCACACGCCAAACCGATTTTTATTTTTGCTTTCCAATTTATACGTAGTATAAGGAAAGCTTTGTGACGGTCGAAATTTTCGATTCCGAGTTTTCAACGGATTTACACGTTTTGAGGCCCCAGGAACCCAAAAAAGTGGTTTTTACGAAATGTCTGTCTGTCTGTGCGTCGATTTCCGGGCAAACTACTCGGTCGATTTTCATGAAATTTGGCATGTAGGTTTACAAAAATCATACCTCGGGACCGTTTTTTTTTTATTTCGGGCTAACTTAATTTGGGGGGTTTTTATTTTCAAAAAACTTCAAAAAAATGTCTAAAAAAATTATTTCTCAAAAACGGCTCCAACGATTTCTTTTAAATACACATATATTGTAGTTGTTGTTAATGTTGATAAAATGCGGGGGGTCGCTTGCCCCTTGATAGTTTGCTTCTGGGGGTAAAAAATAAAAATGACTAAATTTTAATGAAAAATGACTTAAAAATAATTTTTCTGCGAAACCTTTCTATCGATGATTTCTAACTTCAAGCATGTTGTAGGTGTTAAATTGAGTAATGAAACCGGATAGTTTGGTTTCCAAAAAACTATTGGGTTTTGTGCAAAAAAAATTTTTTTTTTTGAAAAAATGAAAGCAAATTCACGCTCAAATGCATTGCGTGACCTGCCATTATTGCTGTGTGGTAATGTGTAGGCCTGACCTATCTAGAATTGAAGTCACCTTCAGGTGGTGGACGCCCCCCCCCCCCCCCCCCCCCCGTGATATCCGAAATGTAACCATAGGAAAATTATTTACCATGAAAATAATCATTTTCTCTCTCTACTAATCGATAAATTGGAAAGCATGTTCGAGTAAACTCGGACCGGTTCTTTTGCTTCGTCAAGCCGAAGCATTATTGCATTTGAGGGACGTTTAGTTCATTATGTTGAAGCATTTTTTGTTGGAATTGTGTACAGTAGTATTAAGAGATATTTTCAGATTTATCAATATTAATTAAGAATTGATCAAAATTCAATGCCAAATGTTAACACCATCAAATACAAATTCGGTCAGACAAATAACCTATTAGCCCCTCTGTAATACTTGCTTCAGAGCGGCACGCTCAGATAAGAATTGAAATAGCAACTAGTGCGAATAGCCAGTGTGCAACGAGCCAGAACCTATGCGTCATAGCAGAGGAAAAAACTGAAGAACTTCTGTGATTTTTTTCCACACAGACTCCGACCTTGACTACGCCTCCGGCGAAAAGGCCAACGATTAATATGGCTGACACTGCACTTGAAGATAACACTAGCGGCCGTATAAGCCAGTGAGTTGTATGCTCCCACTGCTCTGTGACAGACTTATGTTCTTACAACCAATCGGTAAGTCTGCGATGAGTCACATAGACATCGCGCAATAACAAATGCACAAAATTTAATTTAAGTGCGGTGTGTATAAGTCGACAATGCAATGTTTTCCCCTCCAAAATTAGCATCGCAAACTTCTAACATTTAAATTAAGATAATGACTATTTTACTTGAACCCTGATTAATAAAAAGTTAATGGCGCAAATTCTCATTTGACAATGAATTAAAAGCATTTCTCAACTCTTGCATCGGGTGAATATCCTCAATAGGGTAGTTTACCTGGCAAATGAACAAGGATAAGTAATTGTGCAGTGCAGAGCTCAAACTGTTGCTTGACAAAACCGGTGTGCGCTGGTAACCTAAATCAAGCCTTTAAACACTAGTTCCCAGCGGTTCCTAAGGCAGGAATGATGTAAAATGCAACAAAACTAGATTAGTATCAAGGTGATAACACAGACAATGATGCTAATAATGGGCCCGTAGTAACGAGTTCCTGTGCTAATACTTTCGTCGGCGTACTGTAAGTATGACAAGCTAGGCTGCTGTACGTATTATCTCAAGCATATAAATAAAAATAAGAAATGTAAATAAATGGGCAAAATGATTAGAAAATCCAATACACCATGGACGGAGCAGTGTTGGTCAGTGCTAATTAAAATAATTAAATGGAGAAAAATACAATTGTAAAATAAAGTTCAAAACCGGGAGGTTTGTCTGAACACATGTTCATTACTCATGAAAAATTAGAATTAATTAATATTACTATATTTAAAAAAATATAAACTACAATATATAACTAATAATATAATTACTGAATGAAACGACATGCTTTTCTGAATGGTAGCTCTGTAAGTTGGAGAAATAAAGCCTTAGCTGTTTCTTAAAGACCCCTAGTGAACAGAGACCTTGTAGTAAGTAAAACAACCACCATAATGGCTGAATTATATATTTTAGCCTGTCGTACATTATAATAATAATAATAATATTTAATTCAAATCTTCCAATTTATTGGGATATGTATACTACGGGTACATAGATGACAGTGCGACCAAACATTAGTCATATAAATTGGTTAGGTAAGTAGTGTATTAAAGGGTGGCCCAACATTTCTTGAAAGGCCTCGGTAAGAATACTGGACGGCACCGCCATGCATTAATCATTAACTTAACAGACTAAACGTTCACTAGGACCTGTGTATCATACAAAACTACGTAATTATATCAATTGTTTAAAAGGGAAAACCCACGAGGCATCGTCTTACGCAGTGCCACACCAAACCGTCATTGACGACAACGAACGTATAAAGGAATGCTATTTTATTGTATTATTATATAGTTTAATGTATCCTTAACAGTGCTGACGCAAAGCTGGGTTCATAACGTTACGAGGGCTTTTAGTCACATGAATAAATAACCTCAAGTAATTATAAAAAACGGGACCTTTGGCCACTTATTTGCTAAATGACATCTGTCAGCGAGGTCAATAAGGGTAATATTAATAGAATAACTGTAGCTAAATGGTGACAAAGGTCACATTAAGCTGCTGATAAAACTTGACCACTTCTTTCATTTACAGTTCGTGAATCGGCATGGAACAGGCGATAAATGATCTAAAGGACTGGGCAGTCAAAGAATTACCTGAGAGTCGCAGAGATGAATTTTATCTTAAGATGTTTTTACAAGGATGTAAAATGAAGCAAGATGTCGCCAGAAATAAAATGAAAAACTTTCATAACCTTCGCATGAAAACTCCGCAATGGTTTTCAGGTAAGCAAAGTTTTCTTTGAGGACAACAATTTTTATGAAAGAAATTAAGGACTAGAATTTGTATTGCACTGTCAACTTAAATTTCTAAAAAGGACTATATCACCACGACGCTTACTAGATTGCCCCAAGGAACGGAAGTGTGCAAACACTCAAGAAATCAAATGGTGACAGACCTGGTCTTACTATCGTTTGAGAAGTGTCAGTAAGAAATACTGGACGGCACCGCCATCTACCAACGCATGACGGTGCTATGCAGTATCACTTATCGAGACTTTTCAAGCGATGGTGGGAACCGCCGTTAGAGGTGTGTACTAAGTACTTTGGATAAAATGTATGGTAGGCTCACTACCAATTATAAAATTGTGGTAAGGAATGAGCGACAAGAACTGTGGTCATCATTGGTAACCATTCTCGTCGCTCCTTGGTTACCACAATGAGGTGTAAATTGCGCTTCGTATTTTGTAAAAAAAAATTTGCTTTTAAATCTACATACAGTATGTAGAATACGCCAAACCGTTAAATGAACGAATTGCTTATTCAAAACATTGAAATTGAAGAATTCCTGCTTCTTATGCATAGAAAAAAAAAGCCTCACACGAGCTACGAAACAGTACTTTTAGAGACACTTGAACTTTCTTTGTATGGGTCATTGTCCGGTTAGAACAATATTTACTTACACTATAGAGATTACACGGCGCACCTCACAAAGAACTAAATCACTAGTAATTTATAAAGAATTAGGGCACTGCTGATTGTAGAAATATCCAGTCAACTAGCCTTACTTTTATTTTCAGACAGGGATCCAACTATACCCACTATAAAAGATCTCCTCGAATTGGGAGTGTTTCTTCTGCTCCCCAAAAAAGACGAAGGCGGTCGTACTATAGTCCTGACACGACCCACCCTCCAAAGCCCTAGCGCTGTCGACATGACGTTCGTATTTAAAGTGGGGATGATGATCTTGGACTTAGCCATGGAGAAAGACTCAAGCATCGCTGAGCAAGGTGTCATCGTCATTGCTGACCTGACTGGCGTTCAGGCTGGACATGCTCTGCAGCTAAAGCCTAGCCTGGTTCGACGGGCCGTCCATTCGTGGCAAGACTGCTACCCAATTAGGATTCACAGGTAGATTGTTTGTGCTCTTGAACACAGTTCAACTCATAAGCTGGCCATTCACGAGGGCTCCAAACGGACTCGCGCCAAGCCAAATGGCGCGTCCTGTTCTATTTGGCGTTAGCGCCATTCAGAGGAGTCATCACGACTACGCTGAACCAGTCACTCCAAATCTTTCAAATTGTACTGTGTAAAAGTACCTCTTCCATATAGTCACACTGTACAATTTGAAAGATTTGGAGCGACTGGTTCAGCGTAGTCGTGATGACCCCTCTAAATGGCGCTAACGCCAAATGGAACAGGACGCGCCATTTGGCTTGGCACGAGTCCGCTTGGAGCCCTCGTGAATGGCCAGGTTTATGAACACAATTTAACCAAATTGTGCGACGTCTAGCTTGGTTACATAGCTTAAAAATTCCAGTACAAACGTTATTTTTAGACGAACCCCGAAACAATAATTCGAGAGGTACACCTGTCTTTTATATACCACAGAAATCTGCCAGTGACGCTATGCAATGCAAAACATATGCCAGTATAAAACTTTCCCTAAGATAAATAATGACTTGGTCATCCAAAATAATAGTCAAGAGACATGGAATTTTTATGCACTCAATTATGGGGGCACGCTGTACTGTCCTCCGAAGCACAGAGCCAATTGGGACTCGAAACTTTGATAACTGAATCTGTGGGCTACACAAACTTGTACTAAGAAACTTTTTCCATGAAAGAAATTATTCTCTTTCTATAGCCAACCTGTAATATAATTACCTACAACTTTAAACATTGTTTTTAGTTTTCATTTCATCAACTGCCCCGCACACGTCTGGATTGTGCTGAACATATTCAAACAATTTATGAGAGAGAAACTCAAGCGACGAGTTTACACCTATGGCCAGAACTTCGCAGCAGTCTATGATACCGTGCCAAGACAACTGGTCCCCCACGAGCAAAGTGGGACATTAGGACCCATACAAGATTGTATTGAATACTGGAAGAAGAGGACTACAGAAGCAAGAAGCTGGTTTTTAGATCAAGATAAACAACAAAGCAATAACGGCATCATATTGACAACATAACTAAGCTGTCATTTATAAACAGACATAGTGACATTCTTCAGCGCTACTATAGGCCTATCCAAGCATAGTAAATACGATAACTCGGTTGCTGGTTGCTACGCTACTTAGCAAGAATTGATTTAAAAAGATTATAGAAAATTAGAGCAGTAATAACTAGGCTTCGTGGCTTGCAATTGTGCATATCAATGCAAGCGGTTGAGCCCCACTGACTCCACTATTTGGAATTTAATTGGGTTACATTGTTTTCCCATTGTTATTATCTTGTAACCATCTTTGACTTTACTTATTTAAAAAAAAAATTAAAAACTTGTGTTTTTACTTTCTTTGAGCGTGTTGTCACAAATGGGAAATGATCTGAAAATATTTCACACCTTTCGAGAGCACATATCGTGAGTGGTCAGATGGAGTGTCCTTAATTTTATCATAACTATTGTAACAAACAACTTTATTAATCACAGTAGCCTAGAGTAGATACAGTGCGCTGGCCACGTAGTGTAAATGTACGATCTGGTTCAGTTAAACTGTTCAATTATTAAAAACTTGATTTTTTGTAGTTGGCTATCAACGGGAAATGTGAATCAACGAGTATCACAGTGAGGTTTCAGAGTAGGCATAATTCATTACTCATATCTCCGTCAATCGATCAATCGTCGGAGATGTTTCCAATATATTTGCCGTCCATAACCAGGCCACAACTTGTCAAATTAATCTATAGCAGATTACGGTGACAAGAATTAAGAAGTTTCAAAATCATTACATCAAAAAATTATATTACACACGCTTTCACATACTCATATATGATCAATTTATTAATATTTTTCGCACCAAAGTTCCCAGCTATAATCCCAACTCGAAGAGTATTGTCTTCAAAACTAGGAATGTTGGCTTGTGGTCCACCAGTAAATTAAATGGAAAGGCTTACGACACAATTCTTTTCCAAAACCAATTTTCAAGATAATAAGGTTAGCATGAAAACAAGACTTTACAGTCTTATTGTTCGCATTTTGTTTTATTTGCAATAAAGTCGTTTTTTCATTTAATTTCATAATAAGGCAATATAAGGTGATTAGGTTACAAGATAGCCACTTTGATGAGTTTAAATCATTTACATTATTGTCAGGACATGTAGAGAAGTGGTACGGGCTCTGAGTTTCACCCGAATGGTTGATGATTCCGAGTCCCACGCTTGCTACATCTTCTGGCCATGCTTTGGAGGGCATGTGAAGCAGGTGTTTCCGGACCTTTATAGTTGAATGTAAGAGAGGGTTTATAGCCCTAACTCCGCTAGGTCGGTTCAGTAAAAGAGCAAAGAAAGACATTATTTATTTATATTAGAGATGTCACGAATGATCCCGAAAAAATACGGAATAATCGGCTACGCTCTCGAGCAAAGGGCCAAATATTCGGTGCATAATTTATTCATTATCTATGAAGAAAAGCGCCATCATTTACTACCAACGAATGTTGAAAAACGGATTTTTGTTCATATCAATTGTCCACTGATACATTTTACATATTATTTTGCTTTCCTACTTACGGAAAGCTCTGTGAATGTCGAAATTTTAGATTTCGGGATTTCAGTGGATTTACATGCTGTGAGGTCCCAGGAACCCTAAAGTGTTTTTTCGACATGTCTGTCTGTTAGTCGATTTGTGGCCAAACTACTGAATTTTTATGAAATTGGGCAAAAATTACACTTCGGGATTTTTCTTATTTTGGTTTGGGCTACCTCAATGGGGGGGGTTTAGTTCTCAAAAACGGCTCCAAATATTTCTTCTAAATTCATATATATTGTAGTCGTAATTAATGCAAACAAAATTCAATAGGTCGCTTACCCCTTGATAGTTTGGTTTGGCAAAAAAATAAAAGACTCAAACTTCATGAATAATGACTAAAAAATCATTTTTCTGAGGAACCTTTCCATCTACACGTTCTTGCTTTAAGTATGTTTTAGGTGTTACATAGAGTAAAAAAAACCGAACCGATTGCTATCAAAGATTTGGTTTTGAACCAAAAATTATTTTCTATCTTATTATCGTCTGCCTATTCTCGACTATGCAATCGCCTCATCGATCAATCCCGTGCCTTGCTTTGGGATAGGGAAACTCGAATTTTAAACTAAATTGAAGTTAAAACTGAATCGAAATTGAACCCTAGGAGAATTATTTACCAAGGAACTATTACAGCACCTATTCTAATTGATAAATAGGAAAGCATGAACGAGTTCACTCGTACCGGTTCTATGACATTGGTCCAATCTATCCACTCAATGCATTAGGATAGGGAAAGTCAACCGGCAAAGTCAAAGGCAACCGAAATGTAACCCTAGGGCAATTATCTGCCAAGGAAATACTCATATTCTCATCTCGGTAACGGAACTAATTGTTAAATAGGAACGCATGTACGGGATCACTCGTAACGGTTCTTTGTAATTTTTAGCAATTTCTGATATAAGATTGAAATTAATTATTAAAATATACTGCATGTATAAATAATTCTGAATAATAGGTGCGATTATTCGGCCGAATACCGAATGGTGAATAGCAGCCGAATACACCTGGCATCTCTAATTTTTATAGTCCCCGAAAAATAAACGATACATAAACATAAATAAGGCTGATAATGAGGATGAAAGGCCAACTAGCTTCGATGGCATAGTGGTAGCTTGTTCGTACCTGGACGAGCCTCTACACATCATGCGATCGGTGACCTGTCGTAACTCAACACAGTTATTATCTCCAGAGGCGACTAAAGAGGTTATTCGGATACAAATTCATTGCATTGGTTGTATGCGAATAATATTTTCTTAATATACCAGATAATAATAATACATTTTAGAGATACTGCTATGTTTCGGACTCGAGAACTTTACAAGTCGCAATATCATCGCATATTTATGCCGAATCTCGCGCCTTTGTGTTAAAAAAATAAATAAGTAAATCTTACCTTACAATATTAACGTCTTACCTTGAGAGCCACAAGTAATGTGACAGTCTCAACTGAATAGTAACCACGGTCCACGTAGTCACCCATGAAAAGATAGTTTGTGTCAGGAGACTTTCCACCAATTTTGAACAGTTCCATTAGATCGTGGAATTGGCCATGGACGTCGCCACACACTGTAACCGGACATTTAACTTCTTGCACATTTGACTCCTTTGCTAGAATTTCTTTAGCCTGAAAAAAACACACAGAAAGAGTGAGTCACACAAATCGCCCCACTTCTTTTTTTGTTTTTTATAAAAATTATCGCAAGGTGTGTGTACCCGCACTAGTACAAACACGCTACCACCTTGCTACCGAAGTTGCTTTTATTTAGTAATTCTTGAAATTAGTTAAAAAATTTGATAACAAAGTCAGCGCCAAACTGTCTTATTGTGGCAAAAGAAATGAGCGTTTTTGGTCTATGTAAAATGTCAAATGTAAGAATAGAACAGATAGTAAGACACAAGAAACAGATTCAGGACGAAATTGCTCGGTAGATAAAGAATGACCACTGAACAGTAAGGAAAAATTCGGGGAAATAAATTAGGAGTACCGAAATAGTTCAGTAACCTATTGTGTTTTGTCTCTTTCGACAACATTAATCAATGGGATAGTCTATTGATAAAGGCTTAAAATAACATATTTAAACGTTCATGTCTTACTTGATCAGTTCAAAATGAGAGCTATTACCATCAATACTAAGTATGAACTAGCTTAGTTATTTTGAATACCGTCCACTGGATTTCACTAATAATAATAGCAATAAATATTCATGAGCGCAAAACGCTTCATTAATTTCTTCTAAAATTTAAATCTATTAAAATTGCTATAAAAAAAGAAGCAATCTCTGGTACAACTGATTTTTTTAAAAATAAAAAGCTTGCAAAATGGGATGCCTCCTCGGATCATTTGCTTTGATTATGAAAAGAGAAAAACGATGAGGCATCGCATTATTGAGAAACGTCACGGACACGACTAATAGGTAATTCTGGCCTTATGGGGATATATTTAACCAGGAAAACATATATGTAACATACTATGAATCTTGTGCAACATTTAAAACTAAATGAAAAGTGTTAAAAGCGGTAATTAGGGCGACTCCTGATGAAAATTTTAAAACATACCTTATCACATAGCGTTTTGACTTGACTTTCACTAAGCTGTTGGCACTCGTTCAGTTGCTCTATCCAAACGTCCAATTCTCTGAGTGTTGTCTTGTCTTCCATGGTTAAAATATGATTTAAATTAAACCTGTAGCAAGGTAAAAACTATGTTTTTCTATAAAATGAACGAAAAGCAACCTCCCATGCACGACTGCACGTCAAGATGGCGGCTGTGAAGAAGTGTGACGTCACTTATTATCGTGGCATTAGACTTTAGAAACTAAATTTATTAACCGCTAAAAATTTACAGTTGAAGTTGAGGCGAAACTGGAATATTTTAGTTTTAATAATATAATTTCACATTATAGCCCAGGGTAGATCCCCTGAAAAATTGTGAAAATGAAATTTTTCGATTGAAAATTAGGGAGCTTTTTCCATGCATAGTCAAAATTAGTTGGAAAATATTAATATTTTAAATCACAGAAATTAGTGAATTTAGAACATACTTCTGTAAGTTTTTCCCAATTTTCACGTAAAGAGGTTTTTTTTTGTTGAGAAAGTTACAAAGAAAAAACCAAAACCCTGATTTTTGGCATTTTTCTCACAAAATTTGAGGTTATGTGAAAAACGTGTAATCACTAAACTTGTACATGTTATATTATCTACCTTTTTGCTATTTTTTGACATTTTTCCAGGACTTGTAATTTTGTCGGAAATGAAAATGCACCGTATTTCACCCTTAAAACCCACCCCTACCTGCCTCCCGAACTCAGATCGTCCGTAATTTATTGCTTTCCAATTTATATGTAGTATAAGGAAAGCTTTGTGACGGTCGAAATTTTCGATTCCGAGATTTCAATGGATTTACACGTTTTAAGGTCCCAGGAACCCAAAAAAGTGGTTTTTACGAAATGTCTGTCTGTTCGTTGATTTCCAGGCAAACTACTCGGTCGATTTTGATGAAATTCGGCATGTAGGTTCACAAAAATCATACCTCGGGATAGTTTTTTTTATTTGGGGCTAACTCATAATTTGGGGGGGTTTTATTCTCAAAAAACTCCAAAAAACGGCTAAAAAAATTATTTCCCAAAAACGGCTCCAACGATTTCTTTTAAATTCGCATATATTGTAGTTGTTATTAATGTTGATAAAATGCGGGGGGTCGCTCGCCCCTAGATAGTTTGCTTCGGGGGTAAAAAAATAAAAATATGTAAATTTTCATGAAAAATGACTAAAAAATAATTTTTCTGTGAAACCTTTCTATCGATGATTTCTACCTTCAGGTTGTTTTAGGTGTTAAATTGAGTAACGAAACCGGATAGGTTGCTTTCCCAAAAAATATTTGGCTTTGCACAAGAAATTATTTTTTGAGAAATGTTGGAAAATTCGCGCTCAAATTCATTGTGTGCCCTGCAATTATTGCTGTGTGGTAATTAATGTGTTGGTCTGACCTTTCTAGAATTGATCTCACTTCCAGTGACGTCAGGTGGACAACCCCCCCTCCCCCGAAATAACGGAAATTTAACCACTGGAAAATTATTTACCATGAAATTACTCATATTCTCTATCTACTAATGTGCGTCAAATGGCCTACCAGCCAAGGACGGGCGTTGGCTGAAAAAGATCTACTATAATGTTGATAAATTGGAAAGCTAGCATGTTCGAGTAAACTCGGACCGGTTCTTTTTCCTATGCCTGTCATATTATATTCCATTTCCAATAGGTTTCATTCTACTAAAATTTAATGTTTTAAAAAAAATTATCTAGCTACCCTGGGCTATTATTCTGGTAATTTAATTATTTAAGTTAGGTATGACACAACACAACAAAGGTCCGCCAGTCAGACAGTCCGGTACTTAAGAATTGTATATAAGCTGTCTGTTAGCCAGTACAATCAGTTGTTCACACACGATATAAGCCATAAGAACATAGGCCTACGAGTAGGTGCCTGCGTCTATACAATAATGATTCAATCAAATCGTACCCCAAGGATTTCAATCTTAAATTTGGGCATATTCTACTTTGCAGTATGAACTACTAGGACTTCAGCGGTTTTGCTAGACTAGATAAATTTCACATTAGTTTTCATATCGCCGATCCATCCTCATAAATATTTTGTTTTTTGTATGCTATTAACAGATTAACTTTGTAGTTAGATAGGAAAAAATTGCGTAATAGAACAAGTTTAAACACTTCTGGTATATTAGGTTTAAGATAATGGAACATTTTTTTTTTTTAATGGCTGTTATTCATGATGTCTATACCAGTGTCATCCCCCTGACAATCGCACTCATGCCTAATTCTAGATTCTTCCGTGCAGGCGGGGATTCCACCAACGTCAATAGTGATTTTAAATGTTTTTTGACGTGGTAGCAGACAGTTTTAGACTGTCTAAAAATGTCTGCTACCACGTCAAAAAACATTTAATATCACTATTGACGTTGGTGGAACCTACCTCAGTTGTATCACTAGAAATCTGCCTTTCAACAAACCAGTAAATTATATACCTACTCTTGCCAGTTATCACAAAAAATTGTCTTCAAAAGCGCATCCACGTACTTCTTTTATGTATAGGCTATGTCCTGCTATATATTCAATGATAGTACTTTATCAACACCAATGGCTTGACGACACCTTGTTACCAGAATGGAGCTCTCCTATTGGCTGCTCGGACATGCCTGGCTTTGAACTTACACAGTGAACCACGTTCGAGCATGTGCTTTGCATGGAATTTAGTGCTTAAGGCGGGGTTTCCACCGACCGGCTAAGGCTAAATACAAATACGGTGACGTGGTAGCAAACATTCAAGACTTAGGAGGGTATTCCACCGACCTCTCAGTGCAGAATGCAAATGACATTGACGGAAATTTTTGTTTTACTCTATGCCATAGTTAAAATTGATCAATGATCATAGAGTAAAATCAAACTAAAATTAAAAAATGGAGTCATGGGATATGTTAATTACAAACATTTTAATAGATTTATATAAAAAGAAAAACAAACATTTCCGTCAATGTCATTGCATTCTGCAATGCGAGGTCGGTGGAAACCCGCCTAAGTCTTAAATGTGTTACCACGTCACCGTATTTGTATTTAGCCCTAGCCGGTCGGTGGAAACCGCGCCTAAACATAATATGTAGCTCATCCCTACAAATAAGTTCCTGCTAAAAACCCATTATTTTTATATAAATATATATATTATAAACATTCGGATTGAAGCCGCTCGGCTTCGGCTATTTCCGTAGTTTGTTGCGCCACTATCTCGCACTTTAAACTGTCTCTTTCGGACTACTTAGCATCATGCTGAAATACTTTTCATGACTTTTTCATTCTAATTCAAGGTTTAGCAATAGTATGTCTGGCAAATTAGTTTTAAAATTACATAAATTATAAAATACTTTGAAAAAAATTTTTAAAAAATCGAGTGGCACATAATTAGCAATGTCTGGCAATAAAAAAGGTATGTCAGGTAGACTTATTTAAAAACAAAATTGAAAATTACGTATCATAAAATGCTTTTAAAATCCAGGATTATTACCTGGACAGGTAGGATGCGCACTAATGAACGCAACCGCTACCGCCAGCCAGATAGCCCAGACTCTAACCGAAAGAGCAAGGACGACGTATCACAAATTCAGCTGACCTGAAATTCTTTCTCGAAAATGTTGCAAACTCCTATAGGAGTTAGGGAGCCGACTGAAGATGTCAATCGGATAGGCACATTCATTTCAATTGTTTGTATGGGATTAACCTTTTAAAAAATAATTATGTGGGGCATGTAGTGTCATGGATAAAATGTATGAAGAACCCTATTAACGTAGCGAGTGTCTATATCAACCGGTTGACTAATGTAATATGCAAATGTCCATTATTTTCTGTTCACTCAGTCCTCTCCAATCCTCTCAAAGGCCGTGGCCTAGGGCCTCCAAGGATCTCTCACCATGTTTTTAAACTTAGTACTACCAATGTAATTTCTCTGAAGGTTCTTTTGGAAAAACAATTTTTTTTCTCCCAGGGATATAGAAGTTAGCGCCGCTCAATATCAACTCCAGTAACATACGACATATACCGGAATAAATGCTTGTGAATGGGAAATATTACCAACAAACTTTTCCGCTCCCTAACTAAAGCTTTGGGATAGGATTAGCCCAGCCAAGATATAATATTTCCCTAGGAGTTACCCTATATGCCGCTCTTGTCCAAACGATATTAATATTAAATTTTCCTAATGTTATACCAATTTTTTGTGAACTTCCCACACGCATGGGCTTCTGCCTCAATAGGCTTTACATCTGGCCTCATTAAAAAGCAGAGATTTCACTAACATTAAAATTTGTATAATAACATTAGGTGATGCCAAATACAAAAGAGGCAATAGAATTAGATCAGTCAAGGGATATTAACAATTGAGGTACTTTCGAGCTGGGTGGATCATGGAATTATTTAAGAACTTGGCATTGACTGCTTATAATTTTAGAAAGTAGTAATAGCTAAAATTAGTTGCAGAATTTGAGCAGTTATAATATAAAGGACAGAAACTGTCTTAGGGCTATCTTGAAATGTTAAGACATCTTTATGATTTGTGAAATCAAATACAAGTGATTGAATAAGAAATTACTCTCCTGAAAAATCTCCACTCTCGTGTAAGCCAAGCTTTCGAAGCACAAGTATCCTTAACCAGGTACTATCCCATATTTCTACTTGATAAGGAATGAATACGCGACATGGCCGACAGAGCTTAGTTGAATAATGACAAGAATAGCGATACGTCATGTATTCAAAACTACCGCGCTGATACAGACACCTGCCACACACGAATTGTGTTGTCTGAATAACCCGCAAACAGAGTCTGTCCATCCGTACTCCAAGCCATCGAGAGACACATGGGAGGTTCAGACTTGGGATTTTGTGTAACTACTTCAGGCTTGAGTTCTTCAACCATATCCTTGCTTTCAAGATCCCAAATCTTGATACTGGGTCCAAACGCTGCACACAGCCAGTACCTGTAAAAAAAAAACACGTTATTCTACTGTGATTCCGAAATGAGAGATCAATACCCACTAGTTTTTACTACAATCAATATTTCCAATCAAATTTGAGTTTTGACAATTGAATGGTTCCACGGAAGAACGTTGTAACAGACATTCTTTTGCGAAACTGAGTTAGATGCAGAATAACGTAGTAAGCGTGAGCAGGAACCGATCTGTGCTTTTAGTTTGATGAAATTCCAATAGATGTCGGCTCAATACTCATTTTCAATAGCGTGGAAGAACGTTGTAACTTGTACAAATATGGCGGCTGTTCCGACACTAGGACTGTCACCCAATGATGGTAAACAAATAAATAGGGGCAGAAAGAGGAAAATTAACGCGGAGAACGTTGAAATAGGATCGACATAAAAAAGTTTACAGTTAAGATAGAAACAAAAAAAAAACTCTCCTGAAAAAATTTGAAATTGCTGGTTACAACGGTTCTTCCGTGGAACCATTCAATTATAAGAGGCTTTCCCTCAGGTTATCTCGTGTGTATACTGACGCAAGGCCAGTTCCAGAGGTCTTAATCCTGAGGACCGCATTAATCAAATATTTATTCTATTGGAGTATCCAAAATCTAAATGTTGTGTTAAAAATATAATAGTTATTGCTATCCTATTTAAACGTTAGTATTTTCAATTTCACACGATTTGACGTCGCCGGAACCAAAAGCGGTTTTTACGAAATTTCTGCCAGCCGGTCAATTTGTGTGTAAACTACTCTGGATTTTGATAAAATTTGGCATAGAGGTTCAGAAACCTCAGGTTCATTTTGATTATTTTGGGCTAACTCAACTAATAGCCGTTCATCACAGCTTTCAAGCAATTAAGGGCACTATTATTATTGATAATAATCATCCTACTTTGTGAATTACCTGTTTGGACTGAAGCATAGTGCGGTAATAATGTCAGTATGATCCAGTGTGTAAAGATGTTTGCCGTCATTCAGATCCCACAGCATGGCTTTGCAATCCTAAAAAGCGAAACGGATCCCTCAGAATTTTAACAAACAGTATAATGTCAACTGTTCCATTTCCAAAATATGTCAGACCCATATCCGCAAATTGTGGTATCATCAATGCAATTCAGGGTGAGGTTTCATCATGATAATTGGCACTAATATGTGTTAATAGTTTTCCAATGCACTAACCTTGCCACCTGAGGCACAGAGAGAACCGTCAGGAGAAACAGTGACTGTGTTGAGGTAACCGGAATGGCCAGGGTGGTTCATCTTGAGCTTACAGTTACTCAAATTCCAAACCTGCAAGTAAACCAACACAAAAATGATACGCTTAAATTTACATTAATTTTTATAATATTTATTATTATTGTATTGTCTCAGTTCCTACCCTAGATACGATAAAATTTTAAGAGTACCTGCCAATCCAGTTGCAAGTGGTATTATGTGTAAGTCACTCAGGGACTCCAAAATCAATCCGAATGAGAGCAGGGAAAGTTTAAATTAATAGCGCAAAAACCTGATATTCTAAAAAGGCGATATTTCTTACCTTGACAAGCTTGTCCCAGCCACATGAAACGATGATAGGGTTAGCGTGATTAGGAGAGAATCTTACACATGAAACCCAATCGGTATGCACATCTTCTTGGATGGTGTACTTGCACTCAGCTAGGGTATTCCACAACTTGATTGTCTTGTCCCGACTACCAGATACGATCTGACGGTTGTCAACGGAAAATGCAACGCTCAAAACGTCCTGCAAAAATAAATAAATGCGTAAATAATGACTTGATTTACTGCAAGTCCAACCAACACCCTTTCGAGTGATAGTCCTTATCACACTACACTACATTTCGGAAAAAAACGGAATTGCTTTGGAACTGTTGATTTATAACGCCACTAACTCCTAATGTTACCACTAAGGATATGTATAAAATTATATCATTATTCTTAGATTCAATAAACTAGCACTGTTTTTCTAGCAAATGTGTTATTTCCCTATTGCATTTAGCAAGAGTTCTACGTGACTTCAAAACGCTTCGAAATTAAGCTACCCGTACTAAAAGTCGAATGAAAATGCATTTAACGAGGAAGGCCTACATCCCATTGGCAGGATATTTTATTTGCATGCCTTTTGACATGATCCGTCCATAAAATTTATCATAACAATAAGTACCCATACCTGGCATTGCAAAAAGTCGACATAAAATGGGCTGTAAGTAAATAACTATGCTTCGCCGAACTTAAATTCTTTCAGAAATCAGAAGTTTTGGTTGCCTATGACGGGCTCTGAGTATACTACATATGGACTGCTGTATGCGCATGATGCTGTGATCATCTCAATATTTTGTATTAAATAATCTCAGCAAGCAGCAACAATTTATTCCATCTCGTCGCTGCACGCATAAAAAAAATGATAAAATACTTACGTCAGCGCGAGGAAATTTCTTCTATGTTATATAAAAAAAAGTTAAAAATAAAAGCTTGATTATTATGAGCGGGCACACCTTGGTATGGTCTTCAAACCTCCTGGTAGTCTTTCCCATGGCAAGATCCCAAAGACGCAGAGTCTTGTCCCACGATCCAGAGAGTGCGTAGTTGCCGTCAGAAGAAAGTACGACATCGCTCACGAAGTGAGCGTGGCCCATAAGACGCTTTTGAGGAAATCCATATTGATGCTCTTCACGGGTCAGCTTCCACACAATTAGGGTCTTATCTACATTCAGTAAAAAATAAAATATTAGGAAGTTCACCTAGTTCCTAGGTATTATACGATAACTTAAAATTATTCAAAATTGCGTTATCATTCTGGATGAATAAGAACAGGGTTTGCTGACGCCGTCTATCCCACCTTGGTGGGTCATGGACAAAGATTGATTGATTGGTTGGCACCATGTCTTAAAGCTTAGGTAAAGGTTAAGTTTAGCTACCCCTCATAAAATCACAAAATTTGGTTCTATATCATTGACTTAGCTGTAAAGAAACCCATTTCCGAAAGAATTTAAAGTCGGAAAAATATAGTTTTTACAGTTACAGCCGAATTTAGTTCGAATTTTTGCATGGGCAGGCATAGGGACAAATTGCTCATAAATTTTTTTATGGAAGGAACATTGTCAGAGGCATGTAAATAATACAACCCTTGCAAATGGGATGTTTTCCTTCAATATTAAAAGCATTTTCATTCGACTTTTGATATAGCGGGGCAGCTAAACTTAACCTTTGCCAAAGATTAATATTGATTGAGTATGAAAACTACATTTAGATGTAGGAAACGGGTATTGTCATTTGAGGCCCCTCTTCCAATTGTAATTATTATAATTGGTTTAAATTTTATATGAAGTTATCATTTTAGAGCCAAAAGGTTAGGTAGCAATGAAGATATTACAGTATTTGAGTCAGTTAAACAATATTGTGGGTAAAGGTAAATAGTAGCATTTCACCTCCTGTACTTAACCTCTTGAGTCATTTAGCACACAGAATATACATTTCAAGCAATGCAATACCGCGATGTAAATCTCACTTTTACACATGAGCCCCTTTGTTGCGACTGCGTACATGTATTATTTAACTTAAGGGTGGATGATGTTCCCCTGACAGAGCGATTCGGCTGGTTTTATAGGGGTCGAGCTGGACAAGGACCAAGTCACATCCGATATGGTAAAATCTGTTGGGGTAACTCTACTGATTCCCTCCGGGTTTTTCGCTCGCATAAGAGGGTTATTAGAACCATTGCGGGTATCAAAGACCAAAGAGTATCTTGCCGGCCCTTATTTAGCGAATTTGCTATACTAACTCTACCAGCTCTATATCTCTTGGAGACATTAGTGCATTTGCGGAAAAACCCGCCCCCCCCCCCCCAGATCAGGTGATACCCATACCTATGGGACCAGAAATAGGGACTGCTTCCTCCGGGAGAGTAGTCGTCTTACGGCTACCCTTAGGTCTTCTAGGGAGATTAGAACACTGGATTGAGGTAAAGGTTTTTCCAGAGGCCGTCCGTCGGCTACTGTTGGAACAAGTTTCCTACTCGGTTAGGGAATTTTTGACGAACCCGATAATACGATAATTGTGTTCATTATTAATTTACTATTATGTTGTTTTAGACGACAGAAATTGTTGACGCCCAGAAGCTAGCCCTAGGTAGCTTGTAAATGGCATGAATATAATTGATAGTTTGCCTACTTAAGAAGGGCAAGGCAAGTAATAAAATTTCACGCATTCTAATAATAGTAGACCTAAACCTTCAACAAACACATGCATAGGGTTGGCGTGAAAAACGACAGTAGATGCAGACTGTGTGAAGTTGAAGAAGAAACAGCTGAACACATTCTCTTTCAATGTGAAGCGCTGGGAAAAACTCGATACCAAACTCTTGGCCACCCTAGGTCTGAAGAGGAAACCATCCGATCTAATCCCATCACAAAAACACTAGAATTTATCAAAAAGACTGGTGTTATAAGATGGGCGTAGACGGCAAACGTGGAAGCAAAAGACCTTCTAGGTCGACGCTTATAGGAACTCAAACGAGTAGGCCCCACGAAGGTAAAAAAAAAAAAGACCTAAACCTAAAATCTGAAACTTACCACGAGAGCAAGACAGGATCATATCTTGATATTTCGGGTTAGTCGCAATTTGGGTAACCCATCCATTGTGTCCACGAAGGGTGCCTCGCAGTTGTAGGCTTTCGTTCATCTTGAAGAAGTGATATTAATTATTAAAGAAGATGGAAAAGGATAAAAAATCAGTTACCGAAAAGCACGAATCCACGATTACGACAAAATTGCAAATGGAGGATCCTGATAATACGACAAATTTCCACCAGGTTTGCTACTTGTCTTGTTTTCGTTTCCCGCGAAATTTAAAAGTTGGGATTTACCGATTTACCTTATTTGCATATTCACCCTAACTATCAGAGCTACAATATTATTGCTTTCCAATTTATACGTAGTATAAAGAAAGCTTTGTGATGGTCCAAATTTTCGATTCCGAGTTTTCAACGGATTTACACGTTTTGAGGTCCCAGGAACCCAAAAAAGTGGTTTTTACGAAATGTCTGGCTGTGCGTCGATTTCCGGGCAAACTACTAGGTCGATTTTGATGAAATTTTGCATGTAGGTTTACAAAAATCATACCTCGGGGCGATTTTTTTAATTTCGGGCTAACTCAATTTGGGGGGGTTTTATTCTCAAAAAACACCAAAAAAATTATTTCACAAAACGGCTCCAACGATTTCTTTTAAATTCACATATATTGTAGTTGCTATTAATGTTGATAAAATGCGGGGGGTCGCTTGCCCCTTGATTGTTTGCTTCTGGGGGTAAAAAAATAAAAATAACTAAATTTTCATGAAAAATGACTAAAAAATAATTTTTCTGCGAAACCTTTCTATAGATTATTTCTGCTTTCAGGTATGTTTTAGGTGTTAAATTGAGCAACGAAACCTGACAGGTTGCTTTCCCAGAAAAGTATTTTGTTTTGTACAAAAAAAAAATGATAGAAAATTCACGCTCAAATGCATTGCGTGCCCTGCCAGTATTGCTGTGTGGTAATGTGTTGGTCTGACCCATATATATTATAGTATTCTGTGGTCTGACCTATCTAGAATTTACCTCACCTCCAGTGACGTCAGGTGGACACCCCCCCCCCCCCCCGAGATATCGGAAATTTAACCATAGGAAAATTATTTACCTTGAAATTACTCATTTTCTCTATCTACTAATTTTGATAAATTGAAAGATCTAAGAAAAACTTATTGCCCCGGACAGACCTGCTGATATGGCATTACCCATCAAGAAAAGTGACTGCCAGGCTCAACTCGATTACGGGCCACGACTTTCTTCAACTCCATCTTCTCCACCTACAACCCAGTCTTGGAAGATAACTGCCCATTATTATATAACGTAAGGCGAATGGAATGAAGTGTGACGCTACCCATCTGTGGAGCTATACAATAACGCCCTCAAAGACGTTTAAGTTCGCCGAAATCAGAATTTAGAACTCTCCTCGCTATGCTGGTATGCCCGAAAATATCGTCAGTAAATATATACAGTTTCTGGCGATTTTCTACTTTTCAACGATACAGTAGTGTCGTTTACAAGCCTCGTTACTTTTATCATATATGTACAGAATAGTAGCTTCATTGCGTTCAATCCTTAACCACGCTCCCAACACGTTCCAATACAATTCAAGTAAAAGAGTGAATTTAGACCCTGGTAAAGCAGTAGCAGTAGTCTCCATACAATAAAATATTGAACAGCCCTTAATCATTTTTGGCGAGTGAGATACAGCCATGTTACAAATCCAACGTGATAGCATGTTAATGGATCACCGACACTAGCGCCAGAATCAGTTCTTCAATAATGTTCATTATACTTTCTTTGAAAATGTACTTCTGAGCATAAAACGACTCCAAACTTTCGTTTCAAATATTTATATTACAAAGAGAAACACAGGGGCTCATGCCTGCGTTTCATAAATACTAAGTTCTCATCAATAAATATAATATAGTAATTCTACAAAATTTGTTTTTACAATAGCAAGCTAATGTTGAAATCACTAAACTAACCTTATCATTTAAACACAAACTATAATAATAATAATAATAATAAGTATAACTTATTCATGGGTGACAGGTATAAAATTTCTCATTAGTGGGATGCGTGAATAATGGGCAATCGGCCTATTAGCGTAGTATACCTGCGGTATAATATTACATGTATTCTGCGGACTGCAGGTATACTATAGCGATAATTTTTAATCTTAACCTGGGATTAAAAATGTAAACAAGAAAATTTTATAATGGAAATTACTATCCAGACTTGTTTTGTTTACATTTTTAACCCCAGCAATATGTTAATACTAAACGGCATAGTAGGCCCGCAGGTCCATAACCCATCTTAGTAGGCTACTAACATAGCCTGGCATGCAATTTCCACGATATAAAAGGCTTAGGTATCGCAAGCTGGCCGTGGTGCCATGAGACACTAAGGAACATTACAGGTACCAATGTACCAATGTACCAATGTAAGAGAAAAAATTGAAGCGCTTACTGAAGTGCAGTCAAATTATTTTTATAACTCATTGAAAATGCAGGTAGGTACTCAACAGACATACAGTAAAAGCCTATATTGGAAACTTGAAACCAGGAAAGAAATCCGATCGGCGTAGGGGATAGCCTAGCATCACGGAAATCTAATATTGGGAAAGGAGCTCAAAAGCGCCTACTGCACGATAGGTATGCCTTTACAAAAGTTACATTAAGGCCCACCTAAAAAAGCACTTCTTTTAACATGTTCATTACATACGGACAATACTAATAGTGAACCGTTCTATGAATTAATGCATAGGATGGATACTGGTAGGCATCAATCAAACATTATGTAAAAATGGAATTAATTCCCCTTCTTAAAAATGCAGAGACCTTCACGAATCTATTTAACAGGTGTTCTCAAGTTAAAGACTTTTCGCGGCGTTGTTGATATTAAATTTGTATTTAATTTTGATAGTTATTGCAGTTAATTTAACAAGCCTTTTATTATTGTGTTAATTAATAATTAATATATAACTATTTTAAACATTACATATAATAAAGTAATATACGGCAATTCTATACTATATACTTTGGGCCACCATATAATAATTATACAGTATAATGTTAAAGAATAATTTTGTATTACGATATTAACGAGGATAGGCCCTAGTCAATTAACTAATAAACTAATTTTGAATGAAGAAGAAACTAAAAACGACAATCTATGAAAAACTAATATTATTGGACTTATTATTTATTTTTTCACTTCGCGCTTTTACTTTTTCCTACGTTACCGACATTTCTGTGGAGACAAATTTATAGCCAACTTATTAAGCTTATGAAAATAGATTCCAGAAAGTAACTGGAGGATACAGTAGCCAATGGGTTCCGTGGACAAGTATTTTACATGTAACTTAACATAAACTATGGAATTTATCCAACACACTAAAACATTTGGGGCACATTTCGAATATTAACTTGTTTTTTTATTTACAATGAGGAATAGGTTACACATAATAATGTATGTTACAGTTTATAGGCATGGACATCATCATGAGATAATAAAATAATAATACATTGATGCATGATACGTTACGATTATCATATTTCTCAATTTGAATTGAAACAATGTCAACATGCAGTTAATGGGAAAAATTTGATATAGACTAGACCTAGCTGACTGTTTTTGATTTAGTTCCCGCCAAAAGTAGAAGAAAAAATGTAAGATATTGCCGCAATTTTAGACCATCCTATTCTAACTCATACTAAAAATAGGAAACTCTCTCTCTGCCTTACAGTCCGTTTAAGATGACACTTAAATGCATACGCTAATCATAAAAGAAAGGTGCTTAGTATCCGTCTCCAAAAGTGACCAAACAGACCATGTCACATGATATCGATGGTAGAGACGAGATAAGTATCGATTAATTTGTATGCAAACAGAGGCAACTATAATCAATCATTATTATATAACTACGTCCACAAACAAAACAAACATAAATATTTCGATATTTTTGCATTTTTAAATAATCCCTTAATGCAGCTCAGCCCATCATCCTGCCCCTATAATGACTGATAGAAAAGACAGAGTTCCTATGGGTTAAAGTCGATTGGTTTCATTGTTACGCGGAAGATTCTGAGACTAACACTCTTGCAAATGCTTGTATGCTTGAAGTGGCTATTTAAATTTTATAGTATTTTATAGTACCTATAACTTGGAGGTACATCGCGTTTATTGGATTGAAAAAAAATATATATTAGGGGTATTCACTATGTGATTCAGCATGCTAAATATATAAAATGTTTAAAATTCGGAAATGTAAATACAAAATAAATGTAACCGAATAATAATAAATAATTAAAAATTGACCGCTCACTCTAAATATCCGCTGATAAACAATTAAAAAATATAATACTATTTATGTTAATATAATTTTCTATTGTTATAATTTACGAACGAGAATAGGATTCTCGATTTAACATATTTGATACAGTTTAGCATTCTAAATAACGGATAACGAATTCCCCTATTATCTTGTTAGTTAGAGAATACGTAATAGCCTGGTGGGTGATCCAGAGTATACAGAATTAGATTTTATTATGCTACTGCTTAATTAACAATTTTATTTGTACGTAGTATTACATGGTAGCGTAAAAACGGGTAAACAGGGACGCATGGGTGAATCGGAACAAAACTTCGCCAAAATACGTAGACGTTGCTTTAAACGAAACCTGCCGCATCACAACTGGGTGTCTCAAAGCGACGCCACTGGACAATCTCTATCGATGTGCGGGATTAGACAAGCCGGACCTGCGCAGGAAGACCTCAGAGTGCACGGAAAGGTTCAAACAGGCTTTCGATGATAGGCATGTGATGTATGGGAAAGAAGCCACCTAGCAAGAAGACCTACGCCTAAAGTCAAGAAAAAGTTTCCTCAGCCATGTTACCGTGGAACCTCCAACCTGGTACCCACCCGCGCCCGTCAGCACCACCGGGATCCATTTTAAATGGAGAACGTGGGCGGTGCTGAACCAACTCCGCTCCGGCGCAGCCCCTGTGAAAACCAATAGGGCGAGATGGGGCCAGACAGACGAAAGCAACACCATGTGCTCGTGTGGTCAGAGGCAGGATATGGACCACCTGTTCCAGTGCAGCCTGTGTCCGGTCCAATGCACGAGGGATGACCTATGGCAGGCCAACAGTGCTGCCTACGACTTCACCCGATTTTGGGATGTTCGCCTGGACACAAAAAAGTAAAGTAAGCTCGCCAAAATACAATTTTCATAGTTTCGTTGTAGTTCCCTTCGTTTTAGTTTCTCTTCTTTGAAAACCTGAAATTATGCCTCAAATCTAACAGCGAAGTTTTGTTACTATTCACCCGTTTTTATGGTTCATAATACTGTCATTAATTTGAGTTTCGTTGAAGAAGCAACCCCCTCAGGACATTTTATCCGAAATTCGAGAATCAAGAAAAAACTGGACATGACACTCGAACCCACTATGCCTCGGCAAGGCATTTAGTATAGTATAGTACTTAATGTCTTACCGAGGCATAGATCGTGGGTTCTAGTCCCACCATGTCCAGTTTTTCTTGGTTCTATAATTTCGGATATAATGCCAATGTTAAGCATACATTAGGCCATTCAAGACTACTAGATTGTTTTAGAGTTATGTCCCATGATTAAATCATTAATATTAACACAATGATTAAATTACCTACACATAGAGACGCAATTAGTTAGGACGGCTGACTTTAGTTTGTTAGCGCGCGCACCATGCTGGTAGACCCCATGATAATCAATCCTACAGCCGCAGCACGAAGTAAAATGTAAACAAAACCATTTTAGAATAGCACATGGCAGTCTAAAAATATTTTGTTTACATTTTTAACCCAGTAATAAGCTAACTCGGTGTCTCATGCAGAAGGGCATGGGGAAACTGATGATTTCATTCAAAAATGCTGAGTTGGGACTCTACAATAAACAACGGAAATCATGTTGAAATTGAAATTGTAGCCTAAGACCTATTTCATATTACACAATTTTTAGTGAAAATATTTAAAAAATATCATTTAAGTACTGTTTAGTCCCATTTTTTTTACAGAACCGATCTTGGGACGCTTTTTATTAGTTCACTCATGGAGAGAAATGGGCACCTGCAGCCTGATCATGGCGATTATAATACCGGTATTTATTTAATCCCCTGGTATTAAAAATGTAAACAAACAAATTTTGAATATCACTTTCCATTATAAAATTATCTTGTTTACATTTTTCATACCAGGGGATTAAATAAATACCGGGGTTAATATAAAACCCTGGTATTAAAAATGTAGACAAGATAATTTTATAATGGAAAGTGCTATTCAAAATTTGTTTGTTTACAGTGTTTTAATCCCAGGAGCAAGTTAATACCAATCGCCATGATCAGCCTGCTGTTAGCATTTGAAAAAAAAAAAAAAACACTTTCTAGATCTTTGATTATTAAGGGCCACGCTCAGAAATATTATCGTGATGAATACTGACGGCACCCTCCGCCGATGCATAGCTGTACTGAGCTGTGATAATCCTCACGATAACATTTCTAAGCGTGGTGAGTAGGCTAGTTTCATAAATTTCCCAAAATTATTTAAATTTGGGATTGATATTACAAATAAATGAAAACATATAACAATTCTGTAGTTATTTTGTTTGTCTACACTTAGGGTGATTTGGATTACCACGCGTCATCACTTGAAAAATCTTGGCAATGAATACTTCTCAAGCGATGGTGTACATGTGCTATAGTACGGTACTACGAAATCTACATGGAAATGTCACGGAAACTCTTTTAACTGTTAAAAATAACAAAAATAAAACAAGTCATAGCAACGGTTACACTTTCGAGCATTTTAGGTGTCCAAGTCATCCTCTGCTTGGCTGGCAAAATACGACGCTAATCCTCCGAATTCGCCCCCACCATCCTCATCAAAAGATTTTGCTACCACTGGCGGATGTTCCGCGACTTGAGGTGGTGGTGGTGGGGGTGGTGGTAGTGGTTGTGCATGTTGAGGAGGTGGGGTGAAATTTGAAGGTTCACTGAAAGGTGGGGCTGGGAAGTTTTGAGGTGGATCAGGGTTAAAGTTGGTAAAGTGCTGCCGCTGGAAGAGCTGAAACTGAGACATGTTTTCTTGGCCGAAAGGTGGCTTAGCTATACTGACAGCCGCTCCTCCTGAAGGCGATGGGTCCAGTGGGTGAGCTGCGTGGTACAAATGCGGGCCAGGAAACCGAGGATTAGATGGCTCTTGAACGGGGCGAGCGCCTGTCAAGGAAAGTAATTATGTAAGTTAATTACAACAGCCACCAAATAATGAGGTATCGCTTAATTGCCAATTGCCATGTAAATATTGATTAATATTTAAGACTTGTCTGAATTGTATTAGCTAAAAGTGGGATGTTACAATTAAATTTCGAGTGGAGTTATAAATGGAGTAATGGAAAGATTATCATTACATATCAGACACTAGACCACTAAATTGCATTATGCTGATGAAAAATGTAATTAGTTACACTAGATTTTTCCACTGTTTGAATTATCAGTGCTAATCTGCGGAAATTACGAAATAAGCTGAGCAGCATGTAATGATGTTCTATCTTAATTCCATAAAGAGAAGAATACTGTTACAAAGTTAAAAGAAAGAAATTAGACCCCGTATGTGCTTTCATTAATTCATCGGACATAATATGCGCATTTAAACTAAACGGCCGACTGTTAATTGTAGTTAATTGCAAAAATTCATCAAAAACTGAAGTAGTGTGTACTCTATTAGATTAGATTAAAGTTAGGTCGTTTGACCCTGGTGGGCCTAGCGAATCGCTTTGACCTTAAGATCTATTGCGATTTCCCGATCTTGTTAGTCCTAATCTGTGATGGTGTTCCTTATGAACTTGACCACACTTCTTGGTGCTAGTTTGCACACTTCCACTGGATCTAGGAACCGAGAGTCGGTGGCTACTTGGCGTCGGTAGGAGATGGCCGGGCAGTCGCATAGTACGTGCTCCGCAGTCTCAGTGGCTTCCTTGCAGAAGCGACATGTGTACTCTATAATAGTGCTCTAGTCTTGGGGGCCAGCCATATGATTTCTCGACTCTTACTAAGATCTTATAATAATCTTATGTGAGTGAGAGCAAAGATAAAGTACAATGTGGATGAGGCTTACAGGACAAATCGATTAAGTTTGCCTTTAAATACATCCGATAATAAGGGACTGGAGCACAATGACTCACTTAGATGTGACAACAATTCCTTTTCGGGGACAGACCTGCAGTGATTAAGTTTTACGGCAGTCTTCTGAGCGGTAGCCTCTTGTGTCTTGTATACAGTTTCTTTTAGGTTGACTTACCTTGAGGCGAATTGAGCATTCGAGTAATGACACTTCCCCCTTCTGCATTAACAGCGTCAGGAAATTGAGTAGGAGCTTGCACAGTCGCTATAGTTACATCATCCCCTCGTTTACCCCTGGGTCTTCCTTTGGCGGCTGCTTGTGTCTGAATTTCTTCGTCGGTTTTCTTCTTATTCTTGCTACCAGGCTTGGGGCCTGGTTTCTTACGCTGCTTGACGGGTGTTTCGGGAAGATCGGATAGAGGCGGTTGAATACTTTGTTGGGGGAAAGATGATTGTGAATTTAAGGGGTTGGGTGTACCAGGCACAGGGGGAGGAATGTGGCTTTGTGGGTGCTGGCCAGGAATTTGGGTGCCTATCATTGGCGCACCTGGGGGCATACCCGGTCTCGGGGGACTCGGCAAATGTTGAGTTTGGTGACCGGGAGGTTGTTGCCCGGAAGGCAGGCTTGCATGAGGACCACTTTGGGTGGGTTGGCCCGGCATAAAATGACCAGGAGCACCTTGCTGTTGCATTCCGTGTGGTCTAGGAGGTCCTTGCATAACCTGCGGCCTCATTAACATGGCCCCTTGTTGTCGAGCACCTTGTCCGCTGTGAGGAATAGTCATTGGCGAAGGATTATGAGGTACCTGTCCCATTTGTGAACGAGGTCCGCTCGTAGGGAATCTATGGGGGTGATTTCCTGGTGGTGTTTGAGGGTACTGCGCATTGGGAGCATTTCCTTGAAGGGGAGGAACTGCAGGATGTGGCCCTTGAAAGCCTGGCATACGATACTGTCCACCTAACGGCATATTTTGAAGATGTTGAAGAGTGGAAATTCCACCTTGATTAGGAGGTTGAAATTGGCCTCTTATTGCCTGGGTACTTATCATTGCTACGGTAGGCTGCTGAAGCATGTTCGGGAACCCAGGCTTATGCTGTCCGTCTGGTCCCATCTTTGAATACGACGAAGCTACAGCTGAAGGAATAGTAGCAGGCAATTCATTAGGGGGCAAGGCGTTCCCTACTTTAGGAACACTTTGACCTTGCAAACTTCGCAACAAGAGCCCACCTGTGGATGAGTTTTCGTCAGATTCATCATCACTATCAACAGTTTCTTCGTCACTATTCTCCTCTGATTGCATTTTCTTCTCTTCGAGTGCTTTCTCTTTTTTTCTTTCAGCTTCTAATTCGGCGCGAGTAGGAGTAATCTTCACATTCTTTCTCTTAGGTTTGTCATCAACCTTTTCCTCAGCAACTACATTTTTCTTTACGTCGCTACATTTTTCACCAGTCTTTTGTTTTGTCTCTTCCTTGGCACGCCTAACTGCAGCTTTGAGCTGATCTACAGGGAGATCTCCTTTCTCCAACATTCCCATTAGTTTTTCCTCGGCTTCGTCGTCTAAATCTTCCAGGTACTGATCGACATCATCTTCTTCGGACTCAGAATAGTTTATAGCAGTTTTACTTTTACTTTTCTTTTTCATTTCTTCAGGAGGAGTCTTAACATTTTTTGTTTTCTCTGGTGAAGTACCTTCCTCACTTTCATCATCTTCGGACTCAGAATCTTTTATAACATTTTTATTTTTAGGTTTCTTCTTTATCACTTTAGAGGGCGCAGACTTAGATGCCATGGTCGTATCTGGCGCAGTACTTTCGTCACTGTCACCTTCCTGAACATATTCATCTTCCTCTTCTTCTTCGTCCTCCTCCCCGTCTTTATCAGGCTCAGCAACAAATTCAGCGTCGCTTTCTTTGTCGCTTTCCCGCTTCTTTTTACGCCCTTTCAAATTTTCATCTTCCGAGTCTTCATCATTTGCTTCGATGTAGTTTATTTGTCTCCCACGCGTCCTTCTGGTCAATACCTTTCCATCATCGCTGTCATCGAGTCCGCCGTACACCACCTAAAAATAAACCTTATTTACGGCAATTATTATAAAAAATATTAGGTATAGTCCACGCAAAATGAGAAAAGTATGGACATGGAATGTTTTGATCCTGTCCCACACTGTAAAAATATTCCTTGCACCATTTTGTGTTACCTTGTTGCATTGGATGCAAAGCATAACAAAAATTGTGCAAAGAATATTTTTACAGTGTTCTACAGGATCAA
Organism: Psococerastis gibbosa; assembly: GCA_963971405.1. Taxonomy (NCBI): domain Eukaryota; kingdom Metazoa; phylum Arthropoda; class Insecta; order Psocodea; family Psocidae; genus Psococerastis; species Psococerastis gibbosa. Next base: position 26,679,667 of record OZ020488.1, on the reverse strand, counting down.
AACATTCCATGTCCATACTTTTCTCATTTTGCGTGGACTATACTAGCCTACACAGTAGGTGCATATATAAGTACATCTACTGTAATATGTTTGAAGTACAGGTAGGCAGTTCGACAACAGTGTCCGCTTTTCAACATTTGTTACTACTAACTATTCCTACATCGTAACTTACCATATACCGAGTACCAAGAATTAGACGTAAGAAATTTCCGATCTTGAAGTATCGAATAATTTGGTGGAAATACAATATGCACCACTTTTACATACCCTTCGCTTCTTGGGCTTGTCTTCATCAGAGCCTTCGGGGCGTTTTTGCTTCTTATGCTTCCTTTTCTTTTTAACCCACCTAGGAGGTGTAGGTAATCGGGTCCTCCGCGTTCGTTTACGTTTACCAGAGCCACCCCATGATCTATCGGAATCCGATGATTCGTCAGAACAGATGTCTCTCCTCATCCGTTTTCTTGTTGATTTATTGTCTTCCTCATCACTGGTGTCATCATTAACTAGGGAGAATAGAACACGAAAATAAAGTTACCGGGAGGTTACTAACTACTAGGCTGCAACCTAATATAACACGAGGCTGCGAAGAGACCTTGAAAGGCCAGCGCAGTCCACTGTCAAGTGTGAGCGACTAAATCAAACACTACAAGGCTTCTCCTATTTCCTAACCTATAAAATGAACCGAGATCGGCAACTAACCCTTTGTTAAATAATAATCACTTCACTTCACTTTTTTCATTGTCCGGTAAACCCCGGAAGAGGGGCAATATATTGACAATTAATATTTGAAAACATCAATATAATAAATAAATATTGACTTTTTTTGTTCCATCACTAAGCCAACCTAGCGGAGTTAGGGCTGTAAAGCCCTCTCTTACACTCAACTAGGAAAGCTTTACACGCCCGCCGAAGCATGGCCAGAAAATGTAGCTAGCAAGCGTGGGACTCGAACCAACAACCTTTCGGGTGAGAGTTGTGGTCTGTACCACTACTCTACATTTTACACTCTAGTTTACGCTTATCGACCTATCTTGGAGCAAATGGCACTGCAAATATACTTGTATTTATTAATTTTCTATTATTGACCCCGGGCAAATAACGTAATATCTTTCTTCCCTAATTGGTTACTCCACCATATCAAAACGTATAGGAACACTTTTTCTGGGATGCAACCTTATTGATGGCTCTACGATCAATATTTCCTGGGAAATTGGGCTTAGTGGGGTCCGATTTGCTCTATAATACCTAATGTAAATATTAAAATTAATAATATTCTAACTTACTGAAGTCTTTATCATAGCGCCTTTGCCTCCTTCTGGTCGAGCGACGAACAGGTCCACGGTTCTTGCGTCCCCAACCTTCGGATGAACCACTATGAGATGCATCTTCCGACTCGGAAGGTTCTGTTGACCCTAAAACATAAATGTTTATGAATATAACAAAAATAAACTGTGTTGCATTATCGCACCAAATCCATCAAATATTTCAATAAAGATATTTTTGAAAGATATGAATGATCATTTGCTTAAATCTTTGAAGTTAAACATTTAAAAACGCAAAATGATAACTGTTATGTAGGTTACCTTTAAAATCAGAATCAGAATTGCGGTCGTCGTCTTCTTCGTCGCTACTAAAATCCATGGTTAATTTCTTGCGCTTTTTTTGTTTGGTAATGTTACGGTTTCGGGGGACTACCGGGGGCGGCTCATCCAATAACTCATCCTCTTCAGTCTCCCCAGCATAGTCATCACTTTCATCTTTCCCTTGATCCTCTTCCTTGCTCGTCTCTCCTTTCTTAGCCACTTCTGTGAAAATCAATGAGCCATCAAACTTATGTGTATATATTATATTTGATATATCTTAATATATATATTTCGACTGTCCGTGTGTATGAATCCAAACTCCTCTCAAACGACCAGACCGATGATGAATTTTATTGTGTGTGTTCAAGAAGTTTCGAGGACGGTTCTAGATTAACAATTTCGTCCACTGGAGAATGTTTTTAAAATTAATTTTAGTAGTTTAAGTAGTTGTTGATTATGGAATGTTTTACATTGGATCCGGCAGACTGCGCTACCATTTTAATTTTCGTTTATCCCGACAGTTGGTGCTGCGTGTGTGTTGTGTGTTCAATAACAACGACCCTAACCTACAAATTAATTTTTTAGTTAATTTGGCATTTTGCATAAAGTAAGAGTAAGAGTAAAGTAAGAGCAGCCAGGCTTGAGGATGCACGATTGCGAGCACGTCAGCCGCGTTCTGCAGTTCCCAATTCGATTGGCATTTGCAATCACAATCAATAAAGCTCAAGGTCAATCTTTACATGCGGATTGCTTTTCACATGGACAACTGTATGTTGCGTGTTCCCGAGTCGGCAAACCAGATAGTCGTTATATCTACGCAGGTCGCAGACCGTGGAAAATCTATCTATCACATGCGAGCCCCGAAGGGGCGAGCTGCGTAATGCCCAATGCGAGGACCCAAAGGGGGCGAGATGCAGCCCGCCGCAGGGGTGGAGCCTTCGGCTGCGGGAACCGCTTGTTATGTTATATATAAAGAGAGGACAAAGTTAATTATTTAACAATAATTTACGGTTTAATAACACTGTTTATTGTTTTCCTATTAAGTATAAGAAAAGCTTTGTGATGCTCAAAATTAAATTATTTTTAGCAGAAATTATGGATAATCAGTGCCCCAACGCATTGCATAACAAGACATATTTTTGTCTAGTTAATAATAATAATAATAATATGTGTATTGAAAACAATTTTTTACATTTACACTGATCAGCAGTAGCCACAACAGCTACATAGCTGAAAGAGAATCAACGTACATTTATCACTCAAAATTAAAAATTAAAAATAGAAATAAATAAAATAAAATACAGCATCACATGATAAATTAGTAGAATTTCATATTTTTCATTAAATAAAATAAATAAATAAGGGATTTATGAGGACAGGAGGAACTCCAAGTTTTCTACTGCACACAGCCAGACTCTAACTTGACTGGCGAAAGTTCTGGGCTTCATGTCAGGGTCAAAAAAGAAGGGCAGAGCGTTTAGCAACCTCGGAACCAAATAGTTCGGAGATTTCCGAAAGTTTTCCACCGCAGGAAAGGGCACCAGGAAACGCTCTGCTCTTCTTAGAGAATGTGCTATAGGGATACGGATAGGGAGATTTTCACATGATTTAAAATATAATTTAAGCAAATTGTAGATGTACAAGAGGCGAAGAGGAAGTAATTCGAATTCGGAGAATAAGAGCCATGAAGAGAAGAACCTGGGTTTTTTGGCTATGGTACGCAAAATGTACTTTTGATTCACAAAAAGAGGCTGTAGGTGTGTGAGATAGGTCCCTCCCCATACCGAGATCCCATAAGCCACCCTTGATTCAAATAAGGAGCGGTAGAGGAGAAGCAGGGTTTCCTGAGGACAAACATTTCTGAGGAAAAATAATTGACGAAGAAAAAGACGACCGGATTTGTTAAGCTCTTTTAAATGAGTGTGCCATTTGCTATTTGAGTCGTGCCAAACACCAAGGTATTTGGCAAATTCAAGTTTACTTATTTCTGGGCAACCACCCACGCAATTTGGTAGCATACAGTCTGGAGTATGGCAACAAATTTTTAGACTCTTTACTTGTTCATCTCGGGTCAGATGAAACGGCAGAAAGCCAGTTTTTGAGATATTTATCGATAACCCATGAAATTGGAACCACGCATAAAGTTTTTGTAGGTCCTCAGTTGCCTGCCCCTCCACCTCCGCCCAAGAGTCCCCTGAGTACAGTAGAACCGTGTCATCCGCAAAGGCAACGACTCTACCTCCAAATTTGTGATCGCAGAGCTCATTCAAATAAATTATAAAAAGAATTGGACCTAAAATTGAGCCCTGAGGGACAGAGCAAGCAATGGGCAGCCTATCGCTGAGTAAGCATTGTCCTATGCCGCGCGGGGTCGGTTTGTCAGTCCCAGATATGAAGGGGTCATAGGGTATACGTACCCTCTGACCCCTGTCACTTAAATAGCTCTTAAACCAGTCAAGGGGCACACCGCGCACTCCCGCGCGGCACAGAACACTCAGCAGTGCATCGTGCTCCACAGAATCAAAAGCTCGGGCCACGTCAAGAAGTAGAGCCGCCACCTTTTTACCTGAGTTAATACCAAAATGTACAAAGTTGGAGACATTCCGGGTTGGAAGCCATATTGTCTTGGGCTGAACCACGAATATTTTTTAAGAAAGGATATAAGCCTAACAGCCATCAATTTTTCAATGACCATTCCAGGAACCTTAAGAAGGCTAATCGGGCGGTAAGACTCAACGGCCGTGAGGTCACCTTTTTTGTGCAACGGTACAACCAGAGCGTCCTTTAGACCTTGAGGGAATAAACCCGATCCAAAGCTCAGATTGATAACGTGGGCCAAATAAATAAATAAATATGCAGCAATATTTTTTAAGTACGCGCTGGTTATACCGTCTGCTCCTGCTGATTTTTTGGGCTTCAATCTCATAATACAATTTTTGACTTCCGTTGAGGATACTGGAAAGAGATATATGGATTTCTCAGAACTGGGAGAAAAGAATTGTTTAATTAAGCGGTGATTCCTCGGAGGCCTTTTCAATTTTGTCTTCAGGTACAGCGGGTAATTAACAAAATAATTATTTAAATGGTTAGCAGCATCTTTTCCGATGATCTGGTGCCCATTATTTTTTAGAGTTAAAGAGGGTTGCTTCTTGGAAGCCCCAGAAATTTGCTTAATAATTTTCCATTGCTGCGAACTGTTCCCACTCGCCTCCCTGAACTTTTTTCGTAAAATTTCTGCTGCTCGAATTTGACTTGATTTTTTATGAGCTTCGTGAGGTACTTCAGTCTTTCAAGACTGCAAAAGTCTAAGGGTGCAACACTCTTCATTTTAATCAAGCGATATTTCTCTTTGATCAAAGAGTTTAACTCCCGTGATAACCACGGTTTACCGAGTTTTTTGTTCTTTGAAAGCCGTTTGGGAACAGTTGCTGCTTCAAAACAGCACAGCAATTTCGATTCAAAAAAGTTATAAGCTAGATCAACGTCGCAGATGTCAAAAATTTCCTCAAAATTAGTGTTTAAAATATTTGCTGTAAATAAGTTTATGTCTTTATTGTAAAACACATTTTTAATCGGGGGGTAACTGCCTTTCATGGCCGATAAATAAGTTGCAATCATATCATGATCAGTAATCCCAGTTTTAATAACATCTGATGAATACCTTAAGGAACAAGTTCTCAAAACACCATGATCTAAACAGGCAGCCATACGTGTAGGTTCATTAACAATCTTTTTGAAACCATGAGCAGAAAATAAGGCCTCATATTCCATCACATCACAATTATCCAGCAGCAAATCCAAGTTTATATCACCAGTCCAATAGGCGTTTTTGTTTTCAACCAAAGGAAGAAACGTTTTTAATTCATTAATAAATTCCTTTTGAGTAAACCTATGCATACGATATACACCTAGGACCGTGACGTCAACATTATTGGTAGATACAGTTATGCGTGCAATATCAGCTGTTTTAAATGTTGTTTTTATCTGCTTAGCCTTAAGACTTTCTTTTACGTAAATTATGACACCCCCGCTACGATACAACTCATTACAAGAACTAAAGTGATTGTACCCATTCAATTTGTAGAAATTAATTTCCGACTCAAAAATCCAAATTTCACTTAATACAATAACATCAGGCCAATAATTCCAGGCATTAAATATAGCAATTAATTCATTTAAATTAGCTCTGATCGATCTAATGTTTAGACTATATACCGACAAGTTTTTGACATTGCTGCAGTATTTAAAAGGACACGCCGTAAGATTTAAAGATTTACATGGTAGCTAGTTATCAAGGGATCGTCCATAAGCTACAGTCAAGATTAACATAAGTAGCCCAACTTCACAATTACACAATTTTCACGAAGTCATACTCATTGCATACAGAGATCACGGAATTCGAATCCAGAGTTTTTTTCAACAAAATTCGGTTGTTCCTGTACCATATCAATTTGTAATTTTTTTGTTTGGCGAGTTCTTTTGACTTCCAAAGGAGATTTTTGAAGTATGGGGAGATTGACTCGAAAACCCGCACATTATTTCCTCTCCCGTCCTGGAAAAGTTTCTTGTTCTTCGAATAGAGAATAATATTTCTGACTTGACGGCTGTTGAATTCTACTATAACAGGTTTAGGTACGGTGGTGCGTGAAGGTATGCGATGCACAGCGTCGATATCTGAGTTGTTAATTTTTATGCCAGCTTGAGCCGCTATACCCACAATCATTGTTTCAAGATTTTCCTTTTCCACTTCTGGGACGCCAAGTATCTCCAGTTGACGCCTCCGTAGGTACTGCTCATTTACAATTATTTGCCTGTCGCGCTGCTTAACCATCGATTCCAGCACTGTGACGCGTTTCTCCAACTGCTCCGAGTGCTGTATTTTTTTTGACATCTCGTCATACTGCTTGGATATGAATTCCTGCGATGCCACCAATTCATCTACACGAGCATTTATGGCCCCCAACTCAGCCTTCCAGTCTTTCCTCATGCCGTCTAACATCTCCTTCCAGTCGGCCCGCATCTGCTGCATGAGGTTTTTCACCTCCCCCATAACAAGGGATAGATCCGGTGGCGGCACCATATCACAGCTAGGAGAGGAAAGGGCTTTACCAGCTTTAGATTTAGATATACGGCACTGTACACAAAGCCACTGATCCTGCACTGACTCAGGCCTCTTAGAGAAGATTACTTTTTTGACTTCAGCACACTCAAAATGAAAAGCGTTCTGGCACTGGGAGCAGGTTATTTTATCACTACCAAGGGACTTATCACATGCGAAGCATACGGACATAATACATAATTTGAAAGTGAGTTTCTGAAAGATCCTTGCGCTAGCCAAGTGGTCACACAAACAAACTGTTATAACCTGTAATAACTGGCCTTTGAACAACAATAATTTGCAAAAAGTATTTAAGTTATTTTTGGAATACCTGAAGACACGTGACAACTCGGGGTGAACACAAACGGCTACCACTTCAAAGTTTTTGAACAGAATTTTTATATACACCAACTTAACCACTGATTTTTAAGGAAATTTGAAATATGTAAGTAACTCGTAAAAACACGTCTGACTGTGAGTGATACTGATAAATAATTGTTACTAGTATAATGATGGTCTGTCAATAATAAACTATGCAATTGTCCCATCGAACAATCAATCCAGTGCTTTAGGGTAAGGAAAGTCGTTGCAGCAAAACATGTACGTGCTCACTCGTACCGTTTTTTTTTCAATGGAACACTTTTAGGCTGATTCAGAATGCTTCAGGAAGAGTGCGACAAGAAGACGGCTTTCTCAAAAATGGCAATAGATAGGGTACTGAGTAACTAACGAATAAGTTATGAACTAATATCGTAAAATAGACGACCTTGACTTTATGCTTCAAGCTCAACGAAAACATTATCTGATTTTCGTTCCAGAAACACTTAATAGTTTTTCTATATTTAACACGCACACTGTGTATCACGAATACATGAATAATTTCATTTTATCTTTAAAATGGCCTACCGTTTACAACTAAGGGTAGTTGCTTCACTGACGCTTTCTCTGGCTGCTTAACCTTGGACAAGTCTTCGTCATCTTCTGTTTCTTCGTCGTCTTCGATTTCACGGGAGGGTTTAGGAGCTTTGGGAGGTAAGTCCTCTTGAATCGCAGACCGAATCATATCATCATATTCATTGTATCTGAAAAAAATACATCAAAGATGCCAGAGAAGCATTTCAAACAAATGCCAGCTGCACGACAATGCAGTCGGTCAATTCTTGTCTTAGCGCGCCAATGTTAACCAGCCCTTGGGATATGATGTATGTCTGGTACAATTGCCGGTATGCCAGCTGCCAAACAGACGCCAGTGACAACTATACCTTAGCAATAAACCTTCCACCCATATACTTTTGAATGTTTCCGGGATAACTTATTAATGACTTTGGGGAGAGTAGAAGAGCACGATTTATCATAATCCATACGTGAGAAGTAATTACAGCAGCAGCAGCAATTACAATATTACAACGGACAAGGTTTAATCCACACATAACCTTTTAATGACAACACGGGGAAATGCTGAAACTGAGGTTCAAATAATATCACTGCTATTAAAAATTAAAAATTCAAGAGAAAGAATCGTAGGAGCACGTAAGATTCAATACCGCTGTATTTACCTGTAGCTCGTAACATTCGTACGGCGCTCTCTGAGTTGATAAACTGGTTCTGAATCGGATGAGTTGCTGCCCGAACTACTGTTAGCATCAGATTCAGACTCTGAGTCTTTGACTGACTGTTTCTTCTTTTTGCTAGGTAGAACATTGTCCAAACTAATTCCGACAAATGCAAGCCGTTTCTTCCTAAGTTCTTCGTTTCCTCGCTGCTTTTCTAACCTGCACAAGAAATCAAGATCATTTATTATTATACTACAATTTTTTTTTTTTTTTTTTTTTTTTTTTTTTTTTAATAAAAAGATTAATCGCATACAAACAATTTAATGAATGTATCCGATTGACCTCTTCAGTCGCCTCTGTAGGTTAGTACCCGCGTTGAGTTACGACACGTCTCCGATCGCATGGCGTGTAAAGACTCGCACAAGTGCAAGAAAGTTACCACCAGGCCATCGCAGTCGATAAAACATTCATAACGATTTAAACCTCTATCAATCAGCATCATTTTGGGGAGATTTCAAAGACTTGGAAAGATATAATAGACGTAGTAAGTGTATAAGCCCCACCAGCAGCCTGATCCAGGGCGATTATAATACCGGGGTTAAATAAATACCCTAGGATTATAACTGTAAACAAACAAATTTTGAATAGCACTTTCCATTAAAAAATTATCTTGTTTACATTTTTAATACCAGGGGATTAAATAAATACCGGTATTATAATCGCCTCGATCAGGCTGCTGATAAAAATGGTTCCGCACGGGACAAAATACGAGTGGTTGTATCACACCGGTTGTTGAATTGACCATTTTGTACACAAACCAGTTTCTATCAGCAAAAAAAAATCCATAAATTACTGTTTCCATTTTTTAAGTGCTCCAGCAGAAGACAAACAATTTCTACTGCGGGTATGAAGAATTGAGGACCTTCTTCCCGTAACTTACAAAAGTAATGTTTTTCTTGGGTTCTTTCAAAAACGCGTTTCGATTCTGTCCGGGCGTTTATGGAACCCTACCATAACTTTGTATTTGCAAACTACACCATTGAATCCTAAATAATAATAAAACCGTTCTTAAAGCACAGTAGCGTATCTCAGAGAATTAAAACCGTACTGTCTAACTATTAATTTAAAGACACGAAATACTGCGTTTATTCCAAAACTAGCGTACACCTTAACACACTGTCATGGCTTTTAATTGATGATCAGACACCAATAATTAAACTCCATACTTCCAAATAGCAGCTACTCTGCCGATATTCCAAGCGTCAGTCTCGCGATAAAGTTGTCCATCTATAAGCCTGTGATATACTTCTGTATATCTGTATATATACTACACTAATATACTTATTCATGGTATGTTCGCACAATGGAGATCTTGCATACTGACATGTATAATTTGCCTAGTCATAGTGTTGTATCAGCGCATAATTTGTGTCTCATCCCCAGCCGAAAACCATATTACTGTCTTTGAATTTATTTCCCATTTTTAGTTTGCTTACACTGAGTTTAAGCGTAGATAAGCCCCCGAGTATGTTTAAAAGTATACTGAACCTGTCAAATTCTCGCAGAGTCAATTTGAGTTGATTGATGAGAGCCTCGTGACTGCATGGAGGACAAAACCACTGGCCTTCAGGCACGAGATGTAGAATGGGTTTTAAGCAGTCGGTGTGCCACCCCTTGTCACAGCCATCGCACAGCAAGATCCACTCAGGTCGCTCCTTTTCCTTACAACCTTCACAAGCAGTGTCCTCGTACTTGTCATCTTTCCCTTCGGCTCTTGCGCGAGCAGTGCGAGCCTTCTGTACCGGCCTATACTCAGGATCTTCGTCCATATCAGATTCAGGTGAAAATTCGTGATCTGTAAATATAAAATGTAATACGTTTGTGGTGTGGGCAGCTGTAAAACTTCATGTATTGCATTGAAATAGAAACAAAGGGTTCAGGGTGTACTTCAGCCAATTTTGAAGGACGTGCTAAAGTCTGTACATAATATTAGTCTCCAGTAGACATTTGCCATTAATAACAAAAGAAGAAAAATTAACATATTGCAATAGTGGTTCGTATTCGGAAATAATTCCAAGTATTACTATAGTAAATGTAACACGGGTCATTATCAACTTCAATTGCATTATTGAAACTTGGATGAGCTCTGACAAAGAAAACTCAATTTCTCGCTGTGTCGCTGACATAGGATTAGTTTCAGGGAAATGTTATGGCATTTGCCCACATAACTAACACATATTGTGTAGTATTACTCTGTATAATATTTATTGAGATTCTTAAAATTCTATATAATAAGTTAATTGAACAATTTGGAAGGTTAGCTAAGCATTGGGGTTAGATGAACGCAGGGACTGCGGAAGAGGTTTTATTCTGGTTTAAAGTCCATTAGTCAACCAAATGAGAAATGACCCAGTAAAATCAATAAAATGGTTAATTTCATCAGCATCAAGGCTGAATTTAACAACGCCTAAACCATGATTGAATAACAAGTTACCTGTAATGTGTGTATGAATTATAACTGCCTTACAAACCTGATTTAAGAATTTGTTCCTCATCCTGCGGTTCTTCATCCTCATATTCATCCAAATCTTCATCCATCGTAGAACTGTCACTAGAATGCAACCACGGGTTTTGATCGTTGAATTTTAATTTTTTGTGGTACTTCTTATTCGTCTTCTTGTCTTCTTTCGAGTCATCAGCATCATCATAATCCTCATCATCTTCGTTTTTCTTTTTGTTGCTGCCCTTCTTTTTGCTTTTTTTTGTCTTGTCATCACCATTTTTCTCATGTGATTTTTTTCCAGTCTTTTTGAACTGAGCTAATTGAGCCTCTTCTTCGTGCCTCCTTTCTTGCTGTTCTTTGATTTTTATTTGGGCTATTCGTCGTGATGTACGGACTGAACGTTCACTTGTTTCATTAAACTCCGCGTTCATTGACACTCCCAGCAATTTCATTTCACGCGCTGAAACTTTAAGTCACCAAACTCGTCAAGAACATATCAGGTAGTATTATTTTAAAAATATGAATGAATTAACATCTTCTTTACGAGCTTGGCTCGTTTTGCACCATTAAAGCCAAGTAGTTCCTTATGTGAAAGTCCTATATTTATTAGTGGGACGTTAGCTACTCAATTACTGTCGTCTGACCAATTTTTTTCCACGTTCTGACATTCGTTCGGGAAATCCTAGCTCGGGAAAACCCGTTAATGGAACCACTGATCATATTAACAGGGTGCATATGGTTCAGATTGTTTTCTTTACATAAATAAATAAATAAATAATGACTTTGTACTATTACTAAGCCAACCTAGCGGAGTTAGGGCTATAAAGCCCTTACACTCAACTAGGAAAGCCCGGGACCGCCTGCTTTACATGCCCTCCAAAACATGGCCAGACAATGTAGAAATTGTAGGACTCGACCCAACAACCTCTCGGGTGAAAGTCAGAGTCCGTTCCACTGCTCTACATTTTTGTAATTACATTACATGTAGCTGAACATGAAGTGTTTCAACATGAAGCCATGTGTTTCCACCAACTCTATGCTTACATCTTTTCATGCAATATGGACTAAAGAAATTAATGCCAACCGGTAACGAACAAATATTTTTTTATCAGTTAAGTGCAATTTACAATTTAGGGCCAAACTTGGATTCCAAATCTTTCTTTCTCTAAACCTCCGGCCTGTAGAAGCTTCCTACAATATTATTAAGGTACTGTGTAATTCTAATTATAGTTATATGATAATACGATATTAAAATAATTGCTGCTTGTCTGCTGCCACGTTTTAACATACAACGAATCAACGGATTGATTAGACAATGGGTCTGTGTCAACCTATTAATGGGCTAAGTGGAATGTTTGGATATTATAAACTCATAAAGGCACTCTGGCTGGGCTAGATAAAAAAAAATTACCGGTTACCTGCTTGTTCTACCAGTTTATTTCTTCCTTGATCCTTTGCTCACCAGGCACTAATAGGAATCTAGGAAACTCAAATACACTACCTCCTCCGGTTCAAGATGGAATTTTGAGTAATTTCAAATAATTAATTACCGGCATTTTGGTATCTCTTCGCAGTATCAACACCATCAGATTTCTTTTCCTGCATTGACTTCGTCGGCGTCTTTACTTTACCACTAGCAGTCTTTGTTTTCCCTGTTCTTTTTTTATTTGCAGTCTTCTTTAATTTCTGTTTCTGGCCTGCTTTTTTATCTGTGCAAAACCATACTAAATTTCGATTAAATTATTGGGAAAGCGGTTGACTAAAATGTTTTTTTAAATAATAATAATAATAAACTAAAACTGAAAAATGGAGTGAGACGATGGAGCAGGAGAATTCGAGCCACGGTCGAACTGAAAGCGCAATTTGAACTTTTTTTACAATCTTTGATGCCCGGATTCTCCTAGTCCATGAAAATAAATACTTGTAACGTCTCATCCTCAGATAAATCTGGTATGTTCTTGTTTATTCACCGAAATTTAAGACTCATTAATATAAAGTGCCAGAATTCTGGGAAGAACGAAACTGCATTTGTGTTAAGATTAAAGTGACAAAATATGGATGAGAATTACTATTAATTTTTAATTCTATGAAGAATTCTATCAAGAATGAAAAATTGTACTTACCATTGGAAATAGTATTATTTGATTCATCTAGAGCCAAAGGGTCCTCATCAACTACACCCGCAGCATTGACAGACGAGTCACTTTCAAGCATTTCACTTGCGGAATCGCTTGCAGTTTTAACCTCATTAACAGTTTTTTGGGGAATTGTAGAAACTTCTTTTTTGCTCAGCACAGCAGTTTTGGCCTTTGGAGATATTTTCTTGCTACCACTTTTGGCAGGAGATTTTCTTTTTATTTTAGAAGCATCCAATCGACGGCTTCTAAGTGATTTTCTTGCAGGAGGTCCTACAGGAGCCGGTCGGTTCACATCATCTTTCTCGTCAGCATTGTTAGTCATGCATTCGGACACTGAATCCGTAGTACCGGTAGTATCTTGTGTTTTTCTACGCGTGCCTTTCTTTCCTTTCGCAAGAACTACAGGTTTAGAACTATCACTTGTTACCATTTTTTCAGCAGTTTCGGAAGCATTATTTTCTGCACCACTGCTGGGTGGCATTGAGTCGGATTTCACATTTTTATCTTCAACAAGCAAACCCGGATGCTCCATTTTATCGCAAGCTAACGGTTGTACATCTTTCTGCTTTGAGTCAATCACCTCGTCTAACTCCAAACCTTTTTCCTCATTTTCTGACTGTGGTCCCAAATTCTTCATTGGTGTTTCGGTTTGGGCTTCCAACTGTATAAAATTGGTTTCAGTGGTCTCTATGCATGTTTTGTTTTCTGTTTTTTTCTCTTCTCTGGGTGATTGCGTTTCAGTACTTCTCTTATTATCCGTCTCCCGCTTTTGTTTCGAATCAACTACTTTATTTTTTAATTGATTCTTCATCTTACCTGTCTTAGAATGAGCCCTAACTTCATTTGCTGATTTTCGTTTAGCCCGAATATTTCCAGAATGTTTTGTGATTTTCATTTTTGAGACATTGTCTGGCTTTATTCCTTTTATTTTTCCCTTCTGTTCATCAATTGGGTTTTCGGACTTCCCCTCGAACAACTCAACTTTCTTCAAACTCGACTTTTGTTCCTTCAATTCTAAGCTCACGACATCCTTTATCGAATCCTCCTTAGGTATTTTCACACTATCAGACTGCTGATGGTCCGTCATGGGTTGCGTTTGTTCCAGGATTTTATCTAATTGTGGTTCCAGACTCTGTTGTTTATCATTTTCGCAGGGTAGCTGATTGCCTAAAGTACATTCGTGATTATCTGTAATTTTAACCACAGATTTGTCTGGATGTGCAGCTTCGTGGGAAGCTTTTGGTGAAGCTGATTTTATATTCTCATCTTCGCGGGGAACTTTATGGGAAGCATCACTGACATTTTCATTTCCAGTTTCTACTGGAGTGTCTTCTATAATCGTAGCATCTATGACTTTGTCGATCGAAACAAGTGAATTTTTATTTGCTAAATTTGCGGTGGATATGTCGTCGTTAATAGAAGTATCTTCCACGTCTTCTTTACTTGTAGGTAGCTTGTCTAGTTTTTTGATGGAAACCATACTAGCGCTATCGAAGTCACTTAAGCTGTTGTTTCTCATAGGTGTATCTGCGTTCATATTGGCATTCCGAGAATTATTTTCCGCAATAGATGCTTCTACTACTGCAGGTTCAGGACTTGGCGCAACTACGCCAACTGACTTTTCAGATGGGATATTTTCTCCAACGACTTCGTTGAAGTCATGGACTGTTTCCGCTTTCTTCACTTCTTGGCTCGTTTCGCATGAAATTTTCGTTAATGTCACGTCCACTAAATCTTGAGATGTTCCAGCTGTAGAGCAACTTTTTTCCACCGAATTTTCTATAGTCTCATTGTCCGTGACAACGCAGCCTTGGTTTAAAAACGATATTGGCCCAGCTGCTTTTTTATCCGAATTTCCTCCCTCCAATTCAGGTGAATTGCAGCTATCGTTGTGAATAATCGTTGGCGTTTGAATTGTATAATTACTGTCAGTTTTGTGAGAACAATCCGATTTATTAACGGTAGAAGACTCACCAGGCGAAAAAGTTAAGTCAGAGCCTGTCGGTGTATTCGGCGTTATGATTATCTCTGGCACGGCCAAGTTAGAAGAATAGTTATCGGGTTGAAATGCTCCTAAAGCTTTGTTCGAAGTAGCAGCCGATGGGATAGACAGAATTTTATTGACGCAAGGGGTTTCACCTTCTTTTAAACATTCATCTCCTTGTCCAATCACAGTATTTTTCGTGTCCACATCATCCACAATCGATTTTGGGATGAGATTGAGATCATTTTTTATTGCACCTTGTAACGGGAAACCCAAATTATGTTTATCCTCATTGGCAATGGTTAATTTTTCATAAGTCGAAGGCTCTCTGGTGATACTTATAGATTGCTCATTTGGATATACAGCTTTACTTTCATTTCTATCTTCTTTCTGGGGCCCACAAATATCGGTTATACTCCAAACTCTTGAATGCGATTTAGGTCCATCACTGCTCTCAAATGGCTCCTCTATGGTTCTTGGCGCTACATTGCCAAGTCCCGAGCTGGGAGCAGCATCAGCATCCATATGGACTGCGGTGGCAGTAGCGCCTATTGACAGAATGGGAAGCTCTTCTCCTTTCACGTCCGAATCAGAAACAGTCGCATCTATCCGACTGGACGGGGCCGTTTCTGGGACATCGTTGTTTCCTATATCACTTTGAAGACGCTCAGGATTTCCGATTTCGCAATCAGCACCACTACCAAGTCCATAAACGTAAAAAACTGGGTCTTCAATCACGTCTGAGAATAAGTCACTTTCGTTGACCGACTCTAGTGAAATACAATGGGAACTGTTGTTAAAGCAACTTTCATTAATAAGAGGACGGCCAGTCTCGCAATCCATACCACTGCCTACACCTGTCACAACCATGACCGGCTCTTCAATAGCTTCAGAACAATCCTTGTGGGCAATGGCTGAACTTTCTGGCTCGTGAGAAGTTGCCTTTACGGTTTCAGTAAAACTATCAGCCTCTTCATCATCGTCAAGTTCTGCAGCTCCATCTGATAGCTCAATAGCTTCTTCTTCATTCCCTTCAGAATCATTTTCGGTTTCTTGTCCAGTGTCAAGAACCGTGTCGTCTTTCGATTCAGAAGCATCGACAACTACACTTAAATCCAATGACTCATCACCTGTCAACTCTTTTAGAAGATTGACCAATCCCTCACGATCCTGTGTAATGAGAGTCCAATTTTTATCCTCTGATTCTTGATCTTCACGATAAATCCTTAGTTGGGCCGTAGGGTCAAGTTGAACCCAGTATACTCTTCCTGATTCATCTTTCCCAGCAGGTTTCGGGCGTAGCTCTTCAGCAGTTAATAAGTTTACCGCTGTTTTCAATTTTGTATTGTGATCAAATTGTGATTCTAAGAGGTTCTTTAGAAACCGTAACTTTATATCTAGGCCGCAATTAAGATACCCATGTTGCTCTAAAATAGCTGCGTCTTGGAGTGAATACATCTGACAATATTTCACAGCTGCCTTTTCCCATTTCTCAATTGGCACGGAACGGCGAACTCGTCGCAACAATGCAACATGAAGAATAATTAGATCTTGAGGCACTAAAATAGAAATTGAATCAAATTAAATTTTACGACTAGTAATTAACTTCACGGAATATAGTAGTAGTAAAAGTATAAATATTCATTTTTTTATAATAGATTTGAGGTGGGCCGCCTTGTCAAATTGACCCTTATTTCGACTAAAAAAAACAACAAGACCAATTAATACAGGTTTAAAGTCAAACCATCAGGCATCACAGTCTGGAACTGCAACCATTCACGAAAGGAAGCCAATTGAGTTATACAGGGTGTTCCATACCAAATGGACGCCCTTCGGTTAGTTACACGTCAAATTCAATCACTTTTTGATACATTGCATATACATATTACTTTAACGAGTTAAGTTTTACATTAAACTTGTCTTGGACGGTACGGATACCTGGTATCGGATTTTCAAACTTTTAAAAAATAAGACATGTGTACATAAAATGACGCATTGACTGACTATGGACTGACTGTATCATTATTATTTTAAATGATTTATAATACTGTCTAGAATAATTTGTTGTGATTTAAAAGACCTCAAAATGTTCTATCATTTGAGATAACAATTATTAATTCACTCAGATGCCGCAGTTTTTCTCTTTGATATCTATGTATGCATGCATATAGTAAGATGATTTGGAATAGATGCTCCATGGTCCTTTATTGCAGACATAATGACCCTATCATAACAGGGCAGCATCGTCTTAATAAAACTATTCTACTTTCCAGATAAATATAAGCTGAACAATGCTGAAATTTTTACAGCATTCGTAGCAAGCGGAAATACACACGGCTATCATTTCTTCAAGTAATAGCTACGAGCAGTTATATTAATAATATTGACAGTCTCAACAAAGATCAGAAACATTGAATCAATGTCATAACATTAAGGCCGGTAATAAACAGTGGCGTACCTGTATCCTTACATTCTAACATGGAAACAAGATCTGATATTGTGGGAAGAAGCACTCCGCAAACTTTCCCGAATTTGTCAATAAATCCAGCAATTGATGCAAAATTAGGATCTGAAAAACATGTAAGTGGAATTGGCGACTCCATTTTTCTTCTTTTAATGACAATTTCTGACCATGGACAAAACAACCAGAGTACTCTTGTAACTCCCTTCACTCTCTTTACGTGAGGTATAAAATTAAATTATTGTAATAAGATTAGTATAATTTAAAAACATTTTCATGATAAAATCGTATTTTTATATAAAAATATTATTTTTCGTTGTATGCAGACTGCAAGAAAGTGAAATTTCACATCAACTGAACTACAGACTAAACCCGAACAGCCACTCTAAAGCTAAGCATTTTAAATTGCACAGGAAAGTATACAACGCGATTTTATTAGTCAGTTGTGACAATTTGTTGTGAAGAAAGTTGAAAATCACAAAATGGCTTACCACTTGTCTGGTGAGATCGTCCTATTTTTTACAATTTAACTCATCACTCGGAGAATTGCTTAAAAATTAAAGAGTAATATAAATTTTAATTATGTATGTTTGTGTGTTTACTCGGAAATCAGTGTTTAATCAAGGAAGCTTTAAATTTGCGCTGTTATAAGACCCACCAGTTTGTGTATGACATGTTTTCCCTATTTGACGCCTGCGTCCTCTTTCAGTGTGAACAAAGAGATATACACTATCTAAATGCATGATTTAGGCGTGAAATTCGAACAAAGTCTTATTTCTAGTGCTCAAAGAGATTTGTGAAAATATGTTTGTGCTAAGAACATAAGCGAGCTGGAAGTTGATAAAGTTATTGATTACAGTATCGTAAGGTGAACCAGTATTTTATGTTCTACTAGCCTGTTTACCAGAACGATGTGTGGCAAAATATTATAATTATTTTGTTGTCAGTGAAAATTTAAAATATTTAGCGAAAACGCGAAGTGATTGTGATTTCGTTTCATCCGACGGATTATGATTGAATGTCCCACCTCTCAACTGCTTCTGATCAGGTGAGTTAAATTCATTGTATTGACAATTACAAGCGTTAAACCATCTTCAGTGCGTGTAAATTTATTTATAATATTGATTAAATACCACGTAGTCACAAAATTCTTAGAATAAGTCGCGCATGCACAGCTAAACTTCTGGTTAAATGAAACTGCGCCAAGGTAGTCTTTGTAATTTTAGGATTTAATGCAAAAATATTTCAAGTTCTTTCTTACTTAAAAATTCAATACTGCCTCTCCTCTAACCTAGTTATCGAAACAAAACACTACAACCAGCCTTATATATTCTGAAATAAATGAAGCCATTAAAAAAATGAATTGACAAAACCGAAACCGCCAAACCTCGCAAATTGTCAATATTACACAATGAATAAATTTTCATAAGTATGCAAAATAGTAGTAGTATTGATTTTATTATCAATTTCCTCGTGCAGCTATTTTGAGTGCTGTTAACCCTTGTTTAATAAAAATGAATCGAAAGCATTGTAGCAATTACTTATACCAACCATATTCTCATATTAGCCTAGTTATTTTATTTCGATTGTAGTCGGGAAAACATAGACTCACCCCACAGAGCCCCGTATTATTTAATCGTGGGGCCAGCCCACCCCCCCCCCCTCCTTCCTACACGAAATTTTAAGACCTGCTGCCCCAGAAACTAAGTGGGTATGAGCATATCCGGTGGCTGAATTCCGTTTAAATGTCTCATACAATTAGAAAATGCAGGTGACAGTTTGTTCGTAACCATCAATATCAGAAGTGGAGCTCTGGAGCAGCCTCAGCTTTGCGAGTACCGACTAATAATCTAAAGTTTACAATCAATTGTATAACATGGGTGCTAAGCCTTTTACGGTATAGGTATTGTTATTGTTGCTTACGTTCATCCGGTTCTGTGGTGATACGCATATTGTAGTTAAGCAATAAATGTATACATATGCAATCTATTAGGAAAGAAAGAATTGAACATGCTACATACTGTATATAGATATATTAGGAAGGGCAGGAAATAAATGTGTGAAAGTTGTTTTATTTACATTCCGCACGGGTTTCAATGAGCTGTCTGCCATCACACGTATACAACAATATACATGTTGAATGTTACATTTGACCAAGAACATTAGTCAACAACCAAATTTGGCGCTGGCAATGCAGTATACACGCAACTATGAGGGTGGAGTAATTTTGCCTGGTGCCTTCTGCTTAGGCGCATATTCCACATACGTCAATAGTCAATAGTAAATATAAAGTATTTAAATTCCCTTGTTCAGTATAACTCGGATGTCAACACGCTACAAGGAATTTTACAGGATTTGCACAAGTTTCGGCCACGGGCTCATCCTCGAAGTCACTTTTTGCAAATGGTATAGCGCAATGCAATCGACTGAGTCAAGCTATTCGTGCGTGTGAAACAGTGCCATCATTTAAAAAGAAGATGGGCGAAGAAAGTCGAGTGTACAACTTCAGCTGTAGGACAGCGGGAGCAGACATTTATTCGAGGCGTTAGGACCAAGAGGTTGTTCAAATTAGCTCCTGGCTACCAAGCAACAACATAATAGTGAGTCGGCTAGTGGAGGCTGGTCGGTAGGCATGTATAAGATTCACCCAGCCAGTCAATATACCATAGGGCATAGGTTAACCCTTTATGACGCATTGACTGAGGAGTTATATTATGTACACTATATATATGTATATATGTATGATTCATAATACTAGTACTATGTTCAATTTGAAAATATTTGATTTCATTTTGTACATATTATATTCTTGGCGTCATTTCATATTTTCTCAGTACTTGGCTTGGTCCGAACTTACGAACTGATAGAGACAGATCAAAGCATTTTTTACACACATATTTGGGACTGGTTCAAATAGAAATCAAGGACGATTGCTTTCGATCAAAACCGTATGAAGGGAGTTACACCGGTCAACTTTACACCGGTTTTATTCCGCTTACGTTTAGCATGTGCAGCAATTTTTATTTTTTTTTTAACCGAAAATGTTTCACTTTATTCTTGTTCGCTTTCATTCCAGTATATCAATTTATATTCCTTGCGCTTAATTTATGACAATTTACACTTATTCCCGGAAAAGTATGTTCATCTTTTGCGTTGATGCTAGGGTTGCAGAGACTTCATTTTAATTAAATATAATTAATTAAGCAAGCCGCTTAGGGAGAAACAGATAAATATATAAATATATATATACATAAATAGGACTCAATAAACCGAGTACCAATTAAGATAGAGAAAATAGATAGAAGTAAACGGCTTCTTGGAATTTTTCTAGGCGTTAAGCCTGGTCAGCTGAGGTATTTACATATTTTGAAGGTGTAACTAAAATATACAAGTACAGTATTCCAGACAGAAACGAGCCTTACAAGTACTCCAAACAAAAAGGTAGGATTGTGGGGTTAGAAATTAATGGGAATAGATTAAATATACCGGTACAATATTATGATAAATAGCCCAAATGCAGGAATTAGGATATACAGTATGTATAAAACATAGGATATATAAATTAGGAATTCTAAGACTTTGAAAGCGTTGGCAAGTTTAAGTACCTAGGAGGCATAGTGACTGAAGACATCCAAGTAACAACCGAAATAAAGGCTAGATTGGTGCCAGGAAACTGGTTATACTCCAGCTTTCTTAATGTACTGAACTCCTCCCTTATCGAAAGAGCTTAAGATAAAAGTCTATAACTATCATAAAGCCAGTGGTCATCTCTGGGTCAGAAATATGAACGCAGAAAAATGTAAAAGAATTTTTTTTTTAAACAATTTGGGAGCGAAAGGTCCCTAGAATAATCTTAATAAGCTATGCGAGAAGCCAATAGATGGAGAATAAGAACTTATGCCGAACTAGAAGCACTATTATACCAGAAGCTATCCATTATTAACAACGTTAGAGCATGAAGACTAAGATGGCTGGGTCGTGTCGAAAGAATAGATGGAACTAGACTGCCTAAGAAGGTGATTAACAAATGATCCAGAAGGCGGAAGATCCACGACGAGACCGAGGAAGAGGTGGATGTATGACGTAAATTGAGACTTCGGAAGCTTAACGCCCGAAACTAGTGGGAAAAGGTGGCATCGAGAGACGAGTGGTGGAACGACGTGGTTGCGGCCAAGGTTCTTAACGTAGCGTATAATATGGCCAGCTTGAGTAAAGTAAGTTACGGTTACTCAGGTTCACATTAAATTGTTGTAAGTGGCCCTATGATAGCAAATAGTTAACCAATTATAATTACAATGACTTTCACGTTACCAGATGATAGGCCGTGGTCGATCTCAAAGCGTTCTTTCAAACGTAGCTACAAAGCCTCGAAGATACAATCTTATAGAAGCCTGAGCAGTGCCACTGAAGATGCCGACTGCAGATGTTGACGCAACGTTTGGAAGTACGTTTTTAGATCGGCCACGGCCTATCATACCAGATTGTACTGCTTGATCCAATAACAATTTAGCAGAATGCACACAGGGCGCCTTCCACGATATGAATCCTCATGTTGCTCATGACCTATCAATCTGCCACTCCCATTTTCTCTGCTGAGTTCAACAGCCTGTTACTTCATCGTTAGCAGCAATTCCCCGCTTGTTCATTTGCCAGTATGACTAACATAATGGGGATTAACCTGAACTGAAAAAAATGTCTACCAATTGCTGTCTCAAGCATAATACAGTAGAAGTCCGATAATCCGGCACGTTCAGGACCGGCTCGGTGCCGGACTACCGAAAATTCCGGTCTATCGGGCGGTAATTATAAGAACAATTAGGTTAATAATTAAACTGCAAATACAGTATGCAAATACATACAACAAAGTTTATTTTACATTTTATATAATGTATGTACATGCACTGTAAAACATATTTCACTTAATGTAACAGCAAAGGCTCTCACGGCCGGAGTCGAATGAAGAACCAGTAGAATCCGGGCTGATGGGCCGTGGTCGAAATGAAAGCGAACTTCCAAACGTTTCTTCAACATCTGCGGTCGACATCTTCAGTGGAACTGCTTAGACTTCTAAGATTGTATCTCGGAGGCTCAACAGCGACTGTCACTTCTGCTGCTGCAGTCGCTGCTGAGCCTCCGAGATACAATCTTAGAAGTGTACGCAGTTCCACTGAAGATGTCGACCGCAGATGTTGACGAAACGTTTGGAAGTTCGCTTTCATTTCGACCATCAGCCCGGATTCTACTGGTTCTTCGTATTTCACTTAGATTTAAAAAAGTCACGAACGTCTTTTTGTTTTCTTGACTTTTGGCGTTTAGTATAAAATTTATTTCTAATGATATGGAAATCAATCATTTCTGAAGCACTGTAACTAGTACTAGCCTCAGCAAAAGCGATGCCGGACTATCGGACATTCCGGACTGTTGGATTCCGGACTAATGGACTTCTGCTGTAGATATTATAATGATGGAATAGTATTACTAATAAATGAAAGAACCGGTACGAGTGAACCCGGACATGCTTTCCTATTTATCGATTAGTACTGAGATAGATACTATGAGTAGTTCCATAGTAAATAATTGTCCTAGGGTTAAATTTCGGTTGCCTCGTTTTTCCCTATCCCAAAGTAAGGAATTGATCGCTGGGGCGATTGCATAGTCTAGAATGGGCAGACCAATATAAGGCGGCTATTCCACTAGTCAATTTTTCTTCAATTTTGATCATGTCACTGACGGAAATATCATCAATGTTACATTTATATTGTTACACCTCATTCCACTTGTCTTCAATAATTGACGATTTATGTTTTCAATTTTTTCCAATTTTGTAAGTTTGCCCGCCGTATTTCTTTTAATTTTATAATCTACAAGAAATTTTATGATTTAAATTATGAAGTAATTAGTTTGTTCTTATTATTAATTACAATTATTTATCATCTCCAGACGACGCGACGCCATTGTTTGATTTTAGTTTGTTATTGTTTGCAAAGCGTGATTTTACTCTGATTATTGATCAATTTTAACACACGGAAGTTAAAATGGACAATGACATAGAGTAAAGAAAAAATCTCATTAATTATTGACGGAATATTGACAAGTGGAATAGCTGTCCAATACAACACAGTAATAATGGCAATGTATGCAATGTAATGGGGCGTGAATTATGCATAATTTCTTCAAAAAATAATTTTTAATTCAAAACCCACAACCTGTTCGGTTTTGTTACTCTATTTAACAGGTCCAAAATGCCCGAAGTTAGAAAGCATCGATAGAAAGGTTCCACAGAATAATTATTTTTTAGTCATTTTTTAATTAAAATTGTTTTCTTTTAAATCTTACTCCCAGAACCAAAATATCAAGTGGCAAATGACTCTTGGGTCTAATTATCGGTTTTTTGTGAGTTAGAAGGTACCAAATTGTTTTAACTTCCACTGAAGGCTGCACCATGTCTTTATTTAAAACACGTGCAAAAAATGTTGCTGACGCCTGTTGTTAGAAATCTTCAACATTTCTCCATCTTCGAGGAAACTGTTTATGAAGATAAATTTTCAGCCGAACATGGTTAGGATAGGCATTAGATGCTCAAGGACAATGCATTATTCACATTACAAAGCTGAATAATGGGCTCGCCAGGCAGGTAGTGGAGCTATAAGTTTGCTTTCGTCTCATTAATATATTCATCTATTGGTAAAGGTTAATGGCAATGGTGTAGTATTATTTAACAAAGGGTTAGTTGGAATTACATTGCCTGTTGTGTTAATAATCATCCAAGCCTAACTGTCATCGAACGAGCCCGTTGGAGCCGTTTTCGAGAAATAATTTTTTTAGACGTTTTTTCGGAGTATTTTGAAAATAACCCCCCCCCCCCCAATTGAGTTAGCCCAAAATAAAAAAAATTGTCCCGAGGTATGATTTTTATTAACCAACATGCCGAATTTCATCAAAATCGACCGAGTAGTTTGCCCGGAAATCGACGCACAGACAGACAGACATTTCGTAAAAACCACTTTTTTGGGTTCCTGGGACCTCAAAACGTGTAAATCCGTTGAAATCTCGGAATGGAAAATTTCGACCATTATACTACGTATAAATTGGAAAGCAATAAATTAAAAATTTGGGAGGCGTTTTTATCCATGGATACTGGAAAGTGTTCGTCTGAGGACAAGTTGACTTGGGCACCCTCGAGTTATCGTCCTGAGGTCCATTGGTTGGGCGAAGGTCACTTGTCGGAGTTTGGGAGACTCCATGCCGTTAGCCCGTTAGTGCAGCAGTGCACCCATATTGTAGGTTGCCTCATGATCGTGTGCCCCATCTGGTGTGTTTTTTTTTAAAACTCCAGTGCCGTATTAACCCACTAAACCCTGGCTTTCATTGTTGGAATGCTGGAATGCATTATTTTACAATTCGCTTGCTATTTTGAGCCTATATTTTCCACAACGTGTTTCCCGAAATAGGTCAGTAAAATTGTTAGTTAGCCCCCCCCCCCCCCCGGGGGTTAAATATTAAACGTCGTAGCTAGCCCTGACGAAAATTCCGGATTCTTCCTTTGATGGGATGTAAGGTGAATGGAAAGTCAGTTGCCCACAGTACAGAACGGTCATCTAAATTTAAATGTAATTTTCACATAGAGGGGCGGGGGAGGGGGGCACCAAAGATGCCCTGGCTGGCCTAAGCCCTATTTTACTGTAGGATTGTGATGTATTTATGCTCAATAGCCTCATTGTATGATGTACTATGCACTATGTGAACATATTGTTCTAAGGGATTTGCATACGTTTTTTTTTTTGGCTGGCTCTGGTTTGGAAATGGTATTTCAAATTTTGTAATGTTGGCTACACTGACCCTCAAAGATCCCCCGCGCCTGTATTACACTTGCTACATATGCCTGCTATAAAATCTTTTGTTCGCCAAATTATCTCAGCATAACATCGATGGATATGCATAGGCCTACAGTACGCATTTGAGATCGTTAAGTAAGGAATATCACATTTTCATAAAAATTAAATTTATATCCGTTTAGGTAAGTATTGAGTAACAAAATGTTATGTATCGCATATGCTCAGGAAAGGCAAACGAAGACATTTGGAGTAATAATAGCAGACATGGGGAAGGAAGGATTTCGTGCTCATAACGCATGGGATATACCCGCCCGACACTTTCTCTTGCACTGAATGTTCTTGAAATGCGGTTTGATTCCTTTACCACACGAATAAACGCAATTTCTCGTGTTTCATTGTACTCACAGTTTGTGTATCGTGCAAAAGACGAATGTTTTATGTTACGCAGATAAACTAATAAAATAGGGAATCTAAAAGGTTATGATATTTATTAAAGCAGGTGTGAAACCATTCGTTCTCTAAGGCCCAATCGGACAACCCCCTCCTCTTACCCCGGGAAACCAACTTCACTCGTGTTTTGTTCTAAGTCGAATTACACAGTTAATATTCATTGTAGGGCTATAAAAAATATCATAGGCTTTTGGAGAAATATATCTAGTACCTAGGCTTTGATGTGATATTTGATGCTGGTGTCTCGGGAGGGGGGGGGGGGGTGCGTTAAGGGGGGAAATGGAGACCTCCTTTATCCATTTTTTTTTTTTTTTTGCAAGGTCGCATTTCTCATGAAATATCGATCTTAGAGCGGTAAATAAGGTGTCCCAAACCTATAAAAATATTCCTCTACGCTTTGATGTGCAATATGTTGCCACATTACCAACACACACCAATCGGCCACAGTTATGGAACTTGATTTGTTAAAAATAACGACCACTGAGGATGCTAGCTCGAGGTAGTTCACAAACTATGGCTAAAGGAATTGGTGTTAACCTCGACCACATGCTCTATCAAAATGGAGAGGAACATTTATTCTATTTTAAAGCATGATTTATGGCTCTACTATTGAAATGTCATCTGAAATTAGACTTTGTGTAAAAAAAGAAGGAAAATGCTTGCTCTTGGCCGTTTGTGAAAAATGCATTACTTGTCTCTTCTATCGAAAATTGGCGATCATCATGGCAATCTTAGACACGTAGATACCGTACTTCGGACTCCCCAAAAGGAAGTCAAGTATGTAGAGCAGGGGTCGCGAATCACTTTGACGAGGTGGGCCAAATTTGGCCTCAAACAAAAGGAGGGTTGTTTTTCTTCTATTATGTTTCATAATTTGACTATTGGTACACCCCATCAATTATCAACCTAAACGTTCTAACCTCCTCAACATCAAGTATTGAACATTCAAATATTTTATAAAATTCTAATATGAAATCAACAAGTAGAACATGGGCAAATGGCTAATGGGAATTGTGAGGATTCATGTTTTTTTGAAGTTCAAAGAGATTTGGTTGATATCCTGTCTTCTTTAACTTCAGACACGACTCCAGGTTCTCGTCCTGTAGACGGTTTCGTTGTTGCTTTCCAATTTATACGTAGTATAAGGAAAGCTTTTTGATGGTCAAAATTTTCGATTCCGAGATTTCAACGGATTTACACGTTTTGAGGTACCAGGAACACAAAAAAGAGGTTTTTACGAAATGTCTGTCTGTCTGTCTGTCGCTCTGTCTGTTCATCAATTTCCGGGCAAACTACTCGGTCGATTTGTATGAAATTTGGCATGTAGGTTCACAAAAATCATACCTTGGGACCATTTTTTTATATTTTGGGCTAACTCAATTTCCAAAAAAAAAACGTCCAAAAAATTTATTTCTCAACAACGGCTCCAATGATTTCTTTTAAATTCATATATATTGTAGTCGTTATTAATGTTAACAAAATGTAGGGGGTCGCTTACCCCTTGATAGTTTGCTTCTGGGGGGGGGGGGGAAGAAAAATAACTCAATTTTAAGGAAGAATTACTAGAAGAATCTCTAGACAAGCCTGCACCTCCAGCCTTGCCACCGCACCCTCCGATTATGCTGCAGCTTGGCGGGGGACTGCTTAAATTCGTTATATATTGCTATTTAGCCACAATATCTGGTGGCCTTTTCCATATCCGCCACCTGCGACCCCGCTAGTAGCCTGCAGCCATTGATCTATATATATATACAAGCAGTTCAGCTGTGTACCTACGTTAAAATTGTCACTGAGTCCATGAGGGCCGTTGTGCACGTGCTGCTGATGCACGTCGTGCATTGCAAACATGTGACTCAGATGCAGTTCTGTTGCCTGGAAACCATTGATAAGTCCTGAGACTCTCTTCAGTATCGCATAGTGAGGTTGGGCGCGTAACAAGGATGACTAATGAATTATTGTCTCTTATTTATTTTTATGGTGAAGGGCAGTACGAATAGGGCAATCCCAACCTTAAATAGGATTTCAATATCGGGTAATTTAACTGCCGGTGGCTTGACACAAAACCTTTTTATAATATTTAATTTAATTTAATTATTAATATTTTTTCTTTTCTTTTTTACACTTGCTTATACGTATGTATGCATATAAGCAAGTGTTTTAAACTGGCTCTTTTGAATTTCATAATTTATTATACAGTGTAGCTGTATACCTATTTTTATGCATTTTACAGGTATGTAATGTGTATGTATATATCGTATGTATGTATGTGGCGAGGCTAGTCTGGGTGTGTATTTGTCAGGTGCCAGGCGGGTAAGTGTAGACAATGAAGGGGTAAAAAGTGGCGACTGAGATTTAAGTTGGAGGTTCTCGTCATAAGCTATTTACACTGCGTTAATATGTACGGTTAGGTGTAAAAGGGGGCTGTATCTATTTTTTTTTTTTTTTTTTTCAATAAAGATTATTATTATTACGTTCGCCAAGGCGGCTGACAACTTTTATCATTTTGGAATTGCCGGGTAGTCATGACCATGAATGTCGCTTGTGTAATATTTGTGTTGGGCAAAGTCATAACCGTGGTGGGTTCTGTTAAGTGGACCTCAGTCGCTAGAGTCTAACGGGATCCCTGCCTGACCCAGTTCTATTATACCAGGATTCCTGAGGTCTTCAACCTTGTTCCTCCGGCTCACAGTCACTTGCTCTGGCCCACTGCCCATGGTGCTCGAAGCTTTCATTACTAGTCCGATGCCTGGCTAGATAAATGCTTCGAATTACATATTAATATTGTTTTTTCAGAAGCGTTTCGGTTTCACACAGTGGTGGTGTAGGAGAAGTCATCTTTAAGCATCAATAAAAAGAATGTCACATGGCTTGATGCTTATGTCTGATGAAGAAAGTAATAGATCTGTTTTGCTCCCAAGTACCCTGCCACCCACTCAAACAAAACAATGCAATTGTGTACTGTATTCTATGATAATGTTGGATCTCTTCCGACTATTTATTTTGTTTCTCTGATAAAAATTTTAATTTGCCTAACTTGGGTGGGCGGGGGGTTGGGCGTTTTATTTCCTTTTGGTTCTAATTATTTTGGGCGCGAATTAACTTGAATTAGCTTCAGGCGTCCTCGAAATGGACATGGTTCCAAATATATTCGTGATCAATTTAAACTATGAGCTTTTTGTGGGTGGGATACGTATAATAATAGACTGCAGAAACGTTAAACAAAAACTTCCCGGGTTACAGATATAAATTTTTATTGGAGTATATTATAGGCCCCTAATTGGAGTCATAATATGTGGCAGTTTGAGCTCTACTTATTACGTATTTCTTGATGGAATAAAATACAAAAGTGACAAAATACCATAACCTCCAATAGGCTACTTGTCATTGTATATATGCTAGATAAGGTTGGTTATAAGTGAAACATAACAATACAATATGTTTTTGCATTTTGGTGTTTTCAACTGCGGATTACAATAGGCAAAACACCAGCAAACATTGGTAACCATGAAATGACGACACATTGGGTGTTAGGGATTAGTACTGGTGGCTACTCCTCCGCCTCGTCACAAATAACGTCACATTCTGAAGGCACATGACCCTTTATAACCATCAAACGTATGGCCATTATCTACCATCAGTTTCCTCTTAAGAGTACAGCCCGTAGGAAAGTGGCAGCCCGAAATTTAATACTTTTTATTTTTTATTTAATTAACTAAACATGTTATTAAAGATTTGGCTCATCAATGTTCTAGAAGACAACTTAATGCATCATATAATATGGCATTTTTAGTTTTCAAAATTGTAGTTTTTTTATAAAATCGATAATACGTGAAAAGTTATTGTTTATAAAATATTTGCATGTTAATTAGAAAACTACAATTTTGAAAAATTAAAAATATCTTATAATATGATGCATGAAGTAGTCTTCTACAACTTTGATAAGCCAAATCTGTAATAACATGCTTGCTTAATTAATAAATAAAAAATAAAAAGTAATTAAATTTCGGGCTACCAATTTCCTACGGGCTGTACACTCTTACACCTTGATCAAATATTTTATTCTTTGAGAATTAACTGTGAATCCTATTTTCAGGGCCGTGATATGGACATTGGGCTGGAGATGCAAGACCGTTCGTGGCAACACATGAATGGAGACAACAACCGTCCTTCCTATCATGCACTGCCTCCGATCGCCGCAATCACGACTTGCAGACCTTCAGCTGCAAGAAAAGAAGATCATATCTTCTCTGTCCCGAACCCTCCGAAGCCAGCAGGAGTCGTATTATCGTCACAGCGTGCTCCAACTCCGTTTCCTGACTCACAGCCGCAACAGCAATGTGCTGCAAATGCAGACCTGGCAATACCAACTCCTACAGCTCCTGGTTTTCCCACTTCTCCCCAGCCGCAGAGCCCTCACTCTGCCTTGTGCACTCTACCTACTCCTGACCCGGCTTCATTATCCCTCCAAACTATTGATCAAAGGCACATTTCTAGTCCACATGCATATCAAAACAGAGTATTTCCTCCATCTGAGTCTGCGAATTATCCATCGTCTTCACCCGTAGACGGTTCCCGCAGTTCTACGCCGCAAGTACCGGGTGCTTCGCCTAACCAATCTTCTCATTGTGGGAGTTACGATGCGGCACAGCGCACCCTAACACCACGGGGTACTGACTATGGCAGGAACACTCCTGGGACACCTCACAGCACTGTTCTTTGCAAAGAAGCACCTGGTACGCAGGTTGGAGTTGTTGTGTCCTCTGCAGGCTTTTACGCTTCTGATAGCAGCCCCCGTTCTTTTACACCTAAACACTCTCCTGTTCCCAGCCCTGGACCTCGAAATCAAGGGGAAAGAGGAGTGAACAATCAAATTTCGTCTTCTCAATCACCAGTTGGTTACAATCCTACATCATTAATTAATTACCCTCCTCATGCAAATCCAAGGAGTTATACACCGACTTCTCTCCCATCTCTTAGCATCACTCGAACTTTCGGACCTCCACAAATTCCTACTTCTAGTGATAATATAAATAGGTATCCATCCCATACAAAAACTGTGACCCTGGATAATTTTCCAAATTTGGTACAAACCACGTCTTCTTATAAAACTCCTCGAACAGCACTTCAGCAAGCACCTAGGTCTCACCAAGGCAGCATACCGCAATATCCTACGCCAAATGTCCCAATAAGCAGTGATCAAGGGAGATTTAATTATGGCGACCGAAACCTCGGCTATGGCATTCAACCAAGTCCAGGTAATAGTTCGCAAAACAATATTCGGCCACATGAACGAATGCCTGGAAATTTTTTAGCCACTGACTTAGACCGTGGTAAAATTTATTCGAATGCTAATCATCAACAAAACACCTTCGTACCACCTTTGGCAACTAGGATTTCCGAACAAGCGACTTTATCAGCCGGAGAATATTCAAATTTTCAAGGGAATCCACAAACGAGAAACAATTATCAGTCATATCCAAGGCATGTCAATCAAACCCCATCCCATTCCTCTTCTCACGCATCTATCAAACAACAGCCTCAACTTCCTCCTCCTCAAGCAGTTCCTTATTTCCGAACTGACACCAGTAGTGTCGTCTGGACGACACCACCCACCATAGCTTCCATAAACTCCCATCCCCAAGATTCTTCTGCTCGCCAGCCAGTCTCTAATAAATCTGGCATGTACCAGGCAGCTGTGTCCTCCAGTGGTGCTAAGTCTCAAGTTGCACATCAAACTTTGCAGGGTCTGCCTACATTTTATCGACATGGTTTGCAGCAAATCCCTCATCAACCCAGCAGCAGGGAACAAAGTCTCAGCAGAGGTTATTCAAGTTACCCTCAGCAATCTCCTCAGCAGCCATCTAGTGCACCCTCTTCTTTGCCGAGAATCAATCCTCCGTCAGTAGTCAATGTATCATCCACATTTACCCCTCGATTTTCTTCGCCTCCCAGCCATAGTGCCACTTCATCGTACTATGGAGCTTCTCGAGTACCAGCTACCCTGCCTTCTGAAGAGCCTCGCCCTAATGTCAGTTACTCATACGCCTCACCTAAGCAAACACCAACATCTACTAGTAATGGAATGGCTGCAACTTTGCCTCGAGTGAATTTCCCGTCGCCGACCGCTGTGTCCTTCGACGCTTCTCCATCCTTACCAGGAGCCAATGCCTTCGGTTCTTTACGTAATAGCGGAATGGCTTCCGTGACACCCAGTAGTCAGCAGAACTTTTCTGGTCGGCATACAATTGTTCCAACAACGCAACCTATACGTGACACAAAGGTTTCCTTGACTACAGGTCCGCAATCCCGTCATCTTGCTTACGCTCAAGTCCAATCTCACGCTGCCTATGCTCAGCAAGCGGCAACGCTTCAATCTTCTCAGTCTCGAAGTACTGTGTCTACATCAAGCATACCGCAATACACCCCGGCTTCAGCGCCTAACCATTACCCTCAGCAATATCGATCAGCAGAGGCAGCTTCTAGTGCCGTAAGATATTCTTCTGGATCTGAGGGAGAATATCGTCCTAAACCTGGTCATTTCGCCTCGGCACCCTCTCGAAATCCTGCATTAGAGACAGATTCCTGCCGAAATCCTTTCGAGTTGCCCCCACCTAGTAATTACCCTCGCTCCCATCAAGGGACTAGTGTTATAAAATCACACCATCAAGGTCAAAAACAAGAAGAGGAGCGACCTGTCCAAAGAGCTGGAACATACCCTTACCTCCAACAACGCAATGAAGTGCTGCAGACTGGTATGCGATTGAGTGACAGTGTAACAGTATCACGTTATTCCATGCCGACTGAGCAGTCATTGTCAAGTGCAAGCGTAGAACGGCCTCGGCCACCCCCCATTAGTGCTCGCTTTCCGCCTGTCCCGCAAATGAATTATGACCTCCAGCGTCAAATCTATGACAGGATGACGGGTGTGCAGAAGGGTACACCACGACTTGTAGAAAAAGAACAGACTGAGCGCCGAAACGCAACACTAGCCTCCAATGCTTTAATGAATATTCCTGACGCATCAACCGCAGGTTTGTCGGGACAATCCACACAAAAGAAGGAGTCTCCCCTTGATCTCTCAGTGAAGACTGTTCGGCAGTCCGCAGATTCAACCAGAGACGATGTAGACTTATATTCTGGAAAGCATTCATCGGACATGCGCATGGCGACAGCACCAAAAGTTGACTTCACTCCTAATTTTTCCGGTCCTTTGGTGAATTCTGATGCACGGAACAACTTGTCTTTGCCTCCAGTACAGTCTATTAGGACGTTCGTACCGTCTCAAACTGAGCCAAATTCTATGATTCAGTCTAGGAAACGATCTGTGCAAGTGCCTCATATGGCACCACCTCCAAAGACACCAAAGATTGATGCCTGGAAAGTTGCCATGGACGAGCAAATAGAAGAGAGGCTGAAAACTGCGCGCCAGTCCCGTTCCCAGCCAACGGCAGCTCTTACTCCCATCAATCCACCATTACAAAGCACAACCCCTACTAACCCGGAACTTCTTCGAGTACCTGGTTATTTTCCTACTTCTGGCTTTAGTAACATTCCTTCCCATCGGGAGCCCTCACCTTCACAGTTCCATGAAAAAATGCTTCAGCAGACGAGGAGGACCCGGGAAACTCGCGAGAATACTCCACAGGCTATGCATGACTGGAATTTGGGCCACGGTAAGGATAATGTCTCCATCTCTAAAGTTCCAACCAGCTTCCCGCCTGACACACGCCACATTGTGCAGCAAATCAGCCAAGGTGTAATGCCTGACTCCAAATTACTCCAAGACCGAAGTGTTATGGACGTCCTAAGGACTAGTTTGGAGGAAAAAGAAGCTCGCTTACAGCAATTGCAAGATGCGGCACGCAAGAAACAAAGGCTACCTCCGTTCGATTCTGTATCCATCGAAAGAATGCAAGTGCCTCCATCATATAAACACGTCGCACCAAATATTTCTGAAAACGTGAAAATTGGGGTGGAGCCTACTCAGAATTACTCGCGACCAGCTGCTACTGAGAAACCGCAGAACAGTGCAGATCTCGATGGCTTGGCTGCTTTTCTAGCTGCTCGCACTATCCGTACCAAAGCAGAAATGAAGCAAATGGGGCCAAGTGTTGCACCTTTCAGATCTCCGGGTAAGTACCACAGTAGTGATACAATAATTACAATTTTTCTTACAAGATTTCTTATTCTCTTTTATTTAGTGTCGATTACCGATGCACTTTACTATGTTTCGTAGCCTATATTGCACTTATAAATTATGTCATAAATCTAGTGATGTGATCTGTGATTTCTTTGCAGATCAGGGAGCCCGACCTGGTGTATCTGGTGTTAGCCCGCCTAAACTGCTGAAAGAAGGGCGCTCGTTGACGTCCCCGCACAGGCGGCGTAGCGGAGAGACTCCGGCAGCCCCTCCTCGCCGGGACCCTACTGGTATCCGCAGCTCCTCAGAAACTTCCGTCTTTGACTTCCGGGAATCCGACTCCGAAGGGGAGATGCCTGTATTAGAGAGACAGACCTTAGAGGGAATGCGGCGAGACCGCAAGACCCAACCAAAGGCCACCCCGCCTCAAATACCGGAACCTGAACCTCTCCCACCCGCCCCGGAAGAACCGGAACCTAAGCCAGATCCTGCTTGGGATAACGCCTGTGATATGTTTGTTGAACAACTGCAGAAACGACCCATTAAACGTTCTATTCGGAAAAAGAAATTAAATCCGAAATTTTTTGCCAATGAATCCGAAGCTCCTGGCTTCATGAAAGTGAAAACAGAACAAGAGATAATTAAAAATGAGCCAATCGTTCCTGAACAAAGTGTCCCCGAAAAGGAAGCAACTAAACCAAAGAGTACTCAGGAAGTAAAGGTGGAAATAGAAGAGAGTGAAGAAATACCGGTTCCTCCTATTAAAGAGGAAGATGTCAGTAGTAGTAGCAGTGATGAACTTCCTATAAAAAATGTCAGGGCCAAAACTGTGAATAGACGAGGCAAACCCGTCCAAAGTGAGTCTGAATGGGGTAGCTCCGATGAATCGGTAGACAGCAGTTTGAGTGGTAGCGAAAGCAGCAGCTGCAGTAAGTCAGACAGCGACAGTGAGTTCACTAGTGAGCCTAAAGGTCGCCGGGTGCAAACACGACAGCAGTCAAAGAAAATTCGGCCTCCTGCCAGGATGAAACTTCGATCGAAGCAACGCGGTGCTAGTAAAAAAGACGATGCTTTCCGTCCTGGTTGGGAGGATGAGGTTTATAAATTTAAGCAGCAACTCCGAATGCCCGAAAGATTGATTAATGTCTCGAAGCCACGGAAACGTGGAGCTACTTCCCTTCCAGATGTTGACTCAGACACTGACCGTAAATTGGCCAAGTCAGGAAAAGTACTCAAGAATAATGATAAACATAAAAAAGAGGAGAAAGGTCGCTCAAAGAAAGGGGGAAAGACTAGCGGGAAGAAGAAGAGTAAGAAAGAGGACAAGGATGTAAATATTTTCAAGGGGAAAAATAAAGAAAGGCCTTCATCTGCTCCTCCATTGACACGTCGTAATTCGGGGATTGTCACTCGCGGAAAAGAGAAAATCCGTAATGGTGCTAGTGCTGCTGTACGTCGTAGTAATAAAGCTGTGCAGAATTCGAAGAGACACCTCAATCAAGGTAAAAAGATCCGGCGGAAATTTCGGTCCGGATTCGATTACATACGAAAGAAGAAGAAACCGACTAGGAACCAGAAAGAGGCAGCATCCACAGAAAGCAAAGCCGTGGAGCCAAAACCGGAGCCAAAACGTCTGATAAATTCGCATAACATCAGGGCTGAGGTATGTTTATATCAAATTACGAATATCTATGCATTGCAATTACTTTGGTGATTCTAAAAAAAAACATTTGTCATTTAAAAAAAGAAAAGCACTTAACTAAAAACTAATTATTTGTTAAAAAACTTACTTACTTTACTTTTTCGTGTCCAAGCGCGTCCAAAACTGGGCGAAATTCATAGCCGCCACATTGGCCTCCCACAGGTCTTCAGGTGTGCAGCGGTGGGGGCAAAGACTGCACAGGAACAGATGTTCTAAATCTTGGCGCTGGCCGCATGCGCAGAGGGTGTCATTTTCATCGAGCTGACCCCATCTAGCCCTGTTGGTCTTCGTACGGGCCGCACCAGAGCATATTTGGTTTAGGGTCGCCCATGTCCGCCAGTCGAGATTGGTACCTGTCGTTTGAGGCGGCCGTAGAGGGTACCAGGCTGGAGGCTCCAGAGGGACATTGCTAAGGAAACTTAAAAAACTGAAGTAGTATGGATTCCCTTTAGTACATTGTGAGCTGATGATCTAGCTGTCAGTTTTGCATAAATTTCACAGTTAATATTGATCGTATGATCGTCACATAAACTAGAAGAAATTGGAAATTCCTATGTATGTATACATATATAATATAATAATTTATTATAATTTTTTTCATTTCATCGTTGGTTCTATCTACGGATCTACGATCAAAATTTCAATATCAAGTGATACTGTATTTGATTTTGTACTAAAAGCGACTGGTTGGTCTACATGAGTTAATTGCAAGAAAAAAACCCAAAATTCGCCCATATGGAAAATAAAGACAATTTTCATTATTTCTTTCTTTCTCACTATCGCAGCCTTCGGTGTGAAAAATGAGCCTACAAACATAATAGGCCATCCGTGTAATTTTAATGGTTTTAAAATCTTACACCTGGGTGGTAAAGCAAATTTCCTGGACTACCTAAAGTTGATAGAAATTAATAAAGTTATGAACACGGAAAAACTGTGTAAACGTTGTAACGTTCATGAGAAGATCACCTGGAGCTTGTGGCCAATTTTCCAGTTCCACCAACATAAATATCTCGAACCGTTGTTTTTATGCACTATTTTATTCAGTGTTGTTTGGATGTCTGTAGCCTGACGATGGCCTGGTGGCGAAACCGGTCACTCTATAAATAATTTCTGCAATACTTGACAACGTTTTTTTAAATGTGAAATCTTTGTGTTGGTGTCTGTCTAATGGGCTTTGAAGTCGAGGAATGGTGGTGTTTAAATATAAGCTACCTTGTTTCTTTATAGTTGAAAAGTTGGGTTGTGAACAAAGGAGCTGGTGAAACAGTGTTGCACAGGGCAGCTCGCCTGGGTTACGCCGAAGTTGCAGCCTTCTGCCTGATCAAGCTGAAACTGAAGCCGAGCCCGCGCGACCATGCTGGGTACACGCCACTACACGAAGCCTGCTCCCGAGGCCATTTAAAGGTTGCTAGGGTACTCCTTCAGCTCGGCGCCAGTGTCAGTGAGGGCGCTCGCGGAGGCATTAGGTAATTTATTTTTATACACGCAGCTAATAGTTTTACTGCCATAGAATGATGATGAGGTTTTTGAAATTTGCATTTACGGAACGATAGAGAAGTAGTGAAAAGTGAACTTTCTTGTCTTATATTGTAGCTCGTCGCAACTTTCAATTCATTTTGGTCAAAATGGGGAAGACCTAAACCTCAGTCGGACCATTGTTTTTAAATGAAAGTGGTGGAGCAGCTTAATATGGATCCTGGAACTCTTCATGGAGATTGTACTGCATTGTAAATTAAAAACAACAAAAAACAGCGATCAACTAAACTTGGCATGTTGTCATTCCTGCACATATCCATGTTACGGCTGCAACACTGGCTTAGTCCAAACGTCAAACCTTAATAACTCTTAAGAGACTCAATACAGCTAGTTAGGGCTTACAGCGCTACAAAGTGCCGCAATTGTGTTGTAGCGTGTAGAGCAATCAGTTTTTCACATTTCTTGAAAAATTAACTAGCATGGACTTAACCAGTTTTGCAAATGAACGCCTCAATTGGCCAAAAAGTGATAAATACAACGCCACGAGTGTGAGTGATCATGGTGGTAAAAATACGTTCCAATGCATTGTGTTTGGTGACCTAACTGACCCATTGCATTGTTAGTTATTTTGCATGGTTTGAAATACCAAAATTTCACACTGCTTATTCGTCGCATATATGCCCATTATTAGTGGCGTAATGTGTGTATTTGACTTGGAACAGAGCTGTTATCCGCCATCGCTTGAATACTGTTTTCTTATTGCAGGCCGCTTCACCAAGCCGCTGAGAACAATTACCTAGAGCTCGTGCGCCTACTCCTGTCGTATGGAGCGGACCCCCTCCTCGCGACCTACACGGGCCAAACTGCACTGTCTTTGACCTCTCAGGACGATGTCCGAGACCTCATTACCATGCATCTGGCCGATGTCAAAGGCGAAGATGCAACTAAGTGGCCTTTTTCTCGAACTATTTCTGGTAAGACTATAATAAAGAACCCGAGCTTATGTCTAAATATTTATGCTCCTCTTAGCGATGCGGGCTGAGTAGCAAATTTTCACACCTGACGGCTCACAATGGTTTGCTGTTGGTGTTTGTATGACATATAACTTTTCCCAAGTAATTTTTATGTACTTACATTGAGAATGACGAAACTATTTATATGCGGCATTATTCCTTATATGCAAATAACAATTTATCGCTGAAAACCTACTTATTTGTTTTCTTACTGTCCTTGGCTATTCAGCCATCCAACACCGAGCCTCCCAGTATTTGTCTGTAGTGGTGGTTAGCTGAGGGCAGTTTGCCAACTGCTCCCTGTCCATCCTCACTGGCTCGCAGAGTGGACAAATGCCGTTTGGTTCTAGGACTATTCTGTGTAAGCGAGCTTGGAGGTAATCATGGCCTGTTAGGGTACGGAAGAGATGATGCACTAAGCTGTACTATATGTATTGTTTAAATGTTTACAGCGGCACACAATCCTCTGAGAAGACCACCTTCTTTTGAGTGCGTCCCAATAGACATTGAAATAGAAGCTAGTTCAAAAATGTTGCCTCCTCTCTACTGTCTCCCTAATGATGAGAATAACGACAAATGGCTGCTAGTAGAGGACCTAGTGACTTACACACA
Organism: Psococerastis gibbosa; assembly: GCA_963971405.1. NCBI lineage: Eukaryota > Metazoa > Arthropoda > Insecta > Psocodea > Psocidae > Psococerastis > Psococerastis gibbosa. The sequence continues at coordinate 26,641,119 of OZ020488.1, read as the reverse complement.
GTCCAAGTCTGTTGATGCGCTCTTGTCGAAACTCCCTGGAGCAACCAAAAGAGAAGTGACGAATGACGACTTCCGGGAACGCGCTTACTCTTGCAATATTCTGACGGCGCCGGAAGCAACCGGTAGTCAAGTGCTGTTGCTCCGCTACGATGATGCCGTGCGGCAACTCATGGATGTTGAACTGGTGACAGTTTCATTACTGGTTGATGATTAGGTGTCTCATTATTATTATTAGTTTAGACGATTGTCTGGTTCGCACATCGCTTCACACGAGAACTATTATTAAGTCTGTCCAATAGTTTATTGTGATTAGGTCCCATCCACGGTGTCCCTGCCGTCTGGCCCTTAATATCTCATACTGCACATTCAACCTCTCATTTCATTCTGAATATTTGGAATACTACAAGTAGTTGCCCGTTTGACAGCTTGGTTGGCAACAGCAGCGTTTGTTTACATACTGAAAAGTTGTATTGTAATTTAATAATATCAATAATTTATTTTTGTATTATTATTTTTTGTATACTTTTTCCACTTCTAAAATCAGAAATTCAAGTGTAAAATGTGCAGTCAACCAGAGGGCAAGCAGCAAGAAAAATAACCCGTGATTGTACCGAATCGCATAGTGATAACAGAAATTTGGGTTACCCACCGTCCTATTGAAAAGTCATGTGAACTATGCTTGACAAAAAACCATAAGACACTCAAGGTAATATTTGAATGGTAGTGTGAGTCAGAAACAATTGTAACCGTAGGGTAGGGGTAAGTGAAGCATGTGTATACCTGCAGCCGGAGCACGAGCGCAGAATGCTTAAATTACCCCTGAGGTTAAGAGTTGGTTGTAGGTCAAAATAGTTTGGTTTAGTTTTCAATATTATTTTTTATTTTAAAAATTGATGCAATAATGAAGTTTTTAGGAACCTCTGTTTATGGTGATTAAATTTTCTGGGTATATATTTGCGGTGTTGATTATTGTGGAGTGGTTTTCTGACAATTTTACGGTGTTGTTATTTATGGAAGTTTTCGTCTTGTATATAATGTATTATAATTTATTTTTGTCAAGTTAGGCCCATTTGCTACTCCCTCTTTGCTTATTCTTTTTCTTCTGGCCCCTTGCAACTTTGTGCCAATAACTGAATAGGTTCACTGAGGGTGCGCGGTTTCCTAAGCTCACTCAGAATCTGTTTTCTTCCAAATGGGTCGGTATCCCCACGGATAGTTTCCGTAAAGATCAACTCCACAGAAAACAAATCCACAATAATCAAGATGATAATTTTCCGTTAATAACAACACTGTAGAGATCATCACCGCAGAAAACTAGAGCTCTATATAGCCTACGGGTGTTCTCAATCCTGCGCTGTAAGGCTAAGGCTTGAAAAAATATTATGGTTCCAGATTAGAGTAAATATTATGGTCGGGAATGAGTCAACATTTAATGTTAGTTAACATTTTAATTTTTACAATTAGATGTGATAAAAAAATACTCAAATCCCCCTATTACACACTCGAACGTTGTTCCAATATTCGATCCACTGAGTAGTTGGAAAGTACCTAAATTCTAATCTGTTACTTTAATATAGATATTAGCATTACAGCGCTGGTCCACTTCCCACCGCTATGGCTGAGTGGGAATACCCGCATATAAAGAGCCCTACAGAAAACAACTCCACAAATGCCTACAGCGTAAAATCATCACCGCTGTCAACCCAACCCAGGTTTTCCCCTGTGTTTTAACAAATGTAACAATTAATAGCCCTCAGCAATGTTGATATGTCGTGTACCTTAAGGATGGAACTCGTTGACAATGTTTTCCTTTTTTAGCAATTCCAAAAACGGAATACAATAACTACGTAATTGTAGCCTAATATTGTAAACGTTAAATATGATACAGCCTTGAAAGGTTATGTTGCTTTCAGCTTACTAGCTTCATTGTAAGAGGGTTCCACAACAGGTGTGTGTGTGCCATTGTTTTTTAGTTTTTTTTAGCGAAATGCATTAACTTAAAAAAATTAATTAAATTAAATTAAATCGTTCCAAGGACAAATTCAGTCCATGGATAAAACTTCGATATTTCTACTCGTTGTGTACTCTTGCAACAAAAACAAACTACTTGGTCCACAGGCAGGGGTTATTCACCTACAAAGTTACCCAGCTAAAATTAAATTAGAGTGATTGCAGCCAACTGCTGCATAGTTAGATCCGGCGGACAAGCTGCATTTTACCCTAACCCAAAGCATTGGAAATTATATGGACACTGCGGATGTAGCTTTTTCTCACCGAACATTTTCTACTCTAATCAAAAATATTCATTCAGTGTCTTTTGTATTCCATAACAGTAAACTGTCAACTGTGGACGGTCAAGACAAAAATTGCACATTTTGATCGGAGCCACCCTTAATTTAGTTCGGACTAGGATTCTTTCTATGTGGGAGGGATGGGACATTACTGGGGCCTCCTGGTACGTTTTTTCAATGGCTGGTCGTGATTCAAAAAATATTTTTGGCGCGCTCGAACGAATGTCCCATCCCCCCGATATATAGAACTCCAGTTGGGACCACTAAGTAAATTGAGTGTTAATCGCTGCCTAACTTTTACTATGGCACTGTTAAAACATTTGAAAACTATCGAGGATCTGAAAAGATCTATGAACAGCAAGACTCAGTTGAAAAAAATCCGTTAGCTGCTGATTTTTTTTGTTTAAGTTTGTTTTTATTTAAAACTTTATTTCTCCTTTATATGATCAAAGTAATTTAAATTATTTACTCCAGTATGGCTATATATTCGGAGTATTTCTAACGTTATTTAAACGGACTCAAAAACACGTTTCTTATGAATGACCTTATTATTGTTTCGATCACTCAATGCAATATGTACTATTAAAAAAATGTTTTCTATTGTTTTTTTAATAATTAATTTGTGTGCTACATTATTATTGATTTCATCACTGAATGCTATACTTACTCTAAATGTTCTACTGTTGTTTTTTATTATTATTTTGTTTAACTCGCGGATTGACCAGGTGCCAAGTCAAATTTTATTTTATGTTATGTAAATTATGTTGTAGTGAAATTTTATGTTTTATGTGAGATATGTAATTACCCTAGTTTCTTTTAAATTGTCACTAGAGGAAAAGACTTGAATTGGCTAAATTCAAAGAAATGTTTCTTTTATTTATTGTACATAATGTTGGAAGTTTTATGTACATTTCTTGTGCAGTGTACAATGCTGTTTAATGTATCGTGCAATTAGTGTCAGTTGTGCAATATAACATTATAAAGCTTCAGTATAAACGTTGCTGTATATGATGTATATAATTATTACACCTAGTTATGAATATAATTTTTATAGGCTAAGTAAGCTCAGGGTTAAATTTTTAAAGAGTTTTCTAAAAGTTATGTTTAATTGAAAAATATGTAATTATGTAAATTTGATAGAATCTTACTATATGTAGTACTGTCTGTTGTCAGTGTTAAGATGTTTCAGTCGCGTACCTTTGAGGAAATAAACTTCTATTGGTATGACCACCCAAGCCTTTTTTATTATAAACCGTAAGAAAATTATGAGTAAATGACCCCGTATTTCCTTTTTACCCCCACAAAGTCAAATTTATCATGAGATTTGAATAACGGAATGATGTCATAAAGTAGAAGAAATGTTCCTCTTTATTTTGATACATAGTATGTGGCCGTGGCTAACACCAATTGGCCAGTTTTGGAACTCCTGCGACCTGAAATCCACAGTTGTCGTTATTTTTTAATCAAATTAGTGGACATTAGTGTTAGTGCCGGCGGCATAATGTACATAAAGCGTAGAGCAGTATTTTTTTTTCTAATTTGTGACACCTCACCTATGATTCACTAAACGATAATTCATGATAAATTTGTTTTTGCGCAAAAAAAAAAAAAAAAAAAAAAAATAGAAAGTGGGGGCTTCATTGGCCCATAAGATCGACGGGGAGCAGAGTGTGGTCAAAATAGTACCATGTCACTCCAGCCATAAGCTAAGTATCATTGATTAGGTTATGAGACGCAACAGGGGGGGGGGAGTACATTGCCCCTCCTGGAAACCAATTGATCCCCCTGTTAAGTCTAAATTGAGGAGCAAACTTTCAAAACGGCACTAATCCATTTTCGTAAAATGTTCAGGAAACACGAAAAACAAATTATTTCGCCTTTATTATAACGGGAATATAAGATTTTAACCCTTCAGAAGACTGGGTTCAAATATTTTTGTTTTTTTGATTAGCAATCCTGATTCAACTCATCTTCAAGATGGAAAATCGATGATAAGATCAATTTTTAATTTTCATGGATTTGTGACGTCTTAAAAGTTTGTTCCTCTATTAGACTTTAAATGTGATCCCATTATACAATATAGTTTATGGTTTCTTGCCCCTCCTGCGGCCCGATCATGGCTATTATAATACCGGCGTTAATACAGTACCCTGGTATTAAAAATTTATACAAGCTCATTTTACAATGGAAAGTGCTATTCAAAATTTGTTTATAGTTTTAACCTCGGGATTAAGTTAATACCAATCGCCATAATCGGCCCACTAGAATATATGCGCCCCCTGAGTTCAGTCTAGAGTGTTTTTAATGGAAACTCCTGTAATTAACGCATTGTCTAATTAATCTCGTATCAGTCTCATGTACACATGCTTTTTATCTGACGAGAAGTCTCCAGTGAGGAATGAATGAATGGGAAGTGCCACCAGTAAGTATGCAGTACCGTATATAAAATGCATGGAAAATGTACTGGTTTATAAAATATTCACATCGCATCTAATGTGTAGTAAAAGAGTGAAATGATACCAAAATTATGTGTATCTATGTACCTATAAAGGTTTTTATATTAGGTACCTACTAAACTTTTTGGGATAGGTTTTCTTTTTTTGCTCATTTAATAAATAAATGAAAGGAGAAAAAATTTTGAACTCCATAAGGACATTTAATTTATTTAACATTCAGTATCGCAGGCGTAGCTTATGAATGTCCAACTAGAACACTAGATTTTGCATAATCATCTTATCGAGCATGACACTGAACTAGGGACATTTTACAAGGTAGACTCAAATCTGAGAATACTGTACTAGCTTCTAAGAATCTTTCTGTCATGTTAACAACAATCAATATCATTATGCTTATATGTTACACCTGAGAATAAACTAAGAAGCATGGTTCCTAGAGTGAACTTGACTGCTCTTCACCTCTCTCTAACATGTTTAAAGTTCATCTTCATCGCTTGACTGGGTGGCATATCCAATTTGCTCTCCCCACCACTCATGCACATCCGACACGGCGCCTGATGGTTTAGGGACGGCCGCCTTATGTGTAGGTGCAGCATCCCTAGGTTCTGAACCTTCAGTGACATGCGGCAGATTCTTGCTTCCACTGCCCTGCCTTGTAGTTCTCTTCTTGCTATTGCCTCTGTCTTTGTCTGGTCGTACTGTGGGGTCCGATAATGTAGGTGCCAGGAATTTCCGTCCACTGCCACTGCCTACACTGTCTGAACGAGGGATCATCACTGCCTTCTTACCCCTGATAAATCAATTGTACTACATTAATTAAGAGACCAATGCCTGAATTTTGTTTTAAAAAAATTGACGGGAAATATTGATTGTTGACCATGAGATTTTGAGGTTGAAGACATGATATTCTAAATTTTGAGATATATAACGTGTGGATGTGGTCGTCACTAACATAAATTGTAACAAAACGTACAAAAACTCTATTTTCGACTTCGATGGCAAGGTGCTACCGTGCTTGTATTCGTGCGAGTCTCTACACGTCATACGGTCGGAGACGTGTCGTAACTTAACATGGGTACTAACCTACAGAGGCGACTGAAGGGACCAATCGGATACATTCATTAAATTGTTTGTATGCGAATAAAATTAAAAAAATAACAAAATTGTTGTTTTCTTCTATTTTATATGTAGGTCTACACTTGGCCTTTTGATCAAAACCGGCTAGGCTTGCATCGTTGTTTTTAGTATTGCCAATTACTATTTTTGTAACAGCAAAGTTAATTTAGAAGTACAGTTAGGCTAGGTTACGCCAAGGCGTTACCTGTACCGTATTCAAGTGGAGTCTGTCCGTGTGATTGGTGCAAGTTAGAAAATGAAGACTAAATAATTAATAATCAAGCAATTATCAAGGCTCAGGGGTACAAAAGTGCAGCTCCTTGACCACTTCAGCTTGGATCTTAAAAAAATCAGTTTAATTCATTGAAGTAACAAAAAAATATCATTTTATAAAGTTTTGCGAACTGTCTTGAACAAAAAATGTATAATGACTGTCGCCAAGATAATGACCTGACCTCTTGGCTAGTAAACTAGTGGTGTATATTATTACCTGTGCCGCGTGACGTCACCATCTTTGCCTTCACCATCGCTATCTCGTTCAATGCTATTTTCTTTCATTTTCTCTTCAGGGTGGTCAATATGTTCAATGTTCTGCTCATTGGTAGCTCGCAATCCAGCAATAAGGCTGCTTTGCTGCTTCTAAAAGAAAATGTTATGTATGAGAACACATAGGAGGCATTCTTTAAATACAGGATGACACTAATATTACGCTTTGAAAACCAATAATTTATATTACTTTACTGTATCTACTATTAAAAATCATAATTCATCTTAACCGAAATTAGAGGATACGGAAAAAAACTGGGCTTGGCGGGATTCGAACCCATGATCTACGCCTAACCGGGGCGTCGTCTTAACCGCTAGACCACAAGCCCCGACAAGTCCAATAATTCATCTTCGCATAAATGTGGCGAGTCTCTCACGTATTCGGAAAGCATTTATAGCTAAATTCTGTGGCGTACATAAGGGGAGGGTCCCTCCCAACATGGGTAAATGCAAGACGAAATTAACTAATGTGAATTGTCTCGGGATTCTGCCAGCGACAAGATGTTGATAGCTAGAGGCGATCTGGTCCTGCCCCCCCCCCCCGGAATTTTTTTTTATACACGCTACTGGTTAAAGCCTTATATTTCCACTGAAAAAAAATTAGAACCTTGTGATACGACAAAGAAATGAATAGTTTGCCTATTTACCATTAATCTTATTACTATTATTATTATTAGAAAGAAAGAAGAATACGTGACAATCGACAATGTACTCTATCGAACCCCCGGTGTGACAAGATGGAAATCCCACAAATAATTAAGGTCAGCCGTTACAGCAATATCTGATGTTTTTATTGAATTTTATTTTTATTAAATTTACTAAGCAAGTTATTAGGCTACATATTTAGTCTATTCAAGTTGTAGAAGACTATTTCGTACGTAATGTAATATTTTAAGGTACCGATATTTTTAATTTTAGGCACATGAAAGTTACTGGGGGCTAAAATTAACCTTAGTAAAGTTCATGGAAAAACTGACAATAACACAAACAGTTAACAATCGGATTTTGAGGTGCCAATATTCTACCCTCCATAATAGGCTATCTTGGAACCAAATGCGGTAGTTGTTCGTTTTTTATTTCTTCATGTCTAATCGTCGGGATTCTCGTATTTAAACCAGACAGGTTCACACTTACAGCAATATTATTTATACGGATTTTCTTCAGACATCCCTCAAGCCAGGTACGAATAGTTTGCTTGGCTACTTCTTCTTCAATAATATATTCAAATTCTTCTCTAGCTAAAAGTTCTTCAAGTTGCAAGGCTTTCCTAATGTCCACACTGCGATAGGACAACATGCTGTGAAACAAAATAGAATAAAATGAACCAAACTAATGTTTACCTAATGCATGGTATACTATACAAGACGGACAATGAAAACCCCTATTATGTAATTTAGAAATGGAAGAGCAACATGTTTTTGCGAGAAGTTTTTTTCTTCTTCAAAATCTGCACTATCTTAAATGTATACTATAGTTCCTGCAACGATTTAATATAATAAAATAGGGACTTACTTTAGCACATCATGGAAAGTAACGTCCTCACCATTGTGAAGCCTTTCCAACTCATAGCAAAGATGTTTGAATAAGAGTCGGTCTTTTAGTGTATCAACTTCCAATCGGCCCTTTAAAAGTCGTAAAATAAATTTAACACGATGAACAGGAATCACACCCCTCTGACAGTTGTCCACTACATTCCATGTGTTCTGAAACAAAGCGAAACTCTCTATTACACTTAGACCTGCAATAATCCGGATTCCAATTACCATAGGGGTAAGGACTCTGGTTCTAGCCATGCTTGAGACTTCAGAGGATATATAAAGCAGACGGTGACTTGGTTAAACGTAAGATAGGACGTTACAGCGTTACTCTACTAGTTTGGTGGAGTAATAGAAGATGTATCACTTCATTATTCATTCAATATGGCTACATGTCTTGTCCATAGTGGAGTGTCTAATAGCTATGCCACCAAAGCCTCGGCCTGAAGTGAAGCGCCTAGAGGCCAAGTGGTGCAAGAGACAAAAATAATTGAGTCTAAATGCACAGATATGCCCATTTTTCATGATTTCTAGCATTGTTGTAATGACTAATAGAGATGTATCTATTGGCGTCTAACACAAAGAACAGCATGAGCAACAGAATAGTGCACTTAGCTCCAAATCGCATCACTTGGTCTCTAGGCGCTTCAAGTAATATCGAGAAATGGTCCCAGGATGTTACCCTACAGAGGTCACGGAGGTTTTTTAGGAACGAGCCCCATTAAGCGATCTGTAGATGTAGCTCGTAGACCTGTTGCTCGATAGTCAGGTTTTTCCATCTCGTTAAAAAAATGACAACAGAATGGGGCAAGCTCTGAAGCGTGAGGCTCTAGAATAGTCAGCTGTGGTGTAACTTCATTCACCACGGAAGTAGAATTCTAGACAATAATTGTAAATACCTGAAAGTTCCGAATATCAGCGTAGGACAGCAGTGCATCTTCTTCGTTTGAGTAAAATAGAGAGAAGTTTTCCATAATAATAGCGACGAGAAGATTTAGCATGATGTAGGTAATGATGACGTAGAAGGAGCAGAAGTAAATGAGGGAGGCAGTGAAGTTGCCGCAGTCTGTCTCCCAGTAGTTGTCTGCGGGGGTGCAATATGGTGGCTGGATCATACAGTCGTGCATTATTTTATTCCAGTCCTCGCCGGTTACTATTCGGAACAACATGGCTACCCCTGTTACTGGTGATTCAAAATTGGCTCTGCGACCAATACCTGCAAGAAATTCAATTGTATTAATACATTTTACCTTGCTAGCATGATATTGATATAGAATAATTAAGTTATGTAGGCTACATTCAATCAGCAATTCAGAATCGACAACTTAACTAAATATGGTTAGTTTGTCAAATCGTGATGAATGGGACATGTTAAGTTTCTAAAAAGTCAATAACAGCTCGTAAAATCAATTATGACTGGAGAAGTTGCACGTGATTTTGGAATAATATTAAATAAGAAAGAAATTAGGTACCCACTCTACATAGGGACAGAAAAAAGAATTTTGAACCTCGTAACTCAACACGGCAAATCAATTAACATATTAATGCCTTGGCTTAATATTACAATTTTATGCTACTTTCACATGTAAAAGAATTAAAAATGTTTATCTCCGCACTTTTATGGTCTTAACATATAATTTTTTGTGGCTTTTAATATAGGCTGAGTCAGGTATGTTACCATAAACTACTTGCAGAATTTAATTTCAATTATAATCAGATGTAACACAATTTTAACGATGATACATTGGTGGCTCGGCGCAACAAGTGGCCCAACATCTACAAGAAACATAAATTGTGGCATTTTTTCGAGAAAGGCCCATCTGTATGCATGCACAAGCGGACTCCCTACATCAACCTCATCTAGAAAATCATAACTAAGTGTCTCACCTTCCCCATACTTCACAGTGCCGAATATAATAGTACCAGCCAACGCATAGAAAAAAACCAGTAGAAACATTCCAAAGATGATGAAAAAACTTTTGCACACAGAAACCCCAACAGTCAGCATTAACATTTTTAAAGTTGCGTGTTTGCCGGTGATCGTGAAGAATCGGAAAATGACAACCGAGTATCCAATGGAGTAGGAAAGGTCATTCTAGAAAAAAATATACATCATTCTTTGACATTAATTCATCTCCATATGAAAAAATGAATCTCTATTTCCCTTGGTCACGCCATCACGCGTGAACGACTGGACCGATTTCACTATTTTTTGTTTGATGTGTTTGTTATTGTCAGGAGAAGGTTCTTATGACAGAAAAAAATTAAAAAAATTGCGCGGAAAATTAGAAAATTCTGGAAATTGAAGATTATAATCGTTGGGTTGTTCTGTTGGAGACTTCCATGTCCATAAGCTAAGTGCAGGGGACTGTTCTAGAGGGGTCACGAGTTGTGGAGTCCCGCTGCGCCGGTACCTGAGTTGCTCCTTATGAATGGGAGTTGTGTGCAACGCCAGATTTTCATATTATTTTGCTAGGTAACTGCAGGCGCAAGGGGGGAGGGGCCGCGAAGTGGTCCCAAGCCCCGCTTGTTCACAGCAACAAGTGTGGAGCACCCTAAAAATTTCCAACTGAACAACAATAGGCACGGAATTTGAAAGATGGCATTATACTCTAAGCTGCATGAAGAATTACCCTCAAACTGAAATTGATGAATATCCATACAACACCATAGACTGTAACGAGCAGATCATAGCGGTTTCTACGTGACTGCCAGTATCCACGGGGAGTGAAGGCGATAAACTTCATGAGTACTTCAACTACGAAGACAAGTGTGCAGCCTGTGCTCACCATGGCCAAGTAGTCAGTGTGCGGTGCTTCAGCACGCCACTACAACAAGCCAACAAATATTTTAGATAAATTATACATGTAACCAAATTCAACTAAATGTACGAAGGTAGTCAATGGAACATTAATCGCAACTTAAATTTTCATAATTGTTGCCTACTTTGAGTCTATACATCTATGCAACAAGAGTAGTGAGTATGATATATACAACATGTAATTCAGATGTTTGAAAATGGAAATAACAATAAATGCGTTAAAGTGTGTAGGCACTGACGTTTTCCTGAAATTGATCGTGAAATAGAACAGCATATGTGCTCAATTATGTATATAAGTATTAAGAACATGTAGGCTTATGTGTTGTTCTGTCTGACTGTTTGTCGTGACAATTTGACGTACAATTTAGAATTAGATTTTATGCTGTTTTCCGAGCTAGAAAAGACCTAGTATAACTAATAAGCTTAATATAAATTCAACGCGTACCGAAACTACTAGAAGGCCACTATTGATGAGAACCATTACAGCAATAAACCGCTTGAAAAATAGTCGTTGGGTAATGTCGTAAATGAAAGCCCTAAATATTCTTCCGTCGGGTCTCGGGGGCAGGTGCAAGGGCTGTGCGATTTTGAGTCTCTTTTTCAAGTCGCACCACCGACGCTGATCCACCGTCAAGAGTGCGGTGCCTTTGTTCTCCGAATAGTTGGCGATCACTACGCCGACAAACAGAGTCAGGCCAATCATACACCCAAGGAAAATGTATATGTGGATGTACACAGCGTGTATCTGAAAGTTAATTTAATATTTTAGGATTACAATAAATGGGCACAATTCAGTTGATAGTAATAATTTAAAATTTTTAACAAGTTGTAGGGACATTGTTGGTTTCTGACTTTAAAATGAATATTGCTGGTCAAGAAACCAAACCTGGGGGGCCAGGTTTCTTTTTAAATTTGCACAATGTGTTTAAGAATAGGCACGTCTCAGATAAGGGTTCAGCAGAGTCATAGTGTTGGATATTATAAGCAACTGCATACCAAGTGAAAAAACTAGCATAGGAGTTCTTCAAAGATTTTGTAGGACAGGTCTCAGAAACAAATAATTTGTCAGTTCTTGGGGAGGCTTCTAAAATTAAACTTACTTCGTACTTGCACTTTTTTTTGTTGAAAATGTGGACATTTTTGGGAACTGGCTTAGGAAATAATAATAAGCGCAGACCTAATAACTGCTAGGTCAAATATTTGTACCAACGAAGAATTAATAAAAACGTAAAATGTGAACTCTTTTGCTAACAACAATAACAAACGTGAATCTAACAAATATAATAACGTAACTGCATAGTAAATTGCGATACTGTAACAACGTATCAACTCAATGCATAGTAAATGCGATCAATGGCACACTGGCGTTATATTTTTTTTACATGATTTGATATTGACATTTCAACATGTCTACATATTCTACGGCTATTAATAGTTTTTTACCGCATTTCCATTTGAATTCAGTTTCCTATTTGACATTTGACACACATGACACGTTATACAGTAAGTCAGTGTAGGCTTAGAAAATTATTGGGCTCGGCCAAGACCACATCTAATGTGCAGGTTAACGCCATTTACAATGTGTAAAATAAGTTGTGTACTTGGTACTAGTCGAACTTCGACAATTCAACTGTTTTGATCGCACTCACTCTATGGCAGCAACATTGCTGGAACAATTAACATCAACCAGTTTTTATGCTAATTGGATGGTAGCTACGAATATGACCCCACATGATACAATAATAATTTGTTATGCCATTTATGCCATTTGATAGACAGATAGAGTAATAATAATAAGTTAAAGAATAAAATATTAAACATCAATGACTGCACAAATTACCGCTACTCAATGGACAACTTTCCTATAGAAATTAAAAAAAATGAGCCAATTATTAACTTATAGAGAGAGGCATATCCTATCACTTTTTACTTTTTTCGCATAGAAATACAAGTTTACTGAGTTTTTTTTTTTTTTTTTTTTTTTTTTTTTTTCTTACAACAAACTAGATTCTATGAGGAAAGTACGACAATAGCTATCAACTCGACTTATTATAACATTTGGGAGCAGATTATAAACTGTAAACGTAAACATTATTTTTGGCGGAAATGAATGCTTTACTTAAGCCTACCAAACAGTAAAATTTTTAGTTGACAATCTACAATGTGCTTTCAAATGATGGGCTAAGTCAAGTTGATAGCTAAATTGTCGCACTTTCCTCAACGCAGTAAACTTGTGCTTCTGTGCGAAAAAAAAACATATAAGTGATACGATGCGTTTCTCTGATGAATTTTGGGGAATTGACAACCCAATCACAGCAACTAATTCTATAGGAAAGTTGTCCATTGAAACTATACTAACAACCTTGGATCGTGTGGGTCATTTTTACCAAACCCCTGTCTTTTCAAAACAGAGTCACATTTGAGGGAACACAACAATAACAATCAATAAAAATAATCCCGAAAACCCCCAAAAATGTAATGTCAAGCATCTAAAAAGAATTATGTTACAGCAGGAAGACATTTAAAATGTAATGGAAATATAATATGCAGTACCGTATGTAAGTTTCAATTTTTTATCTGAGCTCGACAGATAATAATTGGCTGATTTTCGGGACAACTGAATATTCTTTGCGACCATTACCATACAGTTATAAGTCCTTCCAGATACCCATGCACATTCTTTAACATGCATGCATTCAGCAAACACCGTTCGCCTTAGACCAAATGCCTTAAGTATGGAGCTATTCTAATTAGGCAAGTCTACCTGATTTTTCACAAGGTTCTCCTCACCAAGAGGTTTATTATATGAATTCGATGGCAGCTACACTTAGAATTGTTCCATACTATTCGAACTAAGACATCGAATGTTCTAGATCATGCTACACTGTGACACCAACACGTGATGAAGCAACTCACATGTCCAAGCGCGCGGATGAGAACATCGCGCACGTCTAGCCAACCTTTAAATGAAAGCACTTCAAACAACGCCAACATCGCATCTCCGATGTTGTCAAAGTTAAAGCGCCGTGGGTTGGCCCTGGTCACCGTTAGAACAAGAAGGAAATCACTTTTCAGAGAGTAGGAACCAATGTCAACCAAGAATCTAGCCCCTACCTGGCGGTTAGAGAACTTCAACTCTAAACAATTAAGTTAACATCGTTAACGTAAATTGCTCTCTTCAGGTGGATCCATATACTAAATCTGAACTGACCACGAAGTGAGGAACCAGTAGAATCCGGGCTGATGGGCCTTGGTCGAAGTGAAAGTGAACTTCCAAACGTTTCGTCAACATCTGCGGTCGACATCTTCAGTGGAACTGCGTAGACTTCTAAGATTGTATCTCGGAGGCTCAGCAGCGACTGTGAGGGCAGGAGGTTGTGCTCTGAAATTTATACTAAGATGCGGGGTGGTGGGGGGTGGAGGCGGAGTCATCCTCGCTCCTGATTGGCTCCCTACTACCTCAACCTGATTTCCGGATGATGACACCAGTTTCTTTGCTGTAGTCTTCTTTAAGGCTGGATACCAAATTCTATTGACCTTTAATCCTTCTTCTTTCCTATTGAAGTTATGCGGGTGCTTGTGGATCTCTATAGCCTCTCTGTGTAACCGAGGGTGGTATGATGAAGTTGTAGAAAGTACTGTAGCATCTTGAAATTGTATTATGTGACCGGTTTGTGTTAGAACATGCTCAGCGATTGCAGACTTCTCCGACTGTAGAAGACGGCAGTTTCGTTTATGTTCATCAATCCTGGTTTTTAAGCTTCGTTTCGTAGTACCTATATAGACTTCTCCACACGAATAAATAAATGTATTGTAAATAGTATAGGCGTATAGTATAGTATAGACGTATAGGTAAACTCTTCTTACGGCACAATGTGAAGACTATTTACAAGCCTACGAGAAAATTAAATAGTTTGTACAGATCAGCCAAAGATAGCCGGGACCCGATGACGTCAGCAGGTGTTTACAGGATTCCGTGTTCGTGTGGAGAAGTCTATATAGGTACTACGAAACGAAGCTTAAAAACCAGGATTGATGAACATAAACGAAACTGCCGTCTTCTACAGTCGGAGAAGTCTGCAATCGCTGAGCATGTTCTAACACAAACCAGTCACATAATACAATTTCAAGATGCTACAGTACTTTCTACAACTTCATCATACCACCCTCGGTTACACAGAGAGGCTATAGAGATCCACAAGCACCCGCATAACTTCAATAGGAAAGAAGAAGGATTAAAGGTCAATAGAATTTGGTATCCAGCCTTAAAGAAGACTACAGCAAAGAAACTGGTGTCATCATCCGGAAATCAGGTTGAGGTAGTAGGGAGCCAATCAGGAGCGAGGATGACTCCGCCTCCACCCCCCACCACCCCGCATCTTAGTATAAATTTCAGAGCACAACCTCCTGCCCTCACAGTCGCTGCTGAGCCTCCGAGATACAATCTTAGAAGTCTACGCAGTTCCACTGAAGATGTCGACCGCAGATGTTGACGAAACGTTTGGAAGTTCACTTTCACTTCGACCACGGCCCATCAGCCCGGATTCTACTGGTTCCTCATTCGACTCCGGCCGTGAAAGCCTTTGCAGTTATATTGACCACGAAGTATCCAAAATCTTCATCTAGGTTAGTCATGCCTCATTCAACCGAAAAATTAAGAAGGAATCAAATCTAAGTATAGAAGAAATGCATTCATAGCGAAAGATCACGTGTTGTGTGGTTCAAGTTCCCTTTTAACCTATTAGTTCTCTAACCCGCCAGATATGGTAATTGCGATAATAACACAAGATACAGAGTTTACCCCTTCGAAACAAGCCAGTTTAAAATACCTCATTACCTTCTGAATTATTGTACCATACTGAAAGGCAGCCAGCAGAACGAAGAGGATAGTTTAAGTTACAAAAAGAATATTATCACTACGATACAATAGATTAGAGACTAGACAAAAGCTCATACCAGCAATAAATATATTTTCTTATTTCGCAGGCTACACAATTAAAAACTGAAATTTCAGGATTCTATTTGAAGCAATGAACCTTTTTACAGAGTATTACATTGGATCGGCACTGGAAATCCCACGGTATAACCGGTTTTTATTACACATGCACTAATTTTTAGCAATCTTTGGTAATGTATCGTACCGTTTGTAAACTTTTATTTTTAAAAGTTGTTCAGCTTAGTCAAAAAGAAAAAAAACGTGCAACTGCCGAATCATACTTCCATGTTAGTAGGCCTAGCAAAACATGACGTGATAAATTAATTTACTTTTGTACTGGGACTGAAGGCAGAGATTGATTCGCACAATTCACGAACTTTCAGCACCGGTTTTTTTGACAGTAATTGACAATAATTTCAATAGATTAACATTATTAACAGTCTTGTTATCAATCGATAGAGGACATAGCTTATTAAAGAATATATAACAGTAAAAACTTAAAATACAACTTGGCAGAACACTTCAAAATTATCATTATAATCCAATATTATACCCGAAAGATTTGTACATACTTTTCACTTGTTAAATTCGAAAACTGAAGCTCAAAGGACATGGAAATGTATAATATTTTAGGGTTGGTATAGCTATAGATGATGAAGAAGCCAATAAAAGACGTGTACTACCTCAAAAGGGTAATGTTGAAGTGTCCCGTCATGTTATATTTCAAGTTTTTACTGTTACATTCTTTTAAAATGTCCTCTATCGATCAATAGCAAGCATCACACTGGTCAACAATGATTTTGTTGCCCTGGATTTAAGAGTGGTTTCGAATTCTGTTCTGCCTACAAATCACGAAACTATAGATGGTTTAGGAAGTGTTTTTTATTTTATTTTTTATTTTTTTCATGCTAAAAATGGGAACAGGCACATTGTTAATTTTAATTTAACTTTAAAACTATTGCTAATAGTTTTGTTTTAGTGTTTGATTAATGTATATAGAAGTAGGACTTTCAGTAGTAGAAGTAGGGCTTTCATCCAATAGGTTGTTGGTTTGAGTCCTACACTTGCTACATTTTCGTCTTCCCGGGCCTTCTTAGTTGAGTCTTTTAATTAACAAAAAAACATGAGCTGAAATTCACGAGGTGTACGAACTATTCCGATGGGTTGTAGATCAGAACACAGTACAATGGACTATGTACAGTGCAATCGAAAGTACCTACATATATGTATGCAGTAAACACATTGCTATGATAAAGACAGAATAAAGCGGTAAACCTATTTCTCAATAGTGGAAACAGCTGTTTAGCCAGCATGGCACAGTGCTTTCTTGCTATGAATATATATTAGACTAAATGATTCTTGTTGAACTGAAAATTTCATAATTAGTCGCAGTGAACCCGGTGAAAATTTATGCAATTGTTTGATTTGATTAGTCTTGACCTTATCGTTATGCCCCAGTACAGAAATGTACTTACCAAACGCGTGGAACGAGCATACTTGGATAGCTCTCGTTGATGCCCGGGGTGACTTTCATTTTCGAGACAAATACACGCCGGATGAAAACACCAACACAGTCTTTTCGCTCTTTTATCGTCGGATCGTTACAACGGGCCAGTTTGCCACCAAACAGTTGTACCCCATAACTTGCAAAGACGAACATGAGAACAATCAACAAGATGGAGACCTAGAAATGAATTAAATCAATTGTAATTGAAATAAGAATATTTTTTAATCAATAAATGGGTTGTCGAATAAATTCCTAAATTAAAAAAGTCATTTAAAATGTCTATCTAGCATTTTCTAGCCGATAGCCAAATTTTAACACAGATTATATTGAATTTGATTGCATCTAATTTTACGAACTAATTTTTTTTTTTTTTTTTTTTTTAAACAGCCCACGTTGGAAAAATTTAGAATCTAAATTTATTAGATTACTTACGATGCTGGCCACTGAATATAAATTGTTTTTTCCAAGGATAAAAGAAGATTATCTCACCAATAGTATTTCCTTAAAGCCGCGACAAAGTTCGTAAACAACTTTCCGCATGTGAGGGACCAAAGTAAATATTCGCAATGGTCGTACACAACGCAGTACCATCAGCAACTGAGAAGCCGAGTTTGGAGGGACGCTTTGTGGCATCCAAATAAGAAATACCAAGCTTACCTGCAACATATAAAAGTGTTATACAATTATTAGGCGGCTATTCCACGACGTCGTTTTTCATTGAGCATGTGCATGACGTGGTAGCAGACATCATTAGTAACTCTCAGCCATATTTTAAGGAGACTATAATTTAGATACTTAACTTTTCTATTATAAATTAAGTTATAATATGGTAGAGACTTATTAATGGTGCCTGCTACCACGTCATGCAAATGCACAATGAAAAACGACGTCGGTGGAATAGCCGCCTTAATATCACATCATGGAAAAATAATATTCACAAGTCGGAACCAGCTCAATTTCCACACATCAAACGTTCTCTCAAGTATCAAAACTTTAATGCAGTAAAAAAAAGTTTTCCTCGTTTCCTGATTTTTTTTTTTTTTTTGTAATTAGGATGCTTTAGCTTAGAACGGCAGAGTAATTAATTCGTGTATTTTTCACTAAATTTGCTAATTTGTTTTCTTAATAAACCCGGAAAGCCTATTGTATCTTAGTTACATGACCATATATAGTAGTAGCCTACATTACAAGAATGCCGTTATAAGACTTACAAGATAAATGAAAACATCCAGCATAGAGGCATAATCCTTTATGTAGGCTTTTGGAGTAAAGAACAAGCCATCTGCTAAGATCTTCAGTGATAATTCCAAACTCATGAAAAATACAAAGCAATACTCGGCTATTTGCAAGGTTGGCGTTTCCATAACACGATATTTGGGAGTCTCAAACATCATAGACACGCAGGAAAGAGTTGTCACCATGATTAGAACCCAATCAAGGTAGGTAACGAGGCCAAGAAAATTACTAAAAAAAGAAGAAAGATTTCCATAAAGTATCATTCAGATCCAGTATTGCAGTAATGCCGTGCGGTTAATGTGTAAGCTACAATTGAATGTGCGTTAGTCTTCTTTTGAAGTTATCATCTCAACTATTTGGCTAGCAGCAACTCCCTACATATCCACCTCCAGCTCTTTCGGTCCTGTGCCTTCCTCTTCAGTTCTTGGTATGTTCAAACTCCTGCGCCCTCTTTCAATTGATCCTTGAATTTCCCCTTCGACCACCCTGTCCTATTGGTTTAATTAATATTGGTGCATTAGAGGACCTACTAAAAAACACACGTACTGTAGTCTTTTGTATTGGACTTTCCTTTCTTTTCCCGTAAGTGGATCTTTAAGGCGCGCATCGTAACGTGCGTAAACGATCAATTGGCATACTCTCCGAAACTTGCTCTCACGTGGAACAATAAACAATGGAGTGTCGAACCATGGATGGTTTTCTCTTAGGTCTTCTTCACGCTGGCTTCTGCAACACAAAAAACAACAAAATTGCATTGCAGTTCTAACTAAAATTTAGCAGCCATTAAATTAGTTATTATAAAGTCTTAAATAACTCTGGATTTTCCTTTCAACTTATTGTAGCGCAATAAATTGTTAATTATTACTTTTTGCTCTATTTAAGGCACCCCTTACAAGTTTTTCAGCAATACCTTCGCATTTCAGCTTGTTGACGCTTTGCTTGCAGTAACTTAATGTCTAGGTCTTGAGGTCGCGTTCTAGTAGCACTGACCCGATTCATTGCTCCTATATCTCCATTTTCCATTAAGTGCTCGTAAGTTTGTTTAATTTTTATGGAACCACTTCTGACACTTCGTCGAAGAGATCTGTTAAATAAGAAAAAATTATTATGAGCTAATAACGAAGCAATAACTTATCTTGTATTTGCTTAACACAGAGTTGATAAAAACTGAACTGAACCTAATTTAGTCAATGAGGACATTTCTGATAAACATGTTTAGTTCTTCTCCAGAAGTGTCCTTATTGTTTAAAATACATTCATTAACTTCATTAAAAATCAATAACTGCATCCCTTTATCCCCCAAATACACATATTTTATAACGTTCCTACTGCACTGAATTTGTTTCAGTAACAAAACTCACTTTTTCTGTTCAATACGAAGTTGCTTAACACTGCTTATCGTTCCTTGAGGCTTTAATCCTCCTGATTTCCCAGGAACAGGTAACATAGCCGAATCTCCTATCATTAGCCGCTGATTATTTGAGTCACTGAAATATATCACGCATACAATATTTTACCAAAAGTTCACACATACAGTAATTTATGGGTGGCAACCTACACCAAGCGTTTTGGAATGAATCGCTATTATTTACACACCGAATAATACTAATGGGGATAATTAAGGCAGAGCTTTCCAAATTTTTTCTAGAGAGTTATTTTGACAACGTTAATTAATTTATCGTTCCACAGCCGCAAATACAATTACCTTAAAATTCAAAGAATTTGGAAAGCTCTGCGTTAAATGCATTTTGAAAACATCTAATTTGTGCTTCACCATTTAAATTGTTGAAAAAATAATCATAAATATTACTTACTTTATAATATGGCTTACGGCAGCTTTTCTCAAATCATTACTGATGCTTCTGACTTTTGGCGGGTCCTGCAAAATCCTAACAGGCTTCTTTTTGCGATACACAATATCAAAATCATAAGTATCGCAGAATTTTTTACAGCTCTCCAATTTCTCATCTTCCCTTCGCTCCATTTCGTGAATGAACTGTCGCATGAAACTTTCCCTAACGTTCGGTAAAATGAAATCAGCAGGTACTTTATGCAGGGCAGTCATTTTGGGGGAATCCGGAAATTTTTCAAAAATACGTAGTCTGAAAGGCAACGTTTCTTTGATTTCGGCAGACTGTTCACGAAACTTCAATTGTTTTAACTTTTTGATATCTTCGTCGAGTTCCAAATTGTCGAGGATTACGGCAACGAATAATGACAGCACAATCTGAAATAAAAAAATTGGATAATTATACCTTCCGATGAGAAATTACTTGAATACTTCAATACATAACTCCATGTACGTATACTGACTCTCATTGTATCTACATACAATGTATATAGGAAATTATATATGATTCGCCACGCTAAAACAAATATAAAAGAATGGATTATTATTCTTTCAAAAAATAAGTAAACCTTAAAATAATTCAGCCTATTATTCCAAAACGTATAATAATTATAGAATTATTCTAAAACGTATAAATAAAACCCAAGTAGTTTGCATACAATTAAACTTTATGATGAAGCAGTGTAATTTTAATTGTGTGTCCACAAGTACAGCTTTGTAAAAATTTCCCATTCTTCGTAATAATGTTGTTTCTAACGCCTGCTTTCAGCATTTCTGCTTTAAGCAACCCTGTCAGCCTGGCGGGTGGAGTGAGACTGTTTGTTAACTTGAGGCACCCTAAGGGCAGACTCTTTCACCTCGGGGAAAGGGGAGTCGACTAACTGGGTGGACCTCCTGATTATAGTGGGTTCCGAACCACTTGGGGAACATGGTAAAGTCACACGATTAAATCGGAGGTGACCAGGACTCGACTTATACTGCCTAAGCGCGTTATCATGTCCCACCAGGTTCCCCTGCCAACGCTGTCCACACTAACAAGTTGCCGCAGTTTGAAACATGTTCTGCTCTAATTGAATCAACATGGTAAGGCCGTTGGCGTTCGTAATAATAGTACAAGTAAAATAGCAAAACTCACCAGTGTCACAAATAAGTGATAGCAAATGAAATATACGGCCACAAAAGGCGTAAAATGTTCTCTAGTTCTTATCATTGTTTCATCCATGACTTCAACCCAGGCTTCCTGAGTCAAGATTTGGAACATGGACATGAACGCCTCCGGAAACGTTTCAAACTTTGTGAAATCGCAAAGATAGCAGAAAAGCTGCATAGAAATACTTGAACTGATAATGAGTAAGCACATTGTAAAAATTATGAGACTCCCAAGCTTCTTTCCTGGTCCAAATATTTTATAAACGAAGTCTTCCAACATGGGTGACGCCTTTATCAGTCTCACGACACGAAGGACCTGAAATTTTGAAAATGATGTGCGCTTGATAAATTATGTTTACGACGCATTTCATACGGGACTTATTTCATCGATTTTTACGGATTAATGATAAAATACCGTACGGGACAAAATCCATTTGGTATTACCCCAGTTTATGTATTTAGGTCTTTAAAGAGCATTTTTTATTATGTAAGGGCTCTGGAGAAATTAATGAATTAGCTCCCACCACATGTTTTAAACAACTTGGAAAGTTTCCACTTAAAACAGCTACTTGTAGCTCCAGCCTCTATGCACTCTTACTAGTACTAGTATGTAGGCTATTATTTAGGTAAATTAAAATCACGTATTATTTACTTTTAGAGTTAACAGAGACAATCTGTTGAAGTTCTATTATGTTCAATAGCTACATAAATTGCTTAGTTTAAATAATAGAGAGGACGTAATATGTACATGACTTTTGATATAAATGCAACGCAGCTCACCAAGCCCAATAACTAACAAAAGATTTTATTATTATAATTATAGTACCTTATTTTTATTTTAATGCAATTCGATCTTCACTAATTTATGAATATGATTTCAACGTTTTCCTTACCTGAAAGAAGGTTAGTACGGAAAGGTAGCATCCTGGAAGAACATGGAGTGTAGTCCCAATTGCAAGGAGAAATTCAAATTTATGGATAGAATGTTTGAAATAGCCACGGAATCCCAGGCACCAAATTTTAAATAGGGCCTCCAAATTTAAGAACATTGTAAACGCTACTTCTATGTAGTAATTGTTTCTCGTCAGATTTTCTCTTGGAGTTTCATCGTGCTTAAAAGTAATTGTAGCCGCGCAAACCCCATTAGCAAGGATTACTACCATCATAAGTAGGCGAAAAGTTGCAGAGCGAAGAACTTTTAAAAAAAAGGGAGGCGCGAGACCGCCATGTTTGTTTTCGTCTAGGGTAATTAGTTTCCAGCCAAGATCACTGCCAGCTAATATCTGTAAAAATATTAAGTTGACATAATCATTATAATCTAATTAATTTTTTTTTTTTTTTAAAGTTGATTTTGACAGAAATCTTGACTATCAGCTTAGGTTATGGTTATAAATATTCTAAAACCCATATAATTTCACAAATCACAATGGCCTAGACTTGATGAAGTAACAAGTTCCAAATACAATGGGTTTGAGACCTGTCATTACTCATAAATTGACAAAAATGGTAGTAATCATGAAGTTGAGTAGCTACCTCACTTTCCTGACAAACTGCCTAGATATGACAACGACACGATAACAGTCATTGAAAGGGTCATCTGACAATATGTCAAAAGCAAAATCTTAATTGATATTATCCACCTAAGGCGGCTATTCCATCGACGTTGTTTTTCAATGTGCATGTGCATGACGAGGTAGCAGACATCATTAATAAGTCTCTACCATATTATAACTTAATTTATAATAGACAAGTTAAGTATCTACATTATAGTCTCCTTAAAATATGGCAGAGACTTATTAATGATGTCTGCTACCACGTCATAAACATGCACATTGAAAAACGACGTCGGTGGAATAGCCGCCTTACCTGTGTTGCCGAATATTTGGTAATCTGTCCACGCACTCCCCACATTTGCTGGAACTGAACTCTGATTTCATTGAAAGTTTCAGTGATAACAGCAATGAAAACATTCTTGACGAGCCAAGCCAGGAAGAAGATCATGGTTGAAAAGTAGAGGGAAGCGCGCCAATTGGCAAGGGAGTCAATTGCGCGAAACATGATGAAAACCCAACCTGCAAAGTAAGTTCTTTTAAGCTTCCATATGACCCACTAATGAGAATTAAAAAAAAAATACTGCACATTTCAAATGCCGGTACAACGATCTCAGTCAGCGTTTTTTCTTTGCGACGAAGACTGTCCATTCCTTTCAACTAAACTTACTCTAACAACGCAAGGAATTGCAATAAGGATACTTGGTAACGTTGGCGGATTTAGGGGGAGCCGAGTAATTAATGACTTTTAGTTCCTTTACTCAGGCCCCCTAGCGGAGTTGTGTAGGCCCGCAGGTCATTGAAATGTTCCCATAATGCCTGTGCATAAGGTACTCTAATGGAAAATATAAAAAAAACTGGCGTTATGGCTGGTTAATGTAAGAAAAAACATTATCAATCCGCTGTAGCCACCAAGTTCGACTTTTCATAAAAGGATTCAAATTATTTTACAAAAAAAAAACTTGCTCACTACTATATCTATTACGCACCTTCTTGCGATGCGGCCTGATAAACAGTGAAGATGCTAGTATAGAACTCATCAAATCCATTGAAACCCATGACATATCGAGAAAGCTCTAGTTTCATGCACGTCATCCCTTCAGGACACTGGTACCCATTGTCTGGATCTTGGGAGCAGAAAGTGTCCGGAATAGCCAGGCTGTTAATAGTGATTACCCTGAAACAATAATAACGCCGAAAACAGCTGTTACATTAATTTAAAAAAATTATTCCATATTTTCATGTCGAATTTGATGTACCGGTACATTAAAAAATTGCACAAATTAACGAGATGACCCCTCCAGGCCTTATGCTTAACATTAATTTTATGTTCTCCACTAGTCCACACAAACTTTAGAAAAATTCGCAATAACGTTACAGAGTTGATGAAAATCTCATTCTCCAATGATTTGCAATTTTAATAAACTAGTCAATCTTAACTCTTGACTATTTACGACATATTATCCAACCACACGCACCTGTCATAAAACTTAATAATATATATTTCTAAACAAAAAT
Source organism: Psococerastis gibbosa (assembly GCA_963971405.1). NCBI lineage: Eukaryota > Metazoa > Arthropoda > Insecta > Psocodea > Psocidae > Psococerastis > Psococerastis gibbosa. The sequence continues at coordinate 26,616,609 of OZ020488.1, read as the reverse complement.
GTAATACATTATTTTATTCCTGGAAATTACCTTGGGTCAGTATTATTTAAAACGCAGTGGTTACTTAATTCACCAAAGAGTTGCACACCCAACACTCCATACAAGGACATGAAGAACAAAAAAAATAATGTCACGTTGTAAATTTGTTGACTCGATCGTCTAAAATGCAAGAGAAAAAATTTGTGGGTTAACTTAATTATGTCATAGAGTCACAATGTAAAAGGCTACATGAAAGTTATAATATCAATCATTAGTGATAGGCTTGTGATTTAATTGGCAGCAGACATACTTTCTAGTGAAGTAGATTGCCAAACAGTTCATCTCCAAGCAAACATATTTGGAATAGCCTTAATACATGCACGTACGAGCACCTGCAGCCTGATCGAGGCGATTATAATACCGGGGTTAAATAAATACCGTAGGATTATAACTGTAAACAAACAAATTTTGAATAGCACTTTCCATTATAAAATTATCTTGTTTACCAGGGGGTTAAATAAATACCGGTATTATAATCGCCTCGATCAGGCTGCTGGCATCTGTATTTTTATATTATTTTACACTTATAAAATTTTCATAAAAGAATAGCTGGAAGGGATAGGTTTACAAAGCGGTTTCTCTACGACAGTGCTAACTAAAGGGGCTATATCAGACCCAAATAGGTTTTGATGGGATGAAGTGATTTGCATCAGTAATACTGCTGCACTGTTAACTAAATACCTAAATTACATTAAATATTTTTTTAAATAGAAGCTGTCACATTATCAATAGCTAAGTCACACCTACCGGCGTCTACCGTCTAGCACGCAATATTGACATCCAGTGGTGGGAGCTTTCTAACTAGATACAATTAACCTATCTTAACCAATTTGCATAATGCTACCAGACCAACACTTACTTGAAAATCTGATTTATCCGAGACTTGGGCATAGAGAATTTTAAGAAGACACGGATAAAGCGAATCATAATGAGTGGTCGCGGCGAACGTAATATTGACAGATAGCTCAGCCGAGGAACAATATTAAGCATTTCAAACAAATGCAATATTACCGACACCCAATGAAGAAATACCATGGTAGCATCAAACTGGCACCATCGATCTTTCAGATATGGTGTGTCCCCTTTTAGTATTCCCCTTATGTGCATTTTTGCAACCATTTCAGATGTAAACAGAACTGAAACGAAGAGATCCGCTCCGAAAGTGATGTATTGAAGGCTTGGACATCTATTAAATGTCATGGGTGTATTCATGCTGACAGAAACAAGACTGATAAGAGCACATCCTCGCATGAGCCTTCGCACCCACAGTAAATTCACCCACTCGACGTCCGCGCTTTCGTTGAGACTTTCTTCGGGACCGTAATCTGCCAGAACGGGCTCACCTTTGAGGCTCTGCTTACGCCCCAACATTTTGACACTATTATGCATAAATATACTTAAAAATATTGAATATAATACAATAAAATCAGTAATATAACTCTTAAAAGAAAAAAAATGTCAGAAACGTAAATAAAGATCAATAGGTAAACAAAGAAGCAGAAGTCATGTGACTCCCGTCAAATTTTCTAGTGCCACTCCAAATAAGCGGCAAACCGCCAAACAGTTTTGAAACTTTTGTTTATGTAAACTAATAGAATCCATCGGATTTTTTATTCTTCTCTATCTCTAGACTAACAGACAAAGAAAAAAAGGTCTTCTCCTCTTTGAAATATAGTATGTGGCCGCCACTAAAGCCAATAAAATTGACCACAGTTTATTATTTTTAGCTATAAAGTTCCAAAACTGTTGCAGGCGATTACTACCTATTAATAAACATAGGTACCGTACGTCCGTACCTACCCAATTAAAATGTAGAGGGATATTACAGTATGGGATGTCACCTAAATTATACCTGGCGGCTAGCTCTATAATTGATAGGCCTACTTTTTATTTCGGAAAAGCACCATCCGAATTTATAATGTAGCTTTACGCCTTTAGAGCAACCATATTATTAATCTTTTTGAACGAAATAATTCTTGGAATCTGTAGGGATATATAGAGGACAGGGCTATTCTTATTATTCTTCGAAGGTTTAGCTCAGTTGCAAAATTAAACATTTGCATGAATTCATCAGCATGCATTTATAACGTAATTTCAATATAGGTTGGCTATTTAATTAATTAGAGGTAGGTATTTAATAAACACAATATATTATTATACAGCAAGGAAAATATAATATTATGTAAGTTTATCAGTAGATTACCAACTAAGTACAATAAATTAAACTTTTCTTGCTTTTATTTGAAATGATACGGCATAATAAATAAATTAATAAGGTAGGTAGGTTAACAGCTACTTCGTACCGCTATATATAGTCAAGCATAGTAATACCCAAAATTTAGTAGTTACTGCAATAAAAATGCGTAAACCCCTACTATTTAATTTAAAATTATACAGCCACCGTGGAGGCTTGCACTTTGCCGTTTAATTCGTCGTTTGTAAAATTTATTGTTTTCGCTGTAAAATTTCGTAGACACTCTTTTGCGTTTTTGTAAATTTCCTCCGGTCTACAACTATCAAGCCGAGATCACTTCAGATCTCGCAAACACTCGGGCAAAACCCTGCTCTAGGCTATTTCATTCAAGTCCAGGGGCCAGAACTATCCCTATATGACCGCAGCCACGGCCTACTCGTACGTATAGAGTACATCCTCATATTTAAAAATTCAGAAAATGTTGCTGTTGCGAATCTAGGCGGTTTTCCGTAGAAATCCATATGGTATATAAGGACATATAACCCCAAAGTTTTGATTGGTTGGGGACGATTGAGCCCTTGATCTGATTGGTTGGCCACACCGTCGTTACGTTACACGGATACCTATAGGAAATTTATCCATTGCTTGCTGGCATAGCTGCACAGCTCCTTCTGGCCGCGGGCCGGTCTCAGCGTACCTATGGTGCCCATTCCATTGACCGGCTAGGGCTATTTCCAAAAACGGTGACGTGGTAGCAGACATTCAAGACTTAGGTGGCGTTTCCACCGACCTCGCATTGCAGAATTGACGGAAATGTTTATTTTCCTCTATGCCATAGTTAAAATTGATCAATGATCATACAGTAAAATCACAAACAAACAAACTAAAATTAAAAAATGGCGTCATGGGATATGTTAAGTACAAACATTTTAATAGATTTCTATAAAAAGAAAAATTCTAATTTCCGTCAATGTCATTTGCATTCTGCAATGCGAGATCGGTGGAAACGCAACCTAAGTCTTGAATGTCTGCTACCACGTCACTGTTTTTGGAAATAGCCCTAGCCGGTCAATGGAATGGGCGCCTAAGTCATTCAAACCCGAGCCTCTTCGATAACACTCCTCATGCATATCCTCAACTCATCCCGGAGAGCAGGTTCGTCCCACACCTTCAAGCTACTGTTGCTGATACTGTTTCCTGGATGACCCAAGCTGCAGCGGAACAGGGCGGGTTGTCCATAGAAAGTCATTTCATAAGGACTTGCCGCTTCAATGTAATACCGACCCCTCAATTGTTTATGTCTTCGCGAAGGAACGCAACGGAGAATGCTCCAGACACTCATGTCGTGCAAGCGGCGCTTGCGTAGATGACTAGAAGATGACTTCAACCTTAGGGTTACTGATACGCGTCGCTTTATGCCGCTGTTTACCTCTTTTTGGGAAGTGCCTTTTCTGATTTTATTGGTTTTTTTCGAAGTTGTATTTGTTGGGGTTCTTCGAGATTCTGCGGTAGCTCCACTGCTGAAATTTGTGCCGTCGTCTGATTCTGAGGTTTTTGATTGGTTATTATTTTGCCTGTAAAGAAGAAAATTATATGTTTATCGGAAAATAAATCAGTGTTTTATTAAATCTTGTTGTTAAAACTACGGTGCTATCTTAGTAAACCCCAAATTAACGTTAAAAAATTAACGTTATTTGGGTTTTACCAACACTAGTTTTAGTAACAAGTAGGCTATAGTATAAAACAGTAATTTATTGTTTATTAATTAAAAGGAATATTCCACGCACCAACGCGTCATGTCAGTGACATAAATATGTATATACAGTAAATAGTACTTTCGTGGGGGGGGGGGGGTCAAGACCAGATCACCGATGGCTAAATAAATACCGTACGTAAGTAAGTTTTTTTTTATTTTTATTTTTTTTTTTTATAAAAAAAGGTTAATAGCATACAAACAATTTAATGAATGTATCCGATTGACCTCTTCAGTCGCCTCAATGCGTAAATTAATACTTGTGCTGAGTTTGGACACGTCTCCGATTGCATGGCGCGCAGAGACTTGCACAAGTACACGCACTCTACCACCTTGCCATCGAAGCCGATTACAGTACAGTACAGTACAGAGGTACAGTAAGAATAAATAGGCCTACTCTAATAATGTGTTCTACGGATAGTTATTATTTTTGAAGGGCTCTCTTAAGGACGTACAGTAGACCTGCTTCTAATTACAGTTGCCCATTGAATTCCTGGTACCTACTGCTAACTAGCCATTGCTGTTCCAATGTTCCGGCATTATTGGTGTTAGTGTCATTGTTTCCGAATGAATTTCTAGCCATTGATAGCCCGCTGGTTCCCTCCTCGAAGTCAACCTACAGCCCCCCCCCCCCCCAAGTCCAAAGTAGAAATTAATTAATTGTATTCTAGGAGCTCGCTATGTGTATGGAGGGTTCCTTAGTTGTTCTAATAATATAGGTTAGTCTGACTTAGATATTGGTATAATTGGTCTAATAATTGCCCAGCATATTGTCAAATAATCACATAGAAGTACTGGGAGTAACCCTTATGTAAGGACCCTAATTACGGAAGGTATAGGATAGAAGAAGATAAATGGAACTCTTGAGTCCTGTAATGTCTCCAGGGATTATTGTGATAAGAAATGGCAGTTTTGAGAACCCGAGAGAAACCCTCAGGTCAACCCGCTTATTCATCTACCCTACCTCCTCTTCAGTATGAACACTCCAAAAACTAACAAATCTGCAGCTTCATATCCACTTACATTTTAGCTCTAGCCTTCTGAAATAATAGATATTACAGTAGTTTCTCTCTAAAAAAAATTATTTCTACACTCTACAGTTTCAAAGAAGTAAAAAGTATACACAGGTAGATGATACCTACTTAAATAAAATGGAATATATAGTCTATATAGTATGCACAGAATAAAATTTCGTGAATGTTATTAAAAACGATATACTGAAGGTACATGTAGCAAAGCTACAACAAAGACCCAATGTCCCATTCCATTGTTAAAATGCTCTCTGTACATTAATCATGCTTCCGTGTCTTGGGCATAGGTACCCTTGGCATATTTCAGAACCTGGTTCGATTCCTGAAAAATGTCAGGTTTACTCGTAGTTGATGTACAGAATACCGATTAACCACATATTGACGTTTACAATACATGATACATATACTGTAGCTTATATAGCTTATATGTATTGATGCCAAGTAACACAGACTCGAAAGACTTGAAAGATGCGATATTTCAACGGGCCTTAACATTTCACGTTTTACACGTTTTGAGGTCCCAGGATATCAAAAAAGGTGGTTTTTTTTACGAAATGTCTGTCTGTCTGTCTGTCTGCTTGTCGATTTGCGGGCAAACTATACTCAGTGGATTTGGAAGAAATTTGGCTTGTAATAGGTTCACAAATTTTTTTTTAATTACTTGTGCCAAATTCCACATCTTCACATCATTCAGAGCACGCCTTGAGCCACAGCGGGACGTGCTATTGTTTGGCAGCGTTTATAGCGAGTGGCACCAGAAATAAAAAATATTTCCATGGAATGTCCCATCTACACTCACCTAGATAAGTAAGGAGCAGTCTCCCTCAAAAGATGGGAGGCGTATGAGTCTTCTCGTATAGAGTTATTTGAATTGTCGGTGCTTTGCGACTGTCCAATGAGACTGCTACGATGGTGCTGGCTCCTGCTGAGGACGGAGTAGGACCGGTCCCGTCGGGTGCTCTTGAGTGGACTGAGCCCGCAACATCTGGCCATGGTTTCCTGAAAAAGAACGTCTGTTTAAGTCAGTATCCTCCGGATAAATTTTACCTTAAGCCGCTTTTATTTTATTTTTAGTCTTCAGTGTGGCTTGGTATCCTGAGTGCCATGCGATCTGGTGCCTGAGACTCGAACATCTATGGTGCACTGTTGCTACTAACGGCTGGGCTCTAGTAGTCCAACCTGCGGCCATAGCGAGATTTGCAGAAGCAGTGGGGCTCGGCTAGTGCGACTGGAGGACCTCTGGGCCCAAATTGCGGCCTGGGTCCGTCCCGACTGGGGTGGTCTCAGCTATAATAAAGTCATTATTTATTTATTTACACTACAATACTAATATTACCCTATAGTATTGTGTAGACTGTACGACGCATCGGCACCAACGTTTTCTCTCCTATATACGGCGTTAACTTAAATCAAAAACCCGTGCGGGCTCGACTTAGGATGAGCAGATTCCGAGTCCCAGTCGAGGCAAATATCTTTTCGCTTGAAGCGCCGAGCTGCATTACCTAGGTAGTATGCGAGATGCTACGCCTTAGGTATGTTTAATAAATTCACAAAAGTTCTGGAATAGCTATAATCCGTCGCTTTTCCACGTTTCAACAGCTAATCGTACAATAAATAAGAGTGGTTGCTGTCATAGGGTACCACGGTATTCGAAAATTAACTCATTGAACTGCATCTTCTTTACTAAACACTTGGGACGCTCCTCATTTCCTTGCACTAAAGCATGTCCTATTCAGCCCAGAGAACAACATTACTTTCATATTCGTATACTAGCAAACAAGCAATAGGGTGACTCGCGCAAGGTGGTAAAGTCAAGCTGGATATCCACCCTCGCATCTAATCTACGTTAAGGGATAACGAAATTGAACAAAAGTTATTAGGCTACATTAGTCAAAACACATACCTTGAATGCTTCCCGGAATTTGAGAGACATAATGTTGTAAAGTATGGGATTGATAGTAGCGGAGAGATAGTAGAAAGTGCCGGAGATATACGTTACAATGCCATAGATCTGCTCAAAAAACTCTCTGTCCTGCTGAGAGTAGTCCTTATGTATATAAATAGCCACCAGTCGCTGGGCATGAAAAGGGGCCCAGCAGATGAAGAAAGCGGCCACAACAGCGGCTGAAAATCAGATTAATAATTATATTACAAACTGGCCAATTATCACATACAAGTGTGTTAATATGGCATGCGCAGCATGTGATGAAGAGGCGGGACGTAACTTAGCTCCTGAAAAGGGTGGCTGAGAATGCGGTTTCTGGATATCAGAGAGGGGAAGACCAAAACTTGCGCTGCCGAAAAGGCAGATATGGAAGAACTAACACTCTCCCACAAAGAGGCCCTCGACAGAGGGCTTGGGACTGCATTATAAGGGCTATAAGCAGGCGCGGGTCTACGGGGGGGGGGGGCTCATAGCCTCCCCCCCCCCATTAGGTTCCTCAAAATGCGTAAAACCCCACTATTTCAGTCCTATATTTCACAAATTTTCTATTCAAATAATATGGAACCCTTATTGCTCTGAAATGCGTAATAACCCAATATTTCAGCCCTGTTAAAAAAAAAAAAAAATCTTATTTCATCTTAGCTTCCTCCTTGGTCTCATTCTAGATCCGCGCCTGACTATAAGCGCTGAAAGACATGTCACATGCAGTGGGCACTGGCAGGTACATTTGAAATGCATCCATTGACAGTTATTGGCCATAGCTTGTGGAGTTGTGGAATCACAAACGCTTCATTGTTTCAGGCGGATTTCCAATGAGGACAACAAAGGACCTAGGCCGAATTTCAAGAGGGTGTAATTTTAAAGGAAAATGTAAAATCAAAAAGTTCGTATCATTTACAATATTACAATATTATTTATTAATAATTTGAAAGTCAATTAGCTTATTATAATTTTTACATTTGCTGCAAGCGACTGAGTATTGGACCTTTGTTTGCTAATTTAGGCTAAAAATTACCTAGGCCTACTAGTTTGAGAAAGTTATAAATGCATAGGCCTACGAGAGAGAGGTGGTTGGACCTAGTCAAAACAATTAATTGTGTAGGCTAGAAGTGGTTGCAGGTACGTACATGGTCTATTGTATACCTCTGTAATATCTCAATACAACAATTTGAAACATGTGCACCTTGTTGCTTTGAATGGTCTTAATTAGGCGGGGATTCCACCGACCGGCTAGGGCTAAATACAAAAACGGTGACGTGGTAGCAGACATTCAAGACTTTGGCGGGGTTCCACTGACCTCGCATTGCAGAATGCAAATGACATTGATGGAAATTAGAATTTTTCTTTTTATAGAAATCTATTAAAATGTTTGTACTTAACATATCCCATGACGCCATTTTTTTTTTTTTTAGTTTGTTTGTGATTTTACTGTATGCTCATTGATCAATTTTAACTATGGCATAGAGAAAAACAAACATTTCCGTCAATGTCATTTGCATTCTGCAATGCGAGGTCGGTGGAAACCCCGCCTAAGTCTTGAATGTCTGCTACCACGTCACCGTTTTTGCATTTAGCCCTAGCCGGTCGGTGGAATCCCCGCCTTAATAAAGGGCCAGTGGCCACTTTGTATCGGGTCTACTTCACTAGAATTTCATTTAAAGCGTATAGACAAGCTCCAATAATTTCATTCCCGAACCTTCCAGACGTTTTGGGCATTGTATGGATATTCTGATTATACCACATAAAATAGGCATTCCTACTCGTATATACCTGCAATCCTGTTGGGCATTTAAATATAGGCAAATAGTGATAATTAGGAAGTTTCATAAAAAAACGATACAGTACACCTATACACTTATGGCAATTATGTTTAAATATTTCAATTCAGGCAGGATAACAGTTTGCCTACATTATTTATCTGTATGTATAAATTTATATTGTATTACTAGCCGTCTTTCTAAGCCTTAGTACATTTTATTAACAGCGTTTTTGCAGGCATAAACAATTCATTGCTCACTTGAAGGTAGGATAATCTACCCTACATGTTTAACGCATCGAATATTTTCACGAGCCTTTCAGAGCATTGTGAGCGTTAGCAGGCAGTATGTGGCTATTAATAAAGTTGCAAGGAGACGATTGAACCCAATGTAGTAAATATAAGCCTATCAAATATAATTAATGACCCCGCGTTAATGACACCAAAAGCAGCAGACGGGTTATAAGGTAAAGATATAGGGGAGGGGTGGTGTTAAAGACCCGCACTTATTAAAGTCATATTTAGTCTACTTAAATACAGTGTCTATTATTTCAAATCGCTGCTTACCTTTTCATTTAGTATATGCATACCTGTGGGCATGTACATATCGTCCCTATCTCTTTGTGATCGAGATGTCTGATTTTAATGCTATCTAGTAGAGTCTAAACACTATACATAAGCATACTGTATGTTAAGATTCAAACATAGTAAAATAGGACTGTGCCAATTGATTGGTAGACCTACATCTGTGATCTGTTTGAGACTGTTTGGGCCGCAAGTAAACATTGTGGTGAGCGCTGTAAAAACACCGGGCTGCCAAGAGCTCATTCATGATCATGTCGAGTTTATGTTACACAATACAACATTAGTGACTAACAAATGGATTGAAGGTCAAAGAACTGTGCTTGAAACAAGAAATCTTTCAAATTTTCGGTTGGCGCACATAGCATCACAGCTTAATAAATTTATTGTAGGGACTTCAGTGGCAAGGTGGTAACGTGCTTGTACTTGTGCGAGTCTCATACACACCTTGCGATCGGAGACGTGTTGTAAGTACCTAGTATTAGGTTACTTAGTGATACGATTGAAGAGGTTAATCGGATACATTCATTAAATTGTTTGTACCTTTTAACCTTTTAAACAAAGAACAAAAAATACAAGAATTTATTGGAGCAGTCTGATTAGTCTCCCATAAGGCGCCCATTTCACCAACCGGCTAGGGCTATTTACAAAAACAGTGACGTGGTAGCAGACATTCAAGACTTAGGCGGGGTTTCCACCGACCTCGCATTGCAGAATCGACGGAAATGTTTATTTTCCTCTATGCCGTAGTTAAAATTGATCAATGATCATACAGTAAAATCACAAACAAACAAACTAAAATTAAAAAATGGCGTCATGGGATATGTTAAGAACAAACATTTTAATAGATTTCTATAAAAAGAAAAATTCTAATTTCCGTCAATGTCATCTGCATTCTGCAATACGAGGTCGGTGGAGACGCCACCTAAGTCTTGAATGTCTGCTACCACGTCACCGTTTTTGTAAATAGCCCTAGCCGGTCGATGGAATGGGCGCCTAATCAAGAAGTAAATCATAAAATGTGCATTGAATCTCGGGGAACTCATGAGAAGTCCAGAAAATTATTACTATTAGACACAATAATAACCGCAATGGCTGTAGGCATAGAACGTGATATACAGTACATGCAATAGTAGAAATGAGTTTATAGATGGGCTTATACGAGAAGAGCATTATGACATTGCTATACAGGTACCTACCGATTTGTAGGTAGACGAAAATGGTTAGCTTTCCTCTGTAATTATTTTATACTTTCAAATAGTTAAGCAACTGTATTTTAAAAGAAATGCGGTAAAATATATGTAGACTATTAATTTGTAATAAATTAGGCTTTGTAAGGCTACGGTAAACTAGTAAATATGTACCGTCACCTATAATAGGTCAGGGTATAAGTATCCCGTAAATGCTGGTCCGGTACCTACCCCAAAGCGATGACCTGACCACCGTTGCCAAAGGTTCGATAGACTCGTCAAGTTTTAGGTAGCCAATAGGCAATTTTCGTGAAAGCCAAATTTTCCAGAACATTTGCGCTTACCAAGCATGTTGATAACACGTCCGGAGGACTGGCTCGTCAAGTGATGTTTACGGCTATGGGAATGTCGCTCTTCATGTGTTTTGCAAAACGATCCACCCTCCCTCTTCATAACACTGGCATTACGCAGCTTCAGTCCTATGAGGGCGTACAATACTGTAATAATGGTCATTGGCACAACAAAAAACAGGAACGTCGAGATTTCGAAGGAATGATGGAAGGGCTCCCACTGCATAATGCACATGGCTGAGTCTTTGCGACTCGTCAACTGAACGACCCCAACTTGGGCGGCATATGGTGCTGCACAGGCAAGCGACACTATCCAAATGGCAACGATTAACTTCACAGCTCGGGAGAGCTTCGACATGGTGTGCGAGAGAAAGGGGTAGCAGATGGCTATGTAGCGTTCGACAGTGAACGCAGTGATGGTTAGTATTGTGGCATTGCCTGACGTTTCTGCTGCCAGACCACGAAGAACGCAGAACGCCTCCCCGAACATATAGGGATAGGGACACCATATCGAGACCATCTCCTGAGGCAGACCCGTCACTAGGAGTAAAAGGTCCGATATCGCCAAACTGAAGAGATAGTAGTTGGTGGCTGTGTGCATATATTTGTTCCTGGCTATGACAATGCATGTTACTACGTTTCCGATGACACCGGTCACAAAAATGAAGCTGTATATGATGGTGACAGGGATGACTACGTAGAGGGCGTCACGCTCTTTAACTGGAATGCTGATGTTATGAGCTACGATGCTGCCCAATTCATCCGTGTCGTTGTAAGACGCGACTGTACTGTACATTACGGCATCCTTGCAAGTTCACATGGCCGCGGTACCTGAAAGAAAACAAAGTCAGGATGTCAGATAGATCGAGCGTAACATTAATAGATAATTTTCTGGCTGTACCCAAGAAGGAACACAAAATGTTATTGCATTCGTCTTTAGTATTTGAGGTCGGCACTTGGCAGGCATTTGAGTTTGAGTGATGCTCGGGCGCATATAATCTTAGTTTTTCTCCTGAATTCCATTTCAAGACGAAACAGAAACCATTTCGTTAACTGTCGACTTAGAAAAAGTCTGGTTTTTAGTTTATAAATAGCGTATGATCAGAGACGGATCCAGCCCATTTGGGGGAGGGGGGGGGGGCGTAGTTGTGAGTCAAAATAGAACAAACATTTGGAGTTTCGATTATTAAGTTAGAGATAAATCGATTATTAAGTTAGAGATAAATTAACTTACAACAGATTTACTAAATTTGGGCCCCCAGCCCCTCCCCCTGCAACCGTCCATGCGCATGATATGGTAGGTACTATAAGTTGCAATTTGCGAAGCTGCCAGAACCAGACCCCAGCAAGGGGGGAACCCCTGCAAGGGGGTAGAAGTCTGCGAATGATTTGTATGTCGTTGCGCTTGTAAGTGGTAAGATTGTAAGTTGTAAGTGGTAAGATTGCGATTAGATGAGATTAATATTACTTCTTCACAAGCTGTGGTTGTAAAGAATGGGTGCAATGTAGATAGGTAGAAAGATATTTAGTGTTTGCATTTATAAATCATGATTCCTATGAGGTATACGTACCTATCATAGCACCAGAAAGCAAGAACTACATTTATTTCCAGAGACATTTTACAATTTGTGCTTGCTCTAACTTGAATTTCAGATGGTTGATGTTGAAAGAATGCCCTACTTTGTATGTTACAAAAACAACTCAAAACCTCCATGTTGAAGGTGTTGCGTATGTCGGGTGTAGGCTATTCACATAGGCTACACAGGCCGTTCTTTCTCATATTCAGCGTAGCTAACGTTGATTTAGGGCATTCATTCATTGCAATTAATTACTGTAATTAATGTAATTTGTAACGCAATGTCTTATATTCTGTTAATGGGATGACCTAGGTCTCTCATTTAATTTATATCATGAAAATAAAGGTGATTATTTATTTATTTATTATTAATTAAAAGGCACCGCTATGATAATATCGAGAGTAAGGGTGTTGAGTCCGTATCTCCCAATCAGCAAATTATACAAAAATTCTGTTGAAAGACGCTTTCTCTATTTTCTATTTTCTTCCAAAAAAAAATCATGTGTTACATTGATGTCAAAACAATTTTAATTGCTAAAAAACTATTTCCCCGTATCAAACGTCCCCTCAAGTCTCAAAGCCTCGTTGCAGTAAAAAAAACGTTTTTCCCGTTTCCTGATAAATTTTGTTTTTTGAAGTATAAGAGTCTGCAAGGCTGAGCCCTTCATGCCGGAGCGTATGAGAATGAGGGTGGCACTTCAACGTCTAGGCTATATAACTACAAACTAAATAAAAGTCATTGAGTATCATTATAAAAATATTACTGTATACAATTTGAAATGAGCGTAGACTTATGTCATTGTCATGCAATGTATTAATCAAATATTGATTTTATATTGAAACCTGATGACGCTCTGGGACCGTAAAATATGAGTTATAGGATTATAAGGATAGTATGAAATATCGTTAAGTGTCTTAACTGCTGTGCGCTGGTGCATTATGGATATTTTTATACTTCCATAGTCATAACCACAAATGAGCACTCCAGTAACGCTTCAGTTTTACGGTTTGTGTCTACTTAAGAGCCAGTCGAATCCCCCCCCCCCTCCCCCGCAACACTAATGTCACTCGTTTTTTTGTACAAAGTCGAATTTCACAGTAGGTATTTAATCTAGAGCTGAAAGAAAATATAATATCATAGGCATTATAAGAAATCTTTCTTGACATTTTGGTACCTGATATGTGGCCGTCACTAATATATCATATTCAGAATTGATTTGTAAAAAAAAGGTTGGTAACTCACGCATAAGACATTTTTTATATCTCTACAATGAATATTTCCTGTGAACTTTGACTTTGTACAAAAAACGAGTGACATTGGTTTCCGGTTTGCTCTTAAATGGTGTGAAAGCATTGTATTGCATTATTAAATTTACCCGTTGTATCTTAGATTCTACAATAGGTATAGTTGTAGTAACCCCTTTCATTGGTCAATTGATTTACAAATTGACAATGGGGGGGGGGGGTACTTAACCTCTATCAGTATCATACAATACACTCATGGACAGCGGGGATAGCGTAAATAACTCTCTCAATTAACTCGACGTTCGGATCCATAAGGCGTTACCACCCTCGCTCTAAGATTACTGTCCATCAAAAAAAAAAAAAAAAAATAATATTGTTATTTTATATTAGCCTATATGGCAAGAAGATATACAGTATATATACTACTATCCACTTCTTATAGGCTGCTGAGAAGAGAAAATACAAGAGCAGTTTTGCTACTTCTTTTCCATCAGAACTAAGTGATTTGTAGGCCGCGCCACCGACAGGATGGGGGCGTGCAGGGGCAGAGGAATATGCCCCGGGACCTGGCTTAACGATACAACAAGAAGCAATTATTTAGTTATTTATTATTTATTTATTTTAAGCGTACACGTCAAAAAAACCGCTTAGGGTAGTATACCCTATACGTCAGGTTTCTCCAGCTCATTATAGTGTTTCTATGTTACCGCGGCCTAAATTTAAAAGAAGTTCAACAGCTTTAAATTGATATAAGTTGCCATAATGTAATTTTGCACATTTATGGGTTCGGTACTCGTAATGTGGCACAAAGATACAGTCAGTCAGTTGCGCCTGAAGGATTCCAATGTAAGGGAACCGCATGTGACATGCGCCCCTCAGGGGGTGCCACTGAGGCTTGAAATATGTATGGAAAATGCTTAAACCACTGTTATTTTGCTACCATATTATCCCATATTTCCCCCGGGGGAGATCCCAGAACCCCTTCCTCTCCGGGAGAGGATATCATTTTTGTAATTTCGTAAGTAACAGCTTGGGGGAGAAGAAACAATTTTTCTTTGGCCATGGACCTTGTTTGAGCCTCCTTGATGCTAGCGGAAATCCTGGATTCATCCCTGAAAGTATTGTATTGTAGTCTATTGGGTAAGGCATCATTTGCTCCGGGGCCCTTAAAAGCTGTCTGTGGCTCTGTTTGTAGGTATTCAGCAACTCACTGCAAGTACCAGTTGACAGTTGTTAAAGTTTCTAACTTGTTAATAACTATTAATGACGTTAAAAGCATTTACATTTCTCTGCAGTATAACCTGTGTATATATCACTCTATAGCGCAGAACAATTTGAAGTACCATATTCGATATTTTTGCCAGCTAATGAATTCTGTCATTTGCTTGAAAACTTCATACAATATGAATATACAGATTTGTAGCAGCAGACAGACGATCTATCATAATTGAGTGTTGGTAATTACAAACTACAGTACTTACATTACATTAGGGGTTTAGTGACTAAATACAAAGCCCTGATCTGCATACAGTATGTACAAGTACGGTATACAGTACAGGAGGCTAAATGTTTCCAATAATAAATCCATTTTAGAGTTGAGCAGTATTTGATTAGTTCCATGCATCATAGAT
The DNA here is from genome assembly GCA_963971405.1 of Psococerastis gibbosa. Classification (NCBI taxonomy): domain Eukaryota; kingdom Metazoa; phylum Arthropoda; class Insecta; order Psocodea; family Psocidae; genus Psococerastis; species Psococerastis gibbosa. The sequence continues at coordinate 26,601,317 of OZ020488.1, read as the reverse complement.
TACCTCTGTAACGGTAGAAACTCGTGAAGGGGAGAAATTTATACCTATAGGCTAAAACAAATTTAGAAAGAAATCAAACAAACGAATGTGTCCAACATGAGAAATATTACAAAGTATAAGTTTCCATCCGGTTCTTTGGCAGAAAGATTGATGACTGAGATCAGCGATAAATGGCGAGGTGTCAAAAATGATAATTCCGGGAAATTTTTTTCACCCCAGCGTCTTATTGAATTCTACATGGAAAATGGTAATTTGACAGCAGAATGTCCTAGAAGATTTTTTCTTCTCTTTTCAATAGAATTAGGCTACTTTTTTACTTCATCAACTCCGGCTGTGAAAACCTTTGTTGAAAGACATTGGATGTTGATGCCAGCACTGCATTTGTCCAAATTGTTCAATCTTGTGAACATATACATGTATGTTAATGTTTCACTACGGATTTCCCTCCCATAGTACGGTACAATACATTGCCCCCTGTAACGAAACTATAATTTGGCTGGGTTTGAAAATGGGACTCTCAGGCTGGTCAGCAATATAGATCAGGGGCTGAAAGCTTCAGACCCCTCGCTTTGGTAGGTTTAGCGCTTTGCCTAACGTTGCATATCAAGAAACCCACTATTATGCTCGTATTTGTTATTTAAAATTTTTTGTTAACTTTAGTCCGCATATTATATGTTATTTCACATTATTACATGCAGTACTGTATATATCAGATAAAATAAAAATTCGCATTATTCGCACCATGTATGAAACAGTATTAAATTGGGGCCCATCACAGATTTATCTACAGGGTCCCCACCTTCCTCTGTACTCTATATACTAGCTATATACTTCTACTACTTTTGTACTATTATTTATACTATTGTACTTTAATTTTATTTTGTTATGTATGGATGAAGGAAATAAATACATTTATTTATTTATTTGTTTATTTATTATTTATTTATTATTTATTTATTCAAAGCTTCTCTCCTCCTTCCTGTTAGCCCCTTTTTGAATGAAAACTGTCAAACTTGGCGCGTTTTTTTTTTACACGTGTATTTCAAAAAATATTTCCCCTGGGGTAGATCCCGAACCCCATTGTTCGGAAAGTCTTAGTCTGTATTATCTAAACTTTACTGCTGTCAAAATGCGTAAATCCCCACTATTTCGGGCATATTTTTTATTTTATTATTTTCAATAACTAATAATTAATTATAATAATTTTACATTATAATATATGGGGAAATGTTATGCAGTAAAACCTGGGACTGTAATATATTTGCAACCTTGCTGAAGTGGAGCATTCTATATTTTCCAATCATCTGAGTAAACGTTGTCGTATAATTTGTGTTTCTGTTTCCTCAGACCCAGCTATAGAACGTTGGAACCCAATCTCTAATCTAAGGAATTGCTTTGTTTGCTTTGCGCAGGTGTGATACTCCTGTTCAGATGACATACTCCTATTCAATTGTTTGGTTTTGATTTATATACTTACTAGCAATTTATTTACGTATACACGGTACGGTACTGATGTAGACTATACCGTACGTCAATAATGACGTTCAAAATTGAATAGATAGATAGATTGAATAGCTTATATTCAATGCAGTATAGGTGTGATAGGTCACATACGGTACTATAAGTTAAATAATATGCTGCATTTGGAAAGGAAACAAAAACAAACGATGATATACTAGGACGTATCATCATTTGATAAATACCATGTAGCAGCAGATTATTTTAAAAATAGGCTGGGTCATAGGCGCCGCAATAATTATACTAGATCTTTCAACTGGATAAAATACAGTCCCCGGTATAGAAAAAGTTCCATTATTTGCAGCTGCAATTATATACTTTTACCGACCTAATTAAACATTGGCACACTTGAAACTTCATGACATAAAATATGGGCTAGCAGATGGAACTAAACTGTCATTTACGAAAATGAGTTTAATAATGATGATGACGATGATGAAGAGATTAGGGGCGTAGGTACGGAGTGCACACTAAGCATTTGCCATAAAACTTTGGTAATAAATTGCCTTCTGGAATATAATGATGGTATCGCGCGGGAGGCTCAAAATGCGGCCTGTCGCTCATGTATTATTTTCTCTTTAAATGTAGAAAGGCATAATTTAAAGTGGTAGTCGTCTATAGTGATCTCACAATTGGACGGTATGAGAGAACCCGTGTATACTTTCTTATTTATCAATTATTATATGTACCGAGACATATGATATATAGCATATAACACTGATATTAAATTAACTTTAGTTGAAGAGGTAACTTCCACGTGATAACCAAAATTACAGGATATGGAAAAAACTGGACTTGGCGGGATTCGAACCCATGCTTTATGTCTAACCGGGGCATCGTCTTAACCACTGGACCACAAGACGTTTTGAGTTAGCCCAAAATAACAAGAATGGTCCCGAGACATGATTTTTGTGAACCTACATGTAAAATTTGATCGAAATACAATGAGAATTTGTCCACAAATCGACGATTATGGCGATTGGTATTAACCATAGAAATTCATTAACTGGAGCGGCGGGAGCCATAATATGCCTTACGAGGCACCCGTTAACCATAAGCCAACTATCAGAGATATGTACCAACGCAAAAAATATCGAAGTCTCACACATTGCAGCATAGCAGAGCGGATACCTGGACCCGGTCAAAAACTCTGTACTTAGCATGTGCAGGCTACACTTATCACTGGTTTTCCCCGCCAAATTGCGTACTTATCTTGTGCAGGCTACACTAGCAGCCATATTGATAACGGTCTCCAGCCACGGGATGGTATTAACTTACAAATTAACAAACAAATTTTGAATAGCACTTTCCGTCGTAAAATTATTTTGTTTAAATTGTTAATACCTGGGTATTATACTATATTAACCCATCCCGTGGCTGGAGACCGTTATCAATATGGCTGCTAGTGTAACCTGCACAAGATAAGTTCGCAATTTGGCGGGGAAAACCAGTGATAAGTGTAGGCTGCACATGCTAAGTACAAAGTTTTTGACCGGGTCCAGGTATCCGTTCTGCTATGTTGCAATGTGTAAGACTTCGATATTTTTTGCGTTGGTACTTATCTCTGATAGTTGGCTTATGGTTATCGAGTGCCTCGTAAGGCATATTATGGCTCCCGTCGCTCCAGTTAATGTATTTCCATGTATTAACCCCGGTATTATAATCACCATGATCGGGCCGCAGACAGGCAGACCGACAAATGGGCATTTCGTAAAAACCACTTTTTTGGTAGGTACTTCGAAACCTGTAAATCCACTGAAATCCCGGAATCGAAAACTTAGACCATTACAAAGCCTTCCTTATAGTACGTACAGTATAAATTGGAAAGAAATCATGCGCTCTACCTTGTTGTCAACCAAGGGCCATAAGAGTTAATAGTGATGCTGAACCGATAATGATTTATTGCAGGGTTAATCAATAAAACTAACAAGGCCGGCGTCTTAGTTCTAGACGAGAGTAAAGTTCTGGGATTGAGCTAAGAGTATTTTACAGCTTCATTAAACTGTGCTAAACTCAACCAAACATTTTGTCGGATCGAACCAAATCTATTGCAAAGATTGATGACTCGCATTCTCTGAAATTATTAATGGTTTAGAGTGTTTACACATTACATCTGATTTATATACTGTAATAGTCTTATCCTAGGTTGATTTTAAACTAAAGGCTTTCGAGACCCGAAATCGGTATCTCATTTGCAGCATATTACATAGTAGGCTATATACGGTAAGCTGGTTTGAATGAAAATTTATAGCTTTACCCAATATCTACTATTGGGGACACAAAAATATATAATAAACTAAATAGGGGTATTCACTGTGTTTGGTAGAAAAGGGAAAGGGGGCATTGGGGGAAATAGAAAAATAGCTCAGCATGAGGATACCTCCGTCAACCATAGACATAGAAAAACCTAACATAACTTACCCCCAAAGTTTCATTTGGCTATTAACTTATGAATATCTGCTGTAGTCTACTTCTTGCCATATGTTTCCCTTTGTTGTTTTTTTATTAGTTTCTATCGCAGAGCTCATTTTTTTTAAATTAAATAAAAAGCAAAGGCTTATTAATTTTATAATAATATTATAAAATTATAAGCCTTTAGTTTAGTTAGTTAGGTTCAATATTATTGAAAATTATAGTAACATATATTCACTCGTCATTGGCGTAATTACAGTAGGTACCCCGAGTAGCCTGCCGTAGCTGTCGGTTAAATATTGATTGATTAGTGATAAAAGGATTTTCATAGCCAGTATCGACTGGTGAAGAGGATTACGGGGGTTGATTGATGAAAATGTTATCCTGCTTAACATTCAGGTGTTGTTGTGCGCGAAGCTTCTTTATCTCAGATTCATCCCAGTCAATGAAGGACACTGGTGAAGTTAACAAAGATTGATGGATCCAATTTTAATAGTAGGTACACAAATAGGCGGAATCGGCTTCTGTCAATGAAATTGTTGGCCTAAGTGGGCTTAGGATTTAGGACCATGCAACAAATAGAAAAAGTTACTGTGCCAGTATACAGCATGGAATGTATAGGAATACTCAGTCTACACTTGAATACTGTACTGTATATAAATAGGCTACATATCCTTTTGGCTATTAACGAGACTATGTAGACTATATTCTTTTGGTGGTTAACAAAGATTGTTGGAACGAATTTGAGTAGTACACAAATAGGCGAAAATGGCTTCTGTCTGTGAAATTGTTCCCTTTAGGACCATGTTACAAATAATAGAAAACTATAGCCAACTGTACCGGTGTACAGTATGGAATGTATAGGAATACTCAGCCTACACATCAGTACTGTACTTACAATATATAAATTGGCTATTTTTTGGATACTTATTATTTATTATTATTTAGACTATATTCTTGTGGTGGAAGGACACTGGGAAAATAACAAAGTATGTTGAATTGAATTTGAGTAGTACACAACTGGGCGAAATTGGCTTCTGTCTGTGAAATTGTTGGCCTAAATGTGCTTACGATGCTGTACTTACGGTGCTTACACCAAATAATAGAAAACTATAGCCTACTGTACCGGTGTACAGTAGGGAATGCGTATGAAGACTTAGTCTACACATAAGTATGGTGCTGAATAAATAGGCTACTCTTTTGGCAATTAACTAGACTACTGTATATTCTTGTGAACCTCATTCATCGATTAACAGTATGTAGAGTATGTCTCTGGACTAACTTACCCCAGTGATACAAGTCTCTTTAATAATAATAATAAAATAAACGTGTATTTACCTCGATCTAATATACAGTTTTTGTAATAATGGTTGCGCTCCCTCGTACCGTGAGGCGTGTGAGGGTCACGTATTATCTTGGGCGGCTATTACACTGACAATCCTCAGTGTAATAGCCGCCCAATCTAAGTGGTAGGCTACAGCCTTACAAGCTTAAAATTACTTAATCATAGACAATATATAAATATCAATTAAGTGTTTTGTGTTAATTGTTTTGCAATTGAGTACTTAGTACTGGGGTAGACTTTGTAAACTGCACAAGAAAAACTGTAATATACTATTTACTTAATTACTTTACTTAAGTATACGAATAGAAGAAATTCCTAGTACAGTAGTCAACACAATTTAGTCGCCAAATCCAGTTTTTCGACCATGGATTGACCTGCATATAGCCAATAGGCCCAATTAAAAAAATATTCTCCTATTCCACTGGTTCAGGAGGTGTCATAAATATTTATAAATCTTCTAATTAAAAGCCGCATATAAAAGCAAGGTTATTAGGTTTCCAGTGGGACTCCGTTAAATCTGAAGAGGAACTGAATAGGCAATATTTTTTATAAGTAGAGTAAATTATGACTGCGCACCTGTAAGGATTCACTTATATATAAAATCTTTTATGTGATATTTTACAAAGTCAACTCTCATTACAAAGGGTTCACTTATTATTTGTAGTATTATATTGTATTATATTTATTTATTGTATTATTATTTATTGTATATTATTTATTGTATTATTATATTGTGTTATATGTAGTATTAAATTGATGAAGTAGTAGAGTCCGATCGATCTGAAAGCTTATTCCTAAAGTAGGCCCTAGTTAGCTTTCAATATGGGCCGGCCGCCATACCATGTTGAATCCAGCGGACCAGAGCAGGTTCAAAGATGCAGATAACTTGGTCGTGTGCACAGTGCCGGTAGGGAAACATGGTAGGACTTGTCCTGGTCACCTCCGAACTAATCGTGTGACTTCACTGTGTTTCCCAAGTGGTTCGGAATCCACTATAATCAGGAGGTCCACTGTCCTATGGGCCCACACCGTGGCCTGGGACTGTGTCCAACCATTCTACTACTACTAGCTTTCAATATAATTAAAAATCGTCAAGTACGCTTTCAAATCAACCACGGCCTATCATCCAGGATTCTACTGCTTATTCCGGTCGTAAAGTTATTTGTAATTATTTTATTATTATTATTACTCGTATTATTTGAAGAGCTATCAATGGACGTAGGCCTGCTTATATAGTTAAACTGGACTGAACCCCCCCCCCCCCCCGCCGTTGGCAAACTGGTGTGATATCAACCAACGCCGATGAAAAGATACAATGAATAAACTCAGACAAGATTTAACATTCACACAATGTAACAGGCGTAAGCATGACATAGTCAAGTTTGGTTACGAGTTAAGAGTTAATTTATTGTAGCTTATTATGCAGAGTTCTTTATAGGATATATAATATGATGTAGGACACATAAAATATTGTAACTGCAAAGGCTTTCAAGGCCGGAGTCAAATGAAAAACTAGTAGAATCCAGGCTGATGGGCCGTGGTCGAGATGAAAGTGAACTTCCAAGTTCTGCTCTACTGGTTTTTCACATAAAAATTTTATTTTATTTCTGGGATCACTATCCTATTAAAAAGATGTGACAGGCTACCCCAGTTGCGGGAGTAAATATCCCATCCATCCTATTTAGAACTCTAATGAAGATTATGGAGCAATTCCTTTTACTGCGGCAGATGTTTGGAATTTCTGGTGGGTTAATAACGGTGTTGGTCTTCATTTCATCATCAGGGGAAGAAAGAACATAATTGCCGGACAAGTTGCTGCTGATTGCAAAATCCCAAGTAATCAATGCGACAAAAGCCAAAACCCTCGGATTTCCATTTTCCTGCCGCCAGATTTTACAATGTGTTCAAGTAGTCAAAAACCTCATTGTGAAACACACATGCCTTCCTTATTTGAATATTTCGCGGTATTGCTCATCTGGGCCTCTGCATCATCAATCAGTTTCGAAATCCGTCATTTTATAATCCGACTTTTTATCTCGCTTATTCAGAGGCATACTCTGCAATAACTCTTGCCATATTTTAACAACCACGCCTGTTTCATATTAATGTACAATGGTTCCAAACAAAATTTGAAAACTTGGTGGTTCTCCTCATGAGCACATTGCAGTCAAAATAAAGCTATTAAGATTGGCAAATCAAGTCCACTGAAACTGCGTCAGTTCTGTTGTCAGTCTTGCCCGGTGGATTGTAAATGTTCTATGTTTGAACCCGATAATCTTTCTTTTGCCAACCGTTTTCATTTCTATTAAAATTTCCACCTGGTGTGTTTTTCCCAATGGCTTGCTAGAAGAAATGTGGTACCAGGTATTATAAACATATTTTTGACGCACTAGAATGTCCCATTTCTCATATTTTGAACTTTATATGTAACTTTACTGAATGAGAGCGTTGAAAATAACGGGGAAAATATGGGCTAGTATATTTTTAAAAAAAATTGTAAAAACATATTTCTATCCTCGTAGCTATGAAAACATGAAAAAATATCAGAAATTTCTGCAATGAAAAAGTTGTTGCTTTTTTCCCGGTTGTAAGCTAGGATTCAGACTTTGCCACAAAATATAAAATATTGCTTGAAATTTTACGGGGAACATCTGCTCCCCGAATTGTGACTAGTGACAGTTAAACTGATTTTTAAAGTCTGTTAATAAAAGAGAAATATCTTTTTACTGAACATTTTTATATTGTTTTTCTATCGATCTAGCACGACACTGCTATGCGTGCTTTATGCGTACATTTTAATGACAAGTTTTTAATTGTTTCAATCTCATTTCACGGTACCGGTAAAGCATAAATTGCGTAAATTTCAGGTGTGGCTTCTTCAAAATATTTATCGATAGAGCTCGTACATATTTTACACTGTATTTACCAGTAAATTATTATAGTAGTATAAATATTTATGCTCACATAACCACCAAAGTACTATACACAGCACCGTGCATATCTTCAATCAAAATATTATAAGCCCTAAGAAAGCGATAGAGCGAGCATCGCATCTTGTCAATGAGTCGGGGGGATGATATAGCTTTAACAGGATGAAATATGACATTGTTTACAAGGCTTATGCTCAGCAGTATTATCTAGTTAGAGTACATACTGTATATCAGCGAACTCATCAAAATACCAGCTGCAGCCCTTACAGTGGAAAATGTGCACTTTATACCTATACCTACCCCGTTATAGGAAGAAAATGGCATATAAAGGTTGGTATAGCTTACTGATGGCATCATTGCCATCAAAATCGTCACTTTTTCATAGCCGAAGAAAATATGCTTATTATAACGAATGCTTGTACGAGTACGAGTATTATTATATGGTTTCATGGAAACAACAACAGCCTTAGCACTGAAACTATGTAAACTAACGCGCCGTAGCCAGGATTTTTTCGGGGGGGGGGGGGGTTTCAGAAATTTCATTGTATATTACATAGTAGTTTCTATTTTTCCCCTCAAAATCAAATTCTATCTAGTGTCAAGCCATTTCATTTCGGGGGGGGGGGGGTTGAACCCCCCCTTGGCTTCGGCCTTGAAATAACTTATAGTGTACCTGTAGCCTGATCGAGGCGATTATAATACCGGTATTTATTTAATCCCCTGGTAATAAAAATGTAAACAAGATAATTTTATAATGGAAAGTGCTATTCAAAGTTTGTTTGTTTACAGTTATAATCCTAGGGTATTTATTTAACCCCGGTATTATATTCGCCTCGATCAGGCTGCTGGTCCTATCTGTTTCACATAAACGTATACCGGTACCTGAACACATCAGATATCATATACATGACAAGAGTATGGGCAAGTAATGACAATGACCTTATTCGCTCATGCATAAGACTTTTGACCTAACGCACTTTACCAGCGCCAATTCCTCATTAGTTGAGACGACCTGACGGTTGATGTGGAAGGTACAAATAAGGCAAAAAATCAGTACTGCTTAGGCTAAAGAAGATTCTAATTGCTATCTTCTGTGCTTTGTTTCGAAATAAGCCTTGAATTAGTTTTTTGCCAATAAATTCCACCAGTGTTAATTTCAATGTGAACATTGCCTCTTGAGATTTCAACTTTAACTTTGGTTGTTGAACACGTTGAGCAGCAAATAATTCCTATTTCTGATATTCAAATTGCAGTTTAAAGTGTCTGTCCAAGTTGGCCAAAATATGGGCACGAATATTCCAGTTGGTAGTGGGTTAGTAAGTTATATGAAACGGTAGGTTGAGGTTCGAAACTCAACATAAAACAAAACTAATGTCACAGTAGCCTACATAGGCTAGAATAAGAATTAAATTTAAAAGTGTTTTTCAACCGAGATTACTTGCTATTCCTTGTTGCATAGCCGGAAACTGCCATCGTGACAAAATGTTGAATGCCGTCTGCTTTGAAGTGGGCTAGTTTTAATCTCGTATTTACATGGTTTAAATAATTTTCCGATTAGTTATTCTATTCCGTTGATGGTAACAGGCTTAAAGTTCAATTGGTAATAGTCAAACGGCGTTTTTAACTATTTCCCCACAAACTAAATTTGGTTTGCAGTTGACACATCTTTTGAATCTGCCAATACAGGAGACATTCTGCATATTGTATAGTTTACTCTAAACATTAAGTTTCCCGGTACAACCTTGTATACCATTAAAAATGTATTAGGTAGATTGTATATCTTTCCTTAGCTACCCATGTTCACATCAAGTACAAGCAGTACATTGCACTAGTAGTTTAACTTGAGTTTGATGAGAACAAGGCCTGCAACGCAATACTACCGGTACCGGCTTTATTATAGCTATGCGGAGGACTCAGGAAGAGGTCATGGATACTTGCCCATTGCCTATTAATTCAGATATCACTTCACTTTTTAACTTTTTGGTCTGTCCGGGAACCATAGACAAGGGGCAATACATTGACAATTTTTCCAACAGTACAATAATATATCACACTCAAGCTTTCGCTTATCGAGCGATCTTGGAGGAGATGACACTGCAAAATATATTTTTATTTAATTGAAAGGGATCCCTATTATATATTGTGTAAATATAATGACTAGTCTATATTTGAAATTAAGTATTTTTTTAAAAATTATTTTCTATTTTCCATATTTTATTACTTTTTTAAAAAATTTAAATGTTAATTTATTAAATTTCTCTGGCAAAACTGATTCATAAAGGCGTCTGCCATATTTGTTGTGCGTTATAGGAAGAGTCTGTCACAATGTGTCTCCATTTCTCAACTGCCTCTTGCCACTCTGTGTGCTTCCTGATAATAATAATAATAATACTTTTTCCTGGCCTACTACCGTTTTACATTACGTTTTTTTCTTCACACGTTGCGAAATTAATCAATTATTTTCAAAATCAAAAGATATAGCCAAAAAGTTTATTTACCACTAGTGATAAGAAATATAATAGAGTAGGTAGTTACATTACAGTATCTATCAATTAATCATTATGATTAACCATAAATAGGCTATTGAAATGCTGATGGGAGAGGAAAGATATAACTTAATTTTTTTAACTTTTTGAGGTCGTCTTCCGACGATACCGTCGTAGGCATAGGCTTTTGTAGGTTGTCTTTTTTTATTAGAATCTTTCCATTTGAAAACTAGAAAAATTGATAATTCCTTTCAGTCGCATTTTTTTGGTTCCATGCAGTAATTTTTTATAGTACGGAGATTAGTTTTCCGCAGTAGGTATAAAGAGTTTGTTCCTTATTGTTACAGGTTAATACACTGCCATGTGGGCGAACCCTTTACGTTCTTCCAAGCGTCTAACAGTTTCCTTTCTGCCTGTCTTTTCCTGCTGTAACCATACCATTGGTCATGGCTTCATGGACATGGCAAAATCAAACCACATGAGAATTTTTCTCTGAATAATCCAAATTATGGCTACATTCAGAAGCCCGTATTCTCTAACATGATGCTTTACAGGGGCTATGTAATCCTGTCCCACTGCAGCAATGGAGATAGTACTGGACTTCCCACCCCTCCATGTTGCAGTGGAAACTTCAGCAGAAATGGCATTACTAGGAGTGGAAGGGCAATTAAGAGAGACTCAGCCTCTCTGACTACGTCTGACCACTGCCTGGATATGCCAAGCGATAGAATCCATCCAAAATACTGTTTTAGGAGGGAATTCGAAACTATATTAGGGACAATGAAAGAATGCTGCGAATCAGCAGGAATTCTCAATAGTCACACAATCAAGTGGTTTACTGATGGCTCTAGGCTAGGAAGTACCAAACCAAGAACAGGCCTTGGCGTCTTTGGTCCTGGGGTTAAATATCTGGAGCCTCTTAGGGAGACAACTATAGTCTTGCAGATTCTGCAATGAAGGTGCGGAGGACCTGCGATGCGATGCGATGCAATCGCACGAAGAAGAGCAGCATGCTCGGAAAGCTTGCAGTTACATGTAAAAGACCTACCACTTCTGAATCCCCTCAAGATCCTGGCTCTCGTGAGGGAGATAGGCCTCGAGAAAGTGATGTAGAAGTGATGTAGATACTTTGTTGTAGGGGGCACAATAGGCCAATAGGCTTAAGTGCACACAGGTAACACCTGTACCCCAATTTATATAAAAAAAAACAGTTTCCTTTGAATAAGGCTTTTGTCTTTTAGTTGGATAATTACTGGTAGATACGTAGAGTTTCGCTTTGAATGAACTCTAATAATACTAATATCATTTTCAGGGGTGGGAACATACCAGGTCTTGAATAGTTGAAGCACTGCTTCATACAGCTGCTTTTCGTCGTCTTTACGTTATGTAAAACTTTTTTTTTTTTTTTTTGGCGTCGGCGATGGGGAGCCATTCAGCCACTAATGTGCGGCAGTCTTAAATAGCTTTTTTACTGTTTTTTAAAAAATTATGAAGAGCAAAATATATTGTTGGGCTGGATGTTTCTAAAATTGAAAGTAGATTGAAAGGTCTGACTATGGAATTTGGGAGGCAAATAAGGAGGACTGTACGTTGTGCTGAGTGTGATGGGCATTCTAATATAATATGCTGTAGGGTTTCAGTTGACCCCGGACAAGTGTCGCACATGCCACTGGGGTCCCTACCTATCTTCCACAAGTACCTCTTCGTGACCCCATGGCCACTTCTCAGTCTTGTAATGGTCGTATAAAATTTTTTTGTGAGTGGTGACTGGTAACCTTTAAACCACGGAGAAAATGATATTTTTGGGAAGATCTCCTTATACTGAACCCCAGCCGGGTAAGTGGAGAATAGTCCCTGCCACTTCGCCAACAGTGACTGTGTTATGTGAAACCCCAAGTCGGACGGGGGACATACCGGGTCCTGCATGTCAACGTGTAACGACTAAATCTTTGATCGGTTGGAAAATAAAGACTAGCTCGGTCTCAGGGGTGTTCCTACAAAGTTTATTGTTCAATTACAGTTGACTTAAAATTAGACAGGGTCCTGTTCCTTTAGTTAATCAACCTGATAGGTGCGACAAAATACAACATTTAAAAAAATGTGAGCAAATCTCCCGAAGTACTATTTAGAAAATAATTTAAAGACACTTACATAAGCAGTTGTACCTTACATGTGTGAATGGGCAGTAGTTATTATGAAAGATGCATAAGTCCAGCCTCGAAATTCTCGGTCCTTTTTCCGTGTCCCATTGCCTTAGAGTTTAAGCCATCATTGCGCTAGCTCGGTGCCTCAGTATAGATTGAATACAACCATGACAGTTTTCCCCATGATGGAAATTGCGATAATTATGTATGTATGTATGTATGTATTACGTTAAAGTTTATTCAAAAAGGTTGATATATTTCCAAAATAAAATTCAAAATTATTAACAAAATAATATTCTTCTTGTTGGATGTCCTCTGTAGGCTACACTAACAAGTCAACGTCTTGTTTCTACGTGCCACTAGCTACCTTGCAATAATGAGCCTTATGATCTTTCGCGGTTAATTTCAAACTAAAGTATGTTATATTATTGCATTTTCTCTATAAGTGTAACCATGTTACAAACGCACCTATGGCGGGTAGCTTCCTTGGCCAAAGCGTCTGCCATCTCGTTTCCTACGATCCCGACATGTGCCTTAATCCAAATAAATTGGTGTTCCCATCCTTTACAGGCTAGCTGTTCGAGAAGGGTCAGTATGTCAATCTCTGGCTTTATAAAATCGGATCTCGGAGAGATGTTTCTAAATTTCTCCAATAAGCTCAAGGAGTCAGTCAAAAACACCACTTTTTTAATGCGGGCTCCCCTTAATGCTACAATGTATTCCATCGCCATCTGATGTAAAACTTATAGTCTAGTTATTTAAATATTTTCAATTCTAGAATATTACTCTATTTCAAGAAGTTTCATTATTACATCATTAATTTCCCTATATTTTCTCCTCGGGCATTTTTCAGGCTCGCGTTCTTGTTCGTTTATCTTTTCTAGGACAACATCATACTTTTGAGCAAGGTGTTTTTGATCACTTATTGTTTCATTTTTTTGTTTAGCATGAAACAGCTTCTTAAGTTGTGGATCGACAATATTTGGTAGGTCTTCGTCTTCCTACAGTGCGCTGCCTGTATTTTCCTCCTAACTAAATTGAGGTCTTCGGCAGAAATAGTGCCAACGCCATTGCTGTTTTTGCAACTTTGTCACTCTTCCTTTTGTGGGTGGTCACTGTCACTTTTCACCAGCTTTTCGTATAGCAAACATCCTTTGGAAGCGCATTCCGTTTTTGGTTACGGTAATTCTTGTGATAGTGAAATCAGAAAATGTATCAGTTGCGAACAGGATACAATAATAATAAAAAAACGTTGGGATACTGTAAGTACTGTAAAATAAAACTGATTTAATCACACATAGAATGAGTCTAGAATATGTGTATGAAACCGATTAGCATCACATTCCATTAGAAACATGCCCATTGGGAGACAATCCATTGAACAAACCCAAAAGCCAAAATATGGGCAATCAATTGGTAATGTCAGTAATATTTCCTACTCGTGATTCTACGTAATACTCTTGTGGGGTCTAAGCAGTATGTATGAGTTGGAACTTTGGTACATTGCCTTGATATGATATCGAATATTCGAATACCCCATGGGCATAGCCGTTATACGGCGATATAGCCTGAATGAACCCATCATTGTTTTGTTCATGTTGTAGCAAGTTAAGGCGGTACCGCTGATGTATGAACAAACTAAGGAGTGAAAAACCAGTAGAATCCGGGCTGATGGGCTCACTCGCTACGGAGCCACTGAGGTACAACCTTCGAAGTCTACGCAGTGCAACTGAAGATGTCGACCGCAGATGTTGACGAAACGTTTGGGAGTTCATATTCATATCGACCACGGCCCATCAGCCCGGATTCTACTGGTTCTTCATTCGACTCCGGCCGTGAAAGCCTTGACAGTTACAAACTAAGAAGTGTAGCCACTGCTAATCACTTCCATCACACGAAAGTTTAATTAGCCGTCTGAAAATTACTAATAGGCCCATACTTTCCCAGTTTACTGTGGTGTAAGCTGAGAACAGTTCCTGGCTGAGATCGACACTGATGGATTAATTTTCAGAGTAAGCGAACTTCCGAGCATGATTCTGATGGAAAAGCTTATGAACTTGCAACGTGATTTTATGGTTAACTTATGTGTAAGTATTAAGGTCAAATAATTGGTATAATACAGGGTATCTCTAAGTCGAATGCATTATGTATAGAAGAATAGCAAGTAGGCTGTAAAAAAACAATAAATTTTACCAACATAATGAATTGCACTTCGTTGCTTATCACTGTGACCATTACAAATGCCAAGTAATCGCATAGTCATATATTAATTTATTCAAGCAACTTGGGGAAGATGTACCATAGATAAACCATTCTGAGAATACCTCTTTGCATGTTTGCCGAGATAAGAGATTTTTTTGATAGCTTTACTTTGGAAATTTTCAATTTACATAGCCTACACTTCCCATTTGTGTTAAGAATTATGTTTTCAATAAAAACTTACTTTCTCTGTTGCATTTGGGCCGGCGCCCACCATATTTTGTCGAATTGGCGTTTTAAATGTTATTTCATTATTTTTTTATTGTTGTTTCACTCAAGGAAAATCGTAAGAGGATCCCAAGGAGCGCAAATCCAATCAAAGAAATCTCCTTACTGAGAGAAGGTATATTGTAGACCACAAGAGACTGAGATACACTAAAAAGACAGAAAGTTGCCTATTTCATTATCAAACTAAAAATGAACAACCAGCAAGCTATAAGTACCTATACAGTAGGCTACTTTTAATTAAACACAAAACACAACTTTATCAAGTAAAGCGACCGGTTTTGGCACTAGGCCATCGTCTAACCCGTTTGAGCAAGTGGATGGATCTGAGACATATAATTTAGCGCTCATTTATCGATTAAATCATACTATATTATCACCCTAGCGCTTTTTCGCTAGTGTATGTTAGTCTTTTGTTTCTGTTTCTTATTCATTACCGTATTGTCCGTATAAATTACACAGAATTTAACAAACTTATATATTTTGCCCACAGTGTTCTTTCGTTGTTGATTTCGTAAGGTTATATTGCGATTTAATATTATCTATCTTTAAAGTTCTTTAAAGTCGCTTTTCAACCTGCTGGGAAGCAACATTTTTTCTGAGCAAATGGGTTAACGCATTAATATTAATTTTCATGCCCATGAGGGGGTGAAACCATCACAACTTTTAAGGAGACTTTAAACACCGTTCGGGGATGAGACACAAGTGTATTTATGGCAACATTTTTTTGGAAAGAAGAAAAAAAGGTTAGCCCCTGCTGCACAAGGGCTAACTAGGGTAACTTGATTTTACTCAGTTTCGAGATATATTTTATTTAGAATTTGAAAAACGATGAGTTCAGTACCTACTTACGCATATTACACAATTGTAAGCATACGCTTCAATTTTCTTTTGCATTAAAAATGACCCATACGTGATACGTTGCGTTTCTCTCAGAAATAAACCTAATAAGTAATTATTACTCTATTTTTCGTTGCGTTTAGCAATTGAGGTGTAATTTAGCAGCAATTGCAAGTAATGACAGGGGCAAGTTGAGTTACCCCTATTTGAATTTCTAAACTACCCAACAATTTCGTTTAAGGAATACAAATTTTCCAATGGGGCAACTCGCTTTTTTGGTTTTTATCACTTTAACGAAGAGGACATATTTTATGTTTAGTTTAGGGTTATTATGGTGTAGTAGCAGATCAGCACCCTACTCGACCCACACAACTGCCATACCACATCTAAAACTTTTCAGGACTACACTGGTAGTTGTAGGACCTTCTTTATACGATAGATCGGACCTGCCTCCACGCCGTTAACATTTGTTTGAAAGAATCACTTGGCTCAACACCCAGCCACTCCATTACAAGTATTACAACGCATTGAAACTCCTGAGGGAAAAATTTTCCAAAATAGGAGATATAATGCATAAAATTGTTTTAATGTATTTTTATTTCTGTCTTTTTCAAGTAACACGTGGAAAATAAATCAGGTTTATATTCTATTCACTCTTGTACCATTAAAACAGCGTTTGCATGCTTCTATTAATTCCCTCGCCGCAGTTTCTGCTTCCTGATACTTTATTGCATACATTGTACTGATTACATATCGATTTAGCCATGAAATACGGTGCTCTCAAGCGATGGTTAATAACTCTCTTATAAGTTTTACCTACGTATGGACCGTTTTTCGTGCAAACAGATGCCGTATCGTTTCACCTTCATGTCTTGAGGATTTTTTTCAGGGCTCATCTGATATCCCCGGCGCTACAGTAAAAGGCCAAAAGGGTGTAGTATATAGGAGGAGGCAATGAGACCCATGGCATATCTATAGTATACAGTTTTGCCGTTTTGGACTTTTGGTCATGAAAGAGATTTTGAGCATCAGATATAATGGACACATGACATTTTTATAGTAGCCTAGTGTATAAACAAAAGAAATAAGTCTATTATAATCACTCCGTTAAGTCTTTGCCATTTAGATGTGGGTGTAGCATCAAATGCTGACTGACTTCCATATGGTCAGCATAAAAGTTTGTTTTAATTGCACCAGATGGCTGTAACCACTTCTATAACTTTATTTATTGAATATTATTGTAATTATAAGTACCTAAAAGACCGACTGAAAGACATTCTTCGAGCGGGCAAATACCGGTGAATAATCATTGTAGTTTATGGAGTTTGTCATGGGTCTTTGCTGCTGGCAATGTTAAGACGGCTGTAATGCATTGAGTCTATGACGCCTTACCCTGAACTTTGAAGGTGCAATGTTCGGGGTTAGGCCTTGAAATGTTAAAAATCTGTCTATAGAACTGCTTACTGATTTATAATTTAAATTTCCAAGATGAGCTGCTGAAATGGAAACCAGTGTTAAGCTTATGAGAATGTATACTCATATACACACCCCCATGTAAATGGAAAATGAAATATGCAATGTATTGTCCAATGGAAACTTCCTTTGGAATGATGGAGTAAAAATATTAGCATGATTAATACATTGACCACACTGCAAAGCAGTTGGTTAAGCAGAAAATGGCAGCCTATTTTACAATGCAAACCTCGCAAATCCAAATTTAGATTCCGTTCTTTTGCAGTTTGAAAAGGTGATCGAATTTAATTTAGATGTACAGTACAATATATAGCTGCTGCCGTTCACAATAAGTACGGTACTTGCATGAATTGAAAAAGACAATATATCAGCACGAGTTTTAAACGATTCTCTTTTCATTTGAATTCCAGCAGAAACCCCATTACAAAATTCTATTTCACAAAACATTAAATCTTATATACAGTAATGTAGCATCAACTGTTGAATCTTTTTATTTTCATTTTATAGGCTACTAAGATTTGTCTTACGCCCCAGACCTAACACATGAGCATTCGCTCCTCTTGGCCGAGACTCATGCCTATGGACAGCCAACAAACCTCTGTTTTGTAAATGTTATATCGTCCTCCGTCACTTACGAGTATGCCCGTACCCATAAGGCATAAAACACGAAATTAGGGTCCGATCAGACAGAGCTGATTACATCGTGCAAGTTGGAGTAGCCTCCTAACAATGAATGAGTAAGTACGCTGTCATGTAGTAATGGCGTAAATAACACCCCCGCAACCGCCGCGATGCGGGGGGGGGGGGAGGAAGAATTGCTGGGGGCGCACTTCGGCTCCCAGTTCCAGGTTTGTACTAAAAGAAAGGTATTACAGCTGAACAAAATGAAATCATCCCAGTGTTTCAGTCTTATCTTTGATAGATATCAAGAGACATCGAAAATTGATCAACAGTCTGTTATACTGAGGTAGGCTATGTCTTAATAAATGTTGAAGAAAATTACATGCTGCTTCTGCTGTTACCTACTTTGTTCTAGTACGTTTTCCATTATTATTGCTTTCCAATTTATACGTAGTATAAGGAAAGCTTTGTGATGGTCGAAATTTTCGATTCCGAGATTTCAACGGATTTACACGTTTTCAGGTCCCAGGAACCCAAAAAAGTGGTTTCTACGAAATGTCTGTCGGTCTGTCTGTCTGTCTGCCTGTGCATCGATTTCCGGGCAAACTACTAGGTCGATTTTGATGAAATTCGGCATGTAGGTTCACAAAAATCATACCTCGAGACCATTGTTTTATTTGGGGCTAACTCAATTTGGGGGGGGGGGGGTTTCATTCTCAAAAAACTCCAAAAAAACGTCAAAAAAAATTATTTCTCAAAAACGGCTCTAACGATTTCTTTTGAATTCACATATATTCTAGTCGTTCTTAATGTTGATAAAATGCGGGGAGTCGCTTACCCCTTGATAGTTTGCTTCTGGGGGTAAAAAAATAAATATGACTTAATTTTAATGAAAAATTACTAAAAAATAATATTTCTGCGAAACTTTTCTATCGATGATTTCTACCTTCAGGCATGTTTTAGGTGTTAAGTTGAGTAACGAAACCGGACAGTTGGCTTTCCCAAAAACCTATTTGCTTTTGCGCAAACATTTTTTTTTTTAAATGATAGAAACTTCACACTGAAATGCATTGCCTGTCCTGCCATTATTACTGTGTGGTAATGTGTTTTAAATATATTGAGGTTACCTCACCTCCAGTGACGTCAGGTGGACACCCCCCCCCCCCCCCCCGAGATATCCGAAATTTAACCGTAGGAAAATTATTTACCATGAAATTATTCATTTTCTCTCCCTACTAACTGATAAATTGGAAAGCATGTTCGAGTAAACTCGGACCGGTTCTTTTATTTATGCTACAAACTGTTTTCTTCCCATTCCACAATTAACTATCACTCATAAAAAGATGAAATAATGGGACAAGGTAGGGCGAACCAAAGGTTTTGCGGGGGGCACAGCAGAAGTTATTTACGTCACTGTCATGTGGCCCCTAAGTTACTAAGTTTCCCTCCCCCTAAGTCATTATGTTGTCCCTTTAGTTACCAATGTTCATTATAAGTTATTTGTATTTAAGCTTATATAATTCCCCTCGGAGAAGTCCACTCCGAAAACGCTAATAGAAGATCCCAATTAACGGTGTTCGGAGTGTTCAATTTGAAACTGCAATTTGTATAACAAGCTCAGAATTATTTAAATTTACTTTTTAATCCATAAGAATCCAAACAAATACACATAGAATATATACTGGAGTTATTATGCTAATAATTATCCTGCATTAGCATTGACATTACCTACTATAAATTATGTATATTTATTTGTATATTAAATGCATTTGTTTTTAAAAGGTTAATCGCGTACAAACTTGTTAATGAATGTATCCGATTAACCTCTTCAATCGCCTCACTAAGTAACCTAATAGGTACGTATGTTGAGTTACAACACGTCTCCGATCGCAAGGTGTGTAGAGACTTGCACAAGTGCAAACAAGCAGTTATACATATATTTTATATTTTAAGTTACATATTCAATGGCATCTTAACATAATCAGATTAATTAGCACTGACCATATAAAACTGGATTTAGATCGACTGTAGTGGTAGGGCTGTTGCCTGGACATCATTTTTTGTTCATCCTACGCGTGTATATATAGGTACAATAAACATTAAATAAATAAATAAGGACATTTTTGTTTTTTTACTAAGCCAATCTACCGGAGTTAGGGCTATAAAGCCCTCTCTTACACTCAACTAGGAAGGCCGGGGACCCTGCATTACATGCCCTCCAAAGCAAGAAAATGTAGCCAGTGTGGGACTCGAACCAACCACCTATTGGATGAAAGTCACAGTCCGTACCACTACTCTACATGTCCTGACATTCAATGCATTGATCTAAATTTGAGTACGTACCAGTAGGTACCTTAGACACACGATATTGGAAGTCCCCCAATAAAGTTATTACAATGTCACCTTATTTGGAAAAGGTGAGTACCGTTAGTAACTAGTATTTCACTAATATACTTGTAGTAGGAGCATACACAAAGTTCACTGTTCGCCGTGTTAATTTCATAAACACTTATAAAATCATTAAGAATAATAAGTACATCTAGAAACATTATGGGCTACATAATAGAATTAGGTGTTCCCCTGTAAGGGGCCATGGGCTTATATTTACTAAGTGGTAAGGGTGATTTTGTGTTAACATTAATTAGTTTCTGTTGAATATAGAGTGGCTAAAATTGCGAATACATATGATTGGATGAAAGCTACGGGGGGGGGGGGGGGCAAAAAACTTGCCTAACAATTCTTGGTGCATTTGAAATATTTTGATAATTTGTCAAAAAAGTTCATTATTAGTACGGTATCTAGTGCATGGCACAGGGACTCTCCAAATGTTTCACCTGGAATACCCAATTTCTACCAATTAAAATCATTAAAGTAACTACTTATCTCATTAATTTTCTCTAATTAGATTAATGACTTACGTACGCACGTATTTCTAAGCTTTAAGGCTACAGCTAAAATAGGCGGCTACTTACAGAACTTCACGAGAGCGTTGGTTTACTGTACGCTCCTTGTGTCAAAACACACCACAGTAGAATTTTGATAAATCAAAATTAAAACACTGCCACTGAGTATTTACCCCCGCAAAAAAAGATCGCAAGAGTCAACATTTCCCATGGCACATGTTCCCCGCTTTGCGGTTGGCATTAGACTGGCAGGCCGCGTATGTCACCGGTCGCGACTCCAGGAGTGGAAACCCCCATCTTCAATGATTTCCAGTGCATTATTAATGTAAAACGTCATTAACGCAAGGGAAATTTTAAATTGAGACCGAAAATGTGCGGTAAATTTTAATTAAATTTTCAAAATGAGTCAGCTTACAGCTTGGAGCCCGGTGAATTAGAGACTGAGGTTAAGAGGTTCTTATGCGAGCAACTCACTCAGAGCAAGTTCATCTTTTTGCCATCTCTTTACAGTTCCTACTCGCGGACCTGGGGAAATTTGAAGGGCACGGCCTGTTAATCAGGATTGGCGCTCAGCCTGCGTAGAATAGTAGTCTGCTAGGCATTCAGAACGGGACACGTACATGCATATTAATTTTGTAGTAGGCGACGATAGGTTTTTTACCAAGGTATATAATTTATTTTAGATTTGTTATAAATATCTACAATATAGCATACCGTACTCAAATAGTAGGCTTATGTTTATAAAAACTCTATAGTCGTCCCTGGATCCAGGACTTTTTTTCGAGGGGGGGGGGGGGTGGTAAGTCAATTAGAGCCCCTACCTCACCTTAATTCCCCCCCCCCCTTTATTTTACATCCTGATTACTGTCTTGTTTTTAGTGCCAATCAACCAACTGGAAACTTGTTCCTTGTTGAAGGTTTCCTTCGCGTAACTGATTTTGATCATTTTCACAGGAATGACTATGGCACCCCTTTAACTCGGCGCCCGGGGCAAATGCACCTGCAGAATCTACAGAATATCTTCTTGAATTGCAATTTAAGGATTGGTTTGCAGCGAATGTTGTATTTTTCTTCTCCACTCTTGTCTGTTTTGTGCGGTCCTTTTCAGTTCTTTGTAGGTGTCGCACCCTAGGTCCTTTATGACATCTTCTAGGTACTCCTTCCTCTCTCGTCTTGAGTTGGTGCCTTCAACCATACCCTCAATTATGTTCTTGAGGAGCCCTTCGCGTCTCAGAATATGCCCCATCCATTTGCCCCTTCTTTTTGAAATGGTGGCCATTTTCGTTTATTCTATGGAGCACTTCTTCGTTGGTTATGTGGTCTCTCCATGGGATTTTCATGATTCTTCTGTAGCACCACAACTCAAAGGCTTCCAGTTTTTTTTTTTTTGTCATGTTCGTAAATGCACCATATTTCAAGTTCGTACAAGAGCACACTCCACACTAGAGTTTTGAGAAGTCTTTTCCTTATTTCCATGTCAATGTTGTTAGATTCGAGTATCTTTGACTTTATGTTGAAAGCTAGTCTGGCAAAGTGTATTCGACTGGATATTTCCTGGGATGACTTTCCTTCTTGTGTTATTTTGCTGCCTAGGTATGGAAAGCATTTTACGCTATTTACTGCAGCACCGTCGATAGTTACGTTCGCTTGAGCCCTTGCCTTGGTGATCACCATAATATAATATACATAGTATTCGAAATCTTTCCTTCGGACCCCTAATCAATATTATTTTTGTGCAACCATTGGCGTAAATTCCCAAAATTTCTGGGGCTTTAGGACCCCAAGACTGTGATCCCCGGAGAAAAAAATGTATGAATAGACCCAAATTAGTGAGGTTTTACGCATTTCGCAAGCAGTACAGTTGAGATTTTACAGACGAATAAATCTACCACTGAGGGGGGCCCGGGGGTCTCCCCCGAAGAAAAAATTGGAAGAAATAGTATAGATTAAAAGATTATAGAATTAATTTCCTTTTCCTTATTGTGGATACTATGGCTTTCGCCTCCATAACGTCTTTGTCACCAGAAATTCTTGGGGGAGGGGGGGGGGCTATGGTTGCTTCTGGGGGGCTTAGCTCAGGACCCCCCTGTTTACGCCAATGTTTGCAATAAAAAAAAATGATGAATAGGCCTAAATTAGTGAGGTTTTACGCATTTTGCAAGCAATGCAGTTGAGATATTATAACGACGAATAAACCTACCATTGAAGGTGGCCCGGGGGTCGCTCCCGGAGAAAAATTTGGACAAAATAGCTCTGAAGTATTGGGGTTTTAAGCATTTTGAGTAATATATTTTATGTGAAAGTAAATAAAAAGGAAATAAGCATACTAAGAATTAATTTCTCTTAGCCTTCATAACGTCTTTGTCACCAGAAATCCTGGGGGGGGGCTACGAGTGGGCCCCTATTTACGCCAGTGTGGGCAACTCAAGATCGATAATTGATGCTAAGCGATGCTATAGCAGTAGAAGCATAACAAAACGTAAAAAGATAATTTTTGCTAAGGGATGTGATACTTTTGACAGTTTTACTATCGATATTTCATGAAATATTTGATTTATTTTCTTATCCAATTATCTGATAATTAATTAATAAAATTTTAATTGCATCAGAAATACTTTTAAGGCTGTATGCTATGCTGATGGTACCTATCTAGCCTATTATTTAGTTTGCTTCATTCACTTCGATTAAAATCAAACTTCATATGATTTGAAGGAAAACTACTCATTACACATCCAGAAGTTGTCAAGATCTCAAGAACCACGCGACATGCTTGAGGCTCATATAATACAGAAATTGCCCACCAATCGGACCACTCGCTGCCCTAATGATTACATGTCACTTTTAATGGCAATTATCCTAATTTCAAACAGATTGTGGTTACGGAATGGAACGGACTCCATTCGTTTGCAAGAAAACAGGAAGTAGGGTAATTTTTGGTTAGAAATCGGAACGCTGACGGCTATATTTCCCAGTTACTTAAAAAAACAAACATCCGCGGACATCCCAAGAGAATTCATTAAAGGAACATCAAGATCAAGTCTGTATTTGAGATAAGTTTCACCATCTATATTGGCCTGGTGACAGTTTGGGATTACTTCTTTAATCTATAGGCCTATTTGATTATTTATTATTGATATTACACTCCAACTTCCAATGGCCAAGTACATGGTGTTTTAGTGTCAGCAGTTTGAAATGAAAAAATAATACTATTCGGTACTGCTTTTGCGGGGGTGAAATCGTTGATGAATATGGTATCATTAATTATAACTTACGATTCATAAGTGATGATTGTGTGTAGAATGTTACATGTTACATATTCATTTGTAACTTTTTACTTTTTGT
Organism: Psococerastis gibbosa; assembly: GCA_963971405.1. NCBI lineage: Eukaryota > Metazoa > Arthropoda > Insecta > Psocodea > Psocidae > Psococerastis > Psococerastis gibbosa. The sequence goes on along the minus strand of OZ020488.1, from coordinate 26,576,819 downwards.
GTAAGCCACATGCATTTGCATACATTCAGGGATTTGATTTATTGACTAATAAACAGTGTAGGCTATGATCTGTACCATGTACTGTAGTGATTTAAAAATAGATATATTAATGGCACAGTCAGTGAGCATTAAATAATTAACTTAAAAACAATATTATTTAAACTATGGTATTACCCGAATGCCATATATTAAATTTAGTAGTGTGCATTTTCGCATGGTTGTTAGCAGAAGCAACTTTAGATACAGCATGGGTTTGGATGCAAAGTCCTCGGTCATTAAATAAATGTGTTGTCTGCGGTGAGTAATTATGGCACGTCCCGAAGAAGCTCTTCAAATGAGCATGAATAACGCCACTTTAGGTTTAACGTGAGACCTTGAGCTAGGCATATTAAAAGAGGTACTCCCAGATTGCATGATACCTTAGAAAACTCAGTGAAGATGTTATATTATATTAAACCAAAAAAAAACTAAATAAATTAACATGATTTCTTTTGTATTCATGAATTTTAATAGGACTCATTCACAGGAGGGTATCAAGGATTTCGTTTTAGGTGGAGAGACACATGAAAATAACTACATATTCTATATACTACCTGACCACGATAAGATGGCACTTGGAACACTTATAAAAATCGAATAAACAAGTGTTCCAGGTGGTCGGGTAGTACATACGAACTTAAGGCCTATATAATAATTATTTACAATAATTATAATTAAATAATGACAACAGAATTGAAAACAGAAATGAACTCGAATATAGCCAGTAGGGCACAAGTCTCGTCCGGTACAGACCCCACCAAGGCCGTAGCCAAGGGGGGGTTCATGGGGGTTCACCCCCCCCCCCCGAAATGAAATGGATTGACACTAGATAGAATCGGATTTTGAGAGGAAAAATAAAAATTCCCTTTCGGCTCTGGCCGATGAGGAGTAGGGAGATTCCGCAAACCTTGCCTTTCCTCTACGCTACCTACGCTATGTATGTAATAACAAATAAAAAATAATTCATTATTTTCCCGACCACAACATGAACACACAGAACACTCTTGTGTTCCAAATTTCGAACCACATTGCCGACTATGAACTTTTATTTATCAAATTATTTTCACTTTGACTGGATGCCATCTTAAAATGGTTGATTTGTCGTAAAAAGTGTTGATTACCATTATCGTAGATAATAATACGGACTTTCAGTCAGATTTTAATTTATTCCACCAATATTAACTGAGATATGAATTATACAAGGTTTCAATCGACCGCCATCTTGTAACTAACTTGTGGATCTAGCTGGTTAACGCACTCGATCAATGTATGATTATATGATCAATGATCATGATTGTATGATCAATTTTTGTGTCAAGTTTCATCAAAATCGGATAATATTTACGGAAGTTAGAGTGTTTCCTAAAATCGATATACACACATATATATATAACATTTTGAATGGAGGGTGTTTTTAGGCTCAAGGGGTCATGAAATGAAAAGTTGTGAAGAAATTTTCCGAAAGTCGAACATTGGTCGCCATCTCAATAGGTAGATGAATCTCCCTATACACTATGTAATACCCAATGAAATTTCTAACACCCCCCCCCCCGAAAAAAATCCTGGCTACGGCCTTGGACCCCACCCCAAAAGAGTTACTGCTGCTGCACCACGGAGAAACCAGCTTTGTTTTATCGGTCATCACGTCAGCTTAGAAAAGCGATTACTGGACAGGTTAAAAATATTAAGACTGTTTACTCAGCTAAACTAATGTGGCAGATTCGGCTGAATGCCAAACGACCACTGCTTGGCTGCTCTTTGGGACGCATTTGTTGAGAGAAAAACAGAAGCCAAGGGTAACATTCTGAAATCAAACCATTTTCCTAAGCCACATCCTGTGATATTGATTATGGGTCCCATAAATTATTAGTGATGAATTGGCAATTAATATGGTTATGGTATTAATTAAAACTTCTGGCATATTAATTAAGGGCCCCATGAATTATGGACTTTAGAACTGTAACTACTTAGGTACATGTACAGTTCCAAATTTGGAACTTTTTCATGTAAATTTGAGTATTTTTTTTTTACCCCCAGAACTTAGGTTGTCTTATAGTAATAGGATAAAAAGTCCTTTTCTATTTATTCATTTTATTTAGAACCAAAGTATCATGGGACAAGAGACATATTCCGTTTTGTTACCATTAATAACAACTACACTATTATAGGCTATTTGAATTTAACGAAAATCGTTCGAGCCATTTTTTAGAAAATTATTTTCACAATTTCTTCGAGTTTTTGAGAGTGAACCCCCCAAAATTGAGTTAGTCCAACATACGTGTAAAACAGATTGTCCCGCGATATAATTTTTGTGAACCTACATGCCTAATTTCAACCAGTGGGTAGTTTGCGGGTAGTTTACCCACAGACAAACATACAGACAGACATTTCGTGAAAACCACTTTTTGGGTTCCTCGGATCTCAAAACGTGTAAATCCACTGAAATCCCAAAATCTAAAATTTTATAGAAAAAAGAAAGCAGAAACATAATTGAACTCATTTCCAAAGGAATTTGGTACCTAATTGCATGGTGCCTTCCAACGTTTTGCTTTCGGGTCGTCTTGCGTATCCTTACTTATAGCCTATAGGGAAGTACTATACATTCTTCATCCTCATTCCACAGTCACATCTCCATACCTACGTACTTCGAATTATTTTCCATCAACAGTATTTAAGAGAGTATAGCAGCAGATAAGGTGAATACTGGGGAAACCCCATCTGGTAGTGCCTGTGATTGAGCTAGCAATTACTCGGGTATAGGTACGCCTCTGAGCCCTATAATTAATCTTGTACTTTGCCAATAATAATTCATTCGTTCTTATGCTTACATAGACGGTGTGAATTATTTCTCATCGGAGACCCTAAATTGCGGCGGTCTTGAAACATTGAAAGTGGTTTGGAATCACTTAGGCTAATTATTCCCTTTTCTTCTATTCTCATAATCTGTACCGGGCACCGGCAATCCTATAGTCGGAGTATACAATATGTCTCGCGAGAATAATAAAACTCATATACTAGAGATGGCGAGGAAAAATTGCATGCCCTTTCCTATACTACAATATGTGGAACGTGTAGGTGGCTGGCAACACAACAACCCTACTTTTAAAGACTGATATAGCCTAACTAACTAACGGAATAATCCTGCAAAAATCTCAATTGTCTCTTACATTCGCTGATGAAGTTACAGTAAGCTATTATTGGCTGTATCGAAAACATTTGAAAAAAAAAACGTTCCGCTGGCTTGGTGGTTGATCAATCCGATTCTTTTAGACAATCGGAAAAATGGGGTTGAGACGTCATTTCGAAATGGCTCCATCATGTACACTGGCATATAGACATGTTTGATTTCTATTTGACAGGATTACAATAGATAGGCTATTCTGTAAAACGGCTGTTGTGCAGAGATGCAGAATCTCGTTCCTTTTTACATTCATAGCTAAACCATAGAATATCATCCATTTCAAAATTTGACACTTTTGTAGACGGATACCCACCTGCTTATTTGGGGATCCTAAGATTATCGAAAGCGGTAATAAAGTTCCTAATCGCTCATTTGGCACCCCTTCAGCAATGCAGTCGTAGGGTGATTGGAAAAGTTTAAATTGACCTGGGGTAAGAGTTAGAAATTAATAAAACATTGGTTAGGTTAGGTTAGGTTAGGTTAGTTTTCAATTGCTCTCTTGGGCGGTGAGAACCTAACCCATTAAGTAAATATATCATTATTAGTGGTTAATTCAGCGAAACCCCCTGGGTAAATTAACTTCTACAGCCAGGTGGTAGCGTACTTGTACTTATGCGAGTCTCTACACGCGATGCGATAGGGGAGACGTACGTAATTCAACACATGTACTAACTACAGAGCCGAATGAAGAGGTCAATTGGATACATTCATTTAATTGTTTATATGCGATTAACCTTAAAAAAATTACCCTTAAGCGGATATGCTACGTAGAAAATTGGCCCCCCAAAATTAATTACTTTTCAATTTTTATTTAATTACCTCAGCAAGTTATTAAAGATTTGGCTCATGTAAGTTGCAGAAGACTACTTCGTGCATCATATAATCGGGTATTTTTACTTTTCGGTTTTGTAGTTCTTCAAAAAATCCCAGAATACGCGAAATTTTAGTCCTGTCCTGTCTGTTCTGGTATTTACGGAAGAACTAAGGAACCAACATTTTAATATTTCCTATTAAATGATGCATAAAATAGTCTTCTACAACTTCCATGAGCCCAATCTTTAATAACTTGCTTTGTTAATTAAATAAACAAATAAAAAGTCAATAAAAACAACAAAATTTTGGGGTGCTAATTTTCTACGTAGTATGTCCTCTTAACTGTTTTTAGTGCGACTGCCAAATCTCGTGTTCGCTCTTGATATACCTATAGGTAATTACAACGGTGATGTGTTCACTTGTGCTGTATAATTAGGCTGATGGTGGCTGAAATACTAAACAATTTAAAACTTTCATGCACGTTCTAGTAGCCTACGTATATTTTACGCCTACTTGTCTGGTACATGACCGACGCCAAATTATTGTATAATAAATGTCTGATGAAACACGGTGTATACAATTTGTCTACGGTACATTACATTTAGAAATGAGCACCCTGTATAGTGTATAGACGCTAAGTTAATATATTTATAATGCTAGGCGCTCTGCCCGTTTTGTTAAGTTAAAGCCATGATAATGTTGTATACACCATACCAATAATTCTGTGATCACACACCAAAGGTTGGGGCTTTGGAAGTCAATTATATTAATGCTTGGAAATTGGAATAAACACCCCTACAGCAGTATTACATTAAAGCCATGAGAACTTTGCTCATCCCACAATGCCAAAAAAAAAAAAAAAAAAAAAAAAAACTTTGCTCATCCAATCATTTCTTGATTGTACTCTAAATGTCTGGTTTACCTAAGGCCAATGTTTTGGCAGCCAATGCTATTAAATAAAGGAATAAAATCACCATTGAAATTAAATCATGAGAATTTTGTGATCATATATACGGTACAATGTTGGTGCGTAGTTCTCCAACGGTTTTGGCAGTAATTTTAGTGAACTTAAAAATTGCTGCACAATGTAAATTATGATTGTCTAATTCGAGGTAATTTTCCATGTCATGGCATAGTCTTGATTTCAATAAGCAAGATAAAGTCCAAGTACTATCATTTGTCACGCTTCGCCAATTACTTATTCAGAGCCTGAGCATTTCTTTTGTTTATGACATAGGCTGGGAAGGTTATAGCCTATGCGTGGGAAATTGCGACTAACACCGTCAAAATGGCAGTAAACAGCTCCGTATTTATTCCGTTTGCTTCCACATTTTGGGTTTGTCGACTTGAAAACAAAGAAATTACAATAAAAATCTTTGATTTCATAGGCACTATATGATATAAGGCAGAGGTATTCAAAATTTTTTCGTCGCGGATCCCTAAATAAATTGAAAATCATGGTAATCCCTCATTCTTCATTGTACTTTTTTACACAGATTTACCAAGATAAAAGGCTTACTATTGTATATTAACATGACCTATTTCAAACTTTGAGAACCTCTGATAGAAGAAATTGTCAAAACTTTTATAAGTCAGCGTTATTTCAGGTGGGCTGCTCTATATATAAACTCTTATTCCAGTTTCCACAATGAAATCCAAATAATTATAGTTTTCTTTTAATTTTTAGTTAAAGCATATTACTAATTTTATGTTTCAATTTAGGATATTTTGTTATAAAATTTGCATGTTGACTATTTTTTGCCCAATTTGGTGCCCCTGGGCGATGTGGAACACCCGGTGTGGATTTTGTGGGAATCTAGGGGTGCCCAATATCTGTTTCCTTTTAAGTTTTATGCAAATCCAGCAGCGAGACAAATTGTACCTTCATTACCGCGTACACGATAACATCAAAGTGATTACTCAGTCGGTTAGGGTCTAATAAATACAGTTTACACAATATAGACATACCGTATTTAATGATCAATTAATTAGCTAACATATTACTTGATCATATCTTCCATTATTCGCACCACGGTAGGTACGTACCTACAGCTGGTTAATAGTTACGCCGGCGTTAGGCGCCCATTCCACCGACCGGCTAGGGCTATTTTCAAAAACGGTGACGTGGTAGCAGACATTCAAGACCTAGGTGGCGTTTCCACCAACCTCGCATTGTAGAATGCAAATGACATTGACGGAAATTAGAATTTTTCTTTTTATAGAAATCTATTAAAATGTTTGTACTTAACATATCCCATGACGCCATTTTTTAATTTTAGTTTGTTTGTTTGTGATTTTACTCTATGATCATTGATCAATTTTAACTATGGCATAGAGGAAAATAAACATTTCCGTCAATTCTGCAATGCGAGGTCGGTGGAAACCCCGCCTAAGTCTTGAATGTCTGCTACCACGTCACTGTTTTTGTAAATAGCCCTAGCCGGTCGGTGGTATGAGCACCTAAAAAGTAGCAGTCTGTCGTCATCGTGGCTTCAATCCAAAGATTTATCACGTATGAGAGCTTCCCACCTCAATGGGCCTTGTCTTTCCTTCGTATGCATACAAACCGCCAAGAATATACCTGTAGGTACCCAAATGTCTGATACGGTAGGTACCATGAGGCGTATTCATAGGAATTGTCCATTCTATGATTGCTTCGCTGGTACCAAGTATGTCAGAAACTCTAACCCAATGGTATCTGCAATATTAATAACAAAAACGGGTTCAAAAATAGAAATGCAAAGTCTGCCGTAAAAAAAACTATATACGCGCAATTCACTTCAGCTATGGTTTTACAAGTTTACTTTGGTTTTTCCTTTGCAAGTCTGTACCCTGATTGATGAAAGATGTTTGATTGTTTGCATTGTATATTATACAGTTATGGTGGAACAAATTGGGATCTAGTGTCATCGGCTGGCACCCACTTAGGCGCGGTTTCCACCGACCGGCTAGGGCTAAATACAAATACGGTGACGTGGTAACAGACATTCAAGACTTAGGTGGCGTTTCCACCGACCCCCCATTGGAGAATGCAAATGACATTGACGGAAATGTTTGTTTTACTCTATGCCATAGTTACAATTGATCAATGATCATACAGTAAAATCACAAACAAACAAACAAACTAAAATTAAAAAATGGCGTCATGTTAAGTACAAACATTTTAATAGATTTCTATAAAAAGAAAAATTCTAATTTCCGTCAATGTCATTTGCATTCTGCAATGTGAGGTCGGTGGAAACCCCGCCTAAGTCTTGAATGTCTGCTACCACGTCACCGTTTTTGTAACTAGCCCTAGCCGGTCGGTGGAAACCCCGCCTTAGGAAGTGGTTTACTTCTATTAACCCTCTTCACGTGTTCAATATTATACCGGACTCTAATTCCACAACGAATGCCAGCCCAGCTGAGCCCCCCCCCCCCAACTTTGGTAGGAAGCTGATCTATGTCTTACGTGCTGATTTTGTGCCCAATAAGCTGAGGCCATTCTTAAACCCAACTTAACAAAGTAATAGTAGTAGTATGGTTGGACACAGTCCCAGGCCACGGTGTGGGCCCATAGGACAGTGGACCTCCTGACTATAGTGGATTCCGAACCACTTGGGAAACACAGTGAAGTCACACAATTAGTTCGGAGGTGACCAAGACAAGTCCTACCATGTTTCCCTACCGGCACTGCGCACACGACCAAGTTATCTTCAGCTTGGACCCTGCTCTATACCGCTTAATTCAACTTGGTATGACGGATGGCTAACAGAGGAATAACTTACTTAGTTTCCCAATTGACATCTGTCGCGATCTCGCTCCATTTGTCGTCAGAGACCTTCCTTTCTATTACTAACAACGTATCACCATGTCTTTTGTAGTTTCTAGGATTCCCAGCGACCTATATTGAAAGAGAGGAAAGTAGGTAGATTATGTTCATAACTGACAATAAATCAAATGTAAATGGGTTGTTAAACTAAGCCAGGTAAATTTGCTAAACTAGCTAAACTACCAATTTAACTAATTACTATAACCAATGAGCGACAATGACGCTTCCTGGCAGTGACGCCGTTTGGGCCCATGAGGAAGAGGCAGAGTTAGGATGGCACCGACTCGTATCTGTACTTGGTTAAGTCACCTGTTTCATTGCGTCAATGAAAAGCTTACCTCAGCTTGTCCATTATCGCATGCAGGTGGTGTAGGTTGACATCGAGACGTATACCAGTTTGCCGATGGCCAAAAATTCATACGGAGACAATACAAATAATGTCCGAAATCCATGGGGTCTTTGGCATTGGACAAGGGACCTATGGACCACTATAAGTAGGCCTAGGTCCATAAAAAGTACGTTAGGATGGCACCTATGATAGCTTGGAAATTATCCGTAAGGAATACTGAGCGGCACCGCTAGGAAAGGATTCCATAAGTTCCAATGCATGGCGGTGCCGTGCAGTATTCCTTACCGAGACTTTTCAATCTATCGTGAGAGCTACACTTTAATAGATTATAACCTCAACATACAAATCTAGCTGATACTGTTTCTCCAGGACTTGCAAATGACGGTGGCTGAACCAAAACATTCCCAAAATCGTGACCCCACCTAGGCACGTCAAATATTACGGGTGTGATGAAGGATATCATTTTCTTCTCCAGCCCCACTGGTTCTGGTCCCCGTGGAACGCTTTCTCCCTACGAATAATCTAGAATTAGTGATGTGGATGTAAGTACTCGTATAGTACATGTAATACAATATTGTAATACTTTGCGTAATACTTTACGTACACCAAAGTTTTCATCTACTCCAACGTAGCCTATGTACTTAAAACTGAGCTAAATTAAAAACAAACTTTGTGACAATACCTACCTTTATGAGCGCCTCAGTCAAATTTGCAAATTGACTGAGGTAAATATCAAGAGTATGAGGACCGTAAACTGTTGATGCCCCTTCATACCGCTGAACCTGTAAAATTTAATGTTACCGCTTAAAATCATATAAATTACTTATAAGATAGTAATATGCGGCTGGTTACGATCCTGTATACTACCATTGGTTGCTCTGCTAAGGCGTGTATTCCACTTGTCAATATTCCGTCATTTGCGATTAAAAAAAATTGAGATTTTTATTTTAAGGAGACTATTATAATAGATAAGTTAAGGATCTACATAATGGTCTCCTTAAAACAAAAATCTCAACTTTTTTGAATTACAAGTGACGGAATATTGACAAGTGGAACACGCCTAATTAAATTGCAGTAACCGTCACGGAATTGAATCATCCCTTATCAACGTTATCAATACTATAGGTACTCATGGCCGATACTAAAACTTTGTAGCACAGTATCCACAATTACCTGTTATGTATGATTTATCTTGACATAGCTACTACAGTAGGTACCAATTTTAGTAAATTTTTTACTTTGAACATAAAAATAAAACAAAAATTCAAAAACAATGTACGATATCTTAGAAATCATCTATATTCTATAGCCTACACTATGACACATAAAACTACAAATAGGCCTATAACATTCTGCTATGCTTATATATCGTATGACATAAGCTGAGGCCCCAAAACCTGTTACGACGTAAAAATTCATTTGTTAGGCCTAATGTATTTTATGCTAGATTTAAATCATACTGCATACTTAAAGGAGAGATTTCACAATATTTTGAAAACATAAACTGTTTGCGTATTTTTAAGGAAATTAACTATTTCCCCGTTCTGCGATAAGATAAGATTATCAGTAAAGATTATGAAAAACTCGATTAAAATCCAAAAAAAAGACTATTTACCAGTCTGATTTTACAAATATTTTATGAAACAAATCGTGTTTTTTACACAGCAATAATAATTTCCATGTGGAAATGTAAATTTATTATGAAAACTATTTTCCGGCTGTTAACCTAGGAATTTCTTCAAATATGCTGCACAAGCCGGAAACCTGCCTTTTTCACAAAATATTTGGAAATCCCTGCCTATATAATACAATACAATATATAGTTTATACAAGGATTTGAAAGAGCAATTTGTTAATGCATGAATCAGCTCTCTAATAAAATGTTAATGTAGAAGTTGGAAGCTAGAAAGAAAGGAAGAAGAAAGGAAAAAATGCTGGAAGTTGTAAAATTATAAGACTATAAGCCTAAGTTTCGAAAGCGTGTATGCAATGCTTAAATGCAATTCATCATAAGGCGAATATTTCACTAGTCAATATTCCGTCATTTGTGATTTGTGATGTATATACTTAACTTATATACATAATAGTCTCCTTAAAACAAAAATCTCAACTTTTTTTAATCACAAATGACGGAATATTGACAAGTGGAATACACGCCGAACAGGTCTCTGTATTTCTTTACGAGAAACTCATCACGATATGGCATTCAATTTTCTAATAGAACAAATCTATACCATTTAAGGGTTGAAGGGCTCAGAGCAATAAATAAACCAGGAGACTCCATTGCCTCCACCCACTGTATATAACTTCTTGAGTTGCCATCCCTATCACTTTTCCAAATTACACTTCAAGGCTTATTTGCTGTATGTGGGTCAATTAATTGACTCCCTAAGTAGGATATAGTTGCGCTAAATCTTCAACCCTTTTTGTATTATTTAGGTCACCACACCCTTCTGTCCTTCTTGTGCGTTTTTGTTTTGTGATGGGGCTTAATAAGCAAGGTCATAGCCAGAATCTTATTAGAGAGACCAAGAATATAATGCACCAAACCTTTTGTAAACAAACCTACTTTTCCCACTGGGCAAAAGCCCGCCTTCTATTTGTCACAAGAAATGAACGGTCTTCAGCTAGTCTTGGTGATATTATTGTTTTTACTGCACCCATAAAGCCATGAGATTTGTCAGCTTTTAATGTAGCCCAATAAAAACAAAACAGGAAAATCGGTTTTTGACTCGTCAACTATAATGTCTGGGTGCCTTTATCGATTGTTTTTCAATATTACGTCAAATTCTGATTTTCTATGATGAAGTAATTCGAAACATAACTCTAAGCACAAATCCAGTTGTTTCACTTTTCGAGAGAGGGTGACGTTTGGTGAAAAATAATATTTATTCATGACTAGACGCAGTGGGATTAAACGCCACACCGCGGTTAGATCATGGATTCTATTTTTATTTCAACCAATGATGAAGAAAATAGTGAGTTTTTGTCGGGATGCTTACCCTATATACGCATCGAATATTCGTCAATATCTATTTAATTTAATATTTTAAAAAAGTGATTAAATTTATAGTTAACACTCCCTGTCATTACCAGTACCTGGTATTCTTCCGGCGTAGCAATGTAATCACTATATGTATTGCAAAGACCCACGACAATAACTTCCCCACGACCCAGCCCCATGGCTTGCATGGTGTCTCCAATTGTTTTCCTCAGTCTTCTTCCTGACATGGTCGTGAACTCGCCGGGTACGCATGCAAACGCCAAATCACCAAATAAAGCTAGTTGTGTTGACACGATCCGAGGTTGCCAATCGAAAGGAAAGGTCATCTAGGCATAAAACAACAGCCTATGTTCTTCACTAAATAGCCTACTTTCTCTACAAATTTGTGAAAGATCAATATATTTTACATCCTACTTAAATATATAGAGTTCAATAGGTAGTTAATTAGCTAAGGTTCCTTTAGAGTAGGCCGTATTGTAGTACTATAAGTATATTTTACTTGTACCGCTATATCGGCTCACAAAATAAAGCCAGGTATGTTGACACGATCCGAGGTTGCCAATCGAAAGGAAGTCATCTAGGCATAAAAAAACTTTCTACGTTTTTCACTAAATAGCCTACTTTCTCTTCAAATTTGTGAAAGATCAATCAATATATTTTACATTTTAAAATAAATAAGGACGTTTTGTTGTTTCTATTCCTGAGCCAACCTAGCGGAGTTAGGGCGATTTTACTTAAATATATAGAATTCAATAGGTAGTGCATTGGCTAAGGTTCCTTTAGAGTAGGCCGTATTGTACTGCTTCAAGTATATTTTACTTGTACCGCTATATCAGCTCACGAAATACCTACATACCCTGCCGGAAGCAAGTAAAATCGGTTTGGGAGCATGGCACTCAATGTCTTCTTTCGTTGGTGCTGCTAAAAAATTCCTGAGTGCGTTCCACAAAGGGTTATTAGACGATGTGGTCCCTTGGATGAAAGAAAAGGCTCCTGGGCCATCAGTTGTTCCTGCAGCGAAACTGTAGCCCATTGCGGGCAAACAGCCATGAGCCTGAAACATGCAAAAGCTTCTTTTGTGTCATTGGCTCGCCATAAAGCGGGGATTTTACCGACCGGCTAGGGCTAATACAAAAACGGTGACGTGGTAGCAGACATTCAAGACTTAGGCGGGGTTTCCACCGACCTCGCATTGCAGAATGCAAATGACATTGACGGAAATGTTTGTTTTCCCCTATGCCATAGTTAAAATTGATCAATGATCATACACTAAAATCACTAACAAACAAACTAAAATTAAAAAATGGCGTCATGTTAAGTACAAACATTTTAATAGATTTCTATAAAAAGAAAAATTATAATTTCCGTCAATGTCATTTGCATTCTGCAATGCGAGGTCGGTGGAAACCATATTGATAGCTTATGAAGCCTACTTATATTTGATTAGAAAGTAAGTATTGATTTGAAAACGATTTGAAAAACAATTTGAAAATGTAAAAACGTGTCATTTTCGTGAACGGATACGGGGGGGGGGCTGCCCCCCCCCCCCAAATTTGGTAAATCTATTGTAAATTAATTTATTACGCTCTGATTTAATCGACCCCACATACTGTACATGTTTTCCTATTTTTACCCAAAATTACTGGGGAGGATCCGTTCCTGGCTCATTTTAATCATTAATTTATATATTATATATTTATATATTATATATTCATATATTATATTATACATTACCTATATATGTATTCTTTAATATTTACATTATTTAATACAAGAAACATATTCTGTAATTTTTGTTAGCCTAATAGCTACATTACCTAGAGAGCATATTTTATATTTTATTGTTACAACTGTAGCATATTAAGGGCTTACCAATTTGGGTTGACTAGTCACCGGATCCTTCACCAAAATTTGTGCAGTTGCCATGTCAACATACTGATGCACAGATTTTAGTGATCCTTTAATCTCTCTGCCTTGGTCATCGGCCCACAACTCCTGAAATAAATAAATAGTAACTCTATTAAAAGTGGCCCATTGGGTCTATACGCTATAAAATGTGGTCAAAGGTGCGATAAACTGAATAGTCAGTCTTTGGTTGTAAAAAAATATGTATTGATAAATATTTAACACAAAAATGGATTGCTGCAATTATCTAATTTCTTTTTACTTCCAAGCAAATAACAAAACAGAGTATATTTAAGTGATGTAACTCTGCAATCGGCGCATCTCAGAAAAATAAAGTAACATCATGGTCAATGTTGAAAAAAAATAATATCCTAAGAAACTGATAATCGCCCTCAGTTGTATCCGAAATTAGGAGATATAGAAAAACTAGACTCGGTGGGATTTGAACCCACGATCTACGCCTAGCTGGGGCGTCGCCTTAACCACTGGACCTCAAGCTTCGACAAGAACAGTATGTTGATTTATCGTATATCCAGTAGGCATACTTATATGCTCTAATTGACATAATTCGCACTGCTAGACAGGTTGGCACAGCTAAACAACTATATCTAACCGAACAGGTCTGTGAGCTTACACTTTATGCCATGATGGCAATGCTTTATCCAGGGGCGTAAAGTTGGGAGGGGGGCACGGTCCAGCTTGCCCCCCCCCACAGCTCCTTTTGGAGCTTTTGGGCAAAGCCCCCCCCCAGCCTCGAGCATTGTAAGACGTGGTTCATACTTCATTTTGCAGCAATATGAATATAAGCATTCCTTTTTTAGCTTTGTAAAATCTACAGCTATACTTTACAACTATTAAAATGCATAAAACCCTACTATTTCGCTCTTATATTTTCAATTTTTCCTTAACCTGCCTGATGACGTCATAAGTGTACCTAGTTTTGCCCCGCCATCATTCTAAAACTTTACGCCTCTGCTTTATACATTATATTGCAGTATTATATGGTATATTTACACTGAAATTAAACCAACTTTGATTGAAGAGGTAACCTCCTCGTTATAACCGAAATTAGAGGATATATAAAAACTGGACTTGGCGAGATTCTATACGTCTAACCGGGCATCTTCTTAACCGCTGGACCAAAAGCCCCTCAGTTGTATTTAGACCTATCATTATCAAGAAGCCTTTTAGTATATCTATTCTAGTAGGCTATATATAAAACTTTTTTTCGAGCACATAAAATACGATTCCTGCCTATCCCTTTCAGCAGGGCCCGCTGAACCCGACATCAATTTCCGGTCGTAAATCATTTGTACCTGCGCTTTTTTGTGGAGCATTTCAGCAATGATGCGAGTGCTTTCAAACATATCATGACCAGGCCCAGACGCAATGCAAACATCGCCTTTTTTGGAGCACGTGCTATGTTCTCTGTCGCACGGCTCTCCAGTTTCTAAACACTTCGGCCCACCGATATTTGGTGAAGCGTCCCCCAAATTAGTGGAAGCAAAAGCAGCAACGAAGGGGCCCTGTAGAAAAAGAAAAAAAATCACACGGCGCTCTATCCTTCATAGGTTAGATATACGAATCATAGAGGTTAGTTAGCCTGGTTCACAATAATATTAATATTATCAAGCCACGTTGTAATATAACCATAGATTTTTATAATAATACTAGATAACAAACTCCCCTGCATATTTTGAAGCCAGCCGCCATAGCTATATAAGTGGATAGAAAACGTTGTTTACATTCATTAACACCTTGCGTTCTTATATGATATTTCCTAACATTTTCTGTGAAAATTACGTTCAAAAATTTATTTTCAGTGGATTTTGATCAATAGTTACATAAAAGACAATATTAACGGAAATTAAATCAGGATAAAATTTATTTCGTCGAGAAGTACTCATTTAATAACAGGTACTTTGCGTTCTTCCCGTTCTTTCTATCCACTTATAGCAATGGCGGATGGCTTCATAACACTCCATACAGCCATACAGAGACCATGGGAGTTCGATATCTAGTATTATTATTAAAATCTATGAATATACCAAATAAAAAATTACCGTATTTTGACTTAATGAAACAGCCAAAAACAGAAAAGTCAACTGATTTGTTTGACTTGACATATGACATGATTTTACATTTAGGCTCTAACGGGAATTCGGCAAGATTTAGTGAACCTATTTTAGAAATTGTAAATATATACAGGAGGTTAACATATTCTTATTCAGTTACATTCAAAAAATATTTTCAGCTGCGATATTTTAGATTCACACTTCATCATCGCCACCACCAGCATGATTATCATAATCTTCCAAAATCGCCTCCATTCTGTTGTGATGTGTTGTGTCAGCGTATAACACGCCTCTTCACTAGATTTTTTTTTTCTTGCAATACTACTCCTGTTTTTTACCATTTTTTTTGAGCTCTCAGCTTCAATCTATATTTTTCTGTCTTTTTCTCCGATATGCTCTTTGTTTGTCTTCTTCGCTATTTCAGTTGTCTCTCCTTCCCATTAGAATATCTATACCTTTTGAACGGTTTCTTCGTTCATGTGTCTCATTTTGTAGTTACGTAGTAGGTCAGAACGATAAAGCATATTGTGGTAGGAGGTAGACTGGCTGTCAATTTTCAAATTGCTGTAATCAGTGAGTGACAATAATAAATGATGGCGTCAGGAAGCATACATTTCGCTCATTGTTTACCACAAGTTGAAAAATTTTAAATTTGTCTAATATATCCTTCAACGTATGACTTAGGACGCACCCTAAAACCATAGACTGCTGACACTTCACTTTGGACATTCACAACCGCAGCATTAGTTCCTAGACCCAGAACAATCCCCCGTCTCCTCTAAACATCTTTAGTTATACTAATTTTATCGGTCGTGGGGTATTAATTTACCTTGCCTAAAGTTCCATTGGGGTTCATCTGCTGTTCGAATAAAATGGCAGCTGCGCCGACATTGTCAGAGGACACAAGCGTGTTGGTGTTGTTCATGCTCGTTGGGTGGACCGCAAACCAAGTAACAGCCCCAATCGGTTCATTGCTTGTTGCTGATTTTATTTTCAATTGCACCATTGTCCGATCGACGTTGTATTTATACCTGAAAAGTATAGTTTGAGTATAAAGAGTTAGAAATTTGGCACAATTTCAATGACAAATTATTTTTGTTCGTTGTATTTTGCCATCTAAAATGTTAAACAAAGGTACCGTACTTCACTGACACCCATCACGGACTCAAGTTGCAAATATATTGTAAGTACCATACACTGTAGACTGCATACTACAATATATATAACATTATTATGGTATACTGACATTAAAATAACTTAGGTTGATGAGGCAACCTCGCCTAATTTCGATTTCAACTGCATACCTACTGTAGGCCTATGTTTGAATGTTTCATACATAATCAGAACATTATCATAGAGTCAATAAATAAATAATTCTTTTAAAATATGTATTATACAGTATAGGCCTAAAGTATATGCATACATTTTATTTGTACTATTGTACGTTCAACGTTGAACGTATAATATTGAATGTCGTCTGATCTGCCTTTGTAGCAGCGGATACTGTAGGTTTATTTATTAATTATACTACCCTAACCAGCTCAAGTTCGGACACTTGAATTTTTGTATCACTTATTTTACAAAATATTTTTTTTTTCTTAAACTGCGACAGATTAATTTTTGTTTGACTATAATACATTAAAATATGGACCATTAGGTAGATTTTGAAGAAAATATTTTTAAAATCAATGGAAGCATAACCTCAGGGATAATATTTGTTTCAACCCTTGCAAGGACTACGAAAATGATCCACTTCCTTCTTTTTCGTAAAAAATTGAACTTACCGGGTCAAAACCATCTAAAAGTAGAAGACAATTTCATTTTAGCAATAATAGTTGAACATTTTTCAGTAACAAAATTTTTTTGTGATGTGGCGAGAGGAATCGCGTTATCCGCGGATGTACGCGAATGAGTGATAACGTTATCGTAACTTGGGAAAGGCGTACGGAAAATAGCTGCCGGCTACTCCTGGCAGAAAGCACTGTTCAAGATATTGCCTGAAAACACGAAAAAACCTGAGGAATCGTAGCTAAACCTACGGAAGGAAGTATTCAGACAGTGACGCGAGGGGAAGAAAGGACCCTTGGACGAGTGGTCTGATGCAATAGAACGGATACTAGTTATTCTATTAATCATAAATGGAACCAGCTCACTGGCATAAAATGCTGCAAAGATACTTGTCGCCAAACTTTGAAGAACATGGGGTTTCCATTTTACGCTGCTAAGAAGGAATCCGAACTGACTTTTCGTCAAATGAAAAGAAGACGAGCTTGGGGAAATCAATGTTCAAATCTCGATTTATCCGACCAGACAATGAATTGATTTCCACAAGCGCGTCTTTTTTTCATTTGACGCAAACTCAGTGCTTGTTTCTTCTTAGCAGCGTAAGATTGAAACCCCATGTTCTTCAAAGTTTGGTGACAAGTATCTTTGCAGTATTTTTTTACCAGTAAGCTGGTTCCATTTATGGTTAATAGAATCACTAGTATCTGTTCTATTGCATCAGGCCACCCACCCGTCCAAGGGCCTTTTCTTCCCCTTGCGTCACTGTCCGAATACTTCCTTCCTTAGGTTTAGCTACGATTTCTCTGGTTTTTTCATGTTTTCAGGCAATATCTTGAACAGTGCTTTTTGCCAGGAGTAGCCGGCAGCTATTTTCCGTACGCCTTTCCCAAGTTACGATAGCGTTATCACTCATTCGCGTAAATCCGCGGATAACGTAATTCCTCCCGCCACATCACAAAAAAATTTTGTTATTGAAAACTTTTCAACCATTATTGCTAAAATGAAATTGTCTTCTACTTTTAGATGGTTTTTGACCCAGTAAGTTCAATTTTTTACGAAAAAAAAAAGAAAAAAAAAAGGAAGTGGATCATTTTCGTAGTCCTTGCAAGGGTGGAAACAAATATTATCCCTGAGGTTATGCTTCCATAGATTTTAAAAATATTTTCTTCAAAATCAACCTAATGGTCCGTATTTTAATTTATTATAGTCAAACTAAAATTAATCTGTCGCAGTTTAAGAAAAAAAAATATTTTGTAAAATAAGTGATACAAAAATTCAAGTGTCCGAACTTGAGCTGGTTAGGGTAGTAATTATGCGATTATTATACGATTGGATATATGACTAATTACCGTCATTATTGCAATAAATACTATACGTATTAACTCATAGCTCAATCTTTAACAACGTTTTTATACGCTTTTTGGTCCCAATAAGTCATGGTAGCCAGCTATAACTGACACGCTCCAAGATTGTGACACATAAACATATTCCTAGGTGTCACCCACAAGGAATTTGCCAGTTTGGTTACAAGACGCTTCCAGTACTTCAAAAAAATTTCGGTATTGGCGGTAATTACCAATATTATTAAGTTCAGTTGGATATTTTGTAACTCCACCGTAGACGGTCCCAAGGACTCAAGCCCATTTGAGACAGGGGGCGGTAGTGGAGGCGGTGGTGGGGAACCCAATACCATAAAACGCCGACAAAGCTACAGCGGAACAAGGCGATTAGCAGCGCCTTTAAAAAAGTGCAAGCCCAATGCCAATGGCTCCAATGGTAGAAGATGGTGCCTAGAAACACCACAATGGCGGAGGAGGCAGATGAGCAAGGGACCAGCCACCCCTCTGCTGTGGGGAAGGGTATTGACCCAAAGGCTAAGGGAGGGCCCCAACAGAAAACTCCAGCGCATAGACAGAGCGCTGAGAGGAAAAACCATCTCCACACTGTTGACTGTGGCTTGGCCAATCTCCTAAATAAGTTACTACTGATTCAAAGCACAAATGGAAGCCTCGGAAACAAATATCTTGCCCCAAAACCCACGTAAACCACATCCAGTATAATGTCGTAGGCTAAAAAATAGAAAACAAAGGCTTTGAAGTTTTCTCGCAACCAACCAATTCATCTTCTTGTTGTGCGTTTAAAAACGACATTGTCAAATACCCGTGAGAACATTCTCGTGTTTCCTGCAAAATGAATTCTTCATCTGTTTTTTGTAGCACAGAACTCTCAAAGCATTTTTCTCTTTAATAAAAGTTACACGCTACACCCATCAGTAATCATTTCAAATCGAAATCATTGTGACGTTATTGTCAGTGTCCTTTCCCGTGTTTCTCAAATTTAAAGTCTCATCAGCAGTCTGTTATAGAAAGTCAATAAAGAATACCTATTTTAAAAGTTAAAAAAAAAATATTAAGAGCTTTATTTTTCTCTCTCATGTTAAATTCCTTGATGGGTTCATCGCCGGAACCCCTTTTCTCTTTGTACAGTAAGGCGGGGTTTCCACATACGTCAATGGTCAATGAGAAATATGGTTTTGACGTGGTAGCAGAATTTTTAGTTTGTCTTTAGGCGGGGTTTCCACATACGTCAATGGTCAATGAGAAATGTGAAATTGACGTTTTAGCAGACATTAAAGACATACTAAAAATTCTGCTACCACGTCAAAACCATATTTCTCATTGACCATTGACGTATGTGGAAACCCCGCCTTAACGTCTGCTAAAACGTCAATTTCACATTTCTCATTGATGACCATTGTCTTATGTGGAAACCCCGCCTATGTAACTAGTGATAAAACAACTGATTACGGAAGGTTGACAATGCGATGTAAAAATTCTCAACTCGAGTCGTAATGTTTCATTTGGTCTAATACAGCGGTTCTCTAACTGTGGGCCATGGCCCACTGGCGAGGCCCCGTCAGGGAGGCCATAGGACCTCGGGAAGAATACATTTATGAATTTAGGGAAATTCGTGGCTTATGACACTAACATTGGGAGCTAAGGCTCCATTTCCGACATCAACGGTACTTCTCGTCGCTCATTAGATTGAAGTCGAAGGGCCGAAACAAACTAAAAAACCTCGACAAGGACAAGGACAAGGAGTAGTTATTTTACAAAATATTCGTTCCAACACCCATAATTTTGTCGCATTAAAAAAAAGCAACATGCATTTTGATATTGATTAATTTTGAACTGAGAACTTTAAAGGTGGGCCACGGCCCTAAAAGTTTGGGAACCACTGGTCTAAATGAAAGTCGTTTAAAGAGTAAGATACCTAGTTTATTTAATTGAATTGAAATTGAATTGAAAACGACTTTATTGAATAAAAACAAAACAAAAGGCGAACAGTAAGACTATAAACTCTTCTTTTCATGCTAACCTTAAAAACAAACATATTCTATTAATAGATAGATGCTTAAAATTAAATAGAGAAGAAACAAGAGAAGAAGAGGGGGGGGAGAAGAAATTTATGCAATACTTTAAGAAGTATAACATTGGGGCTTTATGCCGAGCTTGTAAATTATGGAGCATGAAGTAATTTAATTATAAGTATAAATCAATTTTTTTTAACTCGAAAGAAAATGGACTTACTTAGCACGTTCCTCATGGGGATTCAGTTCATAAGCTGTTGGACTCCTGTTGATATTTGCCCCCAGAAGTTCTCCTTTACTAAGCTCCAACCGGGCAGCTTGTAAATTGTTATGTGCCTGAACAATGCTCTGAAATATTCCAATGCGAAAGAGTTTATATAAACCAGGGTTCATGACATAAATATTTTGATGGACATTACCATACAAGGGATCTTCCGTATTATATCGAGGGATTACAAGATTGTAGGTCTACGTAAATAAGCACCGCAGTTATATCACAGAGAGCTCATCACGTCAACGGTCATCAACGATTTAATATTTTAATATTTTATATTTTCTGTCGGTAGATAGACCTACTGCTGAATTTATACCGAAATGTGTGACCGAATGTCGTATTGAAGGCTTTTGACGAAATTTTGGGTTTTGGGCTAAGCTCTAACGATAATATAAATGTAAACCTGTATTTATTGTAATTGATATGTTAATTAAATGAATAAATACCGTTAAGGTATGAATAATGTATTTATGTATAATGAATAATAATAATGCATAATGAATAAATACCGTTAAGGTTGGCTCCCATGATCACCTGATAGACTTTTCAAGCTGAGAGGCACCCTAAAGGGTTTGTTAGTTGTGAATTGGGATGAATTTAAGTAAATGAATAAAATTAATATTGCAGATAAATTACAATATTAGTGCGGTGCCAGTGGCGTCATTTTGGCGAGCGCCCCCTCCCCTCCCCCCCCCCCCGGAAAACGAATGTTTTTATGAAAATAACACCTAAACTAATAATAATAAAATACGTTAATAAAAATAATAATAATAATAATAGGAAACAAACTTTGCATATCGGAGTGGTTATGTTTTTACAATATAATCGTCGATAAATTTGACTCTTTTGTTAATAAATGGTGCCATGGCGGGAATTTACCTTCCATTAAGCCATGTAAAAGGGGGCTTTGGAAATTAGTTTCCTGTATTTCTTAGAAAGGGTGCATCGTAGAAAAAAAAGTTGCCCCCTCCCCCCGCTAAAATTGAAAAGGCGCCACTCCGAGGTCCCACACCACGCTTAGAATTTTTTTCGTGAGGATTAGTAGCGCACTACGATGCATTGGAACGGGGGGGGGGGGGTGCCGCCTTACTGCATTACAAAATACACGGTACCTAAATAATTCTGAATTCAGTTATGCAGTAAGGATTCGCCCCCCCCCCCCCCCCTTATGTTCCAATGCAAAGCGGTGCGCTAATATCCCTCAATCACGAAAACTTTTGAACGCGTGGTGATTATGATGAGTGATAGTACTTCCAAAGTTTTGACAATGACACTCACCTTGACTATAGCTGTGACTAATGCTGAAAATGTCTCTCGAGAGAAACCAAGACTAGGAATGTCGAATAGAATGTGAAACAAAAACCCGCCAGGGGCTGAATGAGTGTGGGTACCAGATAGCATTACATTGTCTTCGTTATATAAATTTCCATACAACTTTTTGAGAATTTTCAACACCTGAAACATAATTTATTGCAATTAAATCTGTAATTGTCGTACAGCGTTTAACTATTTTGCTGTATGTAAGAAGTGAAAAAGAGCAATATGAACACTGTCCATTCTGATGGCCTCAATAATCGTGTACATTAGAGTGCCAAAAAACCTGTTAGAATATGCAAATACTTGCTGGTCTGATAGGAGTTGGTAAGTTTGTGACACAGTTCTTCTACGTTACGAGGACGGAAGATCCAGAAGAAAGCAAAAGAGGACTTAGTTCAAGGGCTGACACAGCCCTCTCAGCCAGAGTGTAACCAGAGTAACACAAAGTGAAACCGCAAATTTAAAAAAAAAAAAAAATCTGGAAACAGTAAGTCAAAGTCTGCACTGCAGTACCGGTATGGGCTACCAGACCCGACCGGTTTTCCACATATAGAGAGAAAAGTAAGAAATTACTGTAATTACTGTAAAAATCCTGCAATTTATGTACTTATATAGGTATATGTCTACTGCTGTCTCTAATATTGGTGAAAATTCATGAAACTCAAACATTTCCTTGATATTGCAATTATAATTAGTTAATTTGATGGAATAAGTTAACCGAATAAGAAACTGATAGCGTACAAGAAGTTAGTCAAGTTAGATATTATAGGAAAATTAAATTGATAATAATACGGATGTTAGTTTCAGAGCAAACAAATCATCTGATAGGGTAAAATCATCTCATTTGTACTCAATATAGTGTGTTGTGTGTACCCTGTTAATATAAGTCAATTAATTATTGCAACCAATATTCAAAAGCACGTCAAACAAACGCAACCTGCAGGAAGAAGGAATATTATTATTCTAAGTTAGCGCATGCCCTAGAATCTATGACGATGACTTGTGGATGACATCAATACAAATTATTTACTGTTATTAAAGGCAAAAAAATAATTTCCGTTCCAATTACGAAAAGAAAACTAGAAATACACATTATATTAAACCTTTAATCTGACTCCGTCGCCCATCATGCCAGCATCGATGACAACCAAAACTAAACGAGATTCCTCCGTTTCGAAAATGAACGCTCGCGAGAACTGCCGTAGATGCAGTCCTGTTCCTTTCTGATTAAATTTTCCATAACCCATCTGAAAATTTAAATCCATAAAAAACTACTGTCTATAAAGATATGACCAAGAAATCGAACATTATTCAGACTTGGAAAAGACTTTGTAGAAATGTTCAAATTACAGTAGACACAATGTAATTCTTCGATAAAATTATAATTGTCGCTGTATAATTAGAAAGACTTTCACGGACGGAGTTATTTGATAAAGCAGTAGAATCCGGTGGTTCGATGGGCCGTGCTGGATTTACAGCAACTAGTTGCAACTTGTTGCTGCTGAGCCTCGGAGATACAACCTTAGAAGTCTATGCAATGCCACTGAAGATGTTGGTCGCAGATGTTGACGAAGCGTTTGGAAGTACACTTTCAGATCGACCATCATAATGCCTCATCAAATTGCCGCTGTAGTTTGATACAGAATATATAAATACAATTTCTGTAATCATCCAAAGACCTTGGAATTTAAGCAGAATAGGCACAATAAAAGAATTTTTACAGCACCCTAAAATATTTTATAAAAACGAATGGGATAACTTATTATCAGATTGATCATGATTATAGTCATTCTTGTGGGTATTCTTGCTCCTCGGTACCCATCTCGCATTTAAAAAATGTTCATGAAAGGTAGTTGATTAATGTAGAATTCTGTGGATTCTTTTCATCATAGCGTCTTAAAAAAAATCAAAAAACCGAAATGGTTAATTTTTTTATTTTCAGTTAAAAGAAATTATCTCTAATGCGATGGTGATGACATTTCCGTGGAAAGTACCCAATATAACTTGACTTTTTGACTCATACACGAATACTTACTTTTACTTTTACTACGCCTTTTCCTCATGGAGGGTCGGTGGCACGGCAGCGTCGTTTCCACATGGTCCTGTCCTGTGCTTCTTCAGTTGAGAGCCCCAATCTTTTCATGTCTTCGGCGATCTTTCTATCCAGTGTTAGTTTCGGCCTCCCTGGTAGTCTTCTTCCTGGCATCTCCAGTTCCATTACTCTTCTGTCTAGGTGGTCTTCGTCTCTACGTAGTAAGTGTCCCCACCAGTTCAGCCTCTTTTCCCTCAGTTTTTCTTGCACGCAACACGTTCTCATCTCCTGCCTTATGTCCTCGTTTCTGCGTCGGTCTTTCAATGTTACACCGCAGGATTTTCTGAGCAATACGGTGAAGTAATGTTTACGCCTGTTACATTTTGTCAATGGTAAGCTCGTCTCAGTTTGTCCACTATCGCCTGTAGTCGGTGTACGTTGAAGGGCGTATACCATATATATAAATAATGTGCAAAAATTCCATGGGGTTGTTGGCCTTGGGCAAAGGACAATTGGATCCATTCAATAATAACATAATAGTATAACATACTGTACCTCACTTCACTTATTCACAATATCGTCAACGTAAAGTCAGAAGGGCGTAACCAATATTTTTGGGGAAATTGAGTTATGATCAGATTTAGTGACCTGGTCGTAAGTTCTACTTTTGCATGTGCCGAAAAATAATAATAAGTGAAAAATAAGGCAGAAAATTTTGATTAAGAGGGCATATCAGACTGTTTGTTATGAGCAAAAGCATCTTCAATCATCAATTATGTCGAAATTTTGTTTTTGATGGTACGCCCTTCTGACTTTAGGGTGACGATATATATTGACAAATTTTCTATTTAGCAACCAAATAAAAGATAAATTATCGAGGTTCGTGCAGAATACTTACAAAAGTGATTTCGGCTATAGGTCCTGTAGCATCGGCTATGCCTACTCCGGCCCTGAGATTGCCACCTATAGGCCCGACGAGCTGTAGCAGCGTAACGCCCAACAGGAGCGTAGTGGTACACCTCATTGCTGGTCCCCGGCTCACGCCAATCATTGTCACCGACTGTCTGCAGTATGTAATGCCAAATTAGTCATAGAACGTTCCAACTTGAAGTCCTTCATTAAGCTCATCTGTCCCATCTAATTATTGAAGGTGCCCGGACTTCTATAAGTACAAGCATGGCCGTGCCCAGGGGGTGGTCCAAGGGGTCCGGACCCCCCCCCCCCCCGAAATTATTTTGTTTAATGTAAACCTGTATTGCTTGAAGAATTCATCCATTCATTCATTAATAAATTACATTAAAAAAAATTTGGACCTCCCCCTCCGGAAATCAAAACCTGAGTACAAGAATCCTCGACTTTCAAGAAAATGGGACTGTGCACCTCTTTAACAACTTACCGGCGAAATTCAATCAAATTTATTCTAAGATTGCTAAGTAATGTAGTATGTATGTCTGGGTCGTGCTTCCTCTCTCTCTCTCTGATGGCCACTGAACAATCCTGACACACCAGGTACTCATTGTCAGCGGTCGTCAGCAGGTTCAACACACCAGGCCCAAAGTAGGTCAAGCCATCCAGAGGCGTACCGCTGCCATCGGCGTACACTTCATGCCAATATGAGTGCCACATTTGTTACTTTTGTTAATTCATACTACAATGGCTTATGTATATTTTTGGCGCTATACTCAACTATATGGTATGTTTATCAAGTCAACCTATAGCAACCTCATCAAAATACGTTTTATAAGACAGCTAGACCCCTCAGCTAAAATACTGAAATATTTAGCATCTGAGCACCCCCAAATGTTTTTGTAGGTGTCAAGTTGAATTTCTCCACAAAATATTGTTCCACGCATCATTTTCTACAGCTGGCCCCATTTGCAAATATTTTCCTTCAAGGTTGCCGGCTGCCACGCATATAGAGTAATATATATAGCAAAAGACAGCAGTTTAAGTTATAAGAATATAGAGACAATTTTCTTTCTTTATTCCTTTTTCTATCGTTTTCTTACTTTCTTTCCTTCATTCTATGTATATTTGTTTCTTTCCTCGCTGTATAAGAAGTAGTATGAGTGTAAAAAAATTCGACAGTAGCTGAAATGGTTAGCAGTTCAGCGGCTTCGGTGGCAAGGTGGTAGCGTGCTTGTATACTTATGCGAGTCTCTACACACGAGACTTGTTGTAACTCAACACAAGTAGGCCTACCTATTAGGTTACTTAAACATGCCATTGAAGAGGTTAGTCGGATACATTCATTAAATTGTTAATACACAATTAGCCTTTTTATAAGTAAAAAAGGTTACTGTCAAAGTAAATAAAAACAAGCATACTACCCGACCACAATGATGGGATGGCATTTGGAAAGCTTTGTTTATTTGAAAACTTGCATAAACGGAACACCGATATTTGATTTTTATAAGTGTTCCAAATTTCATCTTATCGTGGTCGAGTAGTACCATAGGAATACATTAACTGGAGCGGCGGGAGCCATAATATGCCTTACGAGCCTTCCTGCCTTAATGCCTTACTTAACCATAAGCCAACTGTCAGAGATAAGTACCAACGCAAAAAACATCGAAGTCTTACACATTGCAGCATAGCAGAACGGATACCTGGACCCGGTCAAAAACTCTGAACTTAGCTTGTGCAGGCTACACTTATCACTGGGTTTCCCCGCCAAATTGCTTACTTCTCTTGTGCAGGCTACACGAACAGCCATATTGATAACGGTCTCCAGCCCCGGGATGAGTAGTACACATGCACATGTTATGTAAACAAAATGACGCAAGCAAGATCGATTTTGAAATCTTTATACTGGAATGTAACGTCAATGGTAATAGAATAGAATGGTGCCAAACCATAAGCTAAGTATTGCCGATAGCGGTGAAATGTAGAAATGTGGTAACCTCGCGATGGGTTCAACAGCAAAGTAAGCTTTTCCTCGTTGCAGGGTTGAAACATAAAAAAATAAATTAGAAGCAAATTAAAAAATGAACAATTCAACAGACTGCGCACTTGGCTCGCAATTTAAATACCTTCTGACTATATTACTTCCACTTACACGTGGAAACTACCGCGAAATCGCAGAGTGACTGAGCTCCGGATGCCCATCCAGCCCGCATGGGGATAGCTAATTGTAAATTGGTAGCCAATTAAAATTTTCGTTCCAGTCCCACCTATTACACACTCGAATATTCGATCCTATAAATATGGGTCCAACAAAAATTCGAATGTGTAACCGGAAATTCAGATTCAAATCGTATACTTTATTCAACATAAGCATTCCAAATATATTTTCGATCGAATAAATATTCGGGTTTTGTGTTGCTATTAGGGCTCTAAATTAGACAGGCATTGTCATCCGCCATTTTTTTTTATCCATTATAAGTCTGGTGTATAAGCCAAGCATTGTGAGTTTACCTATTTATTATTAGAAATTTATCTTTTGTAATTTATTGCTATTTAAAAAACGTTTTACCAATAATTGGTAAAACATTTTTTAATTCTTAGGGAAGTATTTAATAAAAAAAACTAGAACGTGTTTTCGTTTTTTTCAATCTTTTATTTTTTTTACAAATAATTACAATACTTACCATATAGGAAATATGGAAATATTGGATAAAAAATGGCGCATGACAATACCCGGGTATATAGTGCCTTAGTTGCTATTGAAATTGATGACACAATGCGCTAGTAATTTGCCCCGGATGCAGAAACTGTATACTGTATGCATTAGCTATGGGCTAAGTGTAATATGGTATGATTTATTGGTTTTGTGAACAATGAACAGTGCCTGCAGTTGTTTATTATAATTAAATAGTATAGTATACTGTGCAGTAGCTGTACAGACTGTACAGTATACAGCAGGCAGTAATTACTATATATATACTGTAGAACTACTGTACATTCCACCTATGCATACAGCAAGTCCAGTGGGGTATTGTATTATTCCAAAAATAAAATAATGTGTTATGTAATATGGGTATGCATACCTGTATATTGTAAGAATAGTAACAGATCACAAAAAATTTACAAATGTAGTTTTCGCAATGTAAATAAATACTAAAGCAGGCGACGTAAACAAAAGAAAAGTGAGAATAAGCACCAATTTTTGTAAGTTTATATTCTTCTGAAGTTATCATTTCAATCAGGGGGATTAGGAAAGTTTAAATACTGTTGAGTGGCAATCAAATTTCACTCTGAATTGAGACCCTCCGCAGACAAAGACAATTTTCTCGGAGGGAGGGAGGGAGGGGGGCAAGGGAGAAATCAAATTGAGAATTTTGCTTGGCAATCCTCGATCCCTTATACAGTAATTACTCCTTACAACCACCATAAAAGGACGTGTAGCCTACCTGCTTTCCTATCTACATATTATATATTACTGTAGTATAGTGAATGAGGAGTGGCTCTCACCACTGTGGTGAATTAATTGTCCTGGGGGTATATTTTGGCTGTAACTATTTTCCCTATCCTAAAGCATTAGATTGGCCATTGGAACAATTGCAATGCCCAATTTCGGTAGGCGAGCGTACGCCCACCCAGGAATTTTGAGAGGGTGTTTCCGACCATAGTACAATACTGTAGTAAAATGTATTCAACTTCCAAGCATAAGTAACTAATACACTTGTTATAATCAGAAAAAAATTATAAATAGGCCCAAAAGAGTGGGGTTTTAGGCATGATGATAGAAGTCCACAGACGAAGATTCGTATGTAAGCTATTAACTGTACATGACTATAATGTACTCGTATAACGGCCCGGTGAAATGTTCCGATACAAAAGGCTTGAAATATTGGGGTTTTATGCATTTTGAATGCAGGAAGGTTTAGATTTTACCGCCGAACATTATTATTATCATTATTATTTTTTATTTTGAAATACTGGGACCTCGAAACCTGACATTTCGTTGAAATCTCGAATCAGAAACTTTCGAGCACACAAAATCACAAAGCTTTTCTTTTACTAACGCATAATTATTGTAAAAGAGCAAATAAACGGCAGATGTCGACTGGTTATTTCAAATCGAGCGATCTACTCCACATCAATGGCATCATCCCTGGCATCCCTGGCATCCCAAAGCCTAACCTCGATCATTCGCGATCTCAATCCAATATCTGATCATTCCCGCGTTACTTTTAGGGATTTTTTTTTTTAAATAAAAATGTGTAAATTGCTAATTATTTATTCGAAAAGGGATTAAATACTCAATAATTATAAATGATCTTAATAAAATATATTGCCAATTATTGTCGTTCAAAACGTAATTAAGGTTATGTAATGAGCGTTAATATTTCTCGGGGGGGGGGGGGGACATCCCTTGTATCTTCCTGCATGAGTGGGACTTGGTGAAACTTTCGTTAACTTGTGTCGGCAGTACTTTAATATACTTACTGTATTTATAGCCCGTATAGTACAGTATAGACAATATTTATTTACAGCCTTAACTGGGATTATATACTGTAAGTAATCGCATTCGTATTATGAATCGTGGAAAGTCTATGATAAACCAGCTTTTATTGTAGTTTATCAGAGGTGATTTCCCATGTCTCTATTTAGCGAGAGAAACAATACAATGGTTAGAACAATGATAATTAGGATGCAGGCTACCCACTCCAATAAGTGGAAGGAAACAGTCCGTTAAAACTTACAATAGCTATGCTCTACTCATTTAAGGTTGGTCAGGTCGTCAGTTTCTTGGTTTATAAAGACAAGTCTTTGGTGGACATACATATAGTACATTTAGGTCTACTTACATTAATTACCTAAAATTGCAAACAAAATACACATATGACAGTACAGTACGCGACCAGGAATTAAAGTTAACCAAACACAGAGTTTCTTCGATTTTATAAATATACCGTTATCGATAGCGTGTATTTCCCTCCTACAACAATATAGGCTACAATATAGCTGTAAGAGGTACCTGTACAGGTCATACATTACAATATAATGTGTCACACATTATGTGTGTATATGTCTGTCACCATTCTAGAGAGAAGGAACAGTTGAGTGAACGAACAATTTACTATTTTCAAAGACACAGGTTATCGATACAATTATTACAAACCTCTTCGTAAGAGTGGTAAACATTTTTTAACCGATATTTCAGTTTTCCTATTTACACGGCGAAATGTCGGTCTGGCGGTCTACCTATCGGTCTATAACTCGATTTGGGCCCAAAATAGCCTACTCAATGGAATTTGATGAAATTCGGCATGTACAGTAGGTCCTCGAAAAATATTGTCCATGGGTATTTTTTTCATTTTTCGGCTAATTTCGTTTTGGGGGTTTTATACTGAGGATTGTCAGTGTAATAGCCGCCCAAGATAATGCGTGACCCTCACACGCCTCACGGTACGAGGGAGCGCAACCATTATTACAAAAACTGTATATTAGATCGAGGTAAATACACGTTTATTATATTATATTATTATTATTATTATTATTATTATACCCCCCCCCCGGGGGGGGGGGCACAGCAGAGGTTATTTACACCACTGATACAAACACTTAATTATATTGTAGAACTTAACTCGAAAGTTTCTTTGGTTTAAGCGTTAATTACTGTGCCTTCGGAACCTATAATGAAATTACTGGAATGACGAAATATGCAAATTGAACACTTCTGTCTGCTACCGCACCCGTCTGAAAGGGTAAGCTACATTCCCATCAAAATCCCATCACTAATGGAAGCACGCACCCCACATGCACTCAAACTGATTTTAAGCCAATCCATACTGTAGGAAGCCTACTGTTAAAGAGGAATAAGGCAATTAATTCTACTTTTTAAAGGTATGTACCCTAAGTTTAGCCTCATAGGTACCTACCGTACTGCACCAAATCAGCCTTAATTTTCTGATATTAATTATTGATTAAATATAACTTCTTGAGCATAAAATTCGGTTTAATTATGACTGTATACTGTATGTACCAAAACTAAGATTTTCTGCTTTATGAAACTCTACGATCTATTCTCCGACATATCCGCGATTATGTCCTTTTTACGTCTAACGTAGAATACAGAAGCTTCGTAGTTTTGCATACAACCTTCAAATAAAAATGTCCTAAGTGTTTTCATTAAATATGTATAGGGGAAATGCATTGGGGGCAAGGCAACACAAGATGGGCCAAGCGAAATTTGTACAGTATCGCATGGTACCAAAACATTTAAAGTCCCCACTTTTCTCATTTTGCGTGGACTATAGTAGGCCTAATGCTTGTCGGTGTATGATTATACTAGCACCTATGAATCACGCTTGATCGATAACTAAGAATAACTCCTTTGTTGAATAAATTCCTGTCAGGTAATGTCACGTTCTTTGTAACAATACCTTAGTCGGTTACATCCATGATTTACTGTATTGATTTACTGTAAACTATACTATGTACCATACTTAATAATGCAAAAATTTCTCATCATATTCAAAATTGAGACCAAATTGAAATTGGTATCGTCGTCATTTTAGCTTAACAAATCTACCTAATGCCACAGCGGTGCCTACACTTCGTACATAAATTCAAATTATATATTCTACTATATACTGTATGTATGCTCTTATTTATAGTCCACTCCTGTTATAAGAAGCAAGGTAAAGCTATTTTTTTTTTGCTCCTGACTTTTGCAATATATTACAGCGGTGATGCCATTGTCAAATATAGCCTACAACAGAGCAAATAAACAATTTCTGTAACCACTTCTATATAATATTCAGCCCGAATGAATTATGGGAATCATTTTCTTATAGTCCCCACACTTATGACTTAAATAACTTAAACCAACTGTTTCCTCTAATGATATTTTGGCATAAAAATACTGATTGGTTTCAATGAGAGACGGGGGAATGATTTTATCCATTTTGGACATCTACGTACCGTATACAGTCCATCAGCACTTTTTTTAAAGGTTAACCGCATGCAAACAATTTAATAAATGTATCTGATTGACCTCTTTTGTCGCCTCTATAGGTGAGTACCCGTGTTAAGTTACGCCACGTTTCCGATCGCATGGCGTGTAGAGACTCGCATAAGTATAGCATACGTACAAGCACGCTACATTATCTGTTATATCTGTTAGCTGTAAGTACAATGACATTAATTGGGATTAATTTTTAAGTCGAGAATGTAATTAGTAAGTGATAATAAATAATAATATCGTAGTATTATCCCATAACTGCCCCTTTATAGTCATGACATGTAGAGCAGTGGTACGGACTCTGACTTTCACCCGAAAGGTTGTTGGTTCGAGTCCCACACTACCTACATTTTCCAGCCATGCTTTGGAGGGCATTTAAAGCAGGCGGTCCCGGGTCTTCCTAGTTGAGTGTAAGAGAGGGCTTTATAGCCCTAACTCCGCTAGGATGGCTTATTAATAGAACAAATAAAGTCCTTGTTTATTTATTTATAGTATCTGGAATTGAGAGCTAAATGTCTGAGTACAATATAGGCTATTCCCGTAGTTTTGGAGAAGAAAAATAGCAAATAAATGAATCAGGAATCAATATTAAATTTGGCGGGGTACTGGGTACAGGGGTAAATGGCGGCAGATTCTTCGGTGAATGATGTCACATCGGAATCTCGATTCGCGAATAACGGATAAGTTGCAAGGCAACTCGAATTCACCAGTTTTATTACATTGTCGGACTACATTACAACCATATTTGAACGAGCAACGGCTGTGCCTTCAAACAAAATACGATACAAACTAGTTATAAATCATATCCTCGTAATTTATACCCTTTGTCGGGCATGTAATGCACAAAGTAGCAGTGGCGGCCGCTCAGCGCGGTGTGAGTAAATAGTACTATAATATTTTCTTATATATACCCAAGATTAACAAAACTTTTAGGGTTGTGTCGGGGGCGCACGGGGGGGGTGTCGACGGATGGGGGGGGGGGCAGCTTGGCATATGCCTAATGGACGGAGAAAACATAAATCCAGCCCTGCCCTTTGTATTATACTATTACCTAATACCTAATTTTGTGCCTACAACTTTAATCTGATCACAATTTTAATTCCACAGTGGTATACTCAACCTGTGCTGGGTAGTCATAAATTTAAATTATTATACACCGTAGTACGTAAACGTACCAATTATAAGTTTACATGACCACGAATATCGATATTGTAGCACAGCACAGCACTGATCGAAGAACAAACTTTTCCCGCTGATAATCGATTCCGGAGATACTGTATGTATCCCTGAATGCTGCTGACACAATGAAAATATGGGCCGATGATTATGTAGCTAATCAAATATTGAGATAAGATAACGGGTCCACTGTAATATAAATGACGCAGTTCAGTCTGTAACAAATGTACCCTAGATTTTAATAAGGCCCCAATTCACAGGCATTCTATTCTTGCGAGACAAGCCGAAAAATAGATAATAGGGAACAGACGCAAGTTCCATATTCACCATAGTGATTCGGCTTGCGACGCTGATATAGATGGATCGTGGACAAGGACCTCTCTTTATGGCGCGGATAGCTCAAAATAACCACAGAGCGGCTACTCGCAGACTCCGGCTTACACTAATTCAATCACTACTATAGAACAGGTACATGGTACTCGTGCATGCATGATGGCGCACACAGCGTTACTAAATAGACCTGTGGTTGATACAACTCTGCTTGTGTGATAGGCGTCCTTTGCGGTTTGGTTTTCCTTGTATCGCAGGTAGCCTACGTAACATACAAGTATAGAGAGACAGGAGCGAAGTCATCTTGTCATGTGGAGGTTCTAACCAACAGTCCCAGACTCCAGACCATAACTTACCTTTTGCCTGTATATTGCTTTACTACGTATTGAAAATACGTGCACAATTGCTACCTACAAGGCCATAGCCAGGGGGGGGGGTTCATGGGGGTTCAAACCCCCCCTCCCCCCGAAATGAAATGGCTTGACACGAGATAGAATCGGATTTGAGAGGAAAAATAAAAACTACTATGTAATATCCAATAAAATTTCTGAACCCCCCCCCCCCCCGAAAAAAATCCTGGCTACGACCTTAGCTACCTACACAGCATTGGTGTCTGGTACAGCGAGAACGCTTTGCGGCATGGTCACTAGCAAAATACAGATTACAGAATATACAATAGGTGACCACTATCAGCAGCGTCCTCACATCTCCACCATGTTCTTACTTTGTTTCTTGCTGCTTTTTATACATATAAACAATTACCTACTCTACAATTTCCTCTATTGTTGGCCTACAGAACCAGATGAACCTCTGACAATTCTGCTGGTACGAAATAGAAAATAATATAGAAGATAAATAATAACGATGTACAAGCACATTAATACAGATACACGGGTAATCAGGAATGCTTTGGAAACATATAAAAAGGAAAGTTACAGTAAGTCTAAAAATTTTAAAATTAAACTGCGTTACTCAGGTACCGCATTAAATAAAGAGGATATCCAGTCTATCGTAATTGGTAGCTATCTTATATTAAACGAATATTTCAAGAGGAAATCACCGTTTTTTACATGAGCGTAAACAGAAATAAAAGAGCGAAAAGTCGCCGGACGGGAAAGTCTTCCCCCTGAAAGCGCGGGAAAATCAGCAATCAGCAAAATCCCATCAGCAGCAGGATGAATAACTCCTCAATCTGACCAAATTTTGAAGTCCCTCCCACGTGCATTACCACATCCTCATTAGACAAGAGAAGCATAGTAGGAAACAATGTAAAAAAATCACTCTTTCTAGAGCAAAAAGTGTAGTCACTTTTAAGTTATAGGCTACTTAACTACCGTGCATCTATCTCATTCCCCTAGACTTTCAAAATTCAATCTCCTTCCGTTGTATCTCCTTCTAACATAATGACTTCTTGTGACTTCTTTCTGGGACATCATTCTATGGTTATTCTTCAGAACTTCGAGGCATTAATTCATTAAAAGTTGTAAACTAAAGTGTCGCAACAGAACTATAGGACTGCGGCCTCGGTGATCCAAACCAGGTAGCCCCTCACAGGGTCAAGTGCGGCTAAGTGTCAACGTGCGGAGTTTACACTTGCTACATTTTCTGGCCATGCTTCGGAGGGCATGTAAAGTAGGTGGTTCAGGGCTTTCCTAGTTGAGTGTAAGAGGGGCTTTATAGACCCAACTCTGCTAGGTTGGCTTAGTAATAGAACAAAAAGCTTGAAATTTGTTTATTTACATAGAACTTAGTCTATTTTTAAGATAAGTTCCACAAGGAAGGAAACACTCTGCCCACCGTTAACACGGAATGACAAACCTTTCTTTGGTAAGTTTCTGCCCAAAGGTCCAGGCCCACTTCCGCAACCACCTGTTATAAACGGGCAATACTTTTGAACTTTAGTTCAAAAATAGCCTGTGGGGTATGATTTTGTTATCATGCGGTACTCCTATGTAACTGAATTCGAAAAAAAACTTAAATAATGACTTGTTGCTGTATTACTAAGCCAACCCAGTGGAGTTAGGGCTACAGCCTATAAATCCCTCTCTTGAAATCAACTAGAATGACCCCGGATCGCCCGCTTTACATCACCTCCAAAGCTTTGCCAGAAAATGTAGTAACTGTGGAACAACCTTTCGGGTGAATGTCTGAGTCCGTGCCAATACTCTGCACGCCCTCACGTTTAAAAGATATTACTAAAATTTCCGGCTTTATCGTAAATTCTGACGCCTGGCAAACAGTGGCGGCGCTAGAAATTTTAAGGTGGGGGGCCATGGAGGGGCATGACTTCTATCTGGGGGGGGGGGGCAATGAAGAAACAAAACACTTTTCATTGGGAGTAGGTATACCGTTCAATAATTCTGCAATTTAACAAGATGTAAAATATCTCAAAACTGGGGGGGCCCCGGAGGGGCCGGAGAAACTTTTGGGGGGCCAGGCCCCCTCGGGCACCCCCTTAGCGCCGCCACTGCTGGCAAATACGCAATTTCGAGACAGACTAGTCTAAGTGCCAGCAAATCCCATGATGCGGCACTTTTGCGTCATTGCCTACTTAATGTACTTAATGTACTTAATGTAATCAACTAATCATTGTGAACTTACACCTATAGTCCCTAAGTTGAATAGCTTAAATCTGACAAACTTAAAAATTTTAGGTTATGGAAAAAGTGTGCGGAGTAAGTGGGCGCTAAAAATGTCCCATTCTATACAACTCTCCCCTATTAAGTTATTTTATAAAATTGTGAACTTAAGAATTTCACTTCTACTCGCTGTGGCTCAAAGGTATTGGCTACTTTTTTAGGTTCATTCGAATATCTTCATATACATAATTATTATCGTAAGAACCGTAGCAGTTTGAGGTACAGGTATATCAGTTGTGATCAGCCATGAATAAGCCCAGCCCGGATTCCATCAAAAGGTTTGATTGGATGGGTAAAACTATTTGCCCAAAATATTGATAATGTAGACCCATTTGACTTCGAGAGGCAAAGGTGACAAATTGTAAATTTTCCGATCTCAACTTCAAGTGAAGTGACATTTTTCGGTTTGATTGGATGGATAAAACCATTTGCCCAAAATATTGGTATAGTCGACCTATTTGACTTTGAGAGGCAAAGGTGACAAATTGTAAATTTTCCGATCTCAACTTCAAGTGAAGTGACATTTTTCGGTTTGATTGGATGGATAAAACCATTTGCCCAAAATATTGGTATAGTCGACCTATTTGACTTTGAGAGGCAAAGGTGACAAATTGTAAAGTTTCCGATCTCAACTTCAAGCGAAGTGAAGTTTTTCCTTCCCGATCTCAAATCTAAAGCAAATCAGAATTCAATTTGAATGATTGAAGTCGCAAATGGTTGAATTGCTGCCGTTTGATTCCCTGGGGTCCGGAGAAAAGAACACTTTCTGCATTTTAAACTATCCTCCACATCTTCCACAGACGCATCAATGCAGTCAAATTTATTCAAAGTCTCATTTCGACAAAGAAGCACAATAAAAAAAGAATTATTGGCAGTAAGTATAAAAAGTTTACAGTACATACAGTAGGCATATTAATATAAAGCATGATATATGCGATTATGCAAAGTACAATAATATAATCAATGGCTTTAACCTGAATTTAAAAAAAGGAAGAAGCGCGTTGTTTTTTATGTTCTGATTGATAGTTTTCACAGAATTCTGATTTTTTTTATTCCATGAGAAAACTCTTCATACAACAATCAATATGCAATAGACATAAGTAGTTTATACCTATTGTTTTATGACCTACCCAGAGCTACCGTTTTCGCTGCACAGCTGGCGATGACTACCTGCAGGCTCACCTGTTTCGCCAAGACCTGACTGCTTCAGACCAATGCCCACTCTGCCTCAGCGGACGCATGGATGCTGCCCACCTTCTAACTTGTCAATCGATTCAGAGCCCTAACAAAGACACATCTCTATACTAGTAGGCGCGGCACTAGATGGTGGTAAGGCCAAGAGTGAGCGTTGTATAAATAAGTAAAGTAACATAGTGGTTTATTGCTTTCCAATTTATACGTAGTATAAGGAAAGCTTTGTGACGGTCGAAATTTTCCGAGATATCAACGGATTTACACGTTTTGAGGTCCCAGGAACCCAAAAAAGTGGTTTTTACGAAATGTCTGTCTGTCGCTCTGTCTGTCTGTGTGTCTGTATGTCTGCCTGTCTGTATGTCTGTCTGTCTGTCTGTCTGTGCGTCGATTTCGGGGCAAACTACTCGGCCGATTTTGATGAAATTCGGCATGTAGGTTCACAAAAATCATACCACAGGATCATTTTTTTTTATTTGGGGCCAACTCAATTTCGGGGGGTTATATTCTCAAAAAATTCCAAAAAAACGTCTAAAAAACTTATTTCCCAAAATCGGCTCCAACGATTTCTTTTAAATTCACATATATTGTAGTTATTATTAATGTTGATAAAATGTGGGGGTCGCTTGCCCCTTGATAGTTTGCTTCTGGGGGTAAAAAAATAAAAATGACTAAATTTTAATGAAAAATAAATAAAAAATAATTTTTCTGCGAAACCTTTCTATCGATGATTTCTACCTTCAGGTATGTTTTAGGTGTTAAATTGAGTAACGAAACCGGATAGGTTGCTTTCCCAGAAAAGTATTTGGTTTTGTAAAAAAAAATGTTTTTTTGAAAAAATTATAGAAAATTCACGCTCAAATGCATTGCGTGCCCTGCCAGTATTGCTGTGTGGTAATTAATGTGTTGGTCTGACCTACCTAAAATTTACCTCACCTCCAGTGACGTCTGGTGGACTACCCCCCCCCCCCCCCCCGAGATTTGAGATTTCGGAAATTTAACCATAGGAAAATTATTTACCATGAAATTACTCATTTTCTCTATCTACTAATTTTGATAAATTGGAAAGCATGTTCGAGTAAACTCGGACCGGTTCTTTTTGAGGGGCTTTTATGTGTAGGTGTACCAATTAAAGCCTATTTAATCTTGCCCTGCCAACCACCCCAAGGATTTTCGGATATTATTGGTATTCTTTCCGCAAAAATCTATAGCTACCAGGTAGCTACCTACTATGGCGATTATTATTCATCCTAACCTGGGATTAAAAAAAGTAAACATGATAATTTTAGAATGGATGGAAAGTGCTATTGATATTGTTTTGTTTACATTTTTAACCCTAAGAATAAGTTAATATACACTAATAGCCATAGCAGGCTCGCTGGCATACGTCCTCGATGTCAACCTACACCTGCGACAAGCGAAAATGGACAAACTTAAACCATGCCAGGACCTAACATTTTATAAAAATGGAACAATAGTAAAATAAATGTGGAATAAGTTGGCGTTAGGCGGCTATTCCACTTGTCAGTTTTTCTTCATTTGTGCATTAAAAATTGATGAGATTTTTGTTTTAAAGAGACTATTATGTAGATACTTAACTTATCTATTATACGAGTAAATTTAGTTATAATACATGGTATAGACATCAATAATACGTCTCTACCATATTATAACTTAATTTATAATAGATAAGTTAAGTATCTACATAATAGTCTCTTTAAAACAAAAATCACATCAATTTTTAATGCACAAATCAAGAAAAAATGACTACAATGGAATACAATAATTCTGTTTTTTTTTTTTTTTTTTAGTGTGTTTTAAATTTTAGCAACCCTCCCTGTTACTACGGTCTTTTCTTGACAATTTCAGAATGATGCTCATGAAATGCCTAATGCCTCGAAATATACTGCTTAGCTGCGACTATTTTACGCCTATCATACTGACTATTCAAATCAAATCAATGTATTCACAATAACACAATTTACAGAGGTATTCCCTATACGCTAAACAGCATTCTACAATTTTACCCGTGTCATTGGATCCCCCACCCAACGGGAAACAATGTGTTTGGGTGGGAAATGGATCGTTCATAATTTATTAGGTAAACGTAAAAGGGGCAGTGAGTTTATAGTGGCTGGTCTAGTTATTTTGTTGTTGTTGTTGATGTCGTTGTTGTTGTTGTTGTTGTTGTTGTTGTTGTTGTTGTTGTTGTTGTTGTTGTTGTTGTTGTTTTTGTTGCTGCTACTGCTGCTGTTCAGCTGTTGCTGCTGCTGTTGTCATGTATGTCAGATTATGCGTGCCTCTGTTTGTCTTCTATAAATGTCCGCACTATATGCATCAGTAACGTTTGCATTGATTGTTTAATGTGTTCCATTGACGTGCTCGTATAGATCTCGGTCGAATCCTGGTGCCATTAGTGCCTTGTAAAGTCGTACTGCGAGAGAGGGTAGTATCTCTGAGTTAAATCTATAGAGATATCTGTTGTATTGCATAATGTTTTAAGAACTACCATACAATATTAGTAGGCTACAGTCTTATTGTAATAGAAATCTTACGTATACGGTATGTAAAATTTGCAATTACAAACGCATAGCTTAGTGAGCTGTAGGCTATAGGCGTATTTTAATGTATTTAATTGATTGATAAGCGCACTATTGTTTCAGCAGTATTGGTGAACACATAGGCCTACAATGCAATACTATACAACAAGGGATACCGATTAATTAAATTGGAGCTAGTGCACAAGGTCTCTTAAATTCATTTCCAAAGCTCCTCGCCCACTTTACTGCTTCTGAAAGAAAAATAATAGTAATTAAAATTACCAAAAAGTTTTCATTTCTTACCATACATTTAAGAGGACATGGAACCTAGATAGAGGCCACCTCTGGGTGACGCAAAAATCAGTCTATTTTTTTATTTCATTTGCTTCGAAAGCTATTAAGATTTGGTCAATGCAAGTTTTAGAGGAGTCATTGGCGTAAATTGCCAAAATACCTGGGGGAGGGGGAGGGAGTCTCATAGGTCTTATAGTTGTCAAAATCCAGGGGGGGGGGTGTGGAGGTTTAGAACCTCAAAAACTTTAAGATATTAATATCCATGCTTGTAGTGCAGATCCAAACATAAACGTTGTCAAAAGAACAGTCCGAAGCTTCCAAATATAATAAATATTATTATTATTTTTTAGTTATTTTTTATTATAATTTATTATTATTATATTAAATAATATAATAAATAATAAATTAAAATAGGCCTTGTCGAATTATTTTACTAAAGTTTTTTTTTAATATTTCATTCTCCACAACAACAAAAATCTTATTTTTAATTATTCGTTTATTTACTAAAAAAATTTTCAATCAATTTGTTTTATTTCCTCGAAAATTCTGGAGGGGCCTTGACAAGTACCTGGGGGTGGCCAGACCCCCCTAACTACGCCAATGAGGCCTACTTCAGACACAATATTATAGGGGGGGTTTGCTTCCCTATTTATGCGTCAGTATACAGCCCAACAGTGATAGAATGACACTTGGAATCTACATACCTAGTGATTTATTAGGATATATTGCGCAAATAAAGATACCATCAGATCCCTACCAAACCATTTAGACCGGTACGGCGGTACATCTTCTTTTATGTACAGTACATCGATATACAGTATATTATACTTTAGCTGCTTCTTGTGCTTACTCACCCCAGTGCTGACTAGACTTAACGGTGCAGGTCCCATGAAGACTGAGATCCTCGCCAACGCCACTGCGTTTACTGTTAAACCAAAGCAGGGCACTCCCCTTTCTCGGTGACACAGCTAGCTTAAGAGCAGGAAACACAGTGGCACCCCCCTCACTGTCATCGAGCTGTAAAGGAGAAAACTCATAAAAAATACTCAATGTTCTTCGCTCGACCTTTATAATTTATTTTCTTGGTATTCTACAAAAAGCAACGGTATCCTCTCATTTACCTGCAGTCCTACCTGTAGTTTACTTTAGAAGCAATCAAATTATTAAAATGGGAAGACATGTGCCGGTAATTTAGAATGTAGTACCTACTTACAGGGCCGTGCCCAGGGGGGTGGTCCAAGGGGCCCGGACCCCCCCCCCCCCCCCCCGAAATAAATTTCTTATTTTCTTTGGTAAACCTGTATTGTTTGAAGAACTCATCCACTAATTCATAAAACAATTACGTAAAAAAAATTTGGACCCCCCCCCCCCCGAAATCAAAACCTGGGCACGGCCTTGCCTACTTACGGGGAAAAACATTTCACAGAACTTGCCTTCTCGCAGTCTTCGTAGCCTATGTATATAGGCACGAGTATTACATTATTAAGGCCATCCTCTTCGAACGAACTTTAGACAAATAGTGATTCCTCAAGTTCAACCAGTTACCTAACACTTTTAAGATCTATTTTATTTTAGGAGGTTAAATAGGCAACTTACAAAGAACTGGATTGTCGCAATTTTGTTTCCAGCCTTCCGCACAATAGGTAGTCCCACCTGAAACCATGCAGTAAAAATAGTCTGCTGCATCGATAATACAATAGGTAGGCTACTAGTTAAACTACAATATATCAATGTGTACAGCGACCATTTAATCGTTTTTTACAACAGAACTGTCTGTGAAAGTTGTAGATGACTGTTATGAGGACGGCGTTTTCGGTTTTATACAATTGATAGTTTTAAGTAAAGTTATTTGTAATTCGTAGAATAGATAAACCGTAAGAAAAATAAAACTAATAATTTTTACATTAACGGAAAACAGAAGAAGTTATTAGATTACTCGTGATTTCGTGGTATTTCATTTTATTAAACAAAAAATAACAAAAACGTTTTAGAAAGACTTGTTATAACAACCCGAATTAGTAAAACCCAAATAATCGTTAAGAAATTAACTTAGTCTAAGAAACCCCCTTGTGTTAGTATAAAACCCTGAGCGCTTTCGGCAAGAACGGCCATCTACAGAGGGAAACCCACTAGCTCTAAACTCTAAGTTTTTGTTATTTTTTATATAAA
The DNA here is from genome assembly GCA_963971405.1 of Psococerastis gibbosa. NCBI lineage: Eukaryota > Metazoa > Arthropoda > Insecta > Psocodea > Psocidae > Psococerastis > Psococerastis gibbosa. The sequence goes on along the minus strand of OZ020488.1, from coordinate 26,534,613 downwards.
AATTCCTTAAGTTATGACATGTTTGATTTCTTGTATTGCCCAGGCTGGCCTAATAAATTAAATAAAGATTTTTTTCCAATATCGCCGGTTACTCCACCAGCTATAGTCGAGTGGATGTTTTGAAACAATTTATTTCAAATAATACAATACTACCCCAAAGCTTCCGCATTTCGGGGGTGGCGTCATCAAATAAAAAATATATACAACCAATTCTACGGTCAGGAAGAATTTACCTCTTGATGATCCAAGTGCCATTTGTGACATCCGCCTTCATCATATTTTCTAACAAACAACAAATCCGAGAACGTCATATCCAGCCCACTAACATCACTAGAGATGCTGTTAATTTTGGCCACCACTCCTCCAACATCCGGCAGAACCCCCTGACTTGCAGACAAGATGCCATCCTTTTCATATGGAAACAGTCTAGAACTGGCTGCCCCCTTTAGGTCTTCTACATCACTATCAGTCAACAGATTGTGGTACAAAACAATCCTAGGTTCCAGGTAGGCAATTTCTTCGCGAAGTGGCGAAAGGTAAAGCATTGGATTTCCCTTGCTTGTGTATTTGCATCGGAGTTTTGAAAGAATTTGGGGGCTAGTCGTGATCGTGTAATTACAAATTTGGCTTGTTAGGTCATCTAGATCATCTTCTTGCCAGTTCATCACTCCAGGAATGATGTCATTTTTCAATGAGATTAATTTTTCTTTCGTAATCTTTTTCAGTCTGAAATAAGAAATGTTTAATGAGGTTACCATAATGTTTCCTTAAATATCCCCATTCTAACATATACTAGTAGGTATCGTATTTGTATATACAATGTTCCAGCTTCCAGCCCCTTCCGCCAGTGGCAGAGGCTTGAACAAGCTCCAATTTCGTATTATATTTAGCTACCGTACAGACAACTAAACCTTTCCCAGCAATAACATTGGATCCTGCACCTTACGGTCTATACTCCATTTAACACGCATTCATAGCTGCACCGATTGTTTGTCATTTGGACAAAAGCCTGGCAGACAAAATAAATGGAGCAGTTTTTGGACAAGAACCTGATGGCAATTAAAACGCGCATCTGCCCAAAATCCAATGTAGTCTGTTGTACACTGATTAAGGCCTAGAAGAAATATGAGCTTCTAATACATGTACAGTATGAACTAGTATGTCCATAAACTTACAAGGCCTCGTAGTGCTTAATGTTGTTTTTAGCTTGAGTATTCTTCGGAGACAGCTCGAGAAGCCTTTTTGTATTTACTAAAGCTTGACGAATTCGGCCTTTATAATACGCTACTGCAGCTAAGTATTCCACGATGTCAGCCTCTTGCGATCGCCCGTCCTCTTTCCGTTTCAATGCTTCACGCAGCCAATCGTAAGCGTGGTCAAAATCTTGTGATTCATAGGCTTCTCTCCCAAGTTCAAAGCAATCTCCTGAGTTCAATAAAATTCCATAAGGTCCCCCAGTGGCCATTTCAGTGGCGTTGAGCTGGTATGTGTCTTGTAGCATTTTCACCTGCTCAGCAGCATACGACAAATCAGATTTTGATGGTAGCTTAATTCCTTTTATAAAGCGCTGTAGCTGAAGGTCCCTTGCCCAATCTGCAGAGGAAAAAGGGCAAACATTAGGCAGCTATTATATATATTGAGTATAGTTTGGGTGATCATATATTACTTGCACAATAAAAATATTTGTATTATAAACTACGAGTTGTGACAATGATCAGTAGCAGTAGCGGCCAGAAGCAGGCGCATAAGATGACCAATGAAAAATATTATAAGCAACTAAATTAAAATACGGCAACCAGTGGCCAGTGTTTATTTTGAATAATTATCTATAACGTTACTTGATTTCTCAGCAATATCTGATAAAAAAGTCATCAAGATTCATGAATAGCAAGAAAAAATGTGAAGACATTAAGAGTGTACAGCCCGTAGGAAATTGGTAGCCCGAAATGTAATACTTTTTATTTTTTATTTAATTAATTAAGCATGTTATTAAGATTTGGCTCATCAAAATTGTAGAAGACTACGACATGCATCATATTATAAGATATTTTTAATTTTCGAAATTGTTGTTTATCATAAACATGCAAATATTTTATAAACAATAACTTTTCACGTATTATCGCTTTTATAAAAAAATTTCGAAAATTAAAAATATCTTATAATATGATGCATGAAGTAGTCGTCTACAACTTTGATGAGCCAAATCTTTAAAAAGATGCTTAATTTATTAAATAAAAAATAAAAAGTATTAAATTTCGGGCTGCCACTTTCCTACGCGCTGTACACTCTTAAGGGCTGGCAAAAGCAGTCAGTTCATGCTCAATTATTTATTTCCGATAGGTACCTAGATACCACTGGTAGTTCTTGTGGGTCGAAAACTGTGGCTGCTTTAGTTGAAGGAGTACCTAGGCCTATAAAAAAAATTAATTATGTCCTAGAAGGACTTTTTATGGCCCCATGCCCAATGCCTAGGTCCCAATGCCAACGACCCCTTGGATTTATGACATTATTTACATTGCTTCCCTACGAATTTTTGGCCATCGACAAAATGGTAGGCTATGCTGTGTCCTCGATGTCAATCTACACCGGCTACAAGCGATAATGAACAAGCTGAGACAAAAGGAGCACCGAAGGTAAGAAAATTTTGTGTAATAAGTTAACATGAAGAGATTATGAACAGTGAAATAGTCTAGTGTATTTTGGCTTGATAAAATGTAGTTGATGTTGGTAGTTTTTCATCATATTCTATTTTTTTGTGCACTACTTGGGAAAGCGAACTCATTGACACGTTATCTTCGAAAATTATGAAGGTCATTTTTCATTAGCCTCTTACAATTCAATTATTCCAGACTGCGCACCTGATATAAATCACACAGAGCACACTACAATAGTAGGCTATTACAGTTCGATTTGTGAAATGTCGTTCAGAAAAAAAGGCAAAAATCAAGAACATTTTAATAGCCTTCATACCTGTTAACAAAAAAACTTGAAAAGCATTTAGCGATGTCATTTTGAAACAATTGGAGGACTTAAACATACCGTACTACTGAACAACCTTACGGGCCAAAATCGTTTTTGATCAAATTCGGACTAATGAAGGATTTGAGAGATTCCCTTGTAGACAGTCGGGAGATAGCTGAATCTATCGAAGTTATCCCATCGTTCTCCACTTCCCCGAAGAACATGAACTAAGTTATACGAGTACGCTCATGAAGAACTAAACAGTTTGCTTATGAGCCAACGGATGAACCCGTTCCCGACCCGAAAATGAAATTTAAACTGACTTCTTCTTTTTAGTTAGGCTGCTTGACCGAATCATAAATTCTCTTTCTGAAAGATTCCAACAGCTTGAGCTACTCCGTGAAATCTTTGGGTTCTTTCATCCAAATGTATAATGTTGCAAATAGAAGCTAGAGAAACAGTTTAAAGTGTTGCAAAGACTTATACTTAGTTGGCTTTGACTGACGGCTCTCACAGCGATGTGGATGCTATCCAACTTTGTAATGAGTTTATAAGTCTGCTGTGCAACTCTTAAAAATTTTTAAAAAGTTCTCATGAACTTCTGTATTTTAGAAAATGGTCCATTGGAAAACCTCCCTACATAATCTCTCTGTGTTAAGAATGAGAAGAGTCGCTGAGAGCATTGCACTATTCCGGTGTCTGTGGCAACAGGTGAAAGAAGTTTTTGAAAACTTAATAAATTAAAAAACTATATTTAACTATTTCTCAATAGCATTTAGTAAGGCTGACTCTTACAGGTATGTCAATAGAATTTGCAGTCCTGCAGCAATTGAATATTAATTCTATTGTAGGTATCAGATCTTGCTAATGCTATGCTAAGGCAAGAAAAGTTCCCATGCCGTTAATAGGTAAAAACAGGCGTGGATCTACGGAGGGGGGGGGGCTATCAGGTTCCTCAAAATTCGAAAAATTATTAATTGCCTATAATATAGAAACCTTATTATTGCTCTGAAAATGCCTAAAACCCCAATATTTCAGCCCTAGTTTTCAATTTTTTTTCGTATTTAATCTTAGCCCCCTCCTTGGTATCATTCTAGATCCGCACCTGGGTAAAAATCTAAATTTTCATCTCTTCAAGGAATTTTCTAGAACAGAACCGCAGTCCGCACTGTAGGCCTACTTCTGAATTTTCGTTATTTAATTTAGATCGTTAAGCATGTAGGTTGAAAATATTGTTTTCTATGTATTTTATATACCTACCAGCAGAATTTCCTTTGGAAATACACTGTATTATAAATGAACTAGGCATAAAGCCAAAAAGGTACCTTGCACTTGTATGGATCAAATTCGACCTCGAGCCACCACTGACTCATTATACGACTACTCCTAGTCATGTATACCTTTTCATCTTTTAGTTATACATACAGTATAATAAATTATTTTGAAATTATTATTTCATACAAATTTATGGTACTATAGCAACTCGTGTACAATATTTGTATTATACAATAGTAGCTGCAAATTAAGCTCATAGAATATTTATAGCTGTCGAAATCTGAGGTACAACTCTATTATATAGACCTATAACCAGGCTATATGTACAGCGCACCTTTTCCGACGTCTCCAGACATTGCTTTTTCCACTTCTTTCCATGTGACAATCAGCCGCCGTGAGAAAAGAAAAGCGTTAACAGGGTTATCTAGATATTCTTCAACCCCATTTGCAGATTCCTCAAAAGCTTTATTGAACTCTTCGTGGTACACTTTCAGAATTGCCATCCTCTCCTCCAAGTGTTTTGTATAATCCGTCAGCACCCTGTATAAACTTTTTTCAGACTCTACAAGTTCTTCCATTTCTTTTATGGACGAGAACGATCTGGGTTTAGCCTTTTTTGAAGAGACTGTGTTGTTAAATGGAACCATGCACAACATTAAAATCCATAAGAGTGATGATGCCATTATTGACCCTAATAGAGAGAAAGTACTGTTTTTTATAGGTATATTTTGCATGTCACTATTAAAATTAGCCTAAACATATACCACATAAACATAAACCTAAGCGTAGCGCAGATTTTTCTCTGCTCTCTGGGGAAATAGGATTCAAAACACCGTGTAGAAAAGCCTATATAATAAGCCATAAGACCCCGTTCACTGCTGATCCCCCAAAAGCGGTTAACTGTGTTTGTAAAAAATCATTACGAAAAAATATAGGACAAAACTACAAGTAATATACATTATACTGTACCGGTACCTACTACCGGTACCTAGTACTACCATGCTAAGCTAAATGTCTGGGCTTATTCCACGATAACCACGCTGAATACGGTACATAAGAATGAAAGCCGCAGTTTGCCTCGAACATCTATGTTGTTTTATCGTTATTTTATTTGTCTTCTTTCAACGTCTAAGTTACCATCTGAAATAATTCATGTTACGGCAAAAACGAATTGTTTTAATCCTTAAAAATCTCAGGAAATACATTTATTTGTGGTCTTCTGCTGGTGCTATTGAAAGATGTGTCTACCTCGTATAGGAGTAGTAAAATGCCGGGGGGAAAAAGGCGAAAACAGTGTGTTGGCATGGCAGTGTATGTACAGTAGGCTATATAGGCTACATTTGTATTACGTGTTGGTTATATTGTATAATTTGACAAAAGTCATGCGGAAATATTCAAATATCTCAATTAGGTATACTATTTCATAGATTTTTTAGTTCATGGGACTAAAATTACTATAGGTCTGTACATGTATTTGTAGGAGAAAAGGGTGAAAACTTACAGCTTGAAGAACAACTATTGGCCAGGTAGAAACACTGGTTTCTTTAGGTACTGTATTATGAGTTCCAGAGCAGATCTCTTTGTCTATAAATTGACTATCAAAGGCGGTGTTTATGCTGCCATGAGAAGAAGTTAAAGATGACACTTGTATCAATATAAGACGTGAATCGGTCCTATTGGCAGAATGAACATTAATGTCTATTGTAACTAACAGCGATAAGGTCTACCAACCTAACCCATAATATGATGCCATGGACGTACTGCAGGGACAGATCCAGCCCATTTGGGGGGGGGGGGGTAGTTGTGGGTCGCAAAATAGGAAAAACATATGTATAGGATCGATTAAATCAGAGCGTAATAAATGAATTTACAATAGATTTACCAAATTTTGGTACATGTATACATGTGGTACATGATACAGGGGGCGCTTCCCCCCTCCCCGCAAGCAATCTTCCAAAATGAACTTGAATATTTTTTGCATAAATAATTACCTAGCCTAGGCCTATATATAATAAAATAAAAATTATTAATCTACCAAAGCCGGTTATTAACAAAGCTCTGATAATGTCGATAGCACTTTTTCTTATTCCCGTCATTTCCTACATACTATACCATATAGCCTAGTCTCCTTCTAACTAACATCTCCGTCAATGACCCACCCGGAACTCTCTTCCGACTACTTTATTGCTTCCCTATTCATGCTGGAGCTTTGTGCTTGGTGGTCGAAATTATCAATTTCGAGATTCCAGCGGATTTAGGTAGGCCTACACGTTTTGAGGTCCCAGGAACAATATTTGGTTGGTTGGTTTTTACGAACTGTACTATAAAAGGAAAGCTTTTTGATGGTCGAAATAATCGATTTGCAGATTCCAGCTGATTTACACGTTTTGATGTTCCAGGAAGGAACCCAAAAAAGCACTTTGGTTGGTTGGCTTCTACAAAACGTCTGCCGGTAACTCGGTCTGTACTCGATAGAATTTGGCATGTAGCCTATGTACGTTCACAAAAATATTGCAATATTGTTTTTTCATTTATTTCTTGGATAACTTCATTTTGGAAAAACTGGAATACAAAATTTCTCAAAAATGGCTCAGTCGATTTTTTTTTCATTCACAATTCCTATATTTTAAACAAAACCCACTAGGATATCACATCCCCTTGATAGTTTGGTTCAGGTCGAAGAAAAAAAAGGCTGAATTTTAATGAAAAATAACTAAAAACATAATTTTTAACATGAACCATTCTATCGAATTTTTCTAACTTCAGGCATGTCTTAGGTGCTAAATAGAGTAAGAAAACCATATTATACCATATATTAAAGTATTCTGTGGACAAAACCGAATAGGTGGCTCTCCCAAGCAAAGTTTTGGTTTTGAAAATGTTATGGATAATCCGAGCCCTAATACATTGCAATGTTCTGCAATCCATGTTTCCTTATGATCCTTGTTAAGTAATCCTGAGTATATCCGAAGTGTGGTGAGTTTTGTTATCCTGTGTAACATCCAGTCCAAACAAGTACAATGCACTAAAAATCGGAGAACCACTGGACTCATTGGCAGAATATTGGCTCCAATACCAACTTATCAGACAACTTATCAACAGCCGTTCTTCTTCATTAGACTATAAAAATAAAACATTATCAACAAAAATAGTTATTTATTACAAGTTACAAAATTTTTGGCACATTATAAACGACAAGAGTAGACAAGAGTAGGAAACAATACCAGACTGCGATTAAAGTTTTTCCAAACTACCATAAAGTAGCTAAGAGCATTAATTAGGCCTAGTACACAAAAAATTCAAGTAAACTACAATATACCTAAAAGACTTGCGACCAAAGGAGGCCTACTTTCAAACTTTAATAATGATAGTGTTTAAAAAAGGAGAAGCGGCGAAACTATGGCTTCGTCCGAAGCATTCACTAGTTTTCATGAAACGACTTTAGGTACCTTAGGTACCTAAGACACTTTCTTGTTCTGTTTTACATCAATGATTCAAATTCAACAACTCAATTATTGAATTAGTGCTCTCAATGGTTCCGATCGCAATATATTACATTGCAAACAGGCTACAACACAACATTACATTTAAATAAAAAGTTAAAAAATTCTCTGAAATTTTTAAAAGAAATTTCTATGTTCGCTGTTACTACAGGTCGGTCGTAATTACCCTCTCGCCACTGTATTTGGCAGATATATCATACATCATAGTTATGCCTCATTGGGTCTTATGTTACCATGGCCATGATACTAAACTCTGTCTCCCTATTATGATTATTTTCCAGGTTTTTCTGATTTTCACTGGGAAATAATTATAATCTTGAGGAGATCCTTCCCAATGTGGTTTGTAAAAATTTAAAACTAGATATAAATGCACAGTAAAATGTTACAAGACAAGGTTAGCCTTGTAACCCCACTATCAGTCACAGAAGAATATCGTGATAATTTAGACCCACGTTATTTTCCATCTTCTGTAAGAGCACACGGTCGCCGGAACTCTTGCCCTTTTTCATGGATCCATTTATTACACACTGAAATCACAAAAATGTTTTCAGTAAAAAAAAAGTGGGCTAGTTTGATTTGTCCCAAGCTTAAATTAATATTTTTTGACTGTGCATCATCGGTCACTTAGATTAATAAGGTATTCGTGGTACAACTTCCCCCCCCCCCCCCCCCCCCGAAAATACGAACATGAAGAAGGCATAGGGTGAATGCGATCCAATAAACCCTTGTGTAAAATCATATACGATTTTGGGATGTTCGCCTGGACACGAAAAAGTAAAAAAGTAAATTGCCATTAGAAGAACAATGTGCTGGAATCTAATCAATCGATACGGAAATCGATTCCCGATGAGTAAAACCCCACTTTTTGCTATTTCCCATCTAAATTTAATAACAAAATCCCCCGATGAGCACCTGGACCCCCCCCCCCCCTTCCACGTTTTTCCAGTAATATCGATTAGTTTTTGTTAATAAAATCTAACTTTACATAATTGTAAAAATGCGAAGAAAGCCACTATTTCTCGCTTATATTTTTTAATTTTTCCCCCGGGGGAGAACGGGTCTGCCTTGTTTGCAGCAATATTAATGTGTCTTAGCCTTAAAGCTTTACTGCTGTCAAAGCCAATTTCCCGTCTCAATGTTCCAACAAAATACCTCCTGGGTTGACCCGCGGGGCCCCCGGTGTAACCAATGAGCGGCAAAATTAATTATCAGGTTTAACGCAGGTTCAATCCCGTCAAAAAAAATCCTGGTTACAGCTTTGACGAGAGTTACTCTTGGTTTCAAGCACAAAGTGATGTGGTGTGATGGTATTTCAAATTGGCTCTGCGTCTGCCTACCAATCAGACACATTTTTTTTGGATTATTTGATTTTGGTAGCTTACGCAGACTTACATATACCCTATGTGACTATCAGTCCTTGCTTACCCCATTTAGACCCTGTGAGAACAGGGCAAGCGGCATGCCTCGTCCTGACGTCCCCTTCGCCATTCGGAAGCAAATTATGCCAAAACGCGGCTGTCCCCTTGCGAGGAAATAGTGAGACACCGAGGGGAGGAAATACTGTGGCACCCCCTTGTTCTACGTCGCTCATCTGAGAAAAAACAATGGCGTAAAAATAATTACAATAACTATAAAAATTTACTTCTTTTAACGTTCACTACTTTTGTATTAAGGTTTCGTCAGGCATGAATAAACTACGCTTTGTAGCAATGTAGCATAGATAAAACCGTTATAGGGTTATATTATTTAGTGTTGAACTGACATAGGTCAGGGGACCCTTTGAACAGCATTACATAAATAACCAATATATAGAAAATAAGGTCTTGCGTGTACCAAACTTAACATTTAGAGCAGGTATCTACAAATTCTTTAAATTCTTTGGAACTCCAGGAACGTCCAAACATACTCATGTATATGCTTCAGATTTAATAAAAGTAATAAAAATATTTGTTTTAAAACTTCCTTCAAGTGTACACTAGCGGCATCCGGCTTGAGTTGAAGCACTGTATGGTGTTTTGGCTAGGGGAAATTGTTTAAAAATATATTTTCCCCTTACTAAATAACGTTTTTTAAGAAAATAATAATTTTAAGGGGTATAAAATAAATCAACTAATTCATTAAAATAGGTTTTCAAAAATTGTCCATCAGCCTATTGTGTATTGTTCGTTGTTTTCAAAACACATACTTTATTATATGCTGGGCACATTACTGCGAATGTTCGCACGGGCCCGCGTGTGATGGAAAGTAGGCAAACCATACTTCATTCAAGGTAAATACTATACACATAAGTTATTTTAAGGATTTCAAGGGCGGTATTTCAAAGAATACTTACATAAAACAAAACTGTAGCAATGCGATTTCCGGTCCCCAAAGCTGAGAAAGCATTCTTTTCTTCTTTCTAAAAAAAAAAATACATAAAATTAATGTAATTGATAATAAATGCCATAACGATTCAGCCAGCAGCGAATCCATCACCAAGAACCGGTACTAGTGAACCCTGTACGGCTTTCCTATTTTTCAATTAGCATGTTCCATGGTAAATAATTGTCAGATCGTTAAATATATATTTACAGTATAAATTTTCACTATCCTAATACAGTAAAGCACTGGATTAATCAATGTGACAATTGCATAGTTTAGAATGGGCAGACCAAAAATATAATACTGCACAATAATAATGGCATGGGATGGAATGAATTGGGGCTCAGATTATCCATATCTTCAAAACTATTTAGCACCTATTATATGCCTGAATTTAGAAAGCATCAATAGAAATGTTCCCACAGAAAAATTATTTTTTTCGTCTTTATTTATTATATTTCTGAAAACCAAATTGCCCTTTATTTTATTTTTTTTATTGACATGAAATCAAATGAAAAACCGTCTTTATTTCAGGCGAGCTTTAGCGGGGAGGGCTACTCTTCCAGCTAAGCTGCATTATTAAGGATGCTTTATAAGTATGATGCTAGTTGCCTATGTACTATTTTTTCTCAAATTTTCTCGGGTGAGTTCAGAATACTTCTTGGTCTAGAAGTTTCCTAGATCATTGCGTTTGCCCTTTTTATAGATAGGTTTTTTACCGTTTTTTTTTTTTTTTCATTTGTTTTGGAACAATTCTAGTTTTTAAAGAAACATTTACTATTTTCGATATTAATAAACGGATGATTTCATGCAATGTTCCTCATTCTTATATTTAGTCCATTCATGGTGACTTTTTAGTTTACATTTTCTTAATAATTGATCCCACCTCTTCGGAAGATAGTCTACGCATTTCCATTTAAATAATGGCTTGTTACGAATGTATCGAATGATATCACTAAAGTCGTCATCAATTAAATGTTGTATATAAATTTCAATACTTATTGTAATTAATACTGCTAAAATATTTATATTTATAAGATTATAATAATAATAATAGTTCCCAAAATTCCCAAAATAAATTCAGTTACATAAATTTAGATAATACATTTTTCTTCTTTGGGTCCCTTGCGATTGTGCAGCCAATTTGCACGTGGAGGCAAGGTGCCGATAACAATATAAGAACTAAAAATTTAAAGTAGTAATATGTATAAGTACAGATCCATTTGGTATACAGATGGTATGAGCTATGTTGAGAGGCATGTTATTAGAAGTTCCAAAGTGCTGGGTCTTTTTGTAGTATTGCATGTTTCACCATGTTTTGAAATATTTTGCGTGTAGGTGCGCCACGAAGTTCTAGAGAAAGTTTATTGTATTCAAGTGGCCCTATATATAAAAACGTTTTTTTGAAAAATTCCATTTTGGGCCTAGGTGGCACAATTATAAGATCACTTCAGGAACTCTACAGTAATTAGGCTCTCACATAGGACAACACTGAGTAATTATGGTGATAGTAAAAAAACGCTTGCTGTGAACATACCCGAGCAAAATCGAAATGTGGTTCATAATGGCCGCCAATGCCGTAATTGACGACCTGTAGGCTCTCAGCAGTTTTTATGGTAAGCCCACTGATGTCTTCAGCACGTCGACCAACAGACGCTATGTGCTCATGCTCTGATTCTTCAAGCCACGCCGATTTGCTGATTCGATAGTGAGCCGTCTCCAACTCGCCAGTTTCGGCATTTTGTACAGTAGCCCTTTTGAATCGAGGAGTTGCCAACTTCTTTACTGTTGCTATCTCACTGTCTGTAATGACACCGTGGTATATCACAATACGGGGGTCTAAGAATGCTTCTTCTTCTTTGAGAGGAGCTAATTTTAGGAAGCTATTTCCCTTGTCAACATATCTGGAAATAAACGTATAAATAGAATAGAATAGCTTAGCCACGATATGCAAAATTGAACTCAAACCATTTTTTCTTCCCTTTCTCCTTTATATTTCCCGTTAATTTCGCCAATATGCTAAACATACTGTAATTATGCTGAAACGTTTAAAACAGGCGAATTCTCTCCCATGCCTGGCGTTACATCACTTATTATATAATTTACAGAACTATTAAAAATGTTTCAACTTATTTGCCAAATCGTTGAAGAAATCGTTACTCCAAAAAGCCATTAGTGAATACCGACCTGCAATGCAACTTAGATTTTTGTGCTTCAGTGAGACCAACTTCGCCTCGACAAAGCTGCTCATACAGCTCATGGCCTTCATAATGCTTCCTACCAGATGCAGTTACAACGACTTCTCCATCTTCACCTTTCTTCTTTTCTTTGGATCCACCATCAAGCGCCTCTTCATAATAAATCTACAACACAAAATAAATATATAAATAATTGCTTTTGTTCAATAACTTAGTCAACCTAGCCACTCATTTAGAAAGGCCGGGACCGCCTGCATCAGAAGCCCTCCAAAGCATGGCCAGAAAATGTAGCAAGTTTGGGACTCAAACGAGCAACCGTTTGGGTGAAAGTCAGAGACCGTACCACTACGCTACATGTCCTGACAAATGAAGTGAAATATTTATCGACTTTAATGACGTTTATTCGTCTCTTAATTTAGAGTGACGAGAGAATTTAACATGAAGATGATACACAAAAAATGTCTATTGTGTCAGGCTCCTTTGCATTTTATTTGAAACCCTTGTGCAGATATTAATAATTAAATGGCATTTAAAATTGCTTTTTCACTTTAATATCGTCCAGAACTAGTTCTACGAGAAAGGAAGACATGGACAAATGAACGGAAACGGGATTTGAACCCGAATCTCCGCCTGCCCGGGGTGGTTTGTTGACCACTTCATCAAATCCAGAACTAGTTTGATTAGTAGAGTATAATTTGTTATGTCTATTGTCTATAATTTGTTAGTCGCGCACATGTAGTCAAAAAAATGCTGGTTTAGAAAGAAAGAAAATTGTCTTTATTTTCTATATGGGCGAATTTTGAGTCTTTCGGCCCACTCTTACAATTAACCCATATCTATTACAACAAAATCATAATCGATTCTACTTGTATCATTGTAATTGAAAAAAACTGACCTTATTCCCAATAGCACGTTCATGGGTGGGCTGCAACTCAAGCAGCTCGTTCGTCATTTGCAAAGCCCGGCGTATATTGCCCTGCATATATGTCGAAAATGCCAAATATTCTAGGATTTGTGGTTTAACCGTTGTTTTATTCTTTTCCTCGTGGTATCGCTCCATTGCTTCAGTCATCCACAGGACCGTGTGATAAAAATCCTAGAATTTAGAATAACAGTCCAATTCATCCGTTATTACATCAATTATATTGGCTGGGCTCTATCAATCACGGCTATTAGTGTCACTATCACTATCAAAAATTATTAATAGACACCCCATACTTTTAAGGCAGGTTAATAATTTGAATTTATTTTAGAAATTAGTTCATTTGCAAGCCGATTATTCCATTATATTCTATTAAGACAACAACTTAAAAATGTATCATTGAATGTTAAAGAAATAAGTTGTTTGTTGGTTGTAACGTTTCAGATATTGCATAGATTGTTTTTAAATATGATGCTATCTCATTACAATACCTTATTCTGATAAGACTGCCGACCCAGCTCAAAGCAATCGTTGGAGGTGAGTTGTGTGCTGTACTGGACACCATTGAGCTCCCCCCTCGCCACGGAAGACGTATCCAGCTGGTAAGTGTCCTGCAGACGCATCAGTGCCACGGCGGCTCCATTCAGATCTTCGTCAGTGGGAAACTTGAGCAGATTCTCTGCGCGATACAGTGTGATGTTCTCAACGAAATCTGCAACAAAACTGCCCAGTTATGTATTGTATCAAGAAACGAAGAAACTATTTATTTATTTATGGGACCCACCTACAACCCAACCCAACGAAATGACAAGGATTACGCAAGATCATCTCAGAAAAACAAAAAACAAATTGACCGAAGGTTATGCATGGCACCATCCTTCTTCAGTGATGATGTGGTTGCAAAGGGTATCTGAGCTCCATTTCTGTGAGAAAGGGGTAAAGAGGAAATGCTTCAGCCTCATGTGAAGCCTCCAGCAGTCTAGCCACTAGTTTATCAAGGCAGAAGCAGACCAGATTTTATGCTCTCAAGAAGTCCCTTATCCAGAAATTCAGTAACGTCGAGGGGCGGCATTTTCAGACTTTGCTTTACCTAAAAGTACGCACATTTTACTGTATTTTTAAACCACATTGGTATAGTCGTACTACCAGAATATTAGAAATGTAGACTTAAAACCACATTTAAATCAGGGGGCTAGAGTTTAAATAGAAATGAGAATAGCAGGTAATGACATAAAATAAAACAATTTCTTATACACAATACATACAAATCGTACAACTATTGAACAATAGTTTTCACCCACCTTTGCCAACATCATCTAGCAGGAGAACCTCCACCTCCTTCCAATTACTAGTCAGTCTTTTGGTGAGTAAAAACGCATTAATAGGATTGTTGAGATACTCTTGAACACCTTTACTGGCGAGGGTATGCTCTTCTTGAAATTCCTGCAAGTGTCTCCGAAGAATTTCAAGTTTAGCTTCAGTCACCGCAATATACCTGCAATATTCGTAGAGCCATTTAGGCGGGGATTCCACCGACATCGCTGACAAACACAAACGAGGTCGGTGGAATACCCGCCTTACTGCATTGTGTTATACTTTGTAATTGCATATACGGTTGAAATCAATGTTTCACTCATGAGACAACTACCCACTCAATTAGAAAGATTATATTCGGCCCCCGGGTGAAACATTGTATTCAGAGAGCTCTGTAATTTCAATCGAACACCAAAATAAAATTTCATCTTCTCATCTCCGCGGTTATATTGCAAACAGTAAAACAGAATGATTCTTGCACAGTCTTGTACAGTGCGCTGTCTCCATCCTATCCGGAACTGAGTTGTCGACATAATCTAGGGCCATCGCCCCCAGCTTTAAGTGAGAAGACCTTTTTCTACCTTGAAGCACACACGCTACCAAGTTCCATAAATGACATCCCCATCCCGGGGTAAGTTGTCGTCATGCAACCAGATCAGTACGCAGGCCCCCAGTGCTTGCTAGAGGCTATAATTTTGAATTTTGTGTGGCACCAATTAATAGGTAGTCTAAATAAATAATCTCTGAAGAGCTTTGTTTGGACCATACCCAATGCCCAGCGCTAATGACAACATGGATTACGGACATTCTGAATATATTGTAGGACAGTAGTGGTAGTAGTAGTGTACAGACTCCAACTTTCACCCGAAAGGTTGTTGGTTCGAGTCCCACACTTGCTGCATTTTCTGGCCATGCTTCGGAGGGCATGTAAAGAAGGGTCTTCCTAGTTGGGTGTAATAGAGGGCTTTATAGCCCTAACATCGCTAGGTTGGCTTAGTAATAGAACAAAAGTCAATATTTATTTATTGTTTCCCTATGAACTTTGGCCATTGGCAAACTGGTACATAGGCTCGATGCCAACCTAAACCGATTACAAGCGATAATGGAGAAGCTGAGATTTAAGCTCACCATTAATAATAACTGACTTCACCAAGTTAGGGCACGAATCAAGGCCGTCTGAAGGGCTACGTACAATACTTATTAAGGATAAAATGTATAACATGTTACCCTTGCAGCGTCTCCATTAGGACCGCTTCAGTATCCAGAAGCTCCTCCATTTCCACCAGAGCTGTGAAGACTTCGCCATGGGCCGACAGACACACAATGCTCAATAACGAAGCAGCCACTACCAGTCGCCTCAACATCGCCCCCTTCTGAAATAAACACAAAATGCAAATGAAAATAATAAGCTAAAGAATTATTAATAAGCTTCTGATGAATTTCCAATCCATAATGGAAGTAAGCAAACATTACATAAAACATTATAAACATTAAAGACTTCGATGGCATAGTGGTAGCTTGTTCGTACTTGGGCGAGTCTCTACAAACCATGCGATCGGTGACCTGTCGTAACTCAACACAGGTATTACCTACAGAGGCAATTGAAGATACATTCGGATACATTCTTTGAATTGTTTGTATGCGAATAATTTTTTTTTAAAGTAATAAAAAAAAGTAATGTAAGTAATTTTAGATCACACTGGATAGTCTCCTAGACACTATAGCCATAGTTGGTATATAGAAGAAAAAACTATTGATAGTTTTGGTTGTACTATGACGGCTGAAGATTCTTCAGTGAAGAATCAAACGGCTTACTGAGAGGTAAAGAAATAATGTGTCACCAATTATAGTTGGTTAGTACCTACTCAATACCTTTGAGCATGAAGCAATTTCAAATTATAAGGTTGGGGAAGGTACTAATTGCATGAGTCACCAATTCTTCACAAAATCTATTGCATAAAGGCCAGCAGTCAAATACAGGGCCACCGTTCATTTGCAAGTTACCGTCAGAGCATGTAATCAATACATTGTGGAATGGTAACTACAATAGACAATAAAGAGCTGATGTAGGGCATGAAGGCGAAAATACATTTTACTTTTCAATATCACAGCAGATGCTATTACACCTATTTCTAGTCTAATACAGGCCTACTAGTACGTTGGTACTGTATATTCACTGTATACATCATGTACACACCTAACTTTAAAACTCTACCCGCGTACCGTAATTAGGGTATTATTACAGTATCGCTCTGTGTATGCGTATCTTTAGTCTATTCAAGTGTATTCAGTCCCATGATGTGTAGGAATGAGTATATTGGTATTTTATTCTTTCCCTGCTTTGTTTACCCTTTATTTCTGAGGTAACTAGTACCTATTGTTTCTATTAGGAATCAGGAAATCATTTAATTTATATTTATACCAAATATAACTGCTTACTAATATAGTATGTACCTTGCAAGTTGCAAGTACTTGCTTTACTTAACAATGTATACCTAGGTAATAGGTAATAGTGGAACGTAGATTTATTGATTTATAAATAATTAAATTTAATGGTTCTCCTAGGGTGGTTTAACTTTTTTTATTTGTAGAGTAAGTTTACGTATCTAGAATTGAAATAAGAAAAAGTCGTCTGCTCTCAAAAAAATATTTTAACTAACCCTTTATAACGAGACTCTAATAATAGCCTACTGTAGCATAGCCTTTACATAAGGTAATGAGAAGCTAAAAGCCAGTAGCAAGGTACGAAGATTTACCACTAAAACAAACATTTAGCCAGGGTGACAACACCGAAGTGAGAAGGCAAATTATGTCAAGCAGCAACAAACAAATAAACGTACACACCACTGAGGATGATGGTTTAGCCAATAGAGCAGAGTATAATCAGTAGAGAGCAGCGGCCATCGCTGTTACAACACTCGAGTTAATGCATTTAACGCTCAAATCAAACCATCTGCGCTATGAATTATCTCATAACGCATCCAGAGTTAGAAAATAGTTAGTAAATATTTATTCTATGGTTAGAATACTACTACTAGTAATAATAATAATAATAGTAATTGAAAATAAATAAATAGAATTGGTGGGGATAGGCCAATTGGTGAACAGTCTCCATAAATTTTGATATTATTTGTAAATAAATAAATAAGTAAATAAGTAAAGTAAGTAAGTAAATAAGTAAATAAGTAATAAATAAAGTAAATAAGTAAGTAAATAAGTAAATCAGTATTTCTGTTAAATTATACAATCAAGTAATCAACAAGAAAGTCTAGAGTAAAATCGTCAAAATATCGTCAAAATCAGACAGTTCTGTCATTGTGTGCTAGTGCCTCAGTGACAGTGTAGAAAGCTTTCTCTAAGAGATGGTCTCTACGCAATTTAGGGAAGTTAGTAAGAATTGCTCGCCGCTCTCAGTTGAATCTGAAGTTTTCTAAGCTAGGCGAAACCTTGTAGTACAGGATCCTATTAACGACTAGCTCGATGATGATTATTGTGAATCGGGGAGGGTAGTAAAAGTCAAAATATATAAATAAATAGCAGAATAATGTCTACAGGATAACACCACAAGCCCAGAGTGTACATGGGCCCATTTAATACGTAAAAATTATGCTGCAGGCAATAAATTGGGCCTAATTGTAAGCCCTGTGACCTCAGGAAGAAGAAGAAGAATTGAAAGCAATGATAGGGCCATTTCAGAGGGTCATGATAAATTTGTTTTAAACAAACAAACGAGTGTTCATGAAGGGGCTTGCCAGTATTATGGGGCCTCAAGGATGAGTTTCGAAATGAAAGGCAACACAAGCACTCAATGTGGAGGACTAATTATGCTAATATAATACAAAAGTGTGTTTAATAATAACCCCATCATTAGAATAATCAACTGCATATTTTATATCTTATTAGACTGATTAACTTTATTCAATCAGTATCGTACAATAGTAATTTCGTTTTGCCTATACTTTACACATGCCATCAAACGAAAGCACGCAAGGGCTGAATCTGTAACTTTAGCTTACACTATGACAAACTGGTTTCACTCTGTGTTATATACTGTATATACTGTATGTACATTTACGACTAAGTGCCTTCATTTTTAAATAGTTCCCTAAAATAAAATTACTATTCATCCAAATTTAACTTAAATACTAGCATTATTTGAAAGGTATATTGTTGACCTATAGTGGCATTGACATTATTGTTATTGCTTCCGAATAAATTTTTGGCAAAATGGTTCACGTCCCCGATGTCAGCCCACACTGACTACAGTTATTACACACAGAACTACTAAGTTACAGAGGACAAGCTGAGACATGCTTTACCACTGACATTGTAACAGGCGCTAGCTCGTAGCTCGACTCAACCATGTTCGTGAACGAGTCAACTTCAATATTAATTGACATCAGAAAAATGTTTATACTGCCAGACTGCAGCCTACATAATATGTGGCTACGTAGTAAAATTCTAATAATACCTACGTCTACTAGAGGTATTCACTATCCTCAATTTAAATAGTAAATATAAATAAACCAGTTTTCGATTGTAAGTTATTTCTTCTTTCCTACCTATTTCTATTTTCTAAATTATCATCTTAGCTGAGTTCAGCACTTCAGAATAGTGGATCACGCAAATAAAGTAACTACCTATTTAATTAGTAATTTAAAACTGGAGCACAGTATAATGTGTGAAAGAGCAAGGAATCAAATGCTGATTCAAATTGAAAGATTCATCGCTTGGAAGAAAGTCATTTTGAACGTGTCACTTCTATCTTATGCCTATAAGCGAGAAATGGTAAAACTCGAGGACAAATGTCTCTCAACGGCAGAGTGTGAATAAAACTGGATATCTAACCTGATCTAACCCCTGAACTCATTACTTAACCAATGCACATGACCTGCAATTCCTTTGATTGATGAGCAAAGAAGTTAATCCGACTAAGTCTAATAGATTAATCTGAAGAAAACGAGGCAGTCATTAATTATTTCGATGCAATTAAATGATGTAACAAGTAACAACGGTGAAGCAACCAAATCAAGGGAGATCTGCATGCAATAATAAAAAGTTATGGCTAGAATTCAGTCCCACCAAAAATATTTGGCAGGAGCGAGTGTCCCATCTCTCCAATAGAACTCTGTATCCAAGGCCAAAACTTATAGTTAAATTTAGAAGACATTGAAGAAAATTAAGATTTCCGGTTTTCTATTATATTATTACTCAAGAAGATTTGCGTAAGATTTCTTGTTCAAATTAAGTTGATAATAACTTCGGGATCTAGGATCAGATCGATCAGAGAGGGGGGATGAAAGTCTAAAGTCGGGGTGGCTTTCAGGTCACTATGTAGTATCTAGGTCTAGGAAACATGCTTGCGCCCAACCAATCAAAACATTGGATTTTGGCTTTTGAGACCATTTCTCAATTTATTTATAAACTAATTATGGAAAGGCAATCATAACATTAAAACCACAATCGGCCCACATTACATTAAACTGGTTCCCACTTCTAACATGCATCAAAGGGTTTGAGAGGAGCCTGGCCGTATATGCACCGACGTATGACGAAGAATTTAGGAGCGTGAGGGTAAGAGGTAGTTAAATTTAAAAGACATTGAAGAAAATTAATATTTCCGGTTTTCTATTATTATTACTCAAAAAGATTTGCGTAAGATTTCTGGTTCAAATTAAGTTGATAATAACTACGGGATCTAGGATCAGGCAGATCAGAGAAGGGGGATGAAGGTCTAAAAGAGGGGTGGCTTTCAGGTCATTATGTAGTATCTAGGCGCCCAAAGTACCACTTTCGCATAGGAAACATGCTTGCGCCCAACCAATCAAAACATTGGATTTTGACTTATGAGACCATATCTCTATTAATTTCTAAACGAAGAGAGATCCATTATGGAAAGGCAGTCATAACGTTAAAACCACAATCGGCCCACATTAGATTAAACTGGTTCTCACTTCTAATACGCATCAAAGGGCTCAGGAGACTGGCCGTATATGCACCGACGTATGACGAAGAATTTAGGATCGTGAGGGTGTTTTGAAAGCCGGTATAATGGACCGCCCACTAGGCTAACTGACAATATCTATAACTAAGAATTTTTTATTTGGGGAATACAACATAACTTCAACTGAATTGGCAGCAACTATTCCTGGCTATGATTAGCTGTCGTAAATTGGAAATTGACATCAGTCTGGAGCATGCTTATTCATCCACTAATTTGCAATACACCCTAATTGCGTAAATAATTTGACTAGCTATAAAATCAATCTACTTTAATAATAAAACAGCTGAAGATATTTTCATGGAACTAATCAACTAAAATGTATATACACTGTATATATTGTACTTTTTCATCCCTTGGCAATTAGATCACATAACAAACGATTCGATCATATTCCTCCTTTTTATAAACTTTCTTACATTTTCTTCACTATCGAAAAAAAAACTCACATGACATAAATGGTGAACGAACAAAATCACAAAACAGACTGATGGCGAATGGCGAACGGCTAATGTGTCTGAAGACAGCCAGGCACAGGTACCTCACTACCCACCCACCTGCCGCACGTTATTATCCTAATCCCCTTATCATTGGCTCGTTCTATAAGGCCCCCAAAGAAGTAACTAGACTGTGCCAACCCAAACCCCCCCCCCCTTCAGTATTTTGTTGATACAAAATACATTATCGTTGTTAATAAAACGTTGCCAGTTGACAGTCACAGTCACAGACTTTGCTACACAACATTAGGTCCACAGATCTTAATTTTGGCGGTTTACAATACAATACAATATATTTTTCCGTTAAATTATACAATACAAGTAAAGTATAAAATAAAATCGTCGTTTAGGTGTTGACGATCCAGTCACAGTTCACAGTCCAACATCACTATTGGCTATAATTAGCTTATGGTTTGAAGCAATCTATTTTATTTATTATAGTTGCAATCCTCCATATTATACACTCGAATATTGGAAACTCAATAAATATGGGCCCAAGAAAAATTCGAACGTGTAATTCCTAAATTCAGATTCAAATCGTATACTTCAACATAAACATTCCAAGTATTTCTTCGACGGAAAAAATATTGAGTCGAATAAATAAATATTCGAGTATGTAATAAGGGCCATTTGCTATATACACTTTGAATGTTCAGCGCACTGTTGCGATAATTATCAACATAATAATTAAAAATATCAGTTTTATAATTTGTATTCACAATCAAATTAAACAATGCGTAACAACAGCTGGGAAGCTGAACGCTTTTATTCCTGTCATGACTGTGACATCTTGGGGTTTATTCAAAATAATTTAATCTTATTCCCGGTGTTTATTATTCTGTAAACGGCATGGTAAGTCTGCAGCATCGATAATATTGCTAGTACTAAGAAGTACGAGTTAAATATGGAAATTAAAAAAGGATCTACTACATCAAGTAGCCAGCTTGGCAAACGAGATGATCCATACATACTACACTTGTACTTGACCCGTCTCATCACTCCTGAAAAGGACTAATGTAGCCTACACTCGAATACACTTCAATTTGAATGACAACGGGATTGGTCCATGGAGGCGTGTGGTCAGTATCAGTGCCGGGTTTGGCTATGGGCAAGGAGCCCCAGGGTCCCCACAAAAAGCAGCAAAATACAAAATCTCAATAGATTAAAAGAACTAAAACGACAATGTAAAGCAAATAAATAAACTTGTCGTAATTTTAGCTTTTTCAGCATCTTTCTGTCTACTAACACTCCAGCCATTTCTCTGAATTTGACCCATCCTACTTTTATTCAAATCCTAACACCCATCAAGAAATACCTACTATACAATCATAGTTAGCAAATAAGCCTACGTTACACAATTTCGCCTTTATCGAACACTCAAGCTTTTTGTTTTCTTCAGTTATTAAATATTTTGTTACCTTCTTAACAATTTCATTAAAATTGATCAACTTTTCACATTCAATTCTACCGCCGCACAGGAGTATAAACGCCCCCATTATTTAAGTTTTACGTAGAGGGCAGTGTCAAAAATTTAAATGCTTCATATGTGGGTAGTTCGTACATGCCAGATTTGCATGTCTCTTGCTGAAAGTTAGCCAAAAATGTTACGCAGCAAGTACCTTAACTTATCGCGCAAAACATTAAAGATATTCAAAGTCAAAGGTCATGGTAAAGGTTACGTTATGATAAACAGAAACAGGCTATTGACATGAAACAGTTGACCAAATTATGCTGTATCTAAATTTTGTGCCGGTAACATCAAATTATAGATAGGTCTCACCCAACGCCAACGACCCCTTCGGTGTTAAGAATCCCCATTGTTCCGCAGTTGCTCTTCGTATAACATGGCTATTATGATTATGATTAGTAAAATACAAAATAAATCCATCTAATCCTTTTGGGAAGGGTAGGGTAGGGAGTCGTGGAAGCAGACAACGGGAAAACGTAAATGTAGGACACATTGTTCGGTTTTTACACAGATGTCAACGCAAAAATTAAAAAAATCTGCAATATATTACCTTGGCATGTGCATTTTGATAATTTCTTGTTGTCTGTTTTTTCTCCTTAGCTCATTTCCTCAGTCATTGGGTGAAATTTTCAGGAAAACAGAACATTTTAGCACCCTGAGCCTCTCTGCCGACAACGGGACAGACTGGTTGAAATGGGGAAGGATGGTCGGTCACCTTGAGTACCTTAACCCTTTTCGAAGGCTCTATTTTAGAAGCTGCAGCTGCACAACCTACTATAGGCGTTACTCGTTAAGTAATCCAAGAGTGATGTTTGGAAAGTTCATGGACATGTTGAAATTCGAACAAAGACAGGGACAAAATCGGCACAAGTACTAATCAGAGGGCGGTGAGCGCGGCGAATGCGTGAGCGTGGACGAACAAGTGTCGAAAAGTTCCGGACGCTTCCAGCCAGTGACCCCTGTCACCCTACAACACAATGACGATTGCTAACTCGGCCATTTGACCAAGTTACATCACCGAACACATTTGAAAATGAATTACTGTAAACTGTACTCTACCTAGACCCTACATATCAACTAATATTTTAAAAAACTTAAAAAACTCCTAACCAATGTCTTGCACAGACAGTCAAAGATAATTTAGCCACCACTTAAATTAAAATCAAATCAAAATAGTACACAGTAACACAATTGAGTAACACAGTATTCCACAATTCCACAAATTATGTTTATAATTATAACTTTATTGGTACCCCCAACCAACAGTGGAAACCATGTGTTTGGGTAGGGGAATAAATTAGGTGAACTTAAAAGAGGCAAAGCGTTTGAAGTAGCTGGTCTAGTTCTTTTGTTGCTGCTGTTGTGTATGTTAGCTTAGTCCTGCCATATTGCACCTTCTATAAATTTCTGTCCCATAAGCAAAGATGATTTTTTAAAGATAAAAATGCTGATAAGCGGTAATTAGAATTTTGAACCGATGCGAAGGGAAAAACCGCAGCAGGACAGATCGCTGCCAACAATATCACATCATAAAGTTGAATGCTGCTCCAAGCGGGGGCGTACCTCAAGATAAAAAACTATTGACCCCAAATAATAAATAGAAAGTTCAGAAGAATTAATGTAAACTATATGATGGTACCACAATAGATGTGAATATTTCTTCCTAGTAAGGAGTTTCCATGAGTATTTATCAAACTCGTAAAGAGTGTGGTTAATGCATCATATTGTAATCTCACATTTTAGCCACTAATTCCCAGAGGCTATCATTGAGGGGCGTCACACCGCAAATTAATAATCCCACTAGCAGTGCGTGAGGTCGCTAAAATGCTAAATCGGAAATAACCAATTTAATAAAAATTATTCCTTTCACTAGCCAATGGCCATAATTTCACATTGATACAGCATCCTATAGTTCAGGCACGTAGCCAGGGAGGGGGCTTTGGGGGTTGAAGCCCCCCCCCCCCCGAAATACAAAAAAAAATCCTGGCATTGTTGTTTGATGTTTCACCTGTATTTTTTTCTCCCTCTAAAAACACTAATACTGTGTGTTTTTGCATGTAAATTCTTAAAACTTTCCGGGGGGGGGGGGCGGACCCACCGTTTTACTGAGGGTATTCCATACCCCCTCGACTCCCTGGTAGTTAGCCCCTCCCGAAATAAAATCCTGGCTACGTGCTTGCTATAGTTTGATATTAACCGAAACGAACCTAGGGTTGCTAGATGATCGGGATTCGTCGGGATTGTCCCGATATATCATTGGCGTCCCGACATCCCGACAAACTGAAAATGTCCCGACATACGGCTTCAAAAATCGTCGGCGGTCAAAGTTCAAATAAGCGCGCGATGCATGTTTTTTATTTCATCATTTCAGCCTGTCGAATGCCCACTGCTGGACATAGGCCACCTCCAATAATCTCCACTCCAAGAACGGTGCTGCGCTTTTTAAATCCATCGATGGCTGCCTCGCGAAGTCGCGATACTGACCAGATCGACGGTCCCTCATTCGGACCATTTCTGTGCACAGCTTTTATTTATGGACCCAGGCCTACCCATGTAGAGCGTGGAACGGACTTCAACTTTCACCCGAAAGGTTGTTGGTTCGAGTCCTACACTTGCTATATTTTCTGGCCATTCTTCGGAGGGCATGTAAAGCAGGCGGTCCCGGGCTTTCCTAGTTGAGTGTAAGAGAGGGCTTATAGCCCTAACTCCGCTAGGTTGGCTTAGTAATAGAACAAAAAAAGGTCTATATTTATTATTTATTTATTATTTACCCATAGGTCCCTTGCCCAATGCGAACGACCCCATGAATTTCAGACGTTATTTGTATAGTATCCGTATGAATCTTTTGGCCATTCGCAAACTGGTATACGTTCTCGATTATGTCAACCTACACCGGCTACAAGCGATAATGGACAAGCTCAGACATGTTTACAAGCTTAATGAAACAGGCGAAAGCATGACTTAACCAAGTACAGATACGGGTCAGATATCCTAGGGTAGTTTGAGTATTTTGCTAAGTATACCTTTATTTGGCATGTTGGGCAAAAATTTGGCTTTGCATGTCTTTACCCTAGGGACTAGATCAAAGAATAAAACAAACAGCAGATTAATTTCACACCTTTTTTTAAGAAATCATTGCCACTGCTCCCGTAAATCGAGTAATCGGCAAGGAGAGGAAGCTAATAAAACCAGATTAATAGTCAAGCAAAAATCGTGACCAATACTTGTTTAAATATCGCCACAACCGAAAGCTAAACTGTCACAATTGATGTCAAACACCGGCCGGTATTAGGAGAAAGTTCCTAATAGGTCGAGTAGGCATGCATTTATTAAATAAGGCCCGCAATTGAAAAACATCAGTGTATTAATTCAAGAAGACAGCTTGGTGGCGGAACAATTGGAAATCGCTTCCGGACAAGGCTAAATGGTAAATGGTTCAAGCAATAACACTTCCTGTCTGAACGTGCCATGGTAAGAAAGCATTGAGTTAACCATTGGCCGGTATTGAAATAAATAATTAAATTAAAAAATAAATAATTTTCAATAACTGGGATTATATTATGGGAGTCAGTGCATGGCTAGGACGGGTCCAAACATTGCGATGTTAATTCATATTTTTTCTTATAATCATACAATAAGAAATAATAATAAGTGCGATTTAGCTATCAATTTTTTCTTCTTCAAAACCTTCCTTTCGGCCTTCTTTGAATTGTCATTTTTTTAAGGACTTTTTATGGCCCCAGGACCCCATGGATTTCGAACATTATATATATTGTTTTTGTATGCATTTTGTATGCCATTGGAAAACTGGGATGCGTTCTCTCTCGATGTCAACCTACACCGGCTACAAGCGATAATGGACAAACTGAGACAAGCTTGCCATTGACGCAATGAAACAGGCGAAAGCATGGCTTAACCAAGTACAGATACGAGTCTCCCTTCGGCTTTACAGGAAGGAATGATGAACATATTTATTGAAATTTCAGTTTGAGGGACATTCAATCGAGGAGTAACCTTCCACAATTCGAATCTGTGAAAAGAACCCTCATAAGAAACAATATCAGTTTAATATGCAATGAAATGGAAATTTAATAAGTATAAAGTAAAATCGTCAAAATATCGTCAAAATCAGGTAGTTCTGTCATTATCATTGTGCTAGTGCCTCAATGATTGTGTAGAAAGCTTTCTCTAAGAGATGGTCTCTAAGCAATTGAGGGAAGTTAGTAGCATTTCTCGCCACTTTGAACTTCTTTAAATAGTTCGCAAAGGTTTAAGATCATCATTCATGTCTCCTAGTGAATTTGCTTGCCTTACCAAACGGTTCATACGGCGTCTTCATTTCAGGTAAAATAAAAAACACAACCAGTCGGTTGAGGAGACTATTATAAATCCACGCATCAGAAGTGCAGCAGAAACAAAGAAGTCACAATTTCAATGCTGTGCAGATTTAAGATGTTTGACAAAATACAACGTCTTGGTCGAGTCGCCACGCACGCTTTCTTGGCGTTATAGGTATTTACAAGGAATCTGAAACGCCAGGTCTGAAGGAAATCGCATTGTATACCTTGACGAGACCCTTATTGGTGTGATACACAGAAACTCTATTCGGTGGCCTGAACGCTCTTAAGTTAACTTTCTACTTTCAAGTTGATCCATTTTATAACACAGTATGGTAAGATGAAAATTTTAAAAATTTCTCAAATTCAAGAAACGCACTAATAGTATTTATCCTAAAACCGTTCCACTAACGTTGCTACAGGAGTTGAAGACAATTAACTAACATTCAGAAAATTTTAATTTTAATTTTGACATTGGAATTGTGAATTCGTAACAAGTGCAACAGATCGACAATTTTAGCTAAAAAAATAAGCAATGTCCACTTGTGACCTTAATGCATTAACTTTGGAATGGAACCCCCGTAAGTTTTGTGTATACAAACACATGCAAAGTAGTTCTATCTGATTTGAAAATGCAGCATAGGGAATTTACATGGAGAGGCGGGACTTGCCCCCGACTTGGTAAAGCATTAAGGGATATTTTCATGTGCATTTGCAAACTTTTCTGGGCGAACAGTAGGTGTGGGTGTCCCCGTTTTGTTTAAATTTCCCCCACACCTCAGGCTTTAATATATGTAAAATGTGTAAAATTAGAAAATAGTTTCAGTAGGTATTGGCGATGTGATATAGAGAACATTTCGCAATATCCATATCGAACATCATCAGGGAGAGGAGTGTCCTTTAAGTGCAGGTTGGTAGCAGTAATGTTTGCATCACGATGTGAACCTCATGTCCAGTAAGTCACGAACTTATGTTCGTGTTGACCAGAGCATCGTTTAAAGATCAAACTTTTGCTATCAAGTATTAATGTAGCTAATAATGGAAATCAATGGGCAAATTTCGATTGACCCTCCTTGCCAATGTTTTCTTGGTAAAAGCTCACCATTCCTAGTCATTTGTGAGTCAATGAATGAGGTATCATCAAAACTGGTCCATGGTCCTAGCTAGTATAGGAGGATGTTACGCTCCATAATTGCAAAATGCCTGTATTAGACTATAATTATTTATAAATTATAATAATGTAAATCAATTTAAAAAAGACAGAAGGAACACACAGTATAGGTAGATACTAGTAGTACAAACCGTATGTATGATCATAATTAGACATCATGAGTTATTTTACAATGATAATATTTTACACATATTATGTAGACTGCTTCAACAAAGAGTAAGACTGCACAAACGGATTATCTACTCTTGATGCACATGACCTCAAAAACATGTAGGGGACATGGAAAAGCAGCCTTCTTAATGGACACCTGTCAAAATCACCTACCTAATTCTGGCTTTGGGGCATGGCAAACAGAACTCACTTATCACTATACGAATGAACTATAGCGCACGCCAACGGTCAGAGCACATTCCTAGGGCAAAACAATGACGGCAAAGCAAGGCAGGAAAGGGGAAACACACTCACATGAAATGAACCCTTTATCGACAAAGAATTCCTTCCGGCAGCGTAGAGCGTAAGAAAACACATCATCTTATTTCAGAGCATTTCAAAGCTGAGACATTTTAATTTAAGATGCAAAAGAATACTAACTTATCAACCGCCCACCCACATCAGAGCTTCAGCTTGGAGCAGCCGGAGCCCACAATAAGATTAAGAACGCCAGAATGACCGGCATCCATGATTTTGTAGGGTGCATGTCCACTATTCAAGGGCTAATGGAGCCCTCAATTTTTGCGTAAAGTTAATTTTTTTTTTTATGAATACCCATCGCAGAGCGATACAAAAGGTGTCACAAACTACAATAGAAAGAATATTCCGCTACGATTTGATTTACAATGTTGTTTTAATACCGTTCGGCCACAATTATGGAACTTGATTTGTTCATAATAAAGGTCACTGAAGATGTCAGGCCAAGAGGGTTGGTGTTTGTCACGGCCACATACTATATACATCGAAATGAAGAGGATCATTTCTTCTACTTTATAACATATCATTTATGACACTACGATTGAAATGACTTTGTGCAAAAGAATTGAACTGAATTTGGAGCAGTGCAATGTTGACGGTTGTACATTTTAACAAGGAACTTTCAACAA
This sequence comes from Psococerastis gibbosa, assembly GCA_963971405.1. NCBI lineage: Eukaryota > Metazoa > Arthropoda > Insecta > Psocodea > Psocidae > Psococerastis > Psococerastis gibbosa. The sequence continues at coordinate 26,505,508 of OZ020488.1, read as the reverse complement.
TTATGGAAATTGCTAATAATAATGGATATTCTGTGAGTCTAGTTAAGAATATTTTAAGGAAACACAGGAATAAGTTGACCCTCTCTTTAGTCTATGGAGCGAGCCAGACATCTGAACCAGATAAAGGGTACGTTAAGTTACCATATCTGGGTAGGATTAGTTTGGAGTTGGCCTCTTGGATTGGAGATAGGGTCGATAAGAATGTGTCATTTTATTCTGTGGACTCGTTGGGTAAGCAACTGATTAATTGTAAACCTAAATTGGAGAAAGGGAGGAAATCAGGGGTTTATCAACTAGACTGTAATGATTGTGGTTGCTTATATATTGGACAAACTGGGAGAGGGTTTAAAGAAAGAACAGCAAAGCATAGACGGGGGGTAGGAAAACCCGACACTCAGTCCGCCTTTGCCCAACATATAAACACCCACAACCATGCCTGTGATTTCGATAATTTTAAGATCATACATGTAGCCAACAAGGGGAAACTTCTTGATAATTTAGAAACCATTGAGATTAGGGAAGCTATGGTTAAAAACAAATCGTTACTTAATGACATAACCTTTTTAAGTAGTTCCCCCTTGTTGGCGCTTCCATTGGTTAATGTTTAATTGTTCAATTTAAATTGTTTACTTTATGCGATGCTGTGTGTTATTCTGACAATGAGTTTTATTTTGTTTTAGCTTGCATACCTTTTGTTTTATCTGTTTTCAATCGCACATGACGATGGCGTGAGCCGAAACCGGTTGTGAATTTTTAATTTAATTTTATTCGTAAAACTATACAAAGTTAATTTTAACAATGAGTTAGGTGTCGACATAATTTTCAAAAAATACTATTCGTAAAAAGAATAAGTCTATGACATAATAGACAAATTTCGCTTCATGTGAGAACTCGAAACGGGCTGAATAATCACTTGAAGCCTCTTATGACAAATACTCGTCAGTATCAATGAAAGTAGAGTCAAAATACTGCATACTAATGTAGTAAATAATACGATACAGGGCTCTTGAATAAAACACTGGCGTAACCCCAACGAGTCAACACCTGTCGGGACTATGATGCAGCAAATAGCAATTATTATACGAGAAAATACCGGCAACGATGGAGCCTCTATTCTCTTCTTTGGCAAAACGTTCATTGTCAAAAAGACTGTCATTAATTTGGGTAATCGTGGAGTCAGTTACTTTAAACAAAAAATAAGGAAATCGCCCAATTAATTATTTGCAAACGTTGAGGCGGTCATGTAGGTTGTTAAATCCGTGGACGTCGCTCAGAAGTTGCATGTAAGGCGGCAATTCCACCGGCGAATTTACTTCATTTGTGATTTGAGATTTTTTGTTTGTTTTGTTTTAAGGAGACTATTATGTAGATACTTAACTTATCTATTATAAATTAAGTTATAACATGGTAGCATACATCGTTAATAAGTCTCTACCATATTATAACTTAATTTATAATAGATAAGTTAAGTATCTACACAATAGTCTCCTTAAAACAAAACAAACGAAAAATCTCAAATCACAAATGAAGTAAATTCGCCGGTGGAATTGCCGCCTAAGTGAAGGGTTGAGTTAACCTCATGCGAAGACATACCCTCTCTGTGTCCCTCTACGTACCACCTGATCACCACCTGAACACTTATAAATATCGAACAAACTTGGTGTTCCGCTTATGCAAGTATTCGAAGAAGCAAAGCGTTCCAAATGTCATCTTATCGTGGTCGGATAGTAAAGGGAGTCATTTTAATGTACAATTGCACGGGTTTTCACTGGGATGCATAGTACTCATTAACATTTATCTTCTCATTTGAGGGCAAATTTGCAAATAGTCAATCAGCGTCACTCCCATGACCCATAGAGTGAGTGGCGCCGGAACATTGAAAAAATTCGACAAAGGAATCAATCAATCAACATTTGTCCATGACCCACCAAGGTGGGGTAGACGTCGTCTGAAATATCGATCATAGAGCCATAAATAAATAAATAAATGAGAGTAGAAAAGGTGTTGCGTGCCATTGTGCATCTCAGCTGGAGCATGCTTCGGAGGGCATGTCCCGGCCTGTCTAGTTGAATGTAACACAGTACTTTATAGTCCTAACTGTCAGTTGGCTTAGTAATAGAACAAAGTCATATAGGCCTATTTATTTATGGAGTAAAATGTGCGTATGAAAATACGCTAGGCTATAAAAGGCACTTTACGTGGTTTAAGTTTCAAAAACAGGAATATTGAAAAATGAGAAGTGAAAGAATTTTTTAATGCAATAAATTGAATAATAATAAATACACGTTCCATTATAAACTGATAATACTCTTCAGAATTATGTCTATTAATAGGGTAGCGAATTTTTATTATATGTAATTATCAAATGTAATGATCTGCATATCTTAAGGGTGTTTTTGTAGCAGTAAGCTCGATAATTTTTTTTCAACGAGTTTTGATAACCGCATTTCCGCGTGGAAATTCAAAATTTCAAAGTTCAAACCTTGAAGGCTTAAGGATTAAAGACTAAAGATTTCAAATTTGCAGATTGCAGAATGAAATCAATGAATAGTCGAAGACGGTCACGGGAATCAGTGCCGAATCACGCTAATAAGCTAAATAAACGATAAATAATTAAATTTTGTTATTTTATAAGGGGTAGCTTAACTAGACCTTTATCATTATAAATAATCAATACACAGTGTGTAAAAGTATGGATGTGAAAATATAGTCAACATGTGAGTTCCAATCAGGGAGAATTATGGAAAATATGCTAAAATCTCATCCCATCCACACCGAACTTACTTATTGTTATTTATTACTACATAACTTTCTTTCCGTAATAATTCTACAGTTTACATGGGTTGTAAGTTGTAACACTAGGTTTACTTAATCCCCCACCCCAATAAAAAGGGTATTTTTTTCCAACTATTAGAGGTAGACCACCTCAAACATCAGCAGGAGCAACATGATTCAGTGCCTCAAACCATACATAATTAATTGGATAATCATCCTTAGTAGCCTGAGAGTTGTTGTCGTTGTTCTCTGTGATTATTAGTAGCGTAGAGACTCTAAGTTTCAAGAAATTTGATCGATTGATCATTTATTTTATACTGGAAAAAAACAGCAGCGGCCTCTGCAGTTTGCAATGTCGATGCCCGGATAGGCTACTCCCTAGTCCCTGATTAAATTTACCTACGATTCTAACTTATAAATTGCTTAACAGTAGATTTTTAAATGCTATATATGGTGATAAAGTATTAAGACTACTTACAAAGATACAAGAGCAAGTCAGACTAACTGCTTAACTTAGTTTAAACATTTCCAAACTATAGTCAATACTATAAACAATTTGCTCATGTCAATCATGTGGGCGGCCATAACTTTTCAAACAAATTTGCGCTATGATGGCAGCCTTGACACAGGTCTCATAGTTACAAAAAAACATCATACCCAGTTATTAATAATGCAATAATAAAACAAAAATTATTTAAATCTTTTATTATTATGCTTGAAAATATTCCGTATAAATGATTTTATTTATATATGTTTAAAATTAATTTGTATTGACATATTTCATATTTTAGTGTTGTCACTTGTCATGTCTGATTCGTCTGATTAAAGGCGGCCATATTGAATTTGGTGAATCTCTCAAATAATCAAATATTACAATTCTAATTTCGTATTTCCTTTTTGTAAACTTACATTTAGATTTATTGCCATCATTCGCCGATTGGGTTAATTCAGTTACTTTTATTGAATTCTACTTTAGAATTAGGTATGTGTTTCTCTCTTTTCGTCACAACGGATTAGGTTACTATTGTTTTTCTTTTCATAAAGATGGAGAATAGCATGTTTCAGTTGAGTGGTGGCAGTACGTAGGCAGCTTTAAAACAAGTTGTAGAAATATATTGCTTAATTATATGAATAGACTTTAGATTATATATATCAGGTAAAGCGTAAAGGTCTAGTTAAGCTCCCCCGCGGTACAAAAAGTGGGATGAAAATGCATTAAAAGTGGTAGGCAAGCGTCCTATTGCAAGATAATTTCTATTTAAAGCAAGGGCTGTTTTATTTACATGCCTTTGAAAAGTTCCTGCCCTAAAATTTCTCGTAAGCAATAAGTGCCCCAGCTTCCTTCACCGTCCAGCCTTGTTAGTCCTGACCCGAAGAAGATAATTCATAAAGCTGTACTCATCAAATGGGCACGACTTCAATACATCATTGCATAAATAGAACATAGAGATACGCAACACACTACAGATAATATATATAATATTGTAATATTGTCTATCTTAAATTATGTGTACTAGGGTGTCATCTACCCCCTTTGTTATGTTCCTGGCATGGACATGCAAACATATGGACTTGCAACAGCCAACCAGTCGGCAGAAGTCCCACGGCCATTTGCAATATTTCCACATTTCAAATTCAGATTATTTAAAAACAATTAGATCTAAAATGGGAAAGGCTATGTAAACATGCAATGAAGATATCACTGCAAATGGCTGCATGAATCTGAAAAATTGTAACCAATGTTTAGCTTATAATAATAATGCCAAGTTACGCGTCCAGTTTATATAAAACATCCTTGGTTCCAGGTGACGATGAGAGGAAGGGGTATTGGACGCAGTAATCCTGTGCGCAGAGATGCCGGGGGAAGGATGGGAGACAGCAGACAAGCTTTTCGTGGGAGTCGGGGAAGAGGTGAATACAGAGTTCCCCGCCGGGATGACGGTAAGTCCTTAAAAACTAATTTCTCATGTAAAAAACACTGGAACATAGTTAACATGTGTGTCACCAGGTGTTCCGCAATTCAAAATGATTCTGTTGCGGATAAACATAATAGTCTCCTTAGTAACTTTGTAAAACTTGCTGTCACTCATTGTTAAAATTAACTTTGTATAGTTTTACGAATAAAATTAAATTAAAAATTCACAACCGGTTTCGGCTCACGCCATCGTCATGTGCGATTGAAAACAGATAAAACAAAAGGTATGCAAGCTAAAACAAAATAAAACTCATTGTCAGGATAACACACAGCATCGCATAAAGTAAACAATTTAAATTGAACAATTTAACATTAACCAATGGAAGCGCCAACAAGGGGGAACTACTTAAAAAGGTTATGTCATTAAGTAACGATTTGTTTTTAACCATAGCTTCCCTAATCTCAATGGTTTCTAAATTATCAAGAAGTTTCCCCTTGTTGGCTACATGTATGATCTTAAAATTATCGAAATCACAGGCATGGTTGTGGGTGTTTATATGTTGGACAAAGGCGGACTGAGTGTCGGGTTTTCCTACCCCCGTCTATGCTCCGCTATTCTTTCTTTAAACCCTCTCCCAGTTTGTCCAATATATAAGCAACCACAATCATTACAGTCTAGTTGATAAACCCCTGATTTCCTCCCTTTCTCCAATTTAGGTTTACAATTAATCAGTTGCTTACCCAACGAGTCCACAGAATAAAATGACACATTCTTATCGACCCTATCTCCAATCCAAGAGGCCAACTCCAAACTAATCCTACCCAGATATGGTAACTTAGCGTACCCTTTATCTGGTTCAGAAGTCTGGCTCGCTCCATAGACTAAGGAGAGGGTCAACTTATTCCTGTGTTTCCTTAAAATATTCTTAACTAGACTCACAGGATATCCATTATTATTGGCAATATACATAATTGTTGAAAGTTCTTTGTTAAAATGTACAACCGTCAACGGTACATGTAAGAGTCTATGGATCATGGAGCGTATGGCCGCATGTTTGTGTTGTGGTGGGTGAAACGAATTCTCTGGAATTATACTGTCTGTATGAGTAGGTTTTCTGAAGATATTGTACCCTAGTCTACCATTATCCATCCTTGTTATAGTTAGGTCCATGAAATTAATCGACCGATTCAACTCTATCTCCCTAGTAAATTTAATCTTCGGATGCAAGTTATTAAAATGCTCTAAAAGTTTGTCTAATTGACGGTCGCTACCTCGAAAAATTAGAAAAATGTCATCAACATACCTGAAATAAGCCAGGATATTACCTAATAGGTTATGGCGCGAGTTAAAAAAATATACTTCGAGGTCGTTCATAAAATTTCCGCCAAAATAGGAGAAAGAGAGGAACCCATCCTCTTGGTGGTAAAAACTATCCTTAAATTGGAAATAATTCTGATTCAGAGTTATTTCCAATAAGGATTCAATTTCTATCCTGACATTGGGATCTAAGTTTTCATGAGTCATTGTTTTATCTGTTTTATCTGTTTTCAATCGCACTTGACGATGGCGTGAGCCGAAACCGGTTGTGAATTTTTAATTTAATTTTATTCGTATAACTATGCAAAGTTAATTTTAACAATGAGTGATTCTGTTGCGGGCCATTATTCATGTCAAATTGCGAATTGCCAATAGAGTTTGGCATCGATATTTATTTTATTGATACCAACAATACAAACAATTCAAGTAATTTATCAATGAAATAACATCAACCAGGAAAACTTGATCCCTCATTTTCAATTATTTTATTTACCGAATATGGATAACCCTAGATACTGAAATGTAGAATGTTGTGGTTTTATATGTCTATATATAATTTATAGGACGAAGACCTGACAATAGAGACGAATTTAGACGGTCTGATGAAGGACCATACGAGCGTGATTCACGCAGACCTCCCTTCGATGATGCTGGTCCTTTCCGAGACAACCGTCGCGGACCACCCATGTTGGAGCCCCATCGAGCTGAACGGCGCGCACCAGCTCATCTAGACATTGAGAGACGCTCTCCTCATAATGATTTCCGGCCCCCGCGAGAAAACTTTCGTGGAAGTTTCTCATCGAGGGGCTTCCCTCATTCTCGCCCGTCTCAACGGCCCCTGGATATGGACGTAAAGCATCGCAGTGATTCCGGGGGAAATTCTAGGGATGCTCCGTCTGCAATGAGGTATGCTGTATGTAATGCTCCACCAAACATTGAGTTTATCGAATTCCCCCCACTGCATTATACACTTAACGATATATTTTTCAGTGTAGTTTTAATACTTACACTGTGGTTAGCCTTCTCAAGTCCGTTAGAAGTATAAGTTAATTTAGAGCAAATTTACTTTATTATTACGATCATTTCATATGAGTACTAGTCAACGAGTATGCTAACTTTAAACTGAGGTCGATTGTTATGACAACGTTGTACGCCTATTAATTTCCATCGTGGGTATTGTTACTTGGACAGAAAAATTCGCCAAAAAGTTTGTATGATTAATAGATTAAAATGTAACATTAGTGGACTCTCAAGCATCATTAGTAATAAATCACCTTCTCATGCAGATAGAAAAAATCTTAAAACAACTAGGAATTGGATCCCTGTTAATTATGGCATTTTTAATTTGTAACGGTTGGAAACCAGAGGCTTGTGTGCATAGCACGAGAGCAGATGCCTCTACTCTGGAACTGGGGTGTCAAAGAAAAAAATATTGGTGAAGCCGAGATTGCCATGAAATCAATTACTCCCCGCCGACATACAGTATGCTCCGTTAGTTGGCTATCTGGTTAAGTACATTGTGTTGAATTTTATAATTCATTATTAATATTTTGCAGCCGACTGTCTCCTAAGAAAAGACCTGCAGGAAATTCACCGTTAAGGGATGATGATTTAAGGAAGAGATTGAGACGAAATTTCAGGTATGATTATGTTACGGTTCCTAAGGCGGGTATTCCACATACGTCAATCGTCAATGAAAAATTGAAAAATGACGTTTTAGCAGACATTAAAGACATACTAAAAATTCTGCTACCACGTCAATTTACGTCATTTTTCAATTTTTCATTGACGATTAACGTATGTGGAATACCCGCCTAATCCAAATGAATGAATGGCGACATTTAAATACGTGCCTTTGGTTTATTTTAAAACTCTCGGGTGCAGCAACCCATCCATCCGAGAACAAACCAGCCTATTGCGATGATCAGTATTCTCGATACCCAAGCACATCTGAGAACTGTCAGTAGTCCAAACGTGTATACACTTGCTCGGATCTTATATTCTTATGGCAATTGGCATTAGTGGTACGATACGTGGACCACTGATCCCGGTAATAAATCAAAGTCTTAGCTTACCAACTAAAGAAAAAGACTCGGCGCCAAACACATTAAAAAATGTACATGTGTAACTCACTACTCCTCGTGAGGGTTTCCTAAGTGAAATCGAAGAACCTCGGGAGTTATTTATTAGTACTGATTCATAATAAGGATGAAAATAATTTACCGGTTTTGGTAATAACCATAATCGGAGTGTTGTACAGGATCCCAGGATATACCATCCCGTGGCTGTAAAGCGTTATCAATATGGCGGCTAATGCAGCCTGCACAAGATAAGTACAAAGTTTTGACCGGGTCCAGGTATCCGTTCTGCTATGCTGTGTAGGACTTTGATATTTTTTACGTTGGTACTTATCTCTGACCTCGTAAGGGATATTATGGCTCTCGCCGTTCCAGTTAATATATTTCTATAGGATGTACACGTTTCCTTTCTGCTTTGCATCAGTGTGATCACGTTTTGGAGGAATTTACTGTTCTCATATTTACTTGTATGATTATAGCAACCGACGTGGAAGCTATTTTTTAAAATCTTATTTATTGTTTCACAAAATAAGTACGTCTATTGTCTCATTTCAAGCATTAATTTATGTGTCTTTTTTTTCAGAAGTAAGTCACCTACGGATCGTGACTTTGATTCGAATAAGTAAGTGCCTTTAATTTTATGCTACTTTTATTTTTTTTATTTTTTTTTGTCCTTTAGGCCTTCCATTTGTAATATTGTAAGTTATGTAAATGTTGTTTTAATTAAATAAATTTGATGTGAAATAAAACTTAAGGTGAGGTAATTTATTGTATCTTCTAAGTTCTAGAAAAGAGCGTCCTGAGTTTCGCGGCCCCGAAGAAAATGTTCAGTTCAACAGAGCTGATCTTAGAAAGCTGCAGATAAGAATTTCGAAGCCGCAAACAGACTCTCCACCGAGACGGTTCGCAGAGCCCCCCAGCCGGCGCCCTGGTAAGTAACGTACCTATTAGCAATGAAGAGTAAAATGCCTAATAATGACTCTGAAATCAAAGCAAGCCTATTAAGTAACCGGTATTAACTTTTTTGTTGTTACTGTGTTTATTTTGTTGAAACAAATTAACTTCATATACAGTTTTATTACTGAAAAGTTCGTGTAATCTTAATGCGGATAATAAATCGAAACTAAGTATCCAACCCAGGATGCCAATCCAGTACCAATGGATTCTGCGTTTAAATTTTAGCACTTCGGTCTACAGTTCACAGTCGGTTTCCAGTTAACTCGAATATGAAATACTCTTGTATTTATTTCCTAAAAATAGAAATTTAACTAATTCATTACAATCACTGTCTCAAGATATAGTGGGGAAATAAAAAATTCGAAAATAGACAAGAAATACTTTATAAAAAAAATTTAAGTTTTACTTTGTATTTAGAATCTACGTTTTTTCTGCGTTTCCTCACTTTACCAGTACCCCTATTATGAATATTGAATATTCGTAGCATAACATTTCCCACCAAATGTTAATGTAGGTAGTTAAAAAGTATATAGGAGTAATTATGTAATTATTATTTACAAATCCAATTAAACAGCAGGTATTTATACTTAGGTGATTGAGATTCCATAGAAATTAGTCTCTCGACAAACATACAATGCATGATGAAGCAGTAGAATGCGGGATGATAGGTCGTGGTCGATCTGAAAGAGTATTTCTAAACTTTCGTCAACACCTGCGGTCGGCATACTCAGTGGGACTGCGTAGACTTCTATGATTGTATCTCGGAGGTTCTGCGTCTTGGGAGTTGCTGCAGAGCCTCCGAGATACAATCTAGAAGTCTACGCAGTTCCAATGAAGAAGTCGACCGCAGGTGTCGACAAAACGTTTGGAAGTACGCTTTCAGATCGATCACAGCCTGGATTCTATTGCTTCATCTTGTAACTCTGGCCGTGAAAGTCTTTATAATTATATACAAGACATGATAATATAAAGTTAGGCCTATAGCCCTGTCAGCTGTTTTATATTTAATTAAGGCTATTTTTGTTGTGGCACTTCAGGGTGAAGAGCAGTGGCGGCCGTAAAACAGGAATATTCATCTGAATAAGGTTTTAAATAACCAGGCCTAGTATATCTTCCATATTCGGATTTTGTTTTTGGGATTATCCTACTGCAAATGCTGCTTCTACTATTTTCATAAAAGTGTTATCGGCACACCCCTGATGTCTAGACCGACGAAGTCAAATTATGATAATATTTCTGCCAAATCGGATGTCTTCGAACCTTGTTTAGAGCCGGTTCAAATCTGTCGAAAATTGTGAGATCACGTCAAGCTGCTTCCTCGTGGGTGGGTGCTAATAGCACATACCAACTGGCTCGAAGATACCTAGCCTGTTGAGTTGGCCATTTTTTAATTAACTATCAATCCTAAATAAATATTTGGAAAGGAGAAATCATCGATTTATTGATGAAAATAACATACATCACAATAAAATCAAGCATTGAAACTTAAACATTTGCAAGGAATGATGAAACGTGAAAGCAAACCCTGCTGGTTCTTCTTGAATTCTTATCATTTGCATAATTTAGTATGGAGTTGCACTACTTGAAAATCGAGGAACCTCAATGAATGAGTTAGCTACGTGTTTTTGTTAACATATGTACACATGACATAGAAGTAAAATCCTGGATCTAACTAAGCATTCCATTTGAATGTATGAATTTTCCAATTAACTTCAAGGTAAAGGAAAATTGGGTTTTCTAGAATTTAATTTTATGGTGTGATTTATAATATACAAAGCGGATAGCCTCGAACGGTGAAGCAACCACCATGTGCTTATATTGTAATGTTGCAATATGAATGAAAGCATTGGTGACCATTGGTTCAAACTGGAGTAGCAGAAGAGAGTCTCTAGCTTGTTGTGCCGGAATATTTGGCTACTAACATGTTATAAAAAAGGAAGATTAGCAATACAACACATGAATACTTTTACTAGAATCAAAACTGCTCATAATTCCGCTCATTTTTCAAAAATCATCGTTATTATTTGGATTAAGCAGATTCACACCCCCCGCCAGGCTGTCAGAGTTGCTTAATGCAGAAATGCTGGAAGCAGTTGGAAAAACAAAGTAGCATTTGTTATTGTAATGAAGAGGGACATGTCTATACCTATGCCTCAAAACACATCGACAGTGGTTAGGAACATGATAGTAACAGCGGAAGAGGCAATATTATAATATTGTGGGAATATCATCATAAATATTAGTATTCGCAATTGTAGATAGCACTTTGGATTTTGTCGACTGCGTCAATAACTGCATTTCCGATAAATAGCTCACTATGTTAGAGGCATCAAGAAGCCCATAGATTGAGACTGCTTCCGGGCGGTAACAGCAGTTCTACCAAGAACTCTGAATAAAAATTCGGGAGGACGACTGCGACATTAATTAGTACTCCGACAATTTAAAGTCTCCTCAGATAATCCTTCGAAGTATAAGTTTGAATCTACTTGTATACTACACAGGGATGCTTAGTGCTTTAAATTAACATGTGGGATTTCTCAATTTCCAATGCCCTGTGAATGATGGCTTTGGGTTTCTTCAAATTTGACACTCTAGACTTAAGTTTCATAATTATCTAACATTCTTTAATTTTCAACATCTTCCATAAGTGTTCCTACGCCCGTAGATTTGGTTAATGGGCTTTCTCTACTCACGCTGTAATTATCAGTGTCTTCACCATTCCTGAAGTGCCGGTAACATTGACGTTGGGCTGATTGTAACATGATGGCACAAGCGACTTGCAGATGGTGGCTACTGGATAAAAATGACGTGACTAGGTTATCATGTGACGTCATTTGGAGCACATATTTGTGGTTTATTTATTGTAGCTGAACGTATCTGCAGTTTAAAATGGCAACACATTTGACATTTAAAATCTTTGAACTTCACAGTTTCTCCGGAACCTATGTATCCACCACGCGAAGTTGACCGTGCCCGCCCTCGACAGGATTCGTTTGGGAAGGGACCCTACCGCGACCCAGCTCAATCCTGGGACAATGATATTGCTCTTCATCGGATGAAAAGTTGGTATTTTCTACGGCTATTTGTACGATTATTCGTAGGGAAGTGAGTCCAACGAATCCGAGCAGTAGGCTCGCCTCCTGCCGGATTCTCCTGTGGATGGTGACACGTAACGGTTGTTACTGTTGTTACTATGAGAAAGAGTAAGGTAAATAAAGTACAGTTAAATGGGTTGTGTTATTGGTGGAACCTGATGCATGATCAGTGAAGGTTCATACGTTCGTGATCTTGGAAAAAAGGTGCCAGAAATGAGTAAGTTCGCCCCGTACATACATACATGCCGTGTATGACATCAGTAGTCAAGTAATCTGCACGATGTTGCTTCAAAGCTGTAAAACTACGGATTTTGAGGAAAAGTAATTATTTTGATAATTAACAATTCCTGCCTCTTAACGATTCCTCTGCATTTCATTTGATTGCATCCTATACCCTATGTGTCTACTGTTGTCTAATGGATATCTCCTTTTCCATATTTCTGCAAGTCACACTTCTTTACAAATATTTTAAACCAATTATCAATATACATTTACTCACGAGTCATGACTCATAACGGTCAACAAAAGCTCCATTCAGACTCCATTCAACGGTAATGATCTCCTTAAATTTGAGACCTTAAAGGATCAGAAAACCTTGCTGATTCACCTGATGAAGTTGTGTGGTATTTCAAATATGCACGGGAATATAGAATGAAGTCAATCCGGGTGAAAGCAATGATAAGGAAGCAGCTTCAACTACGGGCGGAATATATTAGTGGAATCTGTCTGGCTGCCATTTTAGTAATGAACATCTAAATCTTGTAGTTCTCTGGAGTGGAATACTTAGCTACCGGATACTCAATGCTGAATATGGAATTATTCCCAATGAAAGGAGTCATTTTTCGCACAAGCGTGGTAATTAGTACTCACATAATATACTGCATCTGATCGCCAAGCTCCGCTAGAAATAATTTTAACTTTTGGGCACCCTGATCCTGATCCAATATTTCACGTAAAGTGCAATATTACAATGTTCGCCATCATATTAATGACGGTAATTCACATGACATGTTGATTTGGAGAGAAAACGCAACATATTATTCCGATTTCAAGATCCATTCTGTCAGCCTAAGTTGTTCGTCACGAAATTTCTGCCAGGAGTTGGCTGTCGATAAGATGTCTTCTTATGCGTCTTCTTGAAGTTCATTGCGGGTGAACTCTCCACCTCTTTGATCAGTGACCAAGCCGCCGTCGGTCGGTCGTCGTGGAACTGATCCCAAAAGTTCGCTGTCGATATCTACTCATGTGCGTTTACTCTGCGGTTACTTGCGACATTTATTCTTTATACATCTATTAAGATTCGTGAAAGTGTCAAGTGATGCCTGGAATGTGCCACTATTATATCACTATACTGTCGATGCATTACCTCGTATAATACTGGAATTAAAATACGAAAAGATAAATATGATAGCAGTATGTGAAGAGGAAAGCAAAGGCTTGCTATTCCGTATTCAGACAATGGTTTCTTTTGACACCATTGTTCTTCTTGGAATGGATGCCAGTGGCACAAATGATATCTGTTAGATAGTAGACTACTAAAATTACCCCACCCCCTTGACATCATTATTCTTTGGGATTTTAATGCTGTCAGCGAGATATCAACGCACGTACGTACTTCATGCCACGGAGTGCAAGAGATTCTCTATCTTGGTCAAGAATCAAGTCTCGGTTCCATGTACCCACCTCCTTCGATCATTATAGTATTCTTATCGGGCATTTGCGGTTGGGGAGATATAAACTGGAGCAGATAATTGGTGTAAAATGAATTTGAATCATCCCCTTGGTCGCTAAACAAAGCACGGCTCCTTGTGACTGTCGTAGAATTGATGCAGGGCGTATGATGTCAGCAAGAGATGTCTCCTCATCTTCTTGCTCAGTATTCAAACCGCGGACCCTAGAGTACCTCTACTGCTCGTCGTAGAATAGATGAATGAAGTTTGCTGCCAGTGAGACATCAACTTTAAAACGTCTTTCATGCAGAAAGCAAGAGGATCCTCATCTTAAAGTAGGCAAGCCACGGTATGGTTCCTTGTGACAAGCTGAATTGATGATTGTTGTATGCCAATGGCGAGGCATCAACTTACGAAGGTACTTCATGAAAAAAGCAAGAAAATCCTCATCTTGGTCATTAGTCGAGCCGCAGAACCTTGTAACAACCTCAAAACAGAAGAATCTTGGACAATAGGCAGGCCAAAGTTCCTTGCGATGTTTCTAATCACGCGAAGCCGAAATCGCGAGTATAGAAATCAAGAGAATCCTCATCTTATTGGCCATTAGTCGAGCAGCGAAGTCATGTGAGATTGAACAACTCGCCGGAGCAAGAGGGAAAACAATGGCCGAGCTCAAGGCGTTAACGTCCGACCGGGGCGAGTTCGGGACGCACGCGGCATTAAGGGGAAAGAAGAAGAAGCGAAGTCTTGTGACAACCTCGCCGTAGAATTGAAGATTTGGGTATGCTGTCGGACGTCAGCGAGATATTAACTAAGGAAGATTATCCATATCTTCATGTCAGTAGTCAAGAAATGGTTCATAGTGACTCTCGTGGAGTTGACGTCAGCAAGTGTCCACTCACGCGCGCACTTGGAGTAGAGTGTAAGAGAATCCTCATCTCGTATCGTCTACCATGTTAGCTAAGCCCCGTTTGTCGATGCCTCCGTGCTTTATGCAATACTCCAGCCTGCAGTATCCTTTTGCCAGTAAGTTGGAAAATTCTGCTCCCATTCCCCTCTTTATACCAGGAAGGATCCCTTTCCACTGACGCATGGTGTTTGGCTCGTCCTGGTCCTGCATAAGACTACCTTATCGGAAGGAACCCCAGTCGTTTTAATTCTTCATGATAGGTGAGACGCGCCTGGGCTCGGATATAATGGACCGTGGTGGCACCATCCGGATACACTTGTTTATTGGAATAACAGCTACAGCCCAAAACTTCTTTTGACAAGAGGAAACTGCAGGCAGAATGGTAGGTTCCGACTGAATGTTGTCAAGGAAATACAAACAAACGATATCAGCTCGACATTGCACTGGAACAGCAACACTTCCATGAATGAGGTATCAGTAGCAACATTGGTTCTTTCAACATTTCCGACAGTTACTACGGAAAATATATACTTCTGGATACGATTTGCGCTGAGAGCACCATTCTTCAACGGATGTCGTTGCATTTTCATATCAGGTAAGGTAATATCTTTAATATTTAGTAAGAGATTTTAAAAGGGATGTTGGTTCAAAATTAAACAGGTTTAAACAATGTTAACTTTTCAGATAATAGTGGATGCCGCTAGAAACTAATGGTGGGTCACTAAGCGATTTGAAATATAGCTAGCAAGTCGTCCTGTGCCAAATTGAGATAGCAAGGGCAATAAAATTTCTGCTACTCAATTCTAAATGAACCCACTTCTCTGGCAGGCTTCAATGTCCAGTCCGTGATTATATTATTTTTTTATGTTACTGTGAATAGTCTCTCTTGGAAGCGCATAACATTAGCACCATATTAAGCTATTTTATGCCAAATTCATAAATTCCCTCTTCCGCTTTGCTTTTATTGTGCACTTGCAACGGCGTCTACTTCTTTATACATATGGCTGGAGGGTTATTTCATGTTATATTAACACCCATTTATCGTCAGAATGTTTCTTCTACTATTGCCTCAGTACATTCTGGTCATCCGTCTAACCGTTAAAGGGTTTAGTGTTAACTTAGTGCAGCGGGCAAGAGTACGCTCTGTTATCTTTTGACTTCTTCCGTGATTAATGTGACAAGCCATAGCAGTATTTTACTAGCGAAGACTTTCGGCTTTTGCGTGAGAATGAAGTTCTAAACGTCCATTCGATTAGTTGGTTTATTGCATCGCATTCCAAGGGGTCCTTAAAGTCGCTAATGAATATCCTGGTCTGATATGTAAATACTTAACAGCTAATCTTAAGTAGTGTCATACAGCAGCTCTTTTTCTTGACAACAGTTCTGATTTTTTCCGACTGAAAAATTCGTTCTTATCTATTTCACATATAGGGTTTAAAATTTGAAAGTTGCCAAATTTGTGCCTGGAGTAGTAGGCTACTTGACAATTTTTCAAAACCTATTTTAATGCATTAGTAAATTTATTTTATGCCACTTATTTTTTTTTTTTTCCCCTAAAAAAAGTTATTTCGTATGGGAGAAAATATGTAGGTATTTCACCATCAATTTAAGTATGATGGTTTCCACAGTTAAAATACCAACATTTATTTATTTATTTTTTAAAATTTTAAATTTGTTTTTATCAACAACAAAACCTATTGTATTATTATATATTGTTAACCCATAAGCTACTTTATTTAACATGTGTTAAACCTTATTGTTACAACTATCAAGTAAACTTTAGCCTATTCTGAAGGAAATGCAGTAGACTAGTAAAGCAATTCCTAAAAAAAAATTAAACTAGCAATTAAATGAAATTCGTACACTCCTGAAATCTAATGAACACTGTTTAATTTCTTTGCGTTCCTAGTCCTGGTGTAATGTACTAACAATTATAACTTTGCAGATGATTTTGCGCGCAACAGCATTGATTCTGAAATGCGGAAACCATATCTCAGGGACGATGTGCATCGTGATGCAATGCCCGGTAAGTGAAAGTACGTTCAAGTAACGTAAGCGTATACGATAATTGTCGATCCCATCGATCAATCCAGTGCTTTAGGATTAGGTAAATCGAGGCTGCTGAAATTTAAACCAAGGGCAATTATTTACCATTGAACTACAGCACTCATATCAATTTCGGTACCTACACTAATTGATAAATAGGAAAGAATAGGTGGAGATCCTACCGGTTCTTTACTTTTCCTATGCGTGGTGGCTTCCTTCGGATTCAACCTTCCGTAACATAACTACGGTATCTTTCGTGTGACCCTTAAAGACAAAAGCTTGTTAGTCCAGATTGGAAACTGTATTGGGCTGCATTAATAAACAGCAATGGGAATGTCGTTTCTTTTCAATGTGATGCTCAGTTGCTAGGGCCAGTCCTCCTCTTATGAAATATGTAGTCTGAGAAATTTTTTATTTTATTTTCAAAATTAGCCATTTATTGGGGATGACAGCATCAAAGTTTACCAGTCAAGCCGTCTCACTACACTATTCACTATCACGATCTGAGGTCGAAGTGGTGTTAATTTGACAGTCGTATTGGAGGAGATGATGGAAGTGTTATGAATTAAAGTTATTGTTGTAATGACGGTGGTTGCCGTTTCAGATCGACGTGGTCCGGAATCGGGAAGGGGGCGTGGAGGAGGCCGCGGGCAAGGACGCGACCGTCGTGATCGACTGTTGCCAAGTGACAGGTACGTTTAAACATTTTCTTAACCCGCCCATAACAAAACTACGGAGACGATGCCAAAGGGATAAATCAAGATTGGCTCTAGTATAGAGCGTAAGGACGATAATTGCTCAGTCTAGTGATGGACTGTCCGGACACTGATAATTTCGGTCCGGACCGAACCAGACCGACTACATCAACCATAATAAGCCCTGTTCTATGATGGGATTGTACCGAGTGGGGTTCGGGCAAAGACCCCCCGCCTAACTCCGTGGAGTTAGGGCATGGGCACCCTCTTGTCCATGGGAGACGAAAAGCTCCCTAAAGGCGGACGAACTGGATCCTGGCAACAGGTGACGGTCAACGGCATAGGATCCGGAAGGCAAGGGGAAACCACCGCATTATAGGCCCAAGTGGCATCCCAAGAACCAGCAACCATGTATAATTCGAGGCATCGAAGTCACATTTTGTTGCTAACCAGCCATCCGGCTGTGACTTGAAGAAGAAGAAGATGATGGGATTATTTTACATCAATAAAAATCAACAAAAAGTACAACCGCCTAAAAATTAATTCCACCTGGTCTCACCCTATCCTAAAGTATTGGACAACATAATTGAAACACTTGCCTGTTGTGTTTTTCAGAAGTCGTTACGATAACCATTCACCGCAAGACCAACGAGACAGGAACAGAATGGTGCCCCGCGAGACTCTTCGCTACGGTGACATGCCCCCTAAGCGGGGTCGATCGTACGCTCCATATGACCGCGAGGGCCCTCCACCGCACTTTAATTACCCATCCCGTAGACCTCCCCACAATCAAGTCTATTAATTTTATTTGTGCATAATTGTACAGATGGCAGGTAACACAAGCCTTTGCATCAATTTTTATATTTCTCTTATTGGCCCAGTAGTTTTTACCGAGCCTGCTATATTTCAGTGAGGCTAATGTGTCCATTATGGAATCATCGAGAACCAGAGGCTAAAATATGTAGTCTATATTTCTAAAAAATTCTCACCGTCAAAAAATCAGGTTGTGCCTAGTCCTCCCTATTACACACTCGAGTAAGTAAGGGTCTATCAAAAATTGGGAAGTGTAATACCTAAATTCAGATTAAAATCGTATACTCCAACATAAACATTCCAAAATATATTTCTTCGACCGAATAAATATTAGAGTGTGTAATCAGGGTCATAGCTTGAACTTGATATGTCAACAACAAACATGGTACTGGAATATTGCAGGCTCCCAGATTGACCGCCAGGCCCTTTTTCATTTATTACTAGCTGCTGGTCATTCTGGCTAACTTGTATTAACAAGTTAGCAAGTCAATTCGTTTATTTGCAAATTCAGTTATGACGTTGGTGGTGGACTTGGACAGACTTCCCAAGGGTTTATAATTTTCCTTTGGACTGGACCGAAATGGTATTAGACAGAAGGTTTTATAATCATCAATTGATCGATTTTGACAACAAACAGATATCTGTTAATAAATTCTTTGTATTCGGACCGGTTCGGTTTTGTCTCTAAAATATTATTTCATAAGCTACAATACAATGTTATTGATGAATGTATTGTACCTAAGATTTTAATTATTAGTTGAGTGAAGTCATCCGTTTAATGCATGCCTTGGGTCCATTGGAAGAGCCCTATAGGGTATACATAGTAAGTGGCGAAAATGGTTGCGTGACGGGATAGTTCATTTCACTACTGCTACAGTTCTTTTTAGGAGACCTGAGATATTCGTTCCCGCCATTTTTGAATTTCAGGAGGCACATGCCCCTACTTCTACCAATCAGAGCATCGATAAATTGACACGTCATCTTTCAATTAATCAGAGCACGCCTTGCAGCCGCGACAGTATTTGTTGTTGCTTGAATGTATTCATGGTGGTCAAAGAAGGCAGTGCACCAGAAATAAAAAAAATCGGCGGGAGTGAATGTCCTGCTGCATATGCAGATCTCTAACTGATACATAATCGCCATATGTTAGGCCTATTCCATTGTAAAACTTAAGTTAGGATTCATACCATTCATTTTCTATCAGTTGTGGGCTTAAAAATAAAGATGGATCCAATGCTAAAATTGATAGTATTATTTCCTTTCACCGAATAAATTGTTCATACGGTGGCTATTCTTGTCAATTGTCACTTGTCAATTTTTCTTCAATTTTGATAATGTCATTGACGGAAAATCATCAATGTTGCATTTATATTTTTACACCTCATTCCACTTGTCTTCAATAATTGACCGTTTTTGGTTTCAATTTTGTAAGTTTTCCCGCCGTCTTTCGTTTAATTTTATAATCTACAAGAAATTTTATGATTTAAATTATGAAATAATTCGTTTGTTCTCAAGAAATTAATTAAAATTATATATCATATCCAGACAAGCCCGTAGCCAGGATTTTTTTTCGGGGGTGGCTGCGGCAACTGTGATCCTATCCAGTGTAAAAAAATTTCTTGAATTCAATTGTATCTAGTGTATTCTTTTGAGGTGATGGTGTTACTGAGTATATATGATAGCATAGGCACACCAAACGTCAATTTCTAGGTGGACTTAGTTTTGGTGCGAACACTGACACACAATATTTTGCGGAAATGCGGACTAAATCCTAATGTTACCATTACGACGGTTTAGATTGAATAGAAATAATATTGCATTTCAACCCAAAAGGGGGGGTTCGGGGTCTCCCCCGGGGAAAATTTGAAAATATTAGTGCAAAATAGTGGGGTTTTACGCATTTTAACAGCAGCAAAAGATAGATTTTACAAAGCTTACAACGGAATACTTACTCATAGAAATAATATTGCACTTAAACCAGAGGGGGCCTCCCCCGGGGAAAAAAATCCACATATAAGTGCAAAACAGTGGGGTTTTACAGCAACAAAGCTTACAAAGGCATGCATATTCATATATCTGCAAACAGGGGGGCCCGAGGGTCTCCCCCGGCGGAAATGTTTTTCAAAAGTTTTCATTTCGGGGGGGGGGGGGGCTGCAGCCCAATAAGCCCCCCCCCCCTGCCTACGGCCTTGTATCCAGACGACGCCATTGTTTAATTTTAGTTTGTTATTGTTTGCAAAGCGTGATTTTACTCTATGATTATTGATCAATTTTAAGATGCGGAAGTTAAAATGGACAATGACACAGAGTGAAGAAAAAATCTCATCAATTATTGAAGAAAAATTGACATGTGGAATAGCCGGCTATGTAACGTAAACACATTTACTGTGTACTATAATGCTACTCATCTCTAAATTACAACTTTACACCAAAATATATCCCATTGGTCGGTGGACATATCGCTTCTTCATACAAACTGCCTCAACTGAAAAAATATATTTTTCTTTACGCTAGGCCTAGGCTCTATGAAAAAAATCCATTTTTTTCCCTTTATCGAGGTTACTACATACTCTTAGGCGCATCTACGGCTTGTACAATGACAGTTAGAGAGCAGTAAGTTCTTTTTATGTTTGTGCGCAGTTAGTAGTAAGTTTTGGCCCGGGGAGGGCCCACAGGACACGCCCCTACGACGTGTGCAGTTAACTAAAAAACTTAATACGCTCTCCTACGGGGCTACTTTGCCGTTTAATATTAAGTAAGTTAGGCTGGGGGTTAAAAATGTAAATAAAACAATTTTGAATAGCACTTTCCATTCTAAAATTATCTTGTTTACATTTTAATCTAAGGTTCAGTTAATAACGGCCCGCTGACGAGTAGGTAGTGATTTGCAGATGTGCCACTGTTCATCGACTTGGTCGATTGTGATTGACTGTCAATCCGACGGAATTCATCTAACCAATAAAAAAAGCAAACCAGATTGTAACACTCAATAATATTATAATTTAAATAGGAAAACATGATGACAAGGTTTTCAGAAAGAAGTTGCTGCTGCTTACTTTCTTGGGAATCCAACATAACATATCAAAAATGTAGGATTGTCCATTTTATGTATTGTATTATCAAGTACAAGCTTGTATTTTCTCTGTATCAAAATAATTTTAACAGGATTGTGGTATTCCCAACTGGCGAGAGCCTTGTTCCCTAATTACAAATCAGTCGTGATGTTTAAGTTGAAACATTGATTGCATTCATTTTCTTCCAATTTTACTTTAAATAACATCTTCATTCGTGTTAGGAAAAACATATACAGTAAGTGAAGTACCGTACTTAAATATCATAGCTACACAACAATCATGGTCGCAACCACTTGTTTTCTTTAAATTGGCCGTTTCTATACGTGATAATTAGGCGCCCATTCCACCGACCTGCTAGGGCTATTTACAAAAACAGTGACGTGGTAGCAGACATTCAAGACTTAGGCGGGGTTTCCACCGACCTTGCATTGCAGAATTGACGGAAATGTTTATTTTCCTCTATACCATAGTTAAAATTGATCAATGATCATACAGTAAAATCACAAACAAACAAACTAAAATAAAAGAATGGCGTCATGGGATATGTTAAGTACAAAAATTTTAATAGATTTCTATAAAAAGAAAAATTCTAATTTCCGTCAATGTCATTTGCATTCGGCAATGCGAGGTCGGTGGAAACGCCACCTAAGTCTTGAATGTCTGCTACCACGTCACCGTTTTTGTAAATAGCCCTAGCCGGTCGGTGGAATGGGCTCTTATACTAAACCTGGCTCAGGTTTGCTGATACCTATTGTGCTATTGTCTTCCACCCATTCCCCCTACTTCTAGTTTAAACTAATTTCCCTCTCTTACCACTTCCTTTCTTCAGACATCATAATATAACGTCACGTATCTGCCCTATTAATCAGTTCAGCACATGAAGGGGGTTAACTAAAGTTAAGTACCTGTGTTTGTTGAACTCAATAGGAATTGAGGTTGCCATGTTATAGCCTACACACAGCTGAAGCTGTACAATTATTTATCAACAGCTGACCACAACGTTGGCTGTCAGGCCCCCCCCCCTTTTTAGGGCCATTATCGCAAAACATGATTAGTCGGCCATCTACTTTTCCTATGTCAACTGCTTTATCGCGAAATATACCAGTCATTGCCTCATATTCTTGAGTTGTTATCTATTTGCGTTCCCTCAACCGAAATTAACGTCTCAAGTTTCAGCGTTCTGCTGACAGGGAGAGAAACGCAAAAGAGAAGTTTATTTTGAAACCCTTTGAAGTTTCCCCTTCCCCTCATCCTTCCTTTTCCCTTTTCCACCACTCTCAAATTCATCATCTTTTCGCCTTTAGTTTTGGTTGGCTACCAAAAGGCTCTGCAGAATAATAATATTTTCTCGTTTAACTCAATTTTTTTTTTCTTTCTTTTTTGAAGTAGTGTATTAGCTGTTAACGTCATCTCTAGAGTAACCTCAAAATGGCGTATGGCTCCTTACATGTTCTCACAATAGGTCGCAAACTAAAAATTATCAATACAATTCCTATAGCAGTCATTGAAGGCCACGAATAAAAACCCTGGTTGGTGGATAACATAGGATAGATATACAGTTATTATTACGTTACCTACCTGTTTCCAAATTTGGTATCCAGCAAAACTGATTGCCTGTCATATTGCATCTTCAGAATGAAAGCTCATGGGTATATTTGTATGGGAGACACTACATAATGTAAATTAAGAACAGTCAAAAGTTACCGAATTCAATAGTAACTGCTTTGTCAGTGGCAAAATGTCCTTTTTTAAAGGTATTATGGAACTACGTACATGCTATAACAACCTATTACAGAATTTACATTATTTTTCTTGTTAAAATTCATCTAACTGTGAATATCCTAGGTTTGGTTGTCCTCATGCGCATATTTCTAGTTCTACACATATTCTGGCCTTTGGGAAATGCTCATGATTAGGTGTAGGGGGTACACTTGAACAAAACCTGTCCATGGAACGAGGATCATTTGAGCCCATTGCTGTAGCAAGCAGGCGTAGCGGATGTGTAAATAACCATGCTATAACCTTTTTGATTATTATTATTAGGTTGTGTAGCCTACGCTCCCACTTCAAAATTACATGTCTCCCCTGAATATTGGATAGGCTAAGTAATTACAGTAAATCGCCTCCTCCTCTTATGAGAATATCCGCCAATTTACCACTGACAAAAGAAATAGATAAACCGCCTAGGTCACACTTCTACACATTGAAATCCAATGAAATTTTTTTTGTTTTGTTTTGAGATGATGAAACAACCAATTAAATCTCGTAATTACGGAATTTGTTGACAACTTCCGACGTTGCATTAGTATCCCACTGGACGTTGCCGCGACCGCCCCAGTGGATGTTGGCCCCCCCTTCGGAAGCCCGCCTGTGCGCCCCTGGCGGGCCACTGCTGGCCGCCCTTTGAGCAGATGTACCTGGTCCCTCGGGTAGCATCCGGTCTTTGGTCTTGTGTGTTGTCCAGTGCATTGACTGAAAACAAAAACAGTAAAACCAACCCTAGAAAATATAATTTTTTTAAATGAAAATAAGAAAGAAAATTTTCTTTATTTCCAAATTGGCCCACTCTTATATAGTTAAACCATTCTCATATATAATGAGGATGGTTGTATTTATATTTTTTTGATTTTTGATGATTTTTCTCTTCTCTGTTTTAATACTTGGAACACAATTGATTAGTAATTACGGGTTATAACCTTTGGAGGATTGTTTTCAAGTAACGCCATTGCGTGGCTTGGATTCTTCATGCTTGTTTGCAATATGTAATTGTATAGTCCAACTTAGCCCTACCTGATGTACGTGTTCCTTTTTAGCAAGCCACTGCTTATAGCTGATGCACAATCCGCTGTTCCTCCATTTGTCGTAATTTGCCCGGCGTTCAGGATCGCATAATGTCTCCTTGGCTTCCTAGAATGGAAGTACCTTGGATGAAGATTTATGATATTTCGTGGATTTTTTTAAATTAATTATATTAATTAATTATTTTAAATATTAATTATTAGTAGCCTATACTGTAAATGAAAAAAATGAATAAAACTCAACTTTTCAACTACAAAAAATTACCTTCTAAACTTTCAAACCACCTGTGACCCCCCCCCCCCCTAAATTTTCCTCTGGATCCGCCCTTGGCCACAAGTTTCAAAATATACTATAGGTATCGCCCTCAAAGCTTCGCTTAATATCAGAATATCCGATAGTTATGTTCTAGAAAGGTTTGGTTATGTTTTTTGTTCAGTGGTATAACTTTTTGTTGGTATTTCCAGTTTCATGACGCCACCCACCCCTTAATAATAATTCGTGACTATTTGTATTGTTGATGGAAACGTACCTTCATCTTTTGAAACTTAACTTCAGCTTCCTTATCTCCACTATTTTTATCGGGATGATATTGAAGAGCTCGGGCTTTGTATTCCGTGTTAATTTGCTCTACCTGTAACAATGATAAAATGTATATACAAATAATTAATAATTCACTATATAGTCTGACTGTAAAACTGTATATCTTTAAGAAGAACCTGCGGGTAACCCAGTTTGTAACTTTAATTTTTAGCTACGGTATCTTACTCCGCCTGACTAATCGTACCGTATGTCTTCAGCATGACTCTGTACTTGGTTAAGTCATGCTTTCGCCTGTTCCATTGCGTCAATAGTAAGCTTGTCTCAGATTGTCCATTAACGCTTGTAGCCGGTGTAGGTTAACAACGAGGACGTGTACCAGTTTTCCATTGGCCAAAAATTCATACGAAAACAATAGGTATATATTATAATGTTCGAAATCCATAGGGTCGTTGGCATTGGTCAGGGGATCAATGGGATCGATACTATGAGTTTCTTAAAAAGTCCTTCGAGATAATATTATTATGAATATTATGTCTACAGTATACAGCATATTTTGAACAGCAGTGATGGATTGATGGGGAGGGGGACTGAGGCCTTACTAACGTCGGTCACCGCCACAAAGCTGAAGCAGGGTTATCCGCATTGTCACAGTCCACTGACTCCCCCGCGCGGTGCTGATTGCCAGCAAAATATATATTTTCCCTCGTCGAATAAATTGGAGCATAAGGCCCGGAAGAGAAATTTGCCATGGGAAGAAATGGATTGGTGCAGAAAAAAACAGTCTATCAATCTACTATAATACATCCATAAATTCGTTTGCATGCGATTAAATATTAAATTAAAAATTGCCTTTTAAATAAAACATTATTGTCTTGAGGAGGCCTTTTTTTCGAATTGAACACCGTCTAGTGAGGGGTCTTACGAAACAAATATTTAAATTTTCAGTGTCAAAACCCCCTGAAGATAATTCAAAAGCCGCACCCGCCTATGGTTAATGGTAGGCCTATTGACTACCCATTATCAAATTGCGATAACCACGGACGGACAAGAATGCTTGCTGTCATTATAAAGTAAAGGTGGATTTAAAGTGACGTCAACCTGGCGACCTGGCCCCTATAAGCTTATTGTAAAATAGTGACTGCAACTTGAGCTATTCGAATTAGCCCACAGGCTAAGGTTAGCTTAAAAGACATTAACACCCAAGTTGGCTATTTAAATTTTTAATTACGGTAGAAGTAGGAAACTAATAAGCAAAGGAGACTCATAAAGAAGCTCGGGATAATAATTTAATGGAACTTGAAGTTAATTGGGTCACTGAAAAGTTTGCATCTCATACTTTTATTATCTTCATAGCTGTCACCCTATTTAATTATTGTGCTGTATGCCCTTAAATCATACCTGAAACAGCGATAATGGAAACTTTTTGAAAGATATTAATTTTTGGTTATTTCATGTGAAAATTGAACCCAGGTCCATTTAATTTTTCGACGAAAATTAATAAGTATAGCCTACTCGTTCATAATAGAATTGATCGTAGGCACTGTTTGTGATTCTCAAGTCACTTTTTTGGGAAAATTTAATTAGGCTGTCTTTTGGGGGAGGCGAAGTGGAACTCTTCCAAAATTTTGGAGAAAACCACTTTGACTACTGCCCGGCAGGTCGACAGACGTTGTTATTTTTTTGAATAGTCAAAACATTAATTTGAAATTTCGGTCTCGAAAAAAATGTGGCGACCGTCACTTATAGCCAAGATCGGCATAGCCTATTGCTGGTCTTTGTACGCAATAGGTAAGTCATCGCGTATATCGGTATATATACAATATATACACAAGAAACAGCTTATACTAGTAAAGCTGCTACCTACGTATAGAAACTTTAAAAGTTACCTAGTTAACGAAAGTTTTAGTGCCTCGTCTAGCCGCAGGTTGACAGCTGTTAATATGGAAGCATGTTAGAACTGTTAATGAAGTTGGCGCGGGGATGTTAACCGAAAGCCATCAACGGGGAAATTAACCCAGACCAGGGTTAGATCTCAACGGGAAAGCCCCCATATACCCTTCCTGTCTTAAGGCGCGGTTTCCACCGACCTCTAAGTGCAAAATACACATACGGTGACGTGGTAGCAGATATTCAAGACAGGGACGGATCCTTGGGGGGCGGTGGGGGAGGTCGCCCCCCCCCCCCCCCAGAGAAATAGCTTTATACTAGATAGAATGGACTTTTGAAGGAAATAAAGAAAAATTAATACTCAAGTAAGGGAAACGCGATATTTTTCAGGCCACCGCCCCCCCCCCCCCGAAAACTTTTTCTGAAACCGTCCCTGATTCAAGACTTAGGCGGGGTTTCCGACGACCTCTCATTGCAGAATGCACATGACATTGACGGAAATTTGAATTTTTCATTTATAGAAATCTATTAAAATGTTTGTACTTAACATATCCCATGACGCCATTTTTTAATTTTAGTTTGTTTGTTTGTGATTATACTCTATGATCACTGATCAATTTTAACTATGGCATAGAGTAAAACAAAAATTGCCGTCAATGTCATTTGCATTCTGCAATGAGAGGTCGGTGGAAACCCCGCCTTTATTAATGATATCTGCTACCACGTTACCGTATGTGTATTTTGCACTTAGAGGTCGATGGAAACCGCGCCTAAAGCTAGTCTATTCTCCTTTACCGGCTACCAATACATAATTTTATGGTAATTCTACGGTAACGTGCAATGGAATAGCTGCTATACCTATAGCTAAGTTTGATTTGATCTATAACAATAATGCTGTACAGTTTATTGCTGACTTTTCCACCGAAATTTACAGGGTGTCTCGCGAGTGCTAGATAATCCGTTATGGGGAGGTAGGCGGTAGGGGGTTCAGAGACCCTATGTGGATGGTGTGTCCGGACGAAAAAATTTCAGAACTCGATGGGATTTCGCGTGCGGGCCGTTATTTGATAATTTTAAACAAAGATAATAAAATATAAAAAATTAAACTTTAAAAAAATGTAGGCACGTTTTACACTAATTTTGAACGGAGTGTTTTCATTTTTCACAATAGGTACCACTCACGGCTTGGCCATAAAAAATAGAAACTATTTCACAAAAATCTAGGCCTACACCATTCACATCCGACCCGGGGTTGATGGTTCAAGTCATTCCTAAATAATCCTTATCTCCCCTTAAGAGGACAATATGCTACGTAGATGATGAGCGCCTCAAAATTTGTTGTTTTTATTGTCTATTATTTTTTTTATTTAATTAACAAAGCAAGTCATTAAAGATTTGGCTCATGGAAGTTGTAGAAGACTACTTCATGGATCATATAATAGGAAATATTAAATTCTTGGTACCTTACTTTAGTTCTTTCATAAATACCAGACAGGACTAAAATTTCGCGTAAATTTTAATCTGGATTTTTAGAAGAACTACAAAACCTAAATGTAAAAATACCCGATTGTATGATGCACGAAGTAGGCTTCTACAACTTAAATGAGCCAATTTTTTAATAACTTGCCGAGTTAATAGAATAAAATATGGAAAGTATTTAATTTTGGTTTGCCAATTTTCTACGTAGCATACCCTCTTAACGGATTATCTATCAATCGCGGGACGAAACAGAGTGCGACGCCGTCTCCTTATTTGTCGACAGTAGGAACATAACCTGGCGAGTGGCGGTGTCGATCCTCCAAATTTTATGGTTTTCCTTGAGATGATCCTTAATTAGTTCAGAAAAAATTCCGTTCAAAATCGCACCTGAAACGCATTTATCAAGCAAACCGTAGAAGTATCTAGGAAGTATTTAGTTATTACTGAAACTGATCTGTCTCTGATTAATAAAAGTGTAGGGATGGACCCGAAAAACACATTTGAGAGCTATTAAAGAAATGGAACCATGAATGTAGGTACCTACCGTACATAATAGTAAGAACCGGTCCGAGTTTACTCGAACATGCTTTCCAATTTATAAATTAGTAGATAGACATAATGTGTAATTACATAGTAAATAATTTCCCTATGGTTAAATTTAAAATCCCTCAAGGGGGGAGGGGTCCACCTCAATATATTAAAAGCCACTTATAACTGAATTGCATATTCTGCAACGAACAGACCAATACATTGTAACAGTAGTAACAATGACG
Source organism: Psococerastis gibbosa (assembly GCA_963971405.1). Classification (NCBI taxonomy): domain Eukaryota; kingdom Metazoa; phylum Arthropoda; class Insecta; order Psocodea; family Psocidae; genus Psococerastis; species Psococerastis gibbosa. The sequence continues at coordinate 26,476,684 of OZ020488.1, read as the reverse complement.
TATGGCACGTAATGTATTGGTATTTATTTATAATGTATTTTCCATAATTCAAAAGTAATTTTTTACACAGAACCAAATATTTTTTTTAGGAATGGAACCTAACCGGGGTTTGTTGCTGTATTGTACACCTAAAACATACCTGAATGTAGAAATCATCGATAGAAAGGTTCCGCAGAAACATTATTTTTTTTAGTCATTTTTCATGAAAATTGAGTTATTTTTATTTCTTTACCCCCAGAAGCAAACTATCAAGGGGCAAGCGACCCCCTGCGTTTTGTTAACATTAATAACGGCTAAGATAAATGTCAATTTAAATGAAATCGTTGGAGCCGTTTTTGAGAAATAATTTTTTTAGACGTTTTTTGGAGTTTTTTGAGAACCCCCAAATTAAGTTAGCCCAAAAAAAAATTCTCGAGGCATAGTTTTCTGAACCTACATTCAAAATTTCATTAAAATCGGCCGAGTAGTTTGCCTGGAAATCTATGAACAGACAGACATTTCGTAAAACCACCTTTTTGGGTTCCTGGGACCTCAAAACATGTAAATCCGTTGAAATCTCGGAATCGAAAAAATTTCTAACATCACAAAGCTTTCCTTATAGGCTACTACGTATAAATTGGAAAGCAATAACTCATATTGATAAGCAAACACCCAAACAAGTTACTTCTTGACCGCGCTTGTTCATCGTATTTCCATTTACTTTGTACAGGCTTAGAAAATTAAGCCAAACACATAAACTTGAGAGCATTCAAATCGACTAGAATGCTGGAAATTAACCCATTTTGGGACCTTGCACACTTGACAAACTCATCCTGCGCCTAGGTCAACTGTTTCCCAATCCAGCACCCTACCCATACCCTGAATCGATACCTGAAAAATGGCAAAAGTTTGACTTACCGAGGAGGATTCATCGCATCCAAGGACAGCATAGAAATCCTCGTCATCTCGCTTGAAGTTGAGAATACTATCGACAGCACTGCTCGCGGACATGACCCAGATCACTATCGACAATAACAACACGACCTTCCTCTCACAACTTGTTGCTCAAGAATCGACGCGATTGCTCGGTACGACTCGCAACCACCAACTGCCCGGAGAACCGGGCTGGAAACGCGCGCAAGTTTCCCCCACCTGGAAAAGATGGTTTTCCTACTATAGTCCTAGGATCCATTAATACCTCCCCGCATCGATGTGGGTTCATCAACGCAGATTATTTACTTTTGCTTAGTGCTTTCTCAAGATTGGCTAGCTAAGGGATTTATTTAGAGGGAAGGACCTCCAGCGTTTTTAAGGGTTAAAATACGCTTACCACACCCCCACCTTATAGTTATCGTACCAAAATTTGATGAAGGTAAAGGTGGTCAAGCGAGAACTAAAAAAATGGGCCATAGGCCTATTCAAATTCTAAATTAGAATTTAAAATATTTTAATTTAATTTAATTTCTTATAACAGTATGAAATGACACGATGAATAAAAAGGTAGGCTATGGCCATACGAGAACTAAAAATGCAACAGTTGCAATGATAGGTTCGTTTATTAGCAAAATTGGAAAGTGAAATTCAGATGCAAATCGTATCCTTAAACATAGTTTAAACAAAGTTAGTAGCCTACAATCCAAATATTTCATCGATCGAATAAATATTATATTGTATAGTGTTGAATCAGGCATCAGGGCCATTAATTGCGAATAGTTATCAGTATTCTAGATAAAGACAAGCTTAGTGAAAAGAACAAGTAAAGAGTAATTCTAATAAAGTAAACCCATTATCTAGCATAAGACAACTATGCTAGCTATAGGTAAGCCGTAAGGTACTTCCCAATCAGAGCTAGGTTTCCGGTTCTAAGTTAAATATTTAGTTCCCTATAATATACCATGTATATACGGTATATTATTTATTGATCATATCCGAAAATCGCAGTGTATGGTCTGAGTAATAGATGCTGGAATTCCCGGTCCGAGTTTCAATTTTCTAATCAAACACATTCCTCTTATTCTCAGTTGAACTCAAGGACAGCACATATTGTACAATCATGTAGAAAGTTCACATTCCATGTAGGTAGTTCCAATGCGAACCATTCAAGAATAGCTATAATACCTTGGTAAGTCAGTGGCGTCGTTAAGGGAGTGCTGCCCTCCTCCCCTCCCCCCGAAATTTTCTAACACTCAGCTTCTAAGTTAGGGTCACTTGCACAGGCGCCCGAGGGTTCGGGAGGCGTGGAGTATGTTTTTTGAACAAATAGCAAGGTTTTACGCACTCGGATATAGCAGTAAACGTTTAGATTTTCCAGACGAAGAATATAACATATTCACATTTTACTGACCCATTGAAAGTGCTCGAAAGAGGAGGGTCCAGTAGGTTCCCCAGGAGGAACAGTTTTTAATCTACAGGTGCGAAATAGTGGGGGATTCAACGTATTTTGTTAGCAAAAAACTTTAAATTATTACCAAACCGGAAAACAGGCTGGCGGGGGCCTCGGGGAAATTTTTAAAATAAATAAGCACAAAATAGTGAATTTCTAAAAATGCGCTGGGCTTTAAGTGGTCGCCTTATTCGTTTAATCGACGGGACAGAAGAGAGCTCAGCCTCTCTTGAGTAAATAGTTGTTTTGTAAATTAATTTACATTTAGAGAAAGACCTCTCACATGTGGTAATAATAGAGAAATTGACAAAAGCTTATAAACCAGCGTTATTGCAAGTATAGATAGGCTACCTAGGTTGCTGATTATAAATTAACCCCATAAAGCCCCATTTCACAATGAAGTCCAAACAATTATAGTTCCGGTATATTTTGTTATTATTTTTAAACCATTAATTAGTTGTATGTTGTAAATTTTTGTTATGTAATATTTATGTTGACTATTTTTTGTCCAATCAGCAGATTCAGGTTTCATCGGTGAATTTTACCACAGTCCCTATATACCGTACCCCATTACTAACAGTAAACATCTAACCGAAATTAGGGTATCAAGAAATATCATTTATTAGGTGCATAGCCTTTTATTTGCCAATGTGCAACACCCATAAGCCTGTCTGCATAAGCATAACACAATCAGCGATATGATACCTTAATTCCCCGAAAGATGGTAGGCCTATAGGACAGTCCAGCAAGGCCGCGAGGTGTTCTTCAAGACTTCAACTCAGAACAAATAAGTAATTGGATTCAAACAGAATCCAATGCAATTGAGTTCAGATTTTATAGTTGTTATTCAATGCTAGCCAGTGGCCAATACGTAAGCTTATATAGTGTATATTATTATAGATAATCAATATACAATATAACAGTAGGGTATAGGAATATTACAATACAAGTCATATATGCCTACAGTGGTACATTAGCCTATATAGGCCTAGAACCTAGGATAATTCAACTCCCAAGTCTCGACCTTGTCCGACCACCAGCTGAGCGTGGACATTACGTCATGCTGCTATAGGTACGCACGCTACCGTTAATATACACTACGTATGTTAGGCTATAATCAGTGGCGTAGCGAGGGGGGGGGGCGGTCCACCCCCGGCGCCCGATTAGAAGGGGCGCCAAAAAGAGAGGAAGAAAAAAATTGATATAGCAATTTATTGAGGAAATAAACTAAATTATAATTGGTTTTAATCGAAAAAAATATTTTAAGTTTAGTCCGCATTGAAAAAAGAAGAAACAAACTTATATTATATTATTATATATTATTATATTATACCAAAGTTTGATTCTTCATTTTTCAATGCGGACTAAACTTAAAATTATTTTTTCGATTAAAACTAATTATAATTTACTTTATTTGCTCAATAAATTGCTATATCAATTTTTTTCATCCTCTCTTTTTGGCGCCCCTTCTTATCGGGCGCTGGGGTGGACCGCACCCCCCCCCCCCCACCCTCGCTACGCCACTGATTATATATGGATACTGTGCCTACCGCCCTACCTCTACAAAATCAAGACTTCTTGAGAAAAGTGAAATAATCAGGTCATGCAAATGAGATTGTTCAGACTGTAATTATAAGTTAAGGATGGAGAAGTGGAGGTAAATGAGTTAGGAGGGGTGTGAGGGTAGAAACAAGATATAGTTTTTTAGCTTTCTTCATTCGCTTTTAAAAGATTTTAAAACTTTTCTGTTTTTCTAGTCAAGATACCAGGTCCCACCAAATAACGTGCTTCCATTTTGGCTACTTGGATTTAGTACCTAATTGCTTCGTTGACATCCAACCCTTACCTTAACATATTCTTAAGCTAGGTAGGTACTTGAACCTTTGAGCATCCCCCCCCCCCCTAATCAGTTCCTCGTATAAAATCGAAAATTATTTGGAAAATGGAAGTAATATTTTTCTCAGCATGAAAGAGTCAAGCGTATAGTATTTGGCGGGCGTGGGAAAATTATGGCGTCAGGTGCGGAGAGTAAAATTCAATTCAAATTCTGCTGCAACTATACTGATTGATCGCCGAGGATTCAATTTCAAGGGCAACCGAAATAGCAGAGAATTTTTAATTCCCCACTGAAAGGAAGATCAGAAAGAAAAAGCGAATGGACGATGGCCATGGTACCATGAATATGTCTTCCATGTTTAAATTATAAATTTTACTGCTGTAGAAATCGTAAAACCCCACTATTTTGTAGTTATATTTTCAAACTTCCCCCTGTCCGCAGCAATGAGAATTAAGCATTTAAGCATTTCTTTTTAACCTTAAAAAAATCTATACTTTACTACTTTTAAATTACGCAAAACCCCACTATTTATCACTTAAATTTTCAAAATTTTCCCCGGACCCTCCATTGGTACCTATCTGCATCAATGCATTTTAAATTAATGTGCCCCGCTAAAAATTAATTTGGCTTGGTATATCTAGCTTCACTCACTTTTCCCGGAATGGCCACCTCCGAAAATCTAACCCTCACTATTTCGCACCTATTTTTTCAAAAATTTTCCCCAGGGGGAGACCCGCGGTCCCCCTGTTTGGAGCAATATGAATATGCATATACACTAGATAGGATCACACTTGCCACAGCCCCCCCCCCCCGAAAAAAAAATCCTGGCTACGGGCTTGGTACCTCCACTGTGTTTTTTTTTATAATGTCGATTATCACGGGAAATATCAATAGTACAGCGTCCAAGAATATTTATTTGAAGAAATGCTCCTTTACATTTTTTCTGTTGGTCCTAATATTTTTGGCAGGTCTAAACTTGATATTTCATAAAATATTTGAATTTTCACTTGTAATGTAAGGTACTCTTTTCCTATTAAATGTAAGTATTTGCTACCTTCCACATAATTGTTTTTAAAGTTTCCTAAAAGCCTCTATGGCCACCGGCAGGTATGATAGCCAATTTACATGATGGTATATGAGAAATGATGGTATATGAGATATGATATGATATATGAGACAAGTTCTGGAAGGGCGCCGAAAGCGTCATCCGCCCCCTTAGAAAATAGCCTCGCTACGCCACTAGCTATAATTATATGCTGTATCAAGGCCGTGCCCAGGGGGGGGGGGGGAGTCCAAGGGGTCCGGACCCCCTCTGCAATAAAAGGGCTATATGCTGGATAGAATGGGCTTTCATTAATAAAATACGTAAACATGTTTTGCCCCCCCCCCCCCCCCCCGCAACAAAAACCTGGGCATGCTCTTGCGCTGTATAATATGAGCTGCTCCGCATCTGATGGTTCGAAGGAAATGTGTTGCAATCGTAAGAAAAAGCAGTGTGTGTCTACAGCCTCGAACCTACGTGCGGGGGGGGGGGGGGGTATGTGGTACATTTGCCCCCGGCGCAAAAATCATCAAAAATTATCATGATAATTATCAAAGCCGGTCATGCGAAGGAAAACTTTAAACAGTAACCAGGAACGGGTTTCGGTTGGTTGATTATCACTAAAAACAAGGCAGTCATCAGGATGCAAAATTGGGGGGAAAATTAAGGTGAGGCACAGGGGTGCCAATTGCCTCCTTCGCAAAAAAAAAAATCCCCAAACCCGAGGCTGTGTCAAAACCAGACTATATAGCGTTGACTAATGTCTCACCTTAAGGAATGAGTCATTCAATTAATAGGCAACATGCATGAGTGTTGACTGGCTAATTCAGTACAGTAGTTCTGGACCAATGCAACAGAGTGCGACAAAATCCAGTCTCGAACTGGCAGTGAAGATCTGCAAATAAATACTCACAATTTCAAATTCGTGTCAAAAACTACTACACGCTTGACTCTTTCATGCAGAGAAAAATATTAGGCTACTTCGTTTGTAAAAAAAAAAAAAAAAAAAAAAAAAACTGTCAATGAATGTTTCTGGCAGAAGGAGTTAAAAAACAGTGCCAATCGGTGTAGTAATGATGCCCAACTATCATTATCAAAATTTTGAGCAGAGTGGCATATATTATAGCGGGAACTATTTTCGGGGGGGGGGGGGGAGGGGAGGGCGAGACCAGATCGCCTCCAGCTGTCCACTGTTTACCGAGATGGCGTTGAATTCCACCAAACAAACCGCGTACTACCCGAACATCTATTATAGATTGGCATTATATTAACACTTAGATTTAAAGGGCATGTAAAGCAGCTAGGCGGTCCCGGGCCTTCCTATAGTTGAGTGTATCAGAGAGGGCTTTAAATAGCCAGCTAACTCGCCTATAGGTATAGGCTGAGTAATAAAACAAAAAGTCATTATTTATTTATTTAAAAAAGACAGCATTGTCTTACCCATATATTCGCCACTATAGTAGAGGAGTATTTTTTCTAATGGATGCGACACTTGCTCTACAATGGATATTTCATTGGAAATTCGATTTTATACGAGGAACTGGGGGGGGGGGGATGCTCAAGTGTTCAAGTACCGCACCTAGCTCAAGAATATGTTAAGGTAAGCGTTGGATGTCAACGAAGCAATTAGGTTCTAAATCCAAGTAGCCTAAAATAAATGGAAGCACTTTATTTGGTGGGACCTGGTATCTTGACTAGAAAAACAAAGACGTTTTAAAATCTTTTAAAAGCGAATGAAGAAAGCTAAAAAAAATTATATCTTGTGTCTACCCTCACACCCCTCCTAACTCATTTACCTGCACTTCTCCATTCTTAACTTATATAATTACAGTCTGAACAATCTCATTTGCATGACCTAATTATTTCACTTTTCCCAAGAAGACTTGATTTTGTAGCGGTAGGGCGGTAGGCACAGTATATGCATGTACCTTCGAGAGGTCGATAAATTATCCGTTATGTCAAGCTTTTGCTGGCATCATAATGTTTGACGTTTGATGAAAAATAGGGGAAGGACAGCGCGTGTTATGTTTACAATGTTAGTTCACAAGGAAATCAGCAGATGGCACTGATAGATGGCTGATGCCATCAATGGCGTAGGCCACTAGGGTCAACCAGGGTCATCATGGTGACCGTGATTTGGGATACTAATGTTATCTGTAGAGTTATCACTAACGACCGCTTCCTGTTTTCCTGTTTTGACTAACACCTGCACCATAGACTACTTTTCCTAAAAATGCACCATTCGTCCCCTTCTTCGTACTTCTCCCTCTGAAACAGTGAAAGAGGCCTCATCTTTGTTTGAGTGTGAGTATTTGTAATCTACTCTACTCTACTTACCAACTTACGGTACCCGTTAACCCTTCTCTAAATATTTTTACACCGATTGGCCACAATTCTGGAACTTGAATTGTGCAATAAAACTATTGGTGAGGGCGCCCAGAAAAAGACGTTCAAAAACTTTGCCTAATGGGTTACTATGACGAGCACATATCATCTATCAAAATCCAGGGGAGTATTGCTTCTAAGGGATGCGAAATATTTGTTAACTCTACGATGGACACGAATATATGTATTTCCCGTGATTTTCGACTTTGTAAGAAACCTAGTGGGGTGTCCGATTTTCCCTGAATGGCCGATATAACAAAACACATTCAAGAGGGATGATTATAACACCTCATAATATAGTAATATAATTAATACCACATAACCCAACTTATTATTGGCGCCAGTACTTGCTTCTGGACAATTAATGGGCTATTAATAGCCCCCTCCACGAACGTGGTCCGATCCACCGAGACAAGCCATTAAGACAATGGGGAGTCCGTAGCCCGTAGGCCCATTATCCAAGCCTCAAATTCATCAGCAGGGAAGCATGTGCGACGCCATTACTAATTTTTTCTGGTCTCTAAAAGAAAGACTAGGCCTATGTAGCCTATAGGCAGGGACGGATTTGGGTTTTGCGCGGATATAGGCACTGCCCTTGTCCGGATATTAATAATTATTGTATGTATAGTGGGGGGGGGGGGGGGGGGAGGTTGTTCAATTTTTTTATGTCTATAATCAAAATAACCTACTTTCTTACCATTAACTAAAATGTTATACATAATTATTTTAAATTTTTTTACATAAAATGCACACACAAAAATTAAAGTCTTATGCGCGCGCGGATATAGACACTTGCCTCAGTTGCCTACTGGTAAATCCGCCACTGTGTATCAAATCAAATCAAATCAAATTTATTATTAAATCAAATCAAAACAACATTTACAATATTAAAAAAGAAATGGAGGAGGGGCCCAAAGGAAAAGTCCCGTGCTGGGCCTCCCTATAGGCCGAATGTACTGCTTTCTTACTTTCTATTGAGTTTAATTTTCCCCAGCTCTGACGCCACTGATTTGAAGAAGCTGTGTGTTTAGAGAATGGAGCATTTGTAAGATGAGAGCCCCTCCCCCTCTTGCCTTCCGCTCCCGACGCCCAATTCAAAAGTGGCCCGCGGCTGCACTAGTGTGTTACAGTGCGTGCTGTTGACTCACCCTGCCGTCCCTAAAATTTGCCATAAGCCATTATAAATTCGCGATCATTTTCTATATTGTTTGCCTATTGCCTAGGCCTAAGCTGTCGCTTTGCGCACCGTCAGTGTTGAATATTATACATCCACGTCAAGTTTTTTGACGTTTTCAGCCATGAGTCATTTACATTTTTCTTTAAAATAGAATCATAAACGGATGAAATGAGTGGAGTTAGATTTTTTCAACGGATCCTGTTGTAAAATTGTGCCCATCCGACGGAAAAATGGCGATAGGTAAGCTATGCTTATATTATATTCATAATTCGCATGTTTTTTTTTAGCAATACAAAGATGTGTACCGGCGCTGTATCGCACAATATTCTATACCGTATACGCGTACAGTCAAGCACGTAGCCAGGATTTTATTTCGGAGGGGGCTAACTACCAAGGGGTCGGGAGGGGGGATATTGAATACCCCCAGTTTTAGTGTTTTTAGAGGGGAAAAAATTACAGATGAAACATCAAACTGAACAATGCAATTTTTTTATATTTCGGGGGGGGGGGCTTCAGCCCCCAAAAGCCCCCTCCCTGGCTACGTGCCTGCATACAGTAGGTATATAAAAAGCCACATGTGTATTATTTATTCGCGTGCTCCTAGCCCATGGGGGTAACTGCCTAGCTGCTGAGGCCAGAGATGCGGTAGTCCATTGTTATTTTGTATTCCCGTCAGCTCATCCCCATACCAGCACTGTATTTATCAATAGCAAACAAACAACTCAGAAACTCCAGTTTTGAGTTTTGACACAATTACCAAGAGGGCAACTCAGCTACTGTATTTCAGTATTTGATAAGGACCGAGACGCCGAGTTTTCGTTTACTATTGGTTCGATACTGTTGTACCAGCCTAGTAGCAATAATGTTAAGGGCAGGTTACAACTTCAATGTAATCTAGTTGCTGAGGCCGAGATTTTGGAGGTGGCGGCAAAGATCTAGAGCTAGTTTATGTCACAGGACTCAATACGTCATGGTATAGGAACACAATATAGGCTACAGTAATAGGCTACTTGACAGTTGTAATAATATAATATAAAATAAGCTAGATAATGTTACTAAAAGGTTAACAGTAACAACACAATTTATTTTTTGCATGAAAACAATTGTAAATATTAAAAAAAAATAATAATAATAATAATAAGAATGTTTTTAGCTGTGGATTATAAGACAAAATGATGGGAAAAAATGTTCTTCCCTACTAAATAAAGTTTTAAGAAAAATAATGATTTTAAGGGGTTGAAATAAATCTACTAGTGCCTTAAAATAGGTTTTCAAAAATTGTCTAGTAGCCTATTTTGCAGTTTGAGGGTTTGGTTAATATCGTATTGTATACAACCGATCTTATGCGAATGGCACGTAGGCCTACACAGTGGCGGCGCTACGGGGGTGCCCGAGGGGGCCTGCCCCCCCCCCCCCAACCGTTTCTCCGGCCCCTCCGGGGCCCGCCCACTTTTGAGATATTTTACATGGTGTTAAATTGCGGAATTATTGAACGGTATACCTACTCCCAATGAAAAATGTTTTGGGTTTAAATCGGCCCCCCAGATAGAAGTCATGCCCCCCCCCCCATGGCCCCCCGCCTTACAATTTCTAGCGCCGCCACTGGGCCTACAGTGGTCAACTATTTGGCGATTTGCAGGATTTGCTCGTAACTAAAGTTAAAAGTATCTGCTTCATTGCTCAGGCACTTGACACTCCCACATCACATTTTTAGCAAACTGATCGAAATTTCTCATGCAACTATAAATGAGTAGAAGTAAAAGAAATGCTCCTTACATTTGAGTTCAATGTATGCAGCCACACTAACAGGCCATTTGGCATTATGCATATTGCATTATTAAATGGTATACAGTATTGAACACCGAAATTAGGGATGTAGAAGAAACTGGACCTGGCGGGATTCGAACCGGATAGACGTAGATAGTCAGTGGTGTAGCCAGAATTTTTTTGGGGGTCCAGTTTTCACGATAGGTTTTCGAATGGGGTGGTGTTTCATTTGGCGCTCCCCCCCCCCCCGGGGATTGTTTTTTAAAAGATAGGCCTGAAATAGTTTGTCGGCAAAAAAAATTGATTTTGCAGACGATAACTTTATTAACAAAACTGGAAAAAGGGGGACCGGGGTCTCCCCGGTGATTTTTTAAAATAGATAATAGGCCTAATCTAAAAAATTGCTATTTTGCTCAAATTTGGGGGGGGGTCCGGACCCCCCCCTTGGCTACGCCACTGTAGATAGTGTGTTTGAATCCCGCCAAGTCCAGTTTCTTCTACAGTATATCCTCTAATTTTGCCATTTGGCCACTGTTTTTGAAGACGCAAAAAAATTCTACATCAGCTTAGGTCCACGCCTTCAAAAACGGTGGGCAAACGGGGTAAGTGCATACATACGATATATATACATGCTCCGTATTAAAATGTAGATGAGCATTTCTTCTACTTAACGTTTATGGTTCGATGATGATATAGGCCTAGTTGAATTCCACTTTCCGCAGGTTGAGTGTAGTTCAGCAGCAGCAACCCCCAATCCATTGCACGTTGCACCCATGGTCCATGAGCTATATAGCACATACCACCGTCCACCGCCTCTGCACGGTCTGACCGAGCATTTACATTGTTGTGTTGCTGCCAAGCCGTCTGCGAGCGCGAGTAGATAGGGCGACAATACACTAGGGATAAAAGCGACCCTTCCATTGTCATTAAAATGACCATTCGCCCATTCATCCTCAAAACAATAATAGGATCCTATCCTACAAAATACAATAGTGGAGTCAAGTGCCGTTATTCGGTCTGCCTACCCGCTGTGTTATTTATTGAAACAGACGGGTATTGAATAGAACTGGTACCAAAAGTCAATACAGATACAAAATAATTCACTCATGGTCCGCGAAGGGGCGTAGTTAAGAAAACATCTGTTGAAATAATAGTAAGTTAGTCATCGTAAAAAATTCCTGTGTCACGCGCTGTCTCTATCTATCTCCATAATTAAAATTTAAACCCATATATGCTCGTATGTCTGGACATTTCGATTAGCCACTTTATTGCACTCGCGTGCCATCCCGCAGCCCATAAATCAGCACATTTAGTATTCTCTGAGTTTCATTTATATAATAAATACATGTGAATTTCCATGGTCAAATGGTCAATCCCTACCAGAGGCGGACACAGCGACCGGCACTGAGGGCAATTGCCCCCTCCCCCCTTTGGCCAGCACTCCAGCAGTTATATTCTTTGCCTCTAAAATCTAAGTGTTACTGCTCTCAAAATGCGCAAAACCTCACTATTTCAGACCTATTTTTCAAAAAAATTCTCCCGGGGGAGACCCCCGAGCACCCCTTGTCCACAATTATATTGATTCTTTGTAATATATAACCCTTATTGCTCTCAAAATGCGTAAAACCCCAATATTCCAGCCCTCTGGCTCCTGAGCATCTTTTATGAAAGTGGGTGGAGAGGCGCCAAATTATACACCCTTGAAAACCGATCGTTACGCCACTGAAAAGTGCCTCCCCCTTTTATGAGGTCTGGGACCGCCTCTGATGCCTACCTTAATGGGCATTGTAGTCTGTGGGGCCTATATACCATTTACAATTTCCAGGCTATAATCTATTAATGCTTAAGATACATGCGAGTACATTTGTAACTGAAAATTAACAACGCTAGGGTCCCACCACTCCCACCATCACTTAAGTATCAATCCGTATATAAAATACTGAACAAAGCTGCCATGTTATAACTTAAGGTTATTCACAATGTTGAAGTTATGGAGTTAAAAGTGTTGTCTGTCGAAGTTACCACACATTGCGAGTGGACTTCGTGGACCTCTGTTTCAGGTTCACTGTGATAAAAAAAAAATAAAAAAAAAATGGAGTGGCTGACATTTCATTCACCTGTCGAAAATGCCACTTTAACTCGCTATAACCAGCCCTGAAGTTTAACTAACTCGCTGGTCAGCTTAGTTTAGCGTTAACTCGAATTAACACACTTAACTAGCGATAACCATAGCCAGGTCCATACTGGGTTCGTAATCTATTGGTAACATAGGCCTAGGTAGGTAATGGTGTAGGTCCAGGGGGTCCAGACCCCTCCCGAAATATTTTCAGTGTACACTAGATAGAATGGAGTTTTAAATATATTGAGGTTACCTCACCTCATGTAACGTCAGATGGACCCCTCCCGAAAAAATTTCTGGCTACGGCCTTGACTCTTTCCCCAGAGAGGGGCCTATACTCCTACTCTAAACTTTACAGTTACGCCCCTGCACATGCATAGTCGCGGCGCAGCCACCGACCGGCCAGCTGCTTTGTTATTCTCTGACAAAGCTCGCTTGTGACCTTAAACGCTGATAGTAGCACTAAAGCGCGCCCACCACTAAAAATCACAGGAGCCTTAGCTAAATATAGGAGAAAGAAGTGGTGAGGAGAAACGCTGGAACAAAGACACAGGTTTTATTAATGATATTCAACGGCGCACGCGCGTCCGTGCCAGGATTAAATAATTAGATGAAGCCGCCATGGCGCGGGCTTTTTCACAATGTGGGATTAAGGGTGGATGGCCATTGCCTATACTGTATGTATGCACAGTATATAGGTATATTCGGGCAATATAAACTCTCTATGGGTCGAGGATTAACAGGGCTGGGCAACGATGCCGGTTAATCCACTATAATACCCAGTTGAGCCCCATAAATCTTTTTAACTTACCTACCGTATACTATTTTTCTGAAGTGAAAACTTCCTTAGACTCACTTTTAACAATTACGGGTGTCAAAGGTTAAAACGCAGGATTGGCCTTAGGGTTTAAGTTAGTTCTGGAATGGTATCGTACCCATGCAGGTAGGAATAAGATATTATACAGCAAAAAAAAAATGTTAACTAGGTAATTTTTTGCATGATTTAGTCTAACTCCTATCTTAAGAAGTATAATAATACATAATAACAACTGGTGCGAGTGAACCCATAAATGCTTTCCTGCTTAACAATTATTATAGATTCAGAGATACATGATATGAGTAGTTCCTTCTTGTTCTTCTTCTTCTTCCCCTTAGTCCCGCGTGCGCAGCGTTGGGAACCATTCCCTGAACTCGCCCCGGTCGGATGCTAACGCCTTGAGCTCGGCCATGAGTTGTTGTTGATAGTAGCATGTAATGCTGATTGCCAATAATCCATCGATCATGGTAAATAATTGTCCTACAGATACATTTCGGTTAGGGCCGGCCGCCATACCATGTTGAATCCAGCGGACCAGAGCAGGTTCAAAGATGCAGATAACTTGGTCGTGTGCACAGTGCCAGTAGGGAAACATGGTAGGACTTGTCCTGGTCACCTCCGAACTAATCGTGTGACTTCACTGTGTTTCCCAAGTGGTTCGGAATCCACTATAATCAGGAGGTCCACTCTCATATGGGCCCACACCGTGGCCTGGGACTGTGTCCAACCATTCTACTACTACTACTACTACTACTACATTTCGGTTACCTCGACAACGTCTAATAATTTTTTGTAGTTTTTGAGTTAGCCCAAACAAAAAAAATGGTACCGCCAATTTCATCAAAATCCACCTTGTTAATCCGCTGAAATCGAACATTTCGACCACCACAAAGCTATATACTACGTATAAGCAAAAATAAGTACCTACGGTAAGTACAATAATAAGAACCGGTCCGAGTTTACTCGAACATGCTTTCCAATTTATCAACATTAGTAGATGGAAAATATGAGTAATTTCATGGTTAATAATTTTCCAGTGGTTAAATTGCCGATATCTCGGAGGGGGGGGGGGGGTTGCCCACCTGATGTCACTGGAAGTGAGATAAATTCTAGATAGGTCAGACCAACACATCAATTACCACACAGCAATAATGGCAGGACACGCAATGCATTTGAGCGCGAATTTTCTATGTTTTTAAAAAAAAATCATTTTTTGTGCAAAACCAAATATTTTTTAGGGAAAGCAACCTATACGGTTTAGTTACTCAATTTAACACCTAAAACATGCCTGAAGGTAGAAATCATCGATGGAAAGGTTTCGCAGAAAAATTATTTTTTAGTCATTTTTCATTAAAATTTAGTTATTTTTATTTTTTTACCCCCAGAAGCAAACTATCAAGGGGCAAGCGACCCCCTGCGTTTTATCAACATTAATAACAACTACAATATATGAGAATTTAAAAGAAATCGTTGGAGCCGTTTTTGAGAAATAATTTTTTTAGACGTTTTTTTGGAGTTTTTTGAGAATAAAACCCCCCCAAATTGAATTTGCCCAAAATAAACAAATGGTCCCGAGGTATGATTTTTGTTAACCTACATGCTAAATTTCATCAATATCGACCGAGCAGTTTGCCCGGAAATCGATGCACAGACAGACAGATATTTCGTAAAAAACACTTTTTTGGGTTCCTGGGACCTGAAAACGTGTAAATCCGTTGAAATCTCGGAATCGAAAATTTCGACCATCACAAAGCTTTCCTTATACTACGTATAAATTGGAAAGCAATAATAATTAAGTCTAATTAAAAACAGATATCGAAAATGTGCTTAATGACGCGTGTGAATGGACACTAATGGTGAAGTCTATCGCAAGACAATGGCTCGCGCACCCCTTGCTATTCAATGGATAATAACCCTTGAAATCACTATTATGCATAAAATGACTGCGGTCGATACTTCAAATACATAGGCGGAATTTTGGTCAATGAGTCATGGGTGGCCTGGTCCAAACTTCCTCTCTCACTCCAATAGATACGGACGGTGTGGTGATACGCGTGGCGGTCCCGTGTAGGCTAGTCTGGTGTAAAATTTGAGTGGTGTACATGTTTCTTTGCCTTATTTAAGGCACATTCATGGTGACAGGTAAGGGAAAACGCATCAATACCGTCTTTTCTTACCCATTGTTGCTTGAGAACCCCTCGTCCCCCTCCCCATAGATCACCAGAAATTTAGTAGGTAGATTTTCCCACGGGGGTTTTCGATAAATCCCCTGACATCCTTTATCGGTTTTATAGGTTGGGATTTTCTCACGGTGTTATTGGGTGTTCAGTGTTGAGTACGGTAATTCAATTTTCATTGATTTAATGATGTCGCTGTTGCCCGCCAGCGTTGTATATTTACTTAGGCTACAGTATTACGTCGTATATGTACATTCCATAAACCTACCTTCCTAAATCATTACTAGTATCCGATTAGATAGCATTTCCGCCAGTAAGGTAGATAACACATTTTCCTCCTGTTTTCGTGGTACATGGCGCATGGGTAGTCTGTGGGCTGTGATGCCTTGGCTGTACTATGTAGGCACTATGACAGAGTTTATGCGCACTTATCTTGACACAGGAAGTCAGCAACTGTATAAAATTGATTATTCATTTTCACCGTTTTCTTTTCAGTTAACATCTTAAAGACATCTTGTAAGGAACCACGTGTACCAACCTTGAAACCCTTTAGTCCTTATTCTGAGATACCATCTATGTCCTCATTCCGCCTGTTCCCCCTGTTCCAGCCCTGCAAAAAATATTTAACTCTAGAGTCTACCGAAATAATCGAATGATGGTTTCACCGCGACTTTTCTACGAGTTAAGTTTATGAATAACCAATAATGGACAGTATCCATAGTTGAGTCATTCTCCTGAAAACGGTCACTTTTAGTGTTTTTTTTTTTTGTAATTTTAATTTAATTTTTCTGGTTGCTTTTTTAACGAAAACCACATAGGGACTTCTCCTTGAGGCTTCTTTGATCACCAACTGATCTTAATCACGCTTTAATCCCACAATAAAAGAACCGGCCCGAGTTTACTCGAACATGCTTTCCAATTTTTCGATTAGTAGAGGGAGAAACTGATTAATTTCATGGTAAATAATTTTCCTATGGTTACATTTCGGATTTCGGGGGGGGGGGGGGGTCGTCCACCACCTGAAGGTGACTTAAATTCTAGATAGGTCAGGCCTGCACATTACCACACAGCAATAATGGCAGGTCACGCAATGCATTTGAGCGTGAATTTGCTTTCATTTTTTCATGATTGAAGTTAGAAATCATCGATAGAAAGGTTTCGGAGAAAAATTATTTTTTAGTCATTTTTCATTAAAATTTAGTCATTTTTATTTTTTTACCCCCAGAAGCAAACTATGAAGGGGCAAGCGACCCCCGCATTTTATCAACATTAACAACAACTACAATTTATGTGAATTTAAAAGAAATCGTTGGAGCCGTTTTTGAGAAATAATTTTTTTAGACGTTTTTTTGAAAATAAAAACCCCCCAAATTCAGTTAGCCCAAAATAAAAAAAATGGTCCCGAGGTATGATTTTTGTGAACCTACATGCCAAATTTCATCAAAATCGACCGAGTAGTTTGCCCGGAAATCGACGCACAGACAGACAGACATTTCGTAAAAACACTTTTTTTGGTTCCTGGGACCTCAAAACGTGTAAATCCGTTGAAATCTCGGAATCGAACATTTCGACCATCACAAAGCTTTCCTTATTCTACGTATAAATTGGAAAGCAATAAAAATAGAAGGACAGTTGAGAGACGGCCGCGGACAGTAGTCAGACCGACATTGACGGAGTTGTTATAGGTAGGTATCCATGCTAGATATCCCCGGACTGTTATTCGTTAATGCAAAAATTAATATATGTGGGAATTTCGCAAAGACATCGCTGTCACACAATTATTTCGGATGAAGAATATAAAAGGTCCGCAATTTACAAAAATTCCTGTTTGACCATTTTCATAAAATATTTACGAACTATTTTATGTAAATTAGTAGTAGTGCCACATAGATTCCTCGTCTTTACGCGCCATTCGAAGCTCGCGAGGTGATAATTCGCAATTATTCTTTAATTCCTTTCGTGTGATTGATCTAAATTTATCTAAATTGATCTAAATTTTGTTTCTTTTCATCTGCCATGTTGGCCCTGAAACCTCCTCTTCCACTTCCCCTCAAAAAAAAAATTAATGTGGCGTATTAAATACTCGAGTGCCTACTTGTCTTGTCGAAAATAATTTAGGCAGCTAAAAGTTCCCCTTACTATAGTAAGTAGTTACCGTACTAATTTGTACCATCAAAACAGTTTATCATCAAACATCAGCAGATTGTCTAATAACTGTCCATAAAATTCTGGGACGGCTGTTAGGCGGACGGTAGATAGAAATCCCATTTGAAAAAAATTTAGCGCCCTTCAAGATGGCGCTAGCTAATTGTAAACATCCCTCGTAGTCATGACTAGAAACAACCTCAATGAGCCCAAAAAATCGAGTACCTGAAGCTTTTGGTATCAGCGTAATTAAGTGGGACGGTTGTTTGAGTTATGATCGGCACGTTTCATACACTACCGCCTAAAATTAGCAATAAAAATTTAAATTTAAATTTGTTAATATAAATACTCCTTACAACTAGGAGCCATATAGTTTTCCAACAGCAGCCAGCACAACAATTTGATTCCCGCGCCAAACCAGATATTTAAATTATTTTGTTAACGTTAGGACGGCTGTTAGAAATTGAATTGAGCGAATATCTGGACAGTAGTTCATAATTTTTTTTACCAGTGACCAACTATTGTAATTTTTACATTTTTAAAAAAATTTAAAACTTTGTCTGGTTTTTCACAACTTCCAATCATCCCATTCACTGTAAAGTTGAAGGTAACCCTAAGAAAATTTAATTTATCTCAAAAAGCGCAATGGAGATACGCGGACAGCTGTTAGAATTGAGACTTAAAAATGTTGCTAAACATTTAGGATGCTTTATTATTTGGTAAAATGAGATTGGCAAGCTGTAAATTGACAACCTTTACAACTGGCATAAGCTAATTAACTAAGATTTATGAACATGAAGTATAAAAAGGGTCCGGACATAAAATGTACGTTTTCAGGAGAATGACCCAGTTAAGTGTAAGAGAGGATTTCAAAGCCCAAACTCCGTTAGGCTGGTTTAATTACTGTATTTTTCAGTGGGAACAACTTGCTTCACAGTTACAGGCTTAACAATGTAGCATACTACGCAGCAATAATTACTGTAAAAAAACTTACTAAAAACATTCTCACATCCTATACAATGCTCCACAGTGTACGATATGGGCTAAGCGAGAATTTTTTTTAATTTTGAGAGAGCAGTGCATTAGCTGTGAGCATTTACTTCGTAAAAGCCCATTTAGGAAATTAGCACTCAGCGCTTTCCCGACTACTTCTCTGCTTCGCTGCTGCTCAGGCTCAAATGCGGGTGGCATCAGCAGCATAATGCTGTTCCGATAATGTTTAAGAGACAGTCGGACCCTCAATTAGACTTTTTTTTACGAAGCTAAATTTGTCATAATATAGCCTACATCGATCATAGAGCCATAAATGAGTAAAATAAATAAATCCGGACTTTTTTGCTCTACTTTTATTACTAAGCCAACATAGCGGAGTTAGGGCTATAAAACCCTCTCTTACACTCAACATTGTATTGAGCCCGTACCACTATTCTATACGTCCTGAGTATAGTAGAAGTATAAGAAATGCATAGTACCTACCGGTTTGCAGCTGGCGCTAAAAAATCGTAAATTTGTATTCATTGGAGTTTATTGCTTTCCAATTTATACGTTATTATGTAAGGAAAGCTGGTCAAAATTTTCGATTTCGAGATTTCAGTGGATTTACGCGTTCTGAGGCCCCAGCAAACCAAAAAAAAAAAAAAAAAAAAATAGTGGTTTCTACTTTTTACGAAATGTCTGTCTTTCTGTAACTCTATATTTTAACTCTAAATTACTCGATAGAATTCTATTAAATTCGGCATGTAACTTAGGACCACAAATATATTGTCAAAGGGTGTTATATCACTTTTTAGTTAACTTCATTTTGGGGGGTTTTATATCCCAAAAAACGACGAAACCATTATTAATATCAATTCTTATATATATATATCGAATACAATATTCTTGCCAGTCGGGGTCGCAAAAGTGCCCCGTTTAAAGTGAATTTTTTCTCCCTCCCCGGTGCTGCAATGGCGGATCCACAGGGGGGTCGGGGGTCATGACCCCCCAAAATGAGAAAATTCATATGATAGTAAAAAAAATTTCAGCAAAAAAATTACCTTTAAAACTTACGCATACAACTTGTGATCCCCCCCCCCCTAAATTTTCCGCTGAATCCGCCCTTTGACTGCTGAGATGGGCAGTTTACCATAAATTGCAAACTGACGGTAAACTCGTCCTCTCCATAGGATTAGAGTTACACACTTAGTACATGGCGTACCATATTTTGGCGTAGTTTGGCTATATTTAGTAGCTGTAGTGTTGAAGAGGCTGTGGCAGCCTGGCCTGATGGGGAGACTACCGCTAGCAAGGAAAATACCAGTGTTTCCTATTCGAGAACTCACGAATTCACGATATAATAATAAAATACAGGGTACAAGACGCAAGATAACATAATACTTCCACAAAAACTATGCATCTAAAACTATACTATCTTACAAGCTAAACATATAACAGATATAGACCCTGGGTGGCTAGTGGCCCACCCTAGCTACTACCCAGGGTCGTTCCTAGGTTCACTCCCTCTTACTTCTCTATGCTACGGTATATGGCCGTGACATGTAGACCATCCCCCAATGATAAGTTAATCTGTTCATTCCACTCAAAATCACAAGTTCCTCGGCCTCACAGAGTACATGTGTAGCTTACGAGAGTATCGATGAGGGAGGGGGGGGGGGGCGTCGGACGTTCCGGGTCAGCACTCGTACATTCAGCAGGTAGCCATTGTTGTTGAAAGCCCATCCCTTGTCAGCTGCTTCCAGACCTATATGCTGACTGTGTTTCTCTCTCGTTTGTTTTCCAACGCCTGCTTTCAGCATTTCTGCTTTAAACAACCCTGTCAGCCTGGCGGGGGAGTGAGTCTGTTTATTAACTTAAGGCACCCTAAGGGTAGACTCCTTCACCTCGGGGAGAAGAGGAGTTATAGTGGATTCCGAACCACTTGGGGAACACCATCAAGTCACACGATTAATTCGGAGGTGATCAGGACTCGACACGCACTCAGACTGACTGGTATAATCTCAGCACGTTATCATGTCCCACCATGTTCCCCTGCCAACGCTGTGCACACTACCAAGTTTGCTGCAGTTTGGAACAGGCTCTGTTCTCGTGGACTCAACTTGGTATGGCCGTTGGCGTTCCTCTCTCGTACTCAGTTGGAAAAACTCTCACTATCACTATTTTCAATATATTAATATATCAATTTATAATCGTTTATTGCCAGTTGGTACTAGGCAATTTATCCAATTGCTTATCCTGGCCACCCTTCTAAATTAACTTTAGTTGTGCACGTGTAAGAACTTTTAAGTTCCAACCAAACTGGAATAAAAATAGGCCTAATAAAAATTGAAATGGTGACAAAATTGAGGAGTTTCCACTGCCCAGTTGGGTAACATCAGTTACATCCACAAGAACAATAGTATAAAAACAAGTTGCAACTGATATTTGCACCATATGGTACTGTACACATCAGGGGCGTAAAGTTGGGGGGGGGGGGCACGGTCCAACTTGCCCCCCCCCCCCAGCTCCTAAAGGGGGGCTTGTCCCCCCAGCCTCCAGTAATGTAAGACGCGGTTCATGTCTCCACTACTTTCCTTTGCAGCAATATGAATATAAGCACTTCTTTGTTAGCTTTGTAACATCTACAGCTAGACTTTACTACTACTAAAATGCGTAAAACCCTACTATTTTGCACTTATATCTTCAATTTTTCCTTACCCTGACTGATAACGTCATATGGTATACTTAGTTTTGCCCCGCCATCATTGTAAAACCTTACGCCTGCGGTACTCATTGAAACGAAAAACAAAGAAAATACAATATTAAACTTCAATGCTACCTACCTGACAACTTAGTTTGGCTGTAGCAAAAGAACTTGGTCCTTTGTCACATTATCGATATAAATTCCGAGAGAGGTAAGAATATGCTGACTCAGAGCTGAAGATTTTATATCGACATCCGTTATTTTGAGACTCAAGATTCTTGGAAAGGTTGAAACCTTGATGTTCACCACCCCTGTCACTGTGGGGTGCTCCATGTGCCCGGATCCCAGCTTCCGCTCGGCGGAAGCTGTTGCCAGATTCTCACACCGTGAAAACATCTCAATTTCACACACGCTAGGGGTTCTTCTATACTGCCACCGGTTCTATTCATTTCAGTAACAAGTTTTATTGCTTCAATATTCCTAAACTACACAACCCATGTATGAATTATTGGATGTAAATTGTTCGATTCCGTTTTGTTTTTTGCCTATATGGCTATATACCAAGTGTTCCAAGCAGAGGCGTAAAGTTTTAGAATTATGGCAGGGGCAAAACTAAGTAGACCTTATGACGTCATCAGGCAGGATAAGGAAAAATAAAATACAAGAGCAAAATATTACGGTTTTACGCATTTCAAGAGTAGTAAAGTATAGCTGTAGATTTTACATAGCTAAAAAAGGAATGCCTGTATTCATATTGTTGCAAAGGGGACCATGAAGTATGAACCACGTCTTACAATGCTCGAGGCTGGGGGGGGGAGGGTGGCAAGTTGGACCGTGCCCCCCCCCCCCCAACTTTACGCCCCTGGTTCCAAGTGAGCGGCGACCAACTACGGGAAGTATTCCCCGTTCAATTTGAACCTTAGACCATCACCATATAATATTATATAATAAATAATATTGTATAATAAATGATATTATATGGTCTAAGATTTGAACTTTGAAGCATAAATAACCCATGTATTGTGCGAAAATTTACCGTTGTCGACTTAGGGGCGGATTTAGGGTAAAATGTGAGAAATGAGCAGTGTTGCAGGAAAATGCACCCCAATCTGGAACTTGTTGACCGATTATAGATCTAAACATTGAATGTGGCCAAGAATTAAATTTGCCATGCGGATATATCATTAAGTTTCCGAGCAAATTTAGTTTCTAATGCCAATTGTGGCCTATGTCAAAATTGCTTGCAAAGTCACATGATTTGTTCAGTTTTCTAGTAACAATTCTGGATTTTTAATGCATTTCTTTAGAAAACGGTCCCTCCTTTCTGCCTCCAGCCAAAAATGTATATGTCAATACTCAATACATTAGTTTTGACGAAATTAATTCCAGAGGGTGGGCTAATGGTCCACCTGCGCGTTCAGCCCGAAATAGAACTATAGAGCTACTGATTATTCTCCTTTAAAACGGGGTTTACACGGGGCTAAATGTCAATTAAACTAGGGCCACTATAGGGACGTAAATCGAAGGCCTCAAATTTGGGGGTCATCCGACTTTAGCCGTGTAGCGCCTGAAACTGACCAAAATCGACCAAGTACAGCAAAGGGACTGCTGGAGGTGATCTCCCACCGTATGAGGTGCTTAACATGAGCAAGACTGACCTTGTAACTAAAAATATTCGACATCTTGCCCCCCCCTGAAAAATCTTGAAATGACGCCCCTGTAATATACGATTACTATGTCTATTTCTTTATTTGCAGACAACCCTTCCTATTTCACGATACCCGGAGGGCTGAGCTCAAACGCCGGGGCAGCAGCAGCAAAGGGTACGCGATTCTTCAAACTCAAACGTCAAATCCGGATGGGCAACAACGCATCGCAACTTCCTGACAGAGCAATGCAGCCAAGTCAGTATCACACGTTGCCCTCCTCTAGTTCGGAAAGCCGGCAGAAAGACGAGCGGTATTCCAACCCACCCAGCACGACTTCTGCAGCACACCCGCGGCCCACGCGCTCTCACTCTCAGACCATTACTTCGCCACTGCACACCCAGATGCTGGTCCTGGGCATGCCTCGTCCTTCTGACATAGCACCTTCATCGACTTATCGCTTACGGCAGTCGAGTATGAGACAACCTTACCGATCCAGTACGGATTTGTTTTCCACTTACTACAATCAGGGTGGCACTCCTCCCAGTCGACGACATTCCATTGGTGCTTACTTTCCGGGCAAGTCTAGTGCTTCGAGTCAGGTGAAGAGTAAAGGAGGCATTTTGGAAGAAGACAGTGGTCAGGCTGACAGCAGTGCAGGAGAAGAATCCACAGTGAACCATTATGGCACGGCAAAAAGGGGTAAGTTGAACATTTGGGCAAATATAGTTTATTCGTATTCAAGCCCTAAGTTTAAATCTTTCAGGATTTTGCCTTTTGCTTGTTTGCATAACACTTGCGCAGTATGCCATTTTTATTTTTTTAATTTTTAAGAAAAGGTTAATCGCATACAAACAATTTAATGAATGTATCCGATTGACCTCTTCAGTCACCTCTGTAGGTTAGTACCCGTGTTCAGTGGGGGTTTAGAAATTTCATTGGGTATTACATAGTGGTTTTTATTTGTCCTCTCAAAATCCGATTCTATCTAGTATGAAGCCATTTCATTTCGGGGGGGGGGGGGGGGGGGGGGTTGAACCCCCATGAACCCCCCCTTGGCTACGGCCATGCACGTCTCCGATCGCATGGCTTGTAGAGACTCGCACATTTACAAGCACGCTACCACCTTGGAATCGAAGTTGATTTTCTGCAGTGTCTTAGCTCAGTTTTACTATATACTGTATTATGCTATGTACAGTATTATTGATTCGTAAGAGGAAACTGGCCGTTGACAATGGCTGAGTAGTATAGAAAGGGGGTTTCTGGCGCTTACCCCACCCCCCGTCGAGCTACCCCATCTACCCCACCCCCCGTCATGCTACCCCTCGTGGGTGGTCTGAGTTTCTGGCGCTTACCCCACCCCCCGTCGAGCTACCCCATCTACCCCACCCCCCGTCATGCTACCCCTCGTGGGTGGTCTGAGGTTCTGGCGCTTATCCCCCCCCCCCGTCGAGACCCGTGGGTGGTCTTTCTATGGCACTATGATTGTTTTTATTTTTATTTTTATAATTACTAATTTGTGAGATACAGAGTTTTTTTTTTTTTTTTTTTTTTTTTTTTTTTTTTTTTTTTTATGGTGTTAATTGAATTAAAACATTTCTTCTTCTTTCTTCTTCGTGGGTGGTCTTTGTACCCCGCCGTGCTTATCCCGTTGTCTATCTATCTCTGTACCAGGTGGGTGGTCTATGACGCACCCCCCCCCCCCCCTCCCCGTACAGCGTACATCTAGAATGTTCCAAATGTGTCGTTACAAAAGGCATCGCCTTGGGTTGAGGAGCTTAGTTGAAGCCAAACCTTCATTCAAGACTCAAGTAATACCACTTTATAAGTAAAATTGTATAATCTTACAACATGACATCTCTATTCAATAAAGTTAATGCCATCAACCAAGTAGCCGGGCCTACCATACCAATGCGAAAACTAGTGATTGGAGTTAAATACCTAATATTGAAAATAGTGCAAATCGAAAAAACAGAATATGGACCAGCTGTAAAAGTCATACTGCGAGGATTGGAAAAAGAAGTCGTGGAATGTTTTGTGCCTCAACAATATCTGCCAGCCTTTCAACAAAGTGAAGTTACTCCAGGAGCTGAGATGTATCTTATCGTTTCAAGCCATCGGGGAAAAAATAGTGTCAACCTACAGATCATAGAATGAATATTTCATGATGTATTATTATTGTAAACTACAGAAATAATGTAAATATATGAATAATTTCTATATATATTTTGTTCTTGTTTTATTAATTTCATAACTAGTTTTAAGCTTACAGTTAGATGATGATGAGTATTAAAAACTAATGTTTGAAAGAAACAAGCTATTGCTTCAGTCATAATCGAGTACTTGAACGGTGAAGGGTTATCATAATCATAGACTATGAAATGATGTAAATCAAATAATTAAACGAGTACATTAGCTAATTTTAATAAATCTATCCGAAGCATAGGTTTATGGGAAGTATTGATTTGGTAAATAGTTAACCGTGTGCAGGTTCAAACCTGTTGTGAATCACCAGGTGCATATAACTCTGTACAGCCGTCTAATGGTTCAGACAAACAACACATTAATAAATCTACCCCTCGCGGACAGTCCATTGTAAGCTAATGTGATTTTTGTTTTCGTAAATCTATCCAACACTTATATTGAAGGGAAGTATTGATTTGGTAAACAGAGTGCAGGTTCAAACCTGTTGTGAATCACCAGGTGCATATAACTCTGTACAGCCGTCTAATGGTTCAAACAAACAAGCCATTAATAAATCTACCCCTCGCTGACAGTCCATTGTAAGCTAAAGTGATTTTTGTTTTCGTAAATCTATCCAACACTTAGGTTGAAGGGAAGTATTGATTTGGTAAACAAATAACAGGGTGCAGGTTCAAACCTGTTGTGAATCACCAGGTGCATCCAACACTTAGGTTGAAGGGAAGTATTGATTTGGTAAACAGAGTGCAGGTTCAAACCTGTTGTGAATCACCAGGTGCATATAACTCTGTACAGCCGTCTTATGGCTCAAACAAACAAGCCATTAATAAGTCTACCCCTCGCTGACAGTCCATTGTAAGCTAAAGTGATTTTTGTTTTCGTAAATCTATCCAACACTTAGGTTGAAGGGAAGTATTGATTTGGTAAACAAATAACAGGGTGCAGGTTCAAACCTGTTGTGAATCACCAGGTGCATCCAACACTTAGGTTGAAGGGAAGTATTGATTTGGTAAACAGAGTGCAGGTTCAAACCTGTTGTGAATCACCAGGTGCATATAACTCTGTACAGCCGTCTTATGGCTCAAACAAACAAGCCATTAATAAGTCTACCCCTCGCTGACAGTCCATTGTAAGCTAAAGTGATTTTTGTTTTTGCATTAGTTGCAATCGATCGTTAGAAAATGAATGGTGTCTTAACAACATATTATCCGCTTCGTGATGGACAATCTATCCCTGTACCCTTACCGTCTATCCTTCATGGGTGGTCGTCGCTACAAAAGGCATCGCCTTGGGTTGAGGAGCTTAGTTGAAACCGAACCTTCATTCGCGTAATACCACTTCAGTGTAGTGAATTTGTGTAATCGTACAGCATGGAATCGAAGAAAAGGAAACTGAACGCGAGGGAATATGTGTGTAGAATATGTGCTGTGAGTTTCACACTAAATTGCAATTTAAAAAGACATGTCATAAACAAACATGGAGTTAGTATTATACCATGCAAAAAATGTAAAGCCACATTCACATGCAGAGAGGACCTATCTCATCATATATTGCAGCGGCATACATCAGCAAATCACGGGATGGAAATTGTACAAACTCGCCCAAAACTGACATCTGCTGGGAATGGAGAGGACTGCAAGGCATGCGGGGGCAAAATCAACAACTCCAGTCCACTTACAGTTCTGTGTAAAGAATGTTCATCTATCTTTTCGTGTAAGTATGAGAATCCTGTATCTGTTAAAACCCTTGAGTGTAAATATATTTGTGAATTCTGTTCGGTCCCTTTTGCTCGGAAGTATAGTTTGAAAGTCCACATATTAAGCATACATATTATTAATTGTTTGAATTGCAAGAAATTGTTTATGAGGGAAGATTTTACTAATCATAAGAATAATTGCACAATTATGAGCGGGGGAACACTATCTAACGAGGAGAACTTTTTATGCAAAACATCTATAGCTCTAGATGGTGTAGTAAAACAATACAATTATAAAAACATAACCATACATGATCCCGTTGTATATTTAAATAATATGGAAGGTGAGGTTGATTCTATTGCAACTGAAAACATTAAACTTTTTAATGCAATTAAATGGTATGTAGCCTTACACATTAAATTTGAACGCGGACCCGACAATAATAAAAACTATACTGAAGCATGGTTTCATGCTAAAAACGAACAACTTTTCCTCACTGATGACTCCACAATAAAATATCAACAAATGATTGAACAAATTTTAGTAAAAATAGATAAATTTCAAGCAATGGGAAGCGGGTGGGTGTTGAAATCTTTAAAACGTTTTGTTATTTTTATTGCTGAATATAATCCATGCAGTGGTAGTAGTTACATCCCTTTACCCAAAAAAATCTATAACACTAAAGCAGTAATCAATATTAAAAATGACGATCTCAAATGTTTTATATGGTCAATTTTAGCATACTTACATCCAGTAAGTAGGAATGGTCAGCGTGTTGATTATTATAAAAAGTATGAGAAAGAGTTAGATATGAGTGGTATAACTTACCCAGTATCTTTGCAAGTCATTTCAAAATTTGAAAAAAATAATAATATTGGAGTAAATGTGTTTGGTTATGATCACAGACTGTACCCATTATATTTATCACAAAGTCACCATTATAATAAGCAGGTGGATCTGCTTTACATAACGGAAGACGAAAATTCACATTATTGTCTTATTAAAAATTTCAACAAACTTAATTTCTCAATCACTAAACATGAGCAAAAAAAGTTTTATTGTCGTTGGTGCATACACGCCTTTAGTAGTGCTGAACGCTTACATGAACATAAGCCACTCTGCTCAAGACATGATCCTCAAAAAACCACATTTCCAATTAAGGAGAAAAGCACTATGAAATTTGATAAGCCACAATATATGATCCCTGTAGCATATAGAATATATGCCGATTTCGAGAGCATTCTCAGTCCCGCAACAGGTAAACAGGTAACCTAACCCAATGTAACCTAATCTGGCCTATCCTAATCCAATGTAACCTACCCTAACTTGATATAAAAATTTAACCTAGACTAATATTAAAACTTAACCTGTCCTAGCCCAATGTAACTAAATCTAACATAGAAAACACAACTGCCTGGTATATTGCACCCAATGTAACCTAATCTAACCTATCCTAATTCAATGTAACCTAACTTAACATCATATTTATTTGATATAAAAATATTTTTGTTAAAAAAAATGATGAATTTAATCTAGGTAAACAGCTAACCTAACCCAATGTAACGTAATCTGGCCTATCCTAATCCAATGTAACCTAATCTAACCTATCCTAATTCAATGTAACCTAACTTAACATCATATTTATTTGATATAAAAATATTTTTGTTAAAAAAAAATGATGAATTTAGGTTAGCTGTTTACCTAGATTACATTCATCATTTTTTTAACAAAAATATTTTTATATCAAATAAATATGACGTTAAGTTAGGTTACATTGAATTAGGATAGGTTACATTAGGTTACATTGGGTTAGGATAGGTTAAGTTAGCCGCTAACTTAACCTATCCTAACCCAATGTAACCTAATGTAACCTATCCTAATTCAATGTAACCTAACTTAACGTCATATTTATTTGATATAAAAATATTTTTGTTAAAAAAATGATGAATGTAATCTAGGTAAACAGCTAACCTAAATTCATCATTTTTTTTTAACAAAAATATGACCAGTCTCAAGTAAAAACCCCATGACTAGGTATTGTATTCCTCCAGTGGACAAATTTCCCACAGATAGACGGACCCCCTGATTCTGTGAATTAATCCATGGGGGGGGGGGGGGGAGACAATGCTTGTTTACTGAATCTCTCTATGGCCCTGCTGCTAGTACAGTACCTATATATACGCATTTAATTTTAATGTATCTGACTTCACAAGCTCTGAATCCAGAGAGACCGGGAGCGAAGTTGTTTGTTAAACCCGCGGGATGGCACTAACCCAATGTAACCTAATCTAACCTATCCTAATTCAATGTAACCTAACTTAAGATCATATTTATTTGATATAATAATATTTTTGTTAAAAAAATGATGAATTTAATCTAGGTAAACAGCTAACCTAACCCAATGTAACCTAATCTGGTCTATCCTAATCCAATGTAACCTAATCTAACCTATCCTAATTCAATGTAACCTAACTTAACATCATATTTATTTGATATAAAAAATATTTTTGTTAAAAAAAAAAAATGAGGAATTTAATCTAGGTAAACAGCTAACCTAACCCAATGTAACCTAATCTGGCCTATCCTAATCCAATGTAACCTACCCTAACTTGATATAAAAATTTAACCTAGCCTAATATTATAACTTAACCTGTCCTAGCCCAATGTAACTAAATCTAATATAGAAAACACGACTGCCTGGTATATTGCACACCTATTGTGAGAAACTGAGACTTAGTTGGGATTATTGAAAATTCATTTTTATAAACACGGCTGGTGGGTATATTGAACACCTATTGTGGGATTAATACATTTCTTTTAAGATGCTGAGTGCACTTATTATATCGGCGTACCTGAATTAATAGCGATGTGTCGTAATCTTAATGCGAGGGGGACTAAATTATTTGATATAAAAATATTTTTGTTAAAAAAATGATGAATTTAATCTATTATTTTTTTCAAATTTTGAAATGACTTGCAAAGATACTGGGTAAGTTATACCTTTCATATCTAACTCTTTTTCATACTTTTTATAATTATAAACCCGCTGAGCATCCCGACTTACTGGATGTAAGTATGCTAAAATTGACCATATAAAACATTTGAGATCGTCATTTTTAATATTGATTACTGCTTTAGTGTTATAGATTTTTTTGGGTAAAGGGATGTAACTACTACCACTGCATGGATTATATTCAGCAATAAAAATAACAAAATGTTTTAAAGATTTCAACACCCACCCGCTTCCCATTGCTTGAAATTTATCTATTTTTACTAAAATTTGTTCAATCATTTGTTGATATTTTATTGTGGAGTCATCAGTGAGGAAAAGTTGTTCGTTTTTAGCATGAAACCATGCTTCAGTATAGTTTTTATTATTGTCGGGTTTAACAAAAATATTATTATATCAAATAAATATGATCTTAAGTTAGGTTACATTGAATTAGGATAGGTTAGATTAGGTTACATTGGATTAGGATAGGCCAGATTAGGTTACATTGGGTTAGGTTAGCTGTTTACCTAGATTACATTCATCATTTTTTTAACAAAAATATTTTTATATCAAATAAATATGACGTTAAGTTAGGTTACATTGAATTAGGATAGGTTACATTAGGTTACATTGGGTTAGGATAGGTTAAGTTAGCGGCTAACTTAACTCCGATAGCCAGGTGGTACATTAGGATAAAATTCATGAACGGCATGTGATGGTCTACCATTCAAATATGATCCACTTGTAATATTACAATTAATTCGAATTGCATTGACTTTGGATATTTTAATGCTATGTGGTGATTCATATCTTTCCCCAGGGAAAAATGTCATCACATCATAACCAAAGCCTAGCAGGTATCCTAGTTCTTCATTTACTTCAATTTCAAAGTCTTCATGTATTATCATAACTTCCGAATGTAGGGTGTTCCGATTTGCGCGTATCCGTATGATTTCAGAACCCCACACTTGATTAATATACTTGACTACATCTAACAATTCGTAGGATCCAGTTGGTATTTCAATTATTCTAGTCTTCGGAGGAATTGAATTGTTTACAATTTTAACGACACCATTTGAGAGATTAGGAATTGAATTGTATGTTTCGAGGTCAAGCAAGCCGATTTCCCATGCACCCTCAAGTACAATCGGTGGGAAGTAGTTGCTACTTAGCAATGAGTCGTTACCGCTCAATGTCAATGCTAGCGACATAATGCAATAAATCAAACATATTCATAACTTATATAACTTTTAATAGTATGGAAAATGGATCTTTCATGTAGAGAAATTTTAAACATAACTGCCCACAATTTGATGTTGAATAGGTTTGATACGATTGATGGTTGTAGTATATTGTACAGTTGTGGAAATATTGTTTCAATTCCAATGGTGGTTGTAAGTCCCCGAAGCTATCGAAGTATATAACTCGGTTTCTAATCTTGCGGTAAGCAACCCAATGTGTACCAGGTCCTATAGCATCATCTAAATTAATTATTCCAGCTTCATTATGTTTCCATGGTATGCGAGGCAATGCATTTCGCATGAACACACCACGAAAATGAGGAACGTTAGCGGTGAATTTTGTAAGTTCCACATTAGTCATTGGACGGTTCCGAGGCATGCAACTTAGTTTTTTGAATAAGGATGCAAGTAGAGTCCACTCCCTTTCTTATGTGGCGCTAAATACAAGCCTTTCCCAATAGCTATAGATTCCATAGTTTGATTATGACGTTTCATTTCTTCATACTTTTTCTGTGCACTATGGACTTTATTAACAGCTGATGTAATTCCTGCAGCACCGCCAGAGAGAGCGCCTAGTGCAGAAAGCCCCGCAAATATCGGGATAAGTGGTAATATACCACCTGTCTTGGCAATAGGTATGATTCGGGGAAGTTTCACCTTATTTCCCTTTGATTTCTTCACAGATTTATAAGCAATCTTGATTGTATCCGCCACAGTGGGTGGTTTTGCAAGCTTTATCGCTTTCTTCGCTGAAGTCAATAGTGATCTGAAGGATACTTTCCGCTTCAGCCCAAATCCCAGCTTTCGTTTAACTTTCATTGCAGCTGTCACACCTAAAGCGACAATTTTTTCCCCTATAGATGAATCTTTTGCCTTAACACGTTGCCACGCTTGATCTGCTAATTTTATATCCGCTACGTGTCGATTAGTTATATCTGATGACTGCGAATAAGCTATATCGTGTTCACGGCAAGCTTGATCAAGTTTGTTTCTCCCTCGATCTCCTCGAATTAATCGTTTTTCTAACTTGGTGCCTGGTCCGCAGAATTGATAGCCGGGGATATGTGCTTCAAATGGTAACTTATTAATTATGCTGTTCACCATAGACATTCTCAAATGTGAATGAGTAAAATACATATATACAGTGGTATTTATAACTTTTTTATCAGTCATATAATGAAGCTCGTACCACAGAGACACAAGTTCAGTGTGATTCTAAGTCAAGAAGATGAAGATGTACGGAATAATAGAAAGCATGGACCTTTACTCCCCGGATCGATTCGTGGCGCAATCTGCGGCCCATCAGGTTGTGGTAAAACAAGCCTACTATGCAGTATGGTATATCATCCGTTTGGGCTACGATTTGAAAATGTATACTTATTCTGCAAAACATTGTTTCAACATAAATACCAGCAGCTTGAGACAAATGTAAATTCTATTCGTGGGATGACTTTTACGGGGTCAAGCGATTCGGTTACACCACTCTCTGACATCAAACCTAACTCTGTGCTAATATTCGACGATGTTTCATGTGAATCACAAACGGAAATTCGAAATGTCTACTGTATGGGTCGTCATAAAGGGATTGATTGCTTCTATCTCACTCAGACCTATACCTCTATTCCAAAACATTTGTTGCGAGACAATTTGAATTTTATCGTGCTATTCAAACAGGATTTACTTAATATAAAGAATGTGTATAGAGACCATGTTGCGGGGGATATGGATTTAGCGACATTCATGAAACTCTGCGCCGAAGCATGGAAAGAGTCACATGCATTCCTAGTTATTGCAAAAGATTTTGGATTAAACGATGGACGATATCGGCAGGGATTCGATCACTACTTCAAAGATATAAATAACTCTGCTTAACACTCAACTCATCATTATTCATTCAACTGTGACTCGGTGAGGTAGATATGGATACTAAAGTTATCAAGAATATTGTCAACATACGCAAAGCTCTGCAGCAAAAGTACCTTAATCTTAAACGTGATCTACACAATGAGGCTGCTCAGCAAGAGCGAAAGTTAAAACCGGTCTCGAAACCACTACAAGAATTAATTGAGTTGAACAAACAGACAGCACCAGAAAAAACAATAAATAAACCCGGAGTTAGCAAATATTTAGACTTATTTATACCTGATCATTATAATAGGAAAACCATTGATACATACTATGGACTAACACGAAGTAATGAAGGTATATTTAGGCTGGGTTCATACCCTGTACATTTCAATGATGAAGATGATTCAATCACAATCGAAGATAAAACATGGCAAGGTACATTGGGCTTATATGAATTATTAACCTTGAACAAGCCTGAAAACTATACTCCGGAAGATTTACAAGCTTATAAAGATATGCTGGAAAGAACTGGAGCTCATTTAACCACTAGTGGTCGTCTGAGGGGCAGTCAACGTTATAAATATCAAAAGATTATTAAACAGCTATTTGGGATAAAATCTGGTGGTGAATACCGGTATTGGAACGATCCAAATGAACTGGTAGAACGATTACGCTTACTTAATGCATCACATGCTGCAGGACATACAAGTCATCAAAACGAAATCATTGATATTATAAGCGAATTGCGAGAAGCAAATATTATTCAATGAAGCAAGCTTTGGTTGATGAAATTCATCGGCCTGCTCGACGGAATTATCCTCGACGTCATGTGACTCTTAAAGGAATGCATGATTTATGGCAAGCAGATCTAGTGGAAATGATTCCATATTCAAGGATTAATAAAGGATATAAATATATTCTAACAGTGATAAATGCATTCACAAAATTCGGTTATGCAGAAGCAGTAAAAACTAAATCTATGAAAAATGTTACTGAAGCTTTCATAAAAATTCTCAATAGAGCTCCACAAGCTCCTGCTCACCTCCAGTCAGATATGGGACTAGAATTTTTCAACATGCGAATGAAAAGTCTTCTAAAACAATATAGCATTAATCATTATGCTACGTATTCTACACTGAAAGCTTCAATTATTGAACGCTGGAATCGCACTCTGAAAAATCGAATGTGGAAGGAATTCAGCTTGCAGGGAAATTATAAGTGGTTGCATTTACTACCTCGTCTAGTGCAACAATATAACACTACCAAGCATAGGACAATTAACATGTGTCCTGCTGATGTGCGAGAAGAACATGAAGCAAAATTATTATCCATGTATAATGCTGTTGATGTGAAAGGTACTATCAAACAGAAATTTCAAGAGGGTGATCCTGTCAGAATCAGCAAAAAAAGCCTTATTTGAGAAGGGTTACCAACCGAACTGGTCTACAGAAGTATTTCGCGTGCGTCTAGTACAACCTACTCGACCTACCACCTATCTCCTTGAGGCTATGGATGGCGAACCCATCTTGGGCTCATGGTATATGGAAGAGTTGCAGAAAACCAAGCATCCAGATGTATATTTGGTGGAGAAAGTTTTGAAAAAGTCAAAGGATAAATTATATGTGAAATGGCTTGGTTTCCCGAAACCTACATGGATTAATAAAACTGATATTTTATAAATATAACTTTATTTTAATCAACCTCATCATGATCAATGAAACAATAGACATCTTGAAACCATTTCTGTAGTTTCTTCAAATTTATCAACGCGCAGTTTCCCGTGTGAATGCATTGTTTAGCTTCTACAGGTGGTAACTTCTGAAAACTTGCCAGAACCACAGAGTCCAAGTCATATACAACACGTTCTAGTATTCCTGCAAGCCATACTTGCTTCTCTCCTCCTTTAGTAGCAATTCTAGTATACTGATTAGCAAACTCAAGTAAAATGTTCTTTAGCCAAATGTAGTTCACGTTCCCCTCTTCCCAACGAAGTTTATGGAGATTATTTGTGCTCCATGTGTTGCTGCTTTTTACTTGAGCTGTAAGATTGGCGAATGGAAAGGGTGGACGGAAAAACCAATGCTCATACTGGTCATCGTATGCAGGGCCCATAGCCAATTCTTTGATGATGAAATTGTTTCCATTATCTTTGAAACCTTGAAACTCAACTATTCCCAGCGGTTTCATCATGTTCAACAGTCTGGTTCATACTGACTTGAGGTCGCTCCAACCAGTGCTTAAGTATCACAGAGCACAATTCATTTTCATAGATGGTTATAATTTCTAAATATATACGATTTGATTGATTTCGATACTTCTTCGACACTAGTTTACAACGAACATCCTCGATAGTTGCTACTATTGGAGTTGGTGATTGCACAAACTGTAAAAAAGCTTCCATTGAAACGTCATCTGTTTCCAAGTCCATGTATACGTCTTTCAAGATATTTTTTAAGTGGAAGTTAGCCTGCATCTTCTTCTCCTCCAACTCACAGCATACAATATGAAGAATAGCTTTCAATGCTTGTATGTTCTCAATATTTACTCTAGATAGCTTAATGTGTGATGATGGAGACTTCATTTCCAATTCATTATCATTCGTTAACATCATCGTCAGGTTTGATTTGATGAAATTAGGTGTCCATAGTATATTTCCGTTGTAGCACACTGTTTTCTTACGGAGATATAATCGAAATAATGGTAATGTTGCACACCAGAACTCCCATTCAATCATATTGAATGCAATTTCCTGATCTTTATCAACAACTACGACGTATACTTCGAATTCTGATGTTTTGAATTGTAATCCAACAATAACACTTTGTCCATCACGAAGCGGATAATATGTGGTAAAGACACCCTTCATTTTCTAACGACCGATTGCAACTGATGCAAAAACAAAAATCACTTTAGCTTACAATGGACTGTCGGCGAGGGGAAGGTGTTTGTACGGTGCGGAGGGGGGGGGGGGGGGTAAGCACCATTTGTAAAATCACTTAGCTTACAATGGACCACCTGGTGTGATGGGTGTACTGAGTTATATGCACCTGGTGATTCACAACAGGTTTGAACCTGCACTCTGTTTACCAAATCAATACTTCCCTTCAACCTAAGTGTTGGATAGATCTACGAAAACAAAAATCACTTTAGCTTACAATGGACTGTCAGCGAGGGGTAGATTTATTAATGGCTTGTTTGTTTGAACCATTAGATGGCTGTACAGAGTATATGCACCTGGTGATTCACAACAGGTTTGAACCTGCACCCTGTTATTTGTTTACCAAATCAATACTTCCCTTCAACCTAAGTGTTGGATAGATTTACGAAAACAAAAATCACTTTAGCTTACAATGGACTGTCAGCGAGGGGTAGATTTATTAATGGCTTGTTTGTTTGAACCATTAGACGGCTGTACAGAGTTATATGCACCTGGTGATTCACAACAGGTTTGAACCTGCACTCTGTTTACCAAATCAATACTTCCCTTCAATATAAGTGTTGGATAGATTTACGAAAACAAAAATCACATTAGCTTACAATGGACTGTCCGCGAGGGGTAGATTTATTAATGTGTTGTTTGTCTGAACCATTAGACGGCTGTACAGAGTTATATGCACCTGGTGATTCACAACAGGTTTGAACCTGCACACGGTTAACTATTTACCAAATCAATACTTCCCATAAACCTATGCTTCGGATAGATTTATTAAAATTAGCTAATGTACTCGTTTAATTATTTGATTTACATCATTTCATAGTCTATGATTATGATAACCCTTCACCGTTCAAGTACTCGATTATGACTGAAGCAATAGCTTGTTTCTTTCAAACATTAGTTTTTAATACTCATCATCATCTAACTGTAAGCTTAAAACTAGTTATGAAATTAATAAAACAAGAACAAAATATATATAGAAATTATTCATATATTTACATTATTTCTGTAGTTTACAATAATAATACATCATGAAATATTCATTCTATGATCTGTAGGTTGACACTATTTTTTCCCCGATGGCTTGAAACGATAAGATACATCTCAGCTCCTGGAGTAACTTCACTTTGTTGAAAGGCTGGCAGATATTGTTGAGGCACAAAACATTCCACGACTTCTTTTTCCAATCCTCGCAATATGACTTTTACAGCTGGTCCATATTCTGTTTTTTCGATTTGCACTATTTTCAATATTAGGTATTTAACTCCAATCACTAGTTTTCGCATTGATATGGTAGGCCCGGCTACTTGGTTGATGGCATTAACTTTATTGAATAGAGATGTCATGTTGTAAGATTATACAATTTTACTTATAAAGTGGTATTACTTGAGTCTTGAATGAAGGTTTGGCTTCAACTAAGCTCCTCAACCCAAGGCGATGCCTTTTGTAACGACACATTTGGAACATTCTAGATGTACGCTGTACTACGGGGAGGGGGGGGGGGTGCGTCATAGACCACCCACCTGGTACAGAGATAGATAGACAACGGGATAAGCACGGCGGGGTACAAAGACCACCCACGAAGAAGAAAGAAGAAGAAGAAAGAAATGTTTTAATTCAATTAACACCATAAAAAAAAAAAAAAAAAAAAAAAAAAAAATAAAAAAAACTCTGTATCTCACAAATTAGTAATTATAAAAATAAAAATAAAACAATCATAGTGCCATAGAAAGACCACCCACGGGTCTCGACGGGGGGGGGATAAGCGCTAGAACCTCAGACCACCCACGAGGGGTAGCATGACGGGGGGTGGGGTAGATGGGGTAGCTCGACGGGGGGTGGGGTAAGCGCCAGAAACTCAGACCACCCACGAGGGGTAGCATGACGGGGGGTGGGGTAGATGGGGTAGCTCGACGGGGGGTGGGGTAAGCGCCAGAAACCCCCTTTCTATACTACTTGGCTGCCCACGGATCATCCCAAAATAGGTTGGTTTCTATTTCTTATTGAATTTAATACTTAACTTATAACGATTTGGCCTTTTCGATTAACAGAGGCCTTTTTTTAGTTTTGGTGTAGGTGCAGGGGTTTTTCTAGTGATCCAGGGGTGGTCAATGTCAACGGCCAGCTTTCTTTTAAGAATCAATAATATCGTACTGTACACAGCATATCAACAGCAACATGTCAATGGTAAGCTATATAGTACATCTTAAATGTTTCCCATTTGGTAGGAAGGTATCGATTTTTGCTTTCCTATTTAAATACGATACTATAAGGAAAGCTTTGTGATGGTCGAAATTTTCGATTTCAATATTAAACGGCGATCTACTCGTTTTGACGTCCCATGAACAAAAAAGTTTTTATATGAAATGTCTATCTGTTCGTTGATTTGTGGTCAAACTAACTTACTCGGCGGATATGGATGAAATTTATGACAGTTAGGTTCGCGAAAAACCTCTCGGGTCCACTTTTTTTATTTTGGGCTAAGTTACCTGTAATATGAACAACACAGGGCATTCATAAACCTTTGAAGACTTTAAAATATTACATATAGCCAACAAAGGAAAATTGCTGGATAATCTAGAAACTATTGAATAAAAGAAGCTATTATTGGGAATAAGCCCCTATTAAATGTTTTCTTTTTTAAATAAAAAGTTTAATCGCATGCAAACAATTTAATGAATGTATCCGATTGACCTCTTCAGTCGCCTCTGTAGGTTAGCACCCGTGTTGAGTTACGACACGTCTCAGATCGCATGGCGTGTATAGACTCGCACAGCACGTTACCACCTGGCCATCGAAGTCGATTATAACGACATAACGTTTGTCAGCAATTCTCCTTTGTTGGAATTGGCAGCAGGATCGGATTTTTTAATGTCTTTGTGTTTATAATAACGTGACGGTAGGCTTAATGTATAACTTGTTTTAATTTTAATTTTTATCTGCTAACTTGACAATGAATTTTGGTTGAAACCGGTAGTGACATAACTTTATATGTGTTTTTTCGTAATATTTTCTTCAGTTACTTTTATTATTATTAATTTTGGGGTATTACCCAAAAGAGCCTGCAGAAGAATTGCGATGAAAAAAGGTGTAAATTACCAATCAAATGCTTTTTCATTGATGGAATGGATGAAGAATCAGACTCAGAATACCGCGAATCTCGCCCGACGCCCACCTGTTTCTCAGCCCCGTTAATTTATTACCTGTCTTACACTTGGCCT
The DNA here is from genome assembly GCA_963971405.1 of Psococerastis gibbosa. NCBI lineage: Eukaryota > Metazoa > Arthropoda > Insecta > Psocodea > Psocidae > Psococerastis > Psococerastis gibbosa. The sequence goes on along the minus strand of OZ020488.1, from coordinate 26,437,395 downwards.
TGAGCTCGTGGTTTTAGGAGGGGGGAGAGAGAGCTTTCAGTTGCCATCGGCTGTCAGTGGAGGCTAAAACTTTTGATATTAATAGACTGCCCCTGTCGGCCTAACCTCCATTCATTATTGCTTTCCAATTTATACGTAGTATAAGGAAAGCTTTGTGACGGTCCAAATTTTCGATTCTGAGATTTCAACGGAATTACACGTTTTGGGGTAACAGGAACCCAAAAAAGTAGTTTTTACGAAATGTCTATCTGTCTGTCTGTCTGTCGCTCTGTCTGTTCATCGATTTCCGGGCAAACTACTCGGTCGATTATGATAAAATTCAAAAAATCATGCCTCGGGACCATTTTTTTATTTTTGGCTAACTCAATTTGGGGGGGGGGGGGTTTATTCTAAAAAAACTTCAAAAAAGTCTAAAAAAATATTTCTCAAAAAACTGCTCCAACGATTTCTTTTAAATTCACATATATTGTAGTCGTCATTAATGTTAAAAAAATGCGGGGGGTCACTTGCCCCTTGATAGTTTGCTTCTGGGGGTAAAAAAATAAAAATAACTACATTTTAATGAAAAATGACTAAAAAATAATTTTTCTGTGAAATCTTTCTATTGATGATTTCTACCTTCAGGCATGTTTTAGGTATTAAATTGAGTAACGAAACCGGACAGGTTTAAAAACTATTTGGTTTTGTGCAAAAAAAAGTTTTTTTTTTTTTAAAGGATAGAAAATTCACGCTCAAATGTATTGCGTGCTCTGCCATTATTGCCATTATTGTGCTGTGTGGTAATGTGTTGGTCTGACCTATCTAGAATTTACCTCACCTCCGGTGACGTTAGATGGACAACCCCCCCCCCCCCCCCCCCCCCGAGATGTCGGAAATTTAGTAAACTCGGTCCGGTTCTTATGTTTATGCTTTTCCTAAATTACTATTTGCAGGCGTTATAACTTATAAAAGAAGGCGTTTAGAGGTAATACAGTATATAAACGGCATGTACTCGCATGTATCTATTGTATATATTACATTCGGGAGTACAGTACAATGTACAATATGTTTCAATTATTGTCTCCCGGGATCCCTATTCGCACTAAAATTATTGCAAAGATGACGTCTAGAACTATGTAAAACTATTGCCAAAATTGCGTCTAGAACTATGTGACACTGTCATCTTGATCAAATATGTAACTAACAATTAACTCACAAATGAGGTCGGTGGAATTTGCGCCAAAGGTGCATATTGAACAATTGATATATTGAACGTAATAATAAAATTAATCGAATCCCCTGAGTCCTATGCCCTATTGCAACAACGACAGTTCAGTATAGAGTTGGGAGCCACGTGGAGGTCAGAAGGTCAAAATCAGAATAAATCATGATTGTCACTCACCATAAGTCCTTTTGCCTTTGTCTTCTCAATTTTCTCGGTCACTGATCCCTCAGTAAAACACAGTTGTCAAATCATTCCAATGCTTGCTGCACTTGCATTGAAAAAGAAATAGACATTTTTTACAGGAAATTTTTTGAATAATTTGCTTCTGTCAAAACTTATGACCGAAATGACACTGCTTTATAAGCTACAAGAGCAGAGGATGTCAATATTTTCAGCTTAAATAATTGCGCAAAAGAATAGCTACGGTATATATGAATTGAAATGCTTTAAAAAATTCTTCGGCTATTAGCCTCCATGTGTCTCATGGGCCAAGGAAGAGAATAACTTAGTTCGTATTAAAAAAATATTTTTTGTACAGTACTATATAATAGTGCAATACAGTACGCTTGCGTTCAAAGTACCCAGCCCATACAGATAGTTTTAATTTTATCAGAGCCCATGTACCGTAACATAGTATATACTGCATAAGTAATAAGTTACTATACAGTACAGTAAATCACTAAGTATGCTACCTGGGACTAGGCCAATTTTCAATCCGTTGCTGACATCAACTTCGACTATAGGAAAATTAAAGGAGTTTCTCGAGCTTCAGGTAAAATCGCTGATGAGACAGATAGAATATTGGAAAACTTTGAGAGCGGTCCATTTTCTAAGATGACTGCACTGTGAATCGTGCCTGCATTACAAATAGGTTCTTTATTGGCTGGGATCGCTGACATCATCCCACTCATTTTCATGGACTCTGTTGTACATGATAGGATTGATTTTCAGACTCAAGCGGTGCGAAGTGCGGACGCTGGTCAGCAACTCTGATTAACTTTTAAATTGCAGTACCAGATATTGATCGTGCATGTCTCTCTGATTTGAGAATGAAGCGATAATATGAATTCATATTCTATATACTGCATTGTACAGCACATACAGAAAACTAATAAACTCTACAATATTTTACAATCTGTAAAAAATTCACTTTGGTATGGTAGTTTAATAGTTCCCAATTAATGCTGAGTATACAGTTGTAACTTGTAGGAAGCACTATAAAATAAAAATAAAACTGATTGAGTGTCAGTGACCAGCACGCGGTGGAAGTGGCAACTTCAATTCTTAAGAACCGGTCCGAGTTTACTCGAACATGCTTTCCAATTTATCAATTAGTAGATAGAGAAAATGATTAATTTCATGGTAAATAATTTTCCTATGGTTAAATTTCGGATATCTCGTGGGGGGGGGGGGGGGAGAGAAATAATTTTTTGAGACGTTGTTTTGGAGTTTTTTGAGAATAAAACCCCCCCAAAGTGAGTTAGCCAAAAAAAAAAATCCCGAGTAATGATTTTTGTGAATCTGCATGCTAAATTTCATCAATATCGACCGAGTAGTTTGCCCGGAAATCGATGAACAGACAGACAGAGCGACAGACAGACATTTCGTAAAAACCACTTTATTGTTAAACATGTAAATCCGTTGAAATCTCGGAATCGAAAATTTCTACCATCACAAAGCATTCTTTATACTACGTATAAATTGGAAAGCAATAAAGTGACATTAAAGACTGAAATGACATTTAGCTTACACAAGATAAACCTCCCCTTGCTCCTTCACGCCTCAAATTGTGCTGTAGCACAGCTTGCGTTTTCGTGTATGACCGGGACTGAAGGAACTGTGAATTGGATTCATATTTTCTGTTAACTAAATTTCTCAATTATCTTTAATTTTTTTAAAGGTTAATTGATGAAAATCATCTAAAGCAATACATTGGTTAATTTAACATCGATGGCCGTATCCACCCTTGTAAATGGCCGAGGATACCAGTACATTACGGTATTTATTTTAACGTGTTTGACAAAGGCCCTTGAAAAGTCTTGGTACGGAATACTGCACGGCACCGCCATGCATTGGTAGATGGCGGTGCCGTCCATTATATCCCTTACGGATACTTTTCAAGCGATGGCTTGACTGGGCCTATATGTACCAACCTTAGCTACTCTTAGACCCCACCGCTTGAAATTTATCGGTGAGGAATACTAAACAGGACTGCCAACTACCATTAATAATGCATAGTAAAACCGTGTAATATTCCAAATTACCGCGACTTTTCAAGCGATGATGGGAAATACCCTTAATCGGCCATGGAAAAGTTGATTTGTAATAAGTGAAGCCTTATAATTAAATTGCTCCGTCATTCTCCCGACAAAAAACCCAAATTGTGAATTTTCAGCAAATCGTTGATTTAATCACAATCGCGATTCGCGCGTTTCATTGCACCCCCTGAAGCTCCCTCAGCAGCCCCCATCTCTTCTAATCCACCGATAGCCCCCCATTTTTTGTGTTGCTTGTTTCCATGAATTTAGATTGGATTGCTGGACCGATCTGACCGTGAATGAGCAGGTCCTTAACACGTGCCGAACATCTTGAGCGACCTCATAACATGCATAGGTGCTGTCAACCCCTTTCAAAGTTGTCTCACAATTGCTTTTCCATGCCAGACATGTTCGCAGCGCAGGCGCGTGCCGGATGTAGGGGAGCCATAAAGAGGTATCCTAACGCGAAGAGCTGGCAAGTCGGTTTTGGTAGGCTTCAAACAGGAAATGGAGGTACTGTATCCGTTCAGTAACTGTCATGGCCGCTATTTGTGGGTATTGTACCTTTAGAACTGGTCAGTAACATTAGAGTTCGATATATTGTAGTTAACGTGGGGTAAAATTAGCAACAATCTTTTTTTTAAACTACGGCATTATTAATCACTGTGAGTAATTATTTTAACTCATTTTATGCACAAGTTAGTTCTTATCTTATCTGTCACCAAGGGGGCTATTTCAGGCCCTTTTCGAAACTAATGCTTTTGAAAAGTTATGTGCGAAACTGTTCTAAGAATTATAGGATCACTCACATCAGGCGTAAGTAGCTCTTTTGTCTATTCACATCTGGGAAATATATATGGAATTACAACGAGGCTATTGCTTATCTTCTGCGAACACCACACATTCCCCACTTCCCCGGTGAGCCTAAAAATGTTCATTCTTGGTCCCCCAAAAAAATACTGGGTACTATATGCATGCCTTATCTTTCGGAAGTAGTGCGAGTACTCAGTACGATCCATTGGAAACAACGATATCGTTAGCCGACAGCAAGAGTTAAGAAAGTTTGATCTAAAACTAAGATATTATTTCAGTGTTAATTGAAAGTTTAAGCGAAAGCTAATTTGACAAGTACGGTAGGGTTGTAACTGCAATAGTACAAAACAAACCCTAAAGTATTTTTCTTTATCCATTTACATTCAATAAACGGATATTTCTAAATCCTGATCATGAGGACCGGTGTGCACCCGGATGATTCCACACGCGCGAGTTGCCAACGCCTTTTTTCATTGTAGCCATACGGGCAGGGCTAGCTGAGAATTTCATGTTGATTTCCGAAAGCTCAATATTGTACAGTTTTCCCCTAGACATGCCAAGCCCAGTGGTTTTCACGCCAGCGTCAAAAATCGACAGAAAATATTCTTCTAGCAGTGCTGCATGGCTACCATGGAAAAAGACGCCGGCTACTCGGGCTTGCGGAATCGTCCGTGTATAATACCGGGGTGTCATTACAGCGGAAAGGATTTTACGACGTCGCGTCGTTGGGCATGTTGTTCCGGCCGCCCTCGTATACATCTGCCCCCATTCTGTCAACATGTGTCTCCGATAAGGGCAGTGTGGACACGCGCGGCTTTTGAAATTTTACACCGAAGGCTAAAAGTACACATAACCTTAATTGTATTAGAATTAACTCCTCTTGATTCACGAGTCACGATACGAGCCCTGTGAGGTTTGCGGCCCTCCATAATTTTATACGAATTCTTCAGGCGGGGAGAATAGTTAGGGGCTGTATGAAATTTAAGGTTTCGGTGTCAAAACAGCGCTGGAAAAACTTAAAGCCAGCTCTCGGACTATCGGTAAAGCCTCTAAACTAGAGGGTTCCGGCCAGTTTTATAACAGTGCCTTCCTGTCCATAGCTCCATAGCTAGCTACGCGAAGCCCATGATGGTTACGTATTATATTACCCCATGCACTCCAAAAGTCCATTGAGAGTTAAGGTACAGTTCGCTGCCTGGTGTTGTCCTTATTGGCTTATTATTACAATATGATTAGGTATAGACATTTCATATGGCGAGCCGGATTTTCTGTATATCATTATTACAAATTGCAAATTACAATACTTGTCCAACGCCTGGTCACATCTAAAATGGAGTACTATCCCCTAAGCCTCTAAGGTATTTTACAAATAGCGTACCTACGTGTCAAAACTTCAAACCGAGTTGATCACCGGGCCCTTATTTCCCATGTGCGGATAAAAGGAATAAATTTTCACTCAAAATGTAAAATTAGAACTGTGTTTTAGTTATCTGCAAGTAAAATGGGGAGTTGATTGTATGGATGGGGGGGGGGGCGGAGAAAATAATATGGCCGTCAGCAGTGCTGACAGGGTGCTGCTAAATTACGTTGTCGTGCTGATATATTCATGACCCCAGCAAACTCTTGTCCCCTAACTTTCTGATGGGAATAGAAGTCCTTTCTCTCAGTAGGCTATCCTAAAGTACAATGCTTTGCTTGTCTAAAGTTATATGGCAACTCATCATGTGATATGAATATCAAATATCACTTGAACTCAGGGCCGTACCCAGGTAGGTGTCATAAGAGTATTTTACTATCGAAGGAAACCCCCTCTCCCTCTCGGAATTTCTGGATGCAGTATTGCTTGAATCTGAAGAGTTTGAAATAGACATAGTCTATGGAAACAAATTCAAATCCTAGGCCAATTTCGGGCCTTTCTGGCTCCTGGCCACACTCACAAAATATCAACTACTTAGGCTATAACATTTTTGTTGCCACCATACCAGTTTTATTCATTTTTTATTTATTTATTGTGATAACTAGGATATGTTAAATTTATTAATATTATTTTCTGATCTGTGGTTCCCATCTTTTTTGTAACACGGCCCACCATGGAGAGTAAAAAAAAAAAAATGGGACCCACACGTTATACAATAAATAGGAATATTTTTGGAAACTAATTTTCCAATTATTCATAAGGACAAAAGAAAAATTGCATAAATAAAACTCTTAAGAGATACTGCTAATGGTATCGTTGCCATGGAAACTCCCATGTTTTCGCGACCCACGTCATCTCTTTTCGCGACCCATACGTCAGAGTTTGTGGCACAGCTGCTCTAACTCACCTCCGACCTTCCTTAACTGTTCTCCGGTGCCGCTGTGTTCAGACAGTGCCTTCTTACTTTATAGAAAATGTAATTCTCCTACTACATTGGAATTCGTTTAGTTTAGTTTCGAGTTTCCAAATGCTCACCCTCTGGCAGCTAGTCAAGTATCAGATCGGGTCTCGTGTTTCTCAAAATACACCGCCCCACTACGAATGAATGGGGGCATTGAAATATAAATGTTGCATTGTCATTATTGTGACTAATTGCCTATCAAGTACCGACACCGTAAAAATTTTTCATCTAAATTCTCTGCACCCCAAAGTTCTCTGCTAGGCCAAGAAGATTAGTTAACTTTATAACTGACAGGACCAAATTCTTCAGAGAAAATATTTATGTAATCAGTTTTCTGAAAGAGAGTATAATATCGTAAGCGGTAAATCAGATAACGTGCAGACTGTAAGCAGCAGATTTAAGCTCTTCTAAGGATTTATTTTTTACTTTCCTATTGTAAAACAGGAATGTTCGCAGGAAATAATTTCTTCTTGACTGAACATGACTTAGGTAGGCGCATCTAGCCCGGGGGACTTTTGGCCGCTGCCACTACACCACGCCATCTCGGACGATCTTCCGCCACTAGCTTCCAGTCTCGGGTGCCGGTGGCGTGCACGTCTTCGAGCACTTGGTCTCTCCATCTGAGCCTTACTGTATTTATTTTAGAGGTGCCTAGTACTGTATATTAGCAAAAGCTACGCATAAATACAACTATTTATTGTACGCCAATGTCATGAATGATGAATGAATGGGTGTCCAGAAATTCTTTCATTCGACAATGCAAATAAGGAAGAGTTAAGGTTCGGTTATGAAATAAGCCCATCAGAAACAGAAACAAAATGCGGCAAGCTGAATAGGAACCATTGGTGTGTCGCTGTTGCTCATATGCTATAACTACATATTACAATAAGTGGAATACCATATACAGTATATATTTTGTGAAAATAAAACGTTAGATTAGGCCTTTGTCCATAACCGAGTATATAAATTACGGCAGTGAAAACCCATAGAAGTTCTTGTGGTGACCTTCCAATAGCGAGAGGCAGTCATCAGCCCTGACTCAATGAATTTGATGGTTTCCAATTTAATTAATTTCAATGGGTTCAGATTTAAACCAATCTGAAATTAGAATTTGAGGAAGCTCCCCAATAGGCCTACCTTCCCTTGCTAGGCTTTAAAGCTTTATTAGGCCTATCCGCCGTTTGGAAAATGATAAGTCGGACTGATTTGCCCGTCTTTGCACGATAGACATGTGTATTAATAAATGCGAGTGTTCGCAGTAGCCCTACTATATTGAAGCAGGTTCTATTGTATAAATGTTGGTTGAACGTTACAGTGCCAACGCAAATCACAATGCTGGCAACCAATTGCAGCCTACTGATAATTGTAGTGACATCAGATATATCTCTGTCAGAAGACTTCCTTGCACGCTGTTTTTCTTGAATTTCGTAGAACAGTGGTTCTCAAACTGTGGGCCACAATGTCCAAGGGGGGCCATGGGACTTCGGGAGGACAAATTTATGAATTTCAGGAAAGATGACATTCCAACATTGGTAGCGAAGACTCAGAAGATATTGATTTCCGACATCATACCTATGAGAACAGTCCTTCTCGACGCTCCTTAGCTCAAAATCGAAGGGCCGAAACAAACTGAGAGTGGCTCTATGGCAAAATGTTCATACCAACATCAAAAATTTGCAGCCATATTTGTCGCATTAAAGAAGGAGCCATGTATTTTGATATTAATTTGTAAAATAGACCTACAGTCTGGAGTTTTGGAGTATTCTAAAGAAATGTAGTCATGTAGGATCCTTCACAGCAATGTTTTAAAAACGTGGAACAGTAAGATTGCCCTGTATTTGACCTTCAAAGATTCGAAATGGAGATATCAGAGGGCACATGCGGGCTAAGGGCGGCTTCTACAAAAGACTCTCTGTATTACAACCCTTGAAAACAGTTTTATTACAAAACCCTTTTTTATATCAGGATGTGGTTCCCTCTTGGCAATACAAATGTGAACATCGGCGTATATTGGGCTTGGGCAGATAATTCTTCATTTGATACGGTACCTAGGATGATTAAACCATGGTCTTCACTGCAGTTTTATTCTATATGACTCTCCGATTGGGTTAAACTTAAGAGAAAGCTGGTTGATGACATTGGCCACCCCTGGATCACCTTGAAATAGGGTGGTTTATTTTATTATATTAAGTACAATATAATATATATTATATTGTTATTTAATTTAATATGTAGCTTGTAAAGATTTGGTCCCGTCAATTGGTACAGGATAATAATAATAATAATATATTTTTTTTTCTTCTTCGGTCGGTACTCCCCTGCGCCGAGGCCACCGAAGGAATATATTTATAAATATAATCAATTATACCCATGTAATACAAAGAATAATAACCGGTCCGAGTTTACTCGAACATGCTTTCCAATTTATAAATTAGTAGGTATAGACATGTGTAATTTCATAGGAAATAATTTCCCTATGGTTAAATTTCAGACCCCTCGAGGGGGGGGGGTCCATTTCAATATATATTAAAAACCCCTTAAAACTCAATTGCATATTCTGGAACGAATAGACCAATACATTGTAAGGGTAGTAACAATGACACATGGCACGTAATGCATTGGAGCGGGAATTTTCCACAATTTCTCAAAAAATAATTTTTTGCACAGAACTAAATATTTTTTTTAGGAATGGAACCTCACCGGGGTTTGTTGCTGTATTGTAACCTAAAACATACCTGAAAGTAGAAATCATCGATAGAAAGGTTCCGCAGAAACATTATTTTTTTTAGTCATTTTTCATGAAAATTGAGTTATTTTTATTTTTTTACCCCCAGAAGCAAACTATCAAGGGGCAAGCGACCCCCTGCGTTTTGTTAACATTAATAACGGCTAAAATATATGTCAATTTAAATGAAATCGTTGCAGCCGTTTTTGAGAAATAATTTTTTAAACGTTTTTTTTAGTTTTTTTAGAATAAAAACCCCCCAAATTGAGTTAGCCCAAAATAAAAGTGATCCCGAGGTATGATTTATGTAAACCTGCATGCCAAATTCCATCTAAATCGATTGAGTAGTTTGCCCGGAAATCGATGAACAGACAGACAGACAGACAGAGCGACAGACAGACATTTCGTAAAAAACACTTTTTTTGGTTCCTGGGACCTCAAAACGTGTAAATCCGTTGAAATCTCGGAATCGAACATTTCGACCATCACAAAGCTTTCTTATACTACGTATAAATTGGAAAGCAAAAAGCGCGTTGGGATCAATATTTCATACGTTGGGAGGACTTCGATGGCCAGGTGGTAACGTGCTTGCACTTGTGCGAGTCTTTACACGCCATGCGATCGGAGACGTGTCTTAACTCAACACGGGTAAATAGTGTTTTTCATTTTTGTTGTTATGATTTTTCCATGAACGTGATAATTCGGTGTATTTCTGTCGTGTGTTAGCGTAGCCTGCGCTCTCACGTTCAGACGTGGCCTATTGACCCTCCACCATTCTCCGATAAGCGATGGTTACATTTAGAGGAGTAGTAGTAGACATTACATATCAATTATGTCAATACACAATACAATATTATTATAACAAACATTTGTTAAATATGCAACCATGCAGATGGGTCTGAAAAATCGATGGCACTATCGATTGCCTACGGTCAATTAAAAATTTATAAAAATTAATATTTATCGGAAAAAAAACCAATATGACAATTAAAACAGTAGCCCCACCACCCCCCTCCCCCCCGTTTCTTTGAATAATTTAAATTCGGAATCCTACATCAGCATCAAGCACTATTTAACAGACTAGACTTGCATATTATTACTGTATAATTTCTAAATACAATAAAACCATCAATATAGTCATTAAGGGTATTCAGTATGCAATTAAAACCGTGGAAACGTGTTATTTCGAATTGATTTTTTTTTCCTATTCACCACTCAATCAGTGCTCCTAGTTATAGTTAGTTAGCATTAATATTTATCGGGAAAATATACAATATGACAATTAAAACAGTACCGACGTGTCTATTATTACACGGCAAATGGCTACATACGGCTATTGAACAAAAGACATTTTTTTGTAAACTATTGGGAAATCTATTATACATTATACCTTCACTGATAGGGGAAAGCGTGGCTGCCTTGTCTGAGAGATGTTGCTGACCATAAGACCCAAAGGCAAGTCTAAACCCTCAGTGGGTTGTCGTGCCACGTGTTTTGTAAACTGAGCCATGTAATTAATTTTACCTACCGTACCTACTGCATATGGTAACGCACTATATGACACAAAGCTTTAATGTCCTAACTGTAAAAGCTCTCGACATGGCAGCTGCTGGAGAGAGAGAGAGGAGATTAAAGTCCATTAGACGGAACTGGAGCGGTCGATTGGTCTCCTCTATTTTTACCCCTGCTTCCCTGCACACTGGAATGCGCATTATTGTGACTTACAGCTAAAAGTAGCCGAGGGGCAATGTGCACTGACCGTACACTCCAGCTGCAAATAATTACATTTTCAATTTTTTTTATGTTCTTTGGAAGTCATTATTGGTACTGCTGCTACTTTACGGTTAAACAAAAAGAAAAAGGGTGGGTCTGCCGACTGGAATGAATCGCGGTGTAAATATAGCAGCTATATTTACACCGCGATATTAGCTATATTATAGCTTGAGTTAGCATAACGAATGAACATGACATTAAGGAGTTATTAACCGAGTCTTGGGGAGTTGGATAAAGAAGCGGTCCCATACCGATACCCCCATGTTTATGTACGAATAAGGCAACTGCATAGTTTTGTCATTGTTGCTAGGAATTGCAAAGAATAGATTATCACTTGTAGGACGACACTGACTAACTAAATTTGTCGCTTTTTATTGGAATAGTCAATAGCCCCTCCCCCCTCCTTTCCACTTCATAAGTCATAACTTACGATAACATTCAGCTTATCCTTATACATTATATCCGAAAAAAGTGGACAATGCGGGACTCGAACCCATGAACTATGCTTTCTGGACAGTGGTGTAGCCAAGGGGGGGGGGGGTTCAGCTGGGTCCGGACCCCCCCAAATCTTTTTTTAGCAAAACAGCAAAGTTTTCAGGAAAAAATTCCCCGGAGAGACTCCGGTCCCCCTGTTTCCAGTTTTGTTAATAAAGTTACCGTCTGCAAAATCAAAATTTTTTTGCCGACGAAATTTTTCAGGCCTATCTTTTAAGAAACATTTCCTCGGGGTAGCCCCCGGGCCCCCCTTCGGCCTCCCGACCCTTCGGATGAGGAAATTAAGATCATGACCATGCACGGGGGGGGGGGGGAGTGCCAAATGAAAAACCACCCCATTCGAAAGCGGGAAAACTTTATGTATTGATGTTGCATGAAAACTGGACCCCCCAAAAAAAATCTGGCTACGCCTCTGTTTCTGGAACAGATGGTTAAATGGGTTTCAGGTCGCGCATTGTCCTGTTTTTTCTTGACTTCCTATTTTTGCCTTTGGATCCTGAGAAGGTTGCTTCTTCAACCTTAGTCAATTTAATGCTAAAAATCATTTTACAGACTAAGCCCGGGGTTTTATTTAGGCGCTTATTCCACCGACGTGAATAGTGATTATTGACGTGGTAGCAGACATGTTTAGACTGTCGTTAATGTCTGCTACCACGTCAATAATCACTATTGACGTCGGTGGAATAACCGCCATATCATTGGGAACAGTGGGTTGTGCGTCTTCTGGAGTTGAGCCTCAGGTCCAATTTTATATTGACAGTGCCTGTGTGGTTTTTATGGGCATTGTATCCGTATAGTAACATAATAGAGGAAGCTGAGCGCGCGTGGCCCCTTTATCGCCCATTTCAGTAGGTAGTGACGTCAGAGCCATCTGCTTATACGCCACCTACAACATTATAATTCAAACCCAGGCCTGCGAGTAAAATAGTGACGTCACAGGAAAATTAAGCAATTGTTAAATTAAACTTGAAAGGCAGTCTGCCAACCTCAATGCGAATGCTGATTGATTGGTCAACTTCGAAGTCGAATTCTACAACCAAATTTTCCCCAACTTGTGCACGGTTTGGCAATGCAATTCATTATACCATACTTTAAAACTATACCTGCGTCCTACTGCACCTATAGCCCATTTATCTGCCATGGACGCAAGGGCGGGTACAGAGGGTAGCTCCCCCCCCCCCCCCCAAAAAAAAATTGTTAATGAGTCTGTTCTAAGTAAATTAATTACTTTATAACTTAATCGATACTAAATGAGTCCCTGTATGTTTCCGCTCGTACTCGGCGTACGGGGAAGGGTTGTGCTCTTGGTGATGGAGAGAAGGAACCACACAGGTTGGATTCAAAAACTCGTCTCATATATTTTACAATCACGAATGCTTAAAACACTGGTATGGAGTATACTGCTGTATGGCTGCGAAACTTGGTGCATACATGAAAGTGACAAAAAGAAACTAGAGGCCTTTGAGATGTGGTGCTACAGAATAATGCTGCAAATTTCATGGCGAGACCATATTGCGAATGAGGAGGTGCTTCGTAGGCTAAACGAAAAAAGAACATTAACGATAGCTATATCTACGAGGAGGGCCAGATTTATGGGGCACCTTATCAGGCATGAAAGCCTTCTAAACACCATTGTTGAAGGCTCAGTCGAGGGCACAAACCACAGAGGCAGGCCGAGAAAGGAGCACATGGAGGACGTAGTGGCGGACATGGAGTGCGGGACCTACTGGGAAATGAAAAGGATCGCGGAAGACAGGGAGGAGTGGAGAAGAAGAGTCAAGTTGCTGCAAACCAATCGATAGATTGTAACCCCAGAAGAAGAAGACATGGGCAGACGCCCCAATTACAGTACTGTGAGCCGATTGGTCCCCCACTCCAGTGCAACCCCAACCACTACGTCAGTGGAGAAGGCAGTGGCGGATTAAGCCCACCACATTTACTAATCTGGTTCATATTGTATGACTTTGTATGTTAGGCCAATTCCAGCTGGAAGTTGGCCTTAACACTGTAGGAAAGATAAAATAGTGTACATGTTCTTTTTTTGACCTACTGAATATTAGGGGCAATCTCAGATCGCATGATAAAGTAAACTGTGAATGCATTCAGACAAGAAAATCGTAAATACAGTAAATAAACATAATTTCCATTGCTATTTCGTATATCACATTTCCAGTTTCCCAGGTTAACATTCTACTGTATGTTATAGAATAGAATTTATTGATCCATTAAGACACAAAAACAGTCCTTTCGGCAATCGTCAATACCAAAACCATTTATAAATTTTGTCATCAAACATGTAGATGACACATACAATATATATGGATATATAATGTCAAATGTGATCACAAGAGAAATATGTTGTCAGTCAAAATCAATTCATGTATATTATAGTAGGATTTCTCAATTAGAATTTTTTTTAGATATTTTAGAAACTCTTTCTTGTTTTTCTCTCTTAGATTCCTAGGTAGGGAGTTGAAAAATTTGCAGCCTGCATAAAAAACAGTTTTCTCTTAATTGCTCGTCTTATGTGTAGGTAATTTAAAAGTGTTATTACTGATTCTGGTGCATCTATGTTACGTATTAAAATTTTGACTCATTAAGCACATATTTTATACATTCAAAAATATAAATGCATGGGAACGTTAGCATATTTAGTTTTTTGAAGGTTAGTCTGCAGGATGCTGGTCTACCAAGTTCATCAAATTCCCTACCATTGACAATTCTTATGGCTTTTTTTGACATAATTTAACAACCTCCTCCCAGTTGGTACCTTGCCCCCAAGCTGTGCAGCCATATGGTATTACAGAATATATTTGAGTCGTCTAGTATCAAAATCGCCAATGTAATTTTTGATAAATTTTTCAAAAACCACAAAACCGGTAAATACAGCAGTAAAAATAATATACTGTATTAAACTAAACTGATAGTTCAGAAACTGTATTGTCAGTTTAGATTAATACAGTATATGATTTTTACTGTATTTATACAGGTTTTGCGGTTTCTGAAAAATTGGTCAAAAATTACATTGGCGACTTTGATACTAGATGACTCATTTTTCCATGGTATGCTAATAAAAGAGTTTTTTACTTACTATGTTTGTTAACATTCTTAGCATGTAGATAGTATATGTATGGTAGTAGATATGAGTACCGTGTACCCCTATTACAGCTAATTGCATCTGCACTTCAGCTGAGTTGTTCATTTTTACCTTGGCTATATTAGTATTTTCTTCGCTTCGTCCGGATCCAGCTCAAACTACCTCCTTCAGCTTCTTGAGGTCTTGACTGTTGCTATATCACATAACAGTAACTAGGCTAGTATGCGTTGCCATGTCCAATAGTATTGTATATTATTAAATAGTATTATGCAAATGATGTTGAAGTACGACATCTAATGATGGGGACAGGGTAGGCAACTTCCTCCTTATTGAATATGGGCGTCCTGCTACGTGTGAACAATTTTCTCCGTTGATGCCTGTCTTCTGTCGAATCTTTTTCTACTCAGGCGGTGCACTCGTCACGTAATACGTCATACAACCACCATTTTACACAGCCCATTCAACCGTTAGATTAGAAATGTCCAGCTTAGTTACGTCCAATTTTAGGACTTTACTTTATCCAACGCCCGTCTGTGGCTGTTCCGTCATTCGACGCCGAGCGATTTGAATAATTTAGTCAAATTTTAGTTTATGTGCACTATTTTCGCCAACTCTAAAGAAAATATTTGAGAAGTTACTGAATTTGAATGGGCCAGTTGGCCAGATGGGGATCTGGATATTTTTAAAGAAATGTAAACGGGCGAAAGCAATGTAGCGGTGTACACTAAACAGTGTTGGCTTCTAAATACATCCTCTTTCCTCTAATACAAGATTGAAAAAATTAACAAAACAAAATAGGTTAAGTAGGATTTTACCATTTTTTTTTCAAATTGGCTTTGCAAGAAAGGGTATCTTAATCGTACCTAGGGGTTTAGAGTTAGTTTCGATTTAAATTGTGAACAAACGTTTGTTAGGTTAATTTTCAATTGCAAGTTGGAGATCCTGAAAAATTGTCAAACCATCCTATCATTAGAATTTTCACTCAGTTATGTAGCAGTTAACAGAACAATAAAAATAGTAATTCTTAACCTGTTAGTAAGTTTACTTACACTTTACAGTACCTTGGGGATAATCAGGTTCGGGACATAGCGTAAATTAGCACTAAACCTCTGGGCAAGTTATCTCTGCCTTGATGTATAATTACAAATACTTTCACGGCTGGAGTTATAAAATGAAGCAGTTGAATCCGGGATGATAGGCCGTGGTCGATCTGAAAGAGTAATTCCACTTTCACGTTGACCACGGCCTATCATCCCGGATTCTACTACTTCATCATTATATCTGTCTTGATCATACGGGTAGAGTTTAACCTGACACAGTAGGCCTATTAGCCTACAATATCAACTACTTGAACCTGGCAAATTATGATTTATGAATAGTCATCAGGTCAGAAAATGGAATAACCAAACAGTACAATACTGTAATAGTGATGTCGTCAAAGGTCTTCACAAATCATTGAACAATAGACAATAACATTGTTCGCATTGTTGTTTTAATACGGTACCTATTTACTCGGTTGTAATAATATTTACATTTTACTGTCAGCGTTGATTTTGGTTCTCAGGTATCTTGGCCTCGGTCTTTTCACTCGCAACTGAGAATTTCTGCTGAATTATATAGGTATCTGTATGTGATGCACTGGGTACTGAGCTGAATTTCTAATTACAACACTAATACATAAAATCGGTATTGTATATGGTTCGATGGAGATATCCTCTTCTATTACTGCTCCGTGGTTGGGCAAGTAGTGGGCGAAGTACGCCGCGAGACGCTATACGAGTCATTGTTGTTATTTTAGTTGATTGCGGGCCGTTGCTTAGGAAAGTTATACTGGTTGGTTATTTCGTGAATTAATAGCGTGCACTGTGAATAAGCGAGTGAATCAGCAGCGCTGATAAAATGTGTACCCAAAATGTATCTGGTACGTAGCCTTGCCTACATAAATGCTTGTAAAGTGCCAACGTTGAAATCACTATTACTTAACGAACAAAAACCTACCCCCTTTCCAGCGCTGGACAATACTGTACTTGTATATTGGAAGATCTAGATAGTGGGTTTGAAGCCCGACTTTTCAAATTTTCTGCCTGGCCCTGGGTCCTCCCAACCCTAACCATCAAAAATAAAAAGGATTC
Source organism: Psococerastis gibbosa (assembly GCA_963971405.1). Lineage (NCBI taxonomy): Eukaryota > Metazoa > Arthropoda > Insecta > Psocodea > Psocidae > Psococerastis > Psococerastis gibbosa. Next base: position 26,420,520 of record OZ020488.1, on the reverse strand, counting down.
GAACCCACTACTGACAAGCACGTATTCTCTTCATTCTGCCGGCGGCCCGCCAGTCCCTAGACCTCAACCCGCAGCAGTGTCATTTGGGTCCCCTCCCCAAACTTTTGAAAGACTTAATATAAAATTAATTTTCTAATGGTGGTGCATGTTAAATTATAATTTATATTTGGCTGAACAGTACCTCAGATTTTAAAACTGCTAGGTAGGGAACAAGCCTAGCTCTGCAGGGCCTGTCAACGGTCGATGGGACCCCCCATGAAAACAGTGAAACAACTCCTCTGCCTGAATCCTTGGAAGTGGCGTCAATTAGCACAGTTTAAGTTTGGGGTATATTACTATAGATTCAGGCCTAACTTATGCTTTGAATACTGATTTAAAGTTGATCCTGACTCTCAAGGGATTAGCCTATCAACGTACCAACTCCACATACATACTTAGTATTAGTATACAGTAATAACTCTTAAGTAATCACAGAAATAGAATCACATATTACAATACTATTAACCCTGACTAAGAGACTCCACTATCCGTTATCTGAACGAAGTCAGATTTCAAAATAAATACAGCTATCGTTGGGGTATTGGAAGAAACGAGTGTTCTTCTACATTTTGATATGTAATGTACTAATGCAGTATGTAGCCGATTGTCCACAGTTATGGAACTCCTTCCATCGGACATCGGTATCGAAATGTAGAGGAACATTTCTTTCTACCAATGCCCCAAATGTTACGTCCACTGTTGATATTTCCGAATTTGGCATAAGGGTTTTCCCACCCATGTTGACCCTTAACTATACAATACAATATATATTTCCTTTAAACTATACAATACATGTAAAGTATAAGATAAAATCGTCAGAGTGTCGTCAAAATCAGGTAGTTCTGTCATTGTCATTGTGCTAGTGCCTCAGTGACAGTGTAGAAGCTTTCTCTAAGAGATGGTTTCTAAGCATTTTAGGGAAGTTAGAAGCATTTTTCGCCGCTCTCAGTTCAATCGGGAGTTTTCTAAGGTATGCGAAACCTTGTAGTATAGGATCCAGTCGCTCACACTTGGCTGTGCGTGGCGCTGGCCTTACATACTAACATTTACTTCCCGACCACGATAGGATGACATTTGGAACACTTTCTTTATTCGAATTTTTATAAGGGTTCCAATGGGTCATGTTATCGTAGTACTAAAATTGTAAAAAAGAACTAATTTCCATAGGCATAATATCAATACTGTAATGTAGTCTGTAGGCTTATTGGCTTTCTAGTCATACATTACCATATTATTTCTTTACACGTCTCTACGCACCAACATTACTGATGTATTTGCCTTAATTACGACAATATAGAACCTGGGGTAGGGCCGATTGATGGGTAATATGGCGTTTGAATAATGAAATCACAGTGTACACCTTGGAATGTGTGTACGCATACCTTTACCACGTGTGCATCCAGAAATATAATTATTATGTTTCCATTGTGTTGTGGCTTTTGGCCTATCCCTGATGTTGGCGCTGGAATTTCCGCCGGTGTGTTTGGCCGTGCCTATAGGCTCTAAAGCCGGCCCCGAACAATGCAACGAGAGGCAAGCACACGAATTATTGTCCTATACCACATAGTAGTAGTATGGTTGGACACAGTCCCAGGCCACGGTGTGGGCCCATAGGACAGATACCACATACAGTAAGGCGGTTATTCCACCGACGTCAAGAATGATTATTGACGGTGTTTGACGTTGTAGCAGACATTAAAAGACAGTGTAAAAATGTCTGCTACCACGTCAATATCAGCATTATTGTGACTATTGACGTCGGTGGAATAAGTGCCTTAGTGTGCTGTACTTCTCGATTAAGACACAAAGTGTCTCCATTTATCGATTCACTAGGCAGGGAATGTTTTAACAGAATCAATGGAGACAAATATTCCCCGAATGCTATTGAGAATCGAGCGGCTGTACGAGCCCCGATTTACACCTTTTTACCCTTCTTCCGGTAATTTAAGTTAAATATTCATATGCTGATTTGCCTGAAATGCACCATTTTGGATCAAAAACAAGCAAACAGTACAGTGGAGGAAAAACTAAGTTAATCAGTTCATATATTCAATTGTGGGAGTAATCTGAGATCAAGAGATGAGAAAATACTTCTCCTGTCAATGGATCAGTCTAACACGAAAACTTGAAAAAGTTAGTGGGAGGTGCAAGTAGTTGTAAAGGAAGTTTAAATAAAGTTGCGAGGTCTGCGGCTAATTGAGCTAATTAGCCTATTTGAATAATGGGTTCACCATTTGACTCGACTGAAAAGCTCGTCCTGTGTTAGATACTATGACCAAGATAAACTTGCCACCTTTAACGTATTGACTTGAATTAAGAGCGGTACCTTTCAGAAATGTCTCGGCCTTCGATGGCATAGTGGTAGCTTGTTCGTACGTGTGCTAGTCTCTACACACCATGCGATCGGAAACCTGTCGTAACTCAACACAGGTATTACCTACAGAGGCGGCTGAAAGTTTATTCGGATACATTCATTGAATTGTTTGTACGCGAATAATCTTTTTTTAATAATAATAAAACAAATAATAATAAAATAAAAAGGTATTTTTATACTGCATATCGTATAGTATTACTGGCATGAAACTAACTTATGCTTAAGAGGCAACCTCCTCGTTGTAACCGAAAGTAGAGGTTCTAGAAAAATTTGCACACCTAGTTTATTCGTTTTTTATAAGTGTTCCAAATGTCATTCTATCTAGTGATGATGGAAGATGACAAGAATGTACAACCGCAAGCTGAATACAATAAAATTTGGATAACCTACACCCATGGCCGTAGCCAGAGGGGGGGGGTTCAGGGGGTCCGACATATTTTCAGAGTACACTAGATAGCTAGATAGAATGGAGTTTTAAACATATTGAGGTTACCTCACCTCTGGTGACCCCCCCCCCCCCCCCCCCCGAAAACATATCTGGCTACGGCCTTGCAGGTTACCCAACGCAAACTTCATTCCTAGCTCCCCTAGTTTTGATGGGCATTACGAATTAGGCCATCAGTTGGTGATAACATGTCATCTGAACTAGGGAACGAGGGCTTTGTTTTTGGGCGTGAGCCATAGCCCAAGTGACGAATCCCGGGGTTTCCTGTGAATTTGGCGCCTTACTACAATGCGACCTATGTGTCATCTCACTAATAATCTCAAACTATTACTCATAATGTATGATCATAACCACTTTGATCAAATATTTTAATATACTTCGTTGCTTTAGTGGTAAGTACTAGTACTTTCCACTCGATCTCTAATAGCTTTGCGGTTACCAACCACGTGAGATTAAAACTGCCACCTAGCTGAGCTGAGTTGCGTTAGACCACAATTCGCACAGGCCCTGGTGGCATTTCATAAGCGGACCCCCTCCCCTTCTACAATAATTGCAACATAATAGAAAAATCGCTTCGAATAATCCTTGATTACGATATACCAGGAAATTCATGACAAATCAGCATTCCAAGCAGGAAAATACAAATAGGAGTAACTATTGTAACAAGGCTTTGGATTCTTAAAAAAGGGAGGGGATCGAAAGTTATTCAGTAGTCACTTTAGAATTTTTTAAACCCATACTGCTGATTTCATGAAATGTCGATAACATTTCTGCATAGATGGTATTTTCCGACAAAACCAATTTTCCAACTTGCAGTAAGATAACAGAAACACTTCCATATGAATCCCAGTTGTATGGTAAATACGTAAGCAAAAACTAAGGGGTGAAATGGAGTGCAGGAGTTAGTTTAGAGTGTTGGTGATAGCTTGTTAACAAATTAACAATAAATAACAATAAAAAACCCCATTGTTTTGCGCAAACGACTTCTTCAAAAGATTGTGAATTGTGCTGAAATAGTGAAATATACAAAGGCTATACAGGATGTGTTTTATTTGCTGCAGGAAACAGAGCCCCAGGGATGGAAGATATCATAATAATAAGCAGTCAGCGAAGCCAGGCAGCTGAACTTTGGGTCACATACCTAAAGACTTGTTTTGAGCAAATTCGAAAAAATAGGAAAAAACCACCTTTCAGGTAAGAACAAGGCCCCACTTTAATGCCAAGTCTATATGTGGTGCATGTAAAATGATCCTAAGGACCTAAAAAGTTTCTCAACAGACCAGTAATGATGAATGGGACGATATAGCGCATGCACCGGACAATATCATTCCTTACTGCAGGAAACCACTACAGCATGGCCTTGGCAGCTATAATTCGATAATAATCATACAATCATTCAAATGTTTGACATCCAGCAGCACAATGATAATGAAAAACATGCTACATTCTACGGTGATAAACTTTACGCTGAATTCCACAATTTAACCTTTTTGCTCTTTTCATTCAAAGTCATAAGTTATTATATCTCAAATACAACTTAGACCTCCATGCACACATTGCCTAGAGCTAGAGTATTTTGGTATAGACTAAACGATGAGATACTGGGGTTTTCTATAGCCTAAAGATGGAAGTCCGCACAAGAAGGTTTCTTGAATGGCGTTCCAAAAATTATGCAACAATTTATTACATACAAGCTTTGGTATTTTATTGCAGAATTTTATGCATCAGCGTGGAAGACATCGAGGATTCAACGCCAATGACTACTGTGGTGGAAACAAAGCTGCGGCAAGCCAGACTGGAGATAGTGATTCTTTGTCCCGTGTTCCTGGACTACGTTCTTCAACACCCAGAACGAATGAGCAGACTAGCTGCCCTTCTGCAACCGAGTAATGTGCTGACTATGCTGTTGGGCGTTGAAGAGAAAACTATCACAGAGCAACATCGCGCAGGTAGGCCTTAATTCCCCAATGACACCATACGTTTGACAGGTTTATGCATAGTCTGGTAGCCTACAGCATGTGTCATGTTTGCTGTAGGGGCCTGCAGGCTAAGATTCAACTGGTTAGGCACTGTTTCTACGAGTACTCGTATAAACCAATTATATGGTATCAAGTATACAGTAAAGCGAAGTGATTTTACGTGTACTTTCCTTGACATTTTTGATCAAGGTAATGTGTGGTAACTAAATTTCAATAGACATGGCCGTCACTATGCTACACGAGGAATAGGGCTGCATCAACTAGAAGGGTAACAACTTTCATTGAAATATCTCGGAACTTTTTACAACTTTCGCGTTATTGAAAGGTATTATTTTCTGTGACTTGTCTCTGGTGAATAGATTACAGTTTCATAACAACTGCGCCCCCTAAATGTCAGAAGTTAAGTCGTTAGGACGCAGAGTGATAATTACTTCCGTAAGCAGCTCCTGCAAATGCGATTGCCAACAGTTAATTGATGGTGCCCCCTGGGATGCTGATGCTTTGTGAGTCAATACTCAATACATAGACACTCAGTATACACTGCAATAGACCGACATGCAGTAAAGGCTACCAACCCCACTGTGATAACTTGCACACAAGCACTTTCACGTCAGACAACTTCCGTTAGGACATTCGATTGTATTATCATTTAGACAATTCAGACAATAATACAATACAATACAATAATTTTTATATTTCCATAAAAAAGTTAAGTGACATTAACAATAATAATATGCTGCAGCTTAAATATTTTAATCACTACTTTATCCTCGCTTTTACGGCACGTTCTCTTCCATTCCTTGCGATTCTGTGCTGTGCAGTTTCTCCTACAATTCTGAGGTCTTGGCAGATTCTTATACGATGGAGAAAAATATAATTATAAAAATTCAAAACCGAAAGGTTTGTCTGAACACATTTTCTCGCTGATTGTAGGCATATTAAACTGTTTTTTTGCCGACAATTTGGGGGAGGCAGCAGGGCCAATGAGGAGCCGCTATAGGCATGACAAGTTCTTCGAGAAAGTCTTTCAATACGTAGCCTACAGTATAATTTTTTTTTAAATTATTGTTTTAGCTCTCGTCTCCTACAGTCAGTGGCGTAAAATGGAATCAGTCCGGGATAGAGATGAAAAATTCGTCAGCGACTTCTTAGGAGCTGCCATGGAGATTTTAGGTCGAACGCCGACTAATTTACCGGTTTCCAGTGAAAAGTGTCATTTCATGCTTGTTCCTAAGAAAGTGAACCAGGTTCGTCAACACGTGTCACATAATAGATAAGTCTGTACATTAGTTACCGCATGTCCTTAGCTGGTTACTGACACAATAATATCTATCTAGCAAATGTGGAACCTGAACTTACAGCGTTTCTGGAGTTCTGTTGCATTCATTTAAAAATAGCTGCCTTATTAACTCAGAAGTCACCTTTGTGGGTTTTCAATGAGGAAGTCGTAATCTCCCATTTATGCGGGATGCCCCCACACCGATGCGTCACTAGAGCAAATCCCGGTTTTCCAAGGTCCAAGCACACTAGGTACCTGACTGGTGACAACTTTATACTGATATCCAATCTTAAACTCAATGAAAATCATTTCCAGGGTTTCTCTATGTGTACTTATTGATGTTCTTCTTTATGTATAATCGCCTTTATGAGAACTCACATAAATTTGATACGTACAGCCCTGCATCTTCAAATTGAAAAATTCCATCATTCCGCCAATGACCCCAAAAAACGCCACACGTGAAAATAAATGAAGATTCTGAAGCATAATTATGATAGCTCGGTTCTTCCTTCCTTATTAGTCTTTTGCCATAATAATAATAGAAATACAGTGCTCCACAGTTTCTACTACTTGAATGGTAACACTTTCATTTCCGTAATGTTTTTTGTTGTGAATAATTATGGTAGGCAATCATAAATACACTTACCGTTTCGTTACGGTGACTTACGGTCACTCACAGGTACAGGCTATACCTGCCTGGTACGCAGTAGCCGCAAGGGCCTACCTACTTATCCGGAGCGGCTTACTCTAGCTACGTAGCTAGGCCAATGGAATAATCAATATGGCATACTTGTTATGTGCAGGCACAGAAGAAAGTGGTCATTATCCTAAACGAGCCTATTGATAAGGATGATGTAATCCGCGTTAGTATTATGCGGAACGGAGAGGACGTAGAGGTCTCGGGGATCAAGAAGTGCAACCCGTTTACACTGGTGTTTCGGGTACCTGATGTGTACCTAGGCGCTACCACTTTAGTAACCATTCGCGTGACACAAAATGGCCGTGACCTAGGTGGGAAGCAACTCAAGTGTGAGAGTCAGCTGCACGCCCTGGAGCAGTTATTACGAGGGTGCGACAACCCCATGGAATTTACTTGCCAGGTAAATGAAGCAACAAGCACTTAACTTGTATTAAACTGTCAAGGCTAGTCTAGTCACGTATGAAGACATTGAGTCTTAAGTTAGCCAACTTTCAATACTTGCATTAGCGGGAGATAATTAGTTACAGAAAGAAAGAAAATTGTCTACATTTTCCATGTAGGCGAATTTTGGGCCTTTCGACCCACTCCTACAATTAACCCATTAAGTTGAATTTAAAAAAAACGTTAATAAAATAATAAAATTAGGTAGGTTTGGTAGGATTTTGTTTTGATTAATATTATTCAATTTTTTCTGAACCGAACAAATGTTTCTACACGGTGTCAACATTCTCTTTTTTATTTTTTAGGCTCTTAACATAGTTCCAACGGACAAGAGCAAACTAGATGAGCTGTTTATCAAAGCCTTCCAACGCAATGTCCCTCCAAACTTTAATTTACTTCACACGGCGGGACTAGCACAAACTCAACGGGGCGCTGTTAGTAAGTATCAGTTAATATGAAGATTTAAACAGTAGGAAACTAATAACTCTCGCCGTCTTAAACAAGTTTCACACCAAAATTTGTAATGGCTGAAGGAGAATTTAGAAATGTAACCATTTTCATTGCGAGAAAAATTTCAATAGTTCGAGCGAATGACCTTGAGGAAAATAATGAGTAAACCACTCATTGATCCCTAATACGCAATGGAAGTCGGCCCACGACTGCTACTATCATGCAAAAGAAAACTTCTCACAAATTACAATGCATCCAAGCCGCTCGAAACTTTTGGCGCCTGATTTCAAACCAAATAAATAATAAAAATAATATAATAATTATTGTGACTGAAATCTCCAGCGGGCGATTATTTTTATTCTTGACCTGCAGCCTGATCGAGGCGATTATAATACCCTAGGATTATAACTGTAAACAAACAAATTTTGAATAGCACTTTCCATTATAAAATTATCTTGTTTACATTTTTATTACCAGGGGATTAAATAAATACCGGTATAATAACCGCCTCAATCAGGCTGCTGGGATTAAAAATGTTAACAAGATAATTTTAGAATGGAAAGTGCTTTTAAAAATGTTTTATTTACATTTTTAAGGCACCCATTCCACCGACCGGCTTGGGCTATTTACAAAAGCGGTGACGTGGTAGCAGACATTCAAGACTTAGGTGGCGATTCCACCGACCTCGCATTACAAAATGCAAATGACATTGACGGAAATTAGAATTTTTCTTTTTATAGAAATCTATTAAAATGTTTGTACTTAACATATCCCATGACGCCATTTTTTAATTTTAGTTTGTTTGTTTGTGATTTTACTGTATGATCATTGATCAATTTTAACTATGGCATAGAGGAAAATATACATTTCCGTCAATTCTGCAATGCGAGGTCGGTGGAAACCCCGCCTAAGTCTTGAATGTCTGCTACCACGTCACTGTTTTTGTAAATGCAAATGACATTGACGGAAAGTTTTGTTTTACTCTATGCCATAGTTAAAATTGATCAATGATCATAGAGTAAAATCACCAACTAAAATTAAAAAATGGCGTCATGGGATATGTTAAGTACAAACATTTTAATAGATTACTATAAAAAGAAAAATTTAAATTTCCGTCAATGTCATTTGCATTCTGCAATGAGAGGTCGGTGGAAACCCCGCCTTTATTAATGATATCTGCTACTACGTCACCGTATGTGTATTTTGCACTTGCAGGTCGGTGGAATCCCCGCCTAATGAGAGTGCAGATAAAAGAGCCAAACTAGTTGATAAGAATAATATTTCTCAGAATTGAAGGAAGCCTTTGGAGTATGGAGCCTGCCTCTCTAATTCCTTATCTACGCACCATCAATACGCTTGCACACAAGCACTGATTGACCGAGGGACTGCAGCCTCAAATCCCCTATTAAAGGCGCCATTTCTGTTTTTCATAGGCAGAGAAGAGTACCCCACACTTCTGCACTTTGCTGCTCGATTTGGGTTGGAACAGTTGAGTTGGGCTCTTTTAGAATGCCCCGGTGGAGACATCGCCTGTGATCTACGAAACGGTAAAGAACTGACGCCAGCGGATATGGCAGACGCCGCTGGCCACTCCAGGCTTAGCAACGTCCTTTCAGGTTACATGGTAAGTTCTTATTTAAAGTACTAAAACCTAGAGAAACACTATGATTATTAGGAAATGTAGAATATTAAAAAATATAGCGTAAGTGGCTTAAAAAATTATAGGGATGTCATGTACTAGTTTTTTTTTCCTTCCAATAACCTTCATTCCTTGCTTGTCAACTAATATGACGTTTACTAGGAAAGGGGTTACCGCAATTCTTCGATATTTCATGAGACATTTGATTTTTACGCTTATAAGGCTTTCCCCTTTCCGACAATCTCTTAGCAATTTGTTTTTATCATAACATTCCAAATCTTGAATAGTACCTCTTGGAGTTTTTGTACTTTGAGTAATACAGCCTAGCTTACAGTACATATCCCTAATATCTTATATTAATATGACAATTTTTTTTAGCAAATGAACCAGTTCTCAAGCGCTTACGCTTTACTCAAGGGAATGGTTGATGGAAAATCCGAAGGTATGTAAGAATATCTTAGTCTATTTCTTTATTGTATGGGTACGTACTTAAAATAAATAAATAAAATAAATAATCGTTTATTTGCAAACAGACAATGTCCAATAATATGCAAATTAGGGCCTTATCGGCCAAACAACTTATTATATTGTTCAGTCAATGAATGCAGTCTATTTTTTATGTACCGGTATAATAGTAGGAAGGTGAGCTAAGGCGCCCATTCCACCGACCGGCTAGGGCTATTTACGAAAACGGTGACGTGGTAGCAGACATTCAAGACTTAGGTGGCGATTCCACCGATCTCGCATTGCAGAATGCAAATGAAATGTTTGTTTACCTCTATGCCATAGTTAACATTGATCAATGATCATACAGTAAATTCACAAACAAACTAAAATTAAAATTTTGCTTCATGGGATATGTTAATTACAAACATTTTAATAGATTTCTATAAAAAGAAAAACAAACATTTCCGTCAATGTCATTTGCATTCTGCAATGCGAGATCGATGGAAACCCCGCCTAAATCTTGAATGTCTGCTACCACGTCACCGTTTTTGTAAATAGCCCTAGCCGGTCGATGGAATGGGCACCTATGTAACATACTAAAAGTACCAAAAGATTGACTGGACTAATACAATTATGAAAAATTTACTATAAGAGTCCTTTGCTACTTTCAGATCATGTGCCTGCTGATGAATATCTGAATCCTCGCCCGCTCAACGAAACCTATCAAATTCCTCCAACACCACGACCCTGTCCTCCGCCTGAAACCCCACCACCCCCCATTGGTTACATGCCCATGGTGAGGCTGTCACACAGGTCTACCGACTCTTCCTCATCCGACCGAAACTCCGACAGCATCTCCCACTCCAGAGAAAGGCTACTCTGCCGAAGCAGACTGAACTCTGCTGAGCAAGAGAGCCGACAGCGGGATGGAGGAGGAGGAGGCAACGGAATTGAAGAAGAACTCATTGAAATAATCAGCGATTTCAAAAACAACGTGCTAACTATATCCGAAGTGGAATCACTTGTTGAACAATGGCGGCGTCGAAATGATGTTCAGCAATCATTTCGAGAGAAACAGGAGCATTTGAACAAGCTGCGGGAGGAATATGAAAGAGTGCAGCAGCGTATGAAGGATGAGATGAAGGATGTTGGGAGATCATCACCTATGGAGCGAATCCGCAACTTCTTCAGGGGCAAGCCAAAAAACAAAGCAGGGAAGAAGAGGCTTAAGCAAGAAGAAAATCTTGGCAACCGACCGGCTAGCAGTCTCAGCATACTTAGTTCAAGCAGTAAGTATTGTCTGCATCGTTTATCCTCAGTACTCATTGCTCGACAATAATTTCACAATCTGTCTTACAGCGCAGGGCCATTTCCCACCACTGTGGCCGAGTAAGAATACCCATATATTCAGAGCCTTAGGTTACACAAAATAAAAGTGATTAAAAACACCAACAGCACTGATTGGGTATTTTTTGAATTTGGTGAAACGACTGACGGTAGAAACCTGAAACCTGGTAGAACATCACAGAAAATCTTAGAAACCCCAATCAAGTACAGTACTATGCCGACTGAGCTACGGCCGGTCAATAGGCCTAATAATAATAAGTACCTAACTAATTAAAATTGTATTTAGGTTCAAGTTCGGGACGACTGAGCACCGCAAGTGGAGGCAGTCTGTGCGACAGCAGCATCCATTCAGAAGTGGACAGTGAGCGGAGGGGTCAGAGAGCACCAAATGCATTCGATTCAAGCATTATGGACAACTACGACATCCCACCAAGCCCGATATCATACAAACCGGACAACCAGCTACAAGGTGAGTCAATAAACAAATCAAACAGGCTGGCATTTCAAGTAGTTAACATTATCGAGGTAAAAACAAAGAAGTGATAAAGATGTCTTAAATCAGGATCATTCTTTTCACTTTTCAACGCAGGTTCATGTGATGAAGAGAATCAAAAAGTGATGTGATACATACATACCCAAATAATTAACAATAATAAAAAACCGATGCTGAGATTTAATTAGGAATATTTTTTTTCCAGACCGAGCACGCATTAACAACTACGATGTGCCCCCTAGTCCCATAGAACTAGCAGCTGCTTGTTTAGGGGCAGAGTATTGCAACATCCCCCAGCTGCCAAATGAAAGTTCACTGTACGGCAAGGTCAACAAGGTTCCTCTCAATACTGTACGGGAAGAAAATAAGACTGAGATGATGTATATAAATCTACCAGAAACGACTATATTAGGAGGGGCAGCTGATATAGATTGTCATAATCTACCAGATTATGTAAACGTCGAGACACAAGGAATTGAGCTGAGTGTTAAATAACATTGCTTATACACGGCGAGTTAATGGGCTGATATCGTTTTACCGATTTTCATTTCTTCGCCTTGCCTTCTATTTGACTTTGCAGTGACAAAAGCAGGTTCATCACAATATTTTATCTCCTCCTTCCAGTATAGAACTACGATATGGGTATCATATTCACGACGAGACAAAAAAATCTGGGAGAACTGAAACTAAGTGATCCACCTGTCGCCTTTTTTATTTGTGCCTTACTAAAGCCTTTCTCTTTCAAGACTGAATGATAATTATTGTTGTAATTAAGTGGTATCTGTTAGATTATACATTCGTATTTAACCTATAGTAATTTTTATAATTTGCACCTACGAATTAACACTTATGAAAAAACTTTTAAAAGTAAAATCTGTTATCAACAAAAAGATTAAAAATTTGATTTTAATTGGTCTAAGTATCAGGTTTATTAAAGTTAGGTTTGTTTTGTGTCGGTTGGGGCGTCAATACATTCTGATTTTGACGCAGATAATAATAGAACAAATATTACGGCAACAATATACCCACATGTACAATAATTTGGCAATAACAGATAGAGTGAAAGGACATTTTTCTTCGTAAAGGGCATTGTTCAACGACTCGTTATGCTTTTACAGAACTAAGTCCTGTCGCAACTTAAAAGCTATGTTTTTTAGGCAAATTATTGCATAGTGAATTCATGGAAAAAAAATAACAAAATGGATTATTAATATTAAAAAAAAAATTTAATTACCAATCGCTGACTTAGTTGTAGGTCATATAGCGCGGTGTAGCAGAAAACTTGGCGTAAGATTTGATGACTTTGTTGACGGCTTCCAGAAAATCTTTCTCAGTGGCGACTTTTCTTCTGGCGCGAATAGCAAACATTCCGGCTTCGGTGCAGACTGAACGAATTTCAGCACCTACAACACATTTACGCAAATAAAATCTGCCACAAAACTGATTATTTGTTAAATAACTCCTTGACATAATTTTCAGAGAATGATAGCTCAAGTCAAAATGTCAATTATCATTTAATTAATCGACTTCGATGGCCAGGTGGTAACGTGCTTGCACTTGTACGAGTCGTAACGTGTCGTAATTTAACACGGGTACTAACCTACAGAGGCGACTGGAGAGGTCAATCGGATACATTCATAAAATAGTTTGTATGCGATTAATCTTTAAAAAAAAAAATCTAACTAATTTCGGCCAGGCTGTTTAAAACGCATTTAATTTTTACCTGGCTATTCATTAACGAAGAAACTGAGTATAATTTAAGAACCATAAGTTTTGATATTCTGATTATTCAGTTGATCCGGACGAACCATCCTCATCTTGGATTATTTTAGTCACCATTTAATAATTAACAAGTATTAGGGGTAACATCTAGGTACTATACGTCCCTTAAATAACACCTCCTTTTGTGTGTCACGCTGACTTATATTTAGGGCTCCTTGCCCCTACCATTCAAAGCCGGCTCAAAGGGTTAATGCTGAATTTTCTAATAATTATATAGGAAATATTAAGGGGAAACTTACCAGTGCTATTAGGACAAAGCCGGGCCAGCAATTCAAACCGGATGTCCCGTTCAACACTCATTGATCGGGCGTGAATCTTGAAAATATGAGTTCGTCCTTCCAAGTCTGGCAATCCAAACTCCACCTTGCGGTCCAGACGACCAGGCCGCATCAACGCCGGATCCAACGTGTCTGGACGATTGGTCGCCATCAAAACCTTCAATGATAAGATAAGATATAATGTCCGCATATACAACTTCACAAAGTCAAATGGATTGTCAAGACAGTTTGTAACATTTGTAACATATCCATAGATAAACTCAGTACCAAGTAATAATAAATATCTTTAAACAATAAATTTCAAGGCATACCAACAGTTCAATTAAAGGTCAGAGAGATAGGTGTAAGCTTTCCTTATGAGGATTTCCTTAACTTTCAACCTAAAACTTAAACTTTCTATGACAAACAATACACTATAGAATAGGCATACTGCTGTGTTTTAACATGACATTGTGGCTCCACAACCGATGGCTACATGCAAAATAGTAATCAGCGACGTTATTTTAAAGAGGCTCGCTAACGGCAACGCAACCTGCAAATGGAGACCTTGAAAGTTTTTAAATTCGGGTATATTCACTGCGACGGTTTATCTAGCCAACTAAGTTAATGTACTTAATATTAGGAACATTACCTTAATATTTCCACGCGGGTCAAAACCGTCAAGCTGGTTTATAAGTTCCAACATGGTTCTCTGAACTTCGTTGTCGCCTCCAGCGCCATCGTCGAACCGTGCGCCCCCAATGGCGTCAATTTCGTCAAAGAAAATTAAGCAAGCCTTCTTGCTGCGGGCCATTTCGAACAGTTCACGGACCATTCGAGCACCCTCACCGACGTATTTTTGCACTAACTCTGAGCCGATGACACGGATGAAGCAAGCATCAGTACGATTGGCAACTGCTCGAGCACACAAAGTTTTTCCCGTTCCCGGTGGCCCAAATAGGAGTACACCTTTGGGTGGTTCAATGCCAAGGTTTACAAATTTCTCAGGGTGGAGAAGAGGTGTTTCAACAACCTGAAATGACAATACATATTTTGAATTTAATACAGAAATATTGGTTTTAGGTAAAATGCATATGCATATTTTTCCGCGTCATTTCCTCATAGAGGGTTGGCGGCAGAGCAGTGGCTTTCCCATACAGTATGTATGTATACATATATATATTTTTTAATTAGGGTACGAATCATATGCACTTAAGCGTTATTGCCCTATTGCGCCCCTACAGAGCGTTTCTACTGCACTTATTATAAGTTATTATTATTACTATTATTCCTCACAGGGGATTCTCTTGAGGCGATTTCCTTTGTTTTGCTCTTTCTCAGTAGAGGTATGCTCAACTAAGTCCTTAGTCATTTGTTTACTTCACTTTAGGGCATTTCTATCATTACGGAGCAACTCAAAAGCCACCTCACACATTAATCAAATCCCATCAGACCAGCAACTGTGACAGTGACAAGTCTAATCGGTTACTGGCAATATCTATCATGTGTACGGTCATTGAAGCCACCAAACATAGCCTGTATGATAATATATTGAATGCAGTGTTTCCAGATTGGTCGGACTGCAAGCTGCAGCAAGTCAAGATTACCTATACGATACACTCTTTCCTCAAGCTATGGCCAACGACTATGCATCTTAGGACGGAACAGGCGGTTGACTTTAACACTGAATAATTGAATTCGTTAGCAGACCTACCTCACGTAATTTTTCAATTTGTTCCTTGCATCCACCGACATCACTGTATGTTACGTCGGGTTTCTCTTCCACTTGCATCATGGTCACAGTAGGATCGATCTTCGGGGGCAACGGAATGTGGATCTGATACTTATTGCGATCGACGCTGAAAATAACAATCAATATTCATAACAAACTACGCTCCATTAAGCCGCATCTGGCGAACAGCAAATCCACGCCAGACGAGAGGAAATTCTGCTGTCACATAGGCGTGACAGGCGCAAACACGGTCATCTTAAGGCAAACGACCCGCCACCGATTAGCCATAACTGTGACGTCCCAATGACAGTGGCGCAAGTCCTGCCGAGCCCCAGAGTCCTTGTACCGCTTCCGTACACACTGCAACACCTGTTTCGAAATTACTAAAGGGTCATACCTCTCACCATTGCGTATCTCTAATCAACCCCTCTCTTCAGAATACCCTGAGGAGAGCCTGAGGTTGACAGCAACATGAGCGTGGAAGCCTAGAAGGGCAACGAGCATATTTAATGAAAAATAATACAAATAAGAATAAACTTTTCTAAGGCGAATTTGAATATGAACTTTGCTATATCGCAACGCAATTAGAAAGGAAGACTTTGAAATCGCAAAATTACGTCAATTTCATTATGATGAAAACTTCCAAATTCAATATCTGAAGAAATTTCCCACCAGTAGATTTCTGCTGTATTTGCAAATTGAAACTTTCTTTCTTCTTCCAAGAAGTTTTCAACAACATTCTAATATGCAGTGGTTAATGCATTTAACACTTACCCCACTCTCATTCCTTCCTCAATATCGGTTGGAGCAACAGAATCTGCCAAATCCACGACAAACTTGGCAAACTGCTTTACGTTGATTATATATTTGGGATCGTCAGAGTCAGAATTGATAATTTTTGTACAGCGTGCTACTTGAAGTGGCTGTTCATTTTGCAATGTCTGCTTGTCGGCTGCCAGATCCCACAGTGCGGGAGGTGCAAGACCAGTATCTGATTCTTTTATTCCGGTTAACTCGTTAACTCGCTTTATAATATTCTGAATGTCCTCTTCAACAGATTTGATCGGTTTTGTGTAATGACCTTGACCATAGCTTTTTAAAAGAGCAATGTCTGCTTCATCCAAAGCTGAAATTACAAGCAAAAGTAAGCTTTTTAGTAAGGAGCCTCATAAATGTTACCCAAAATCGCGTCCGGCCCACACTTGTTCACGGCAATAAATTTACATGGACATATCACAATGTAAACTAAGTACAAGTTTTGTGCTCCCTGCTACAACTGCTATGATTTATGTTCTCAATGACTGCACAAGTGATGGACACTGCCAAAAAACCTGTCAGATTATGAAATCTATTGTGACAGTTATTGAGTGGCTACGCTACGGGGACTAACGATACGAGATTGGCACGCTTACGGGCCACGGCCACTTCAACAAACACATGCATAGGGTTGGCGTGAAAAACGACAGTAGATGCAGACTGTGTGAAGTTGAAGAAGAAACAGCTGAACACATTCTCTTTGAATGTGAAGCGCTGGGAAAAACTCGATACCAAACTCTTGGCCACCCTAGGTCTGAAGAGGAAACCATCCGATCTAATCCCATCACAAAAACACTAGAATTTATCAAAAAGACTGGTGTTATAAGATGGGCGTAGACGGCAAACGTGGAAGCAAAAGACCTTCTAGGTCGACGCTTATAGGAACTCAAACGAGTAGGCCCCACGAAGGTAAAAAAAAAAAAAAAAAACGATACGAGACTATAGCGAATCAAAACCAGGACTTAATCCCTTAATCCTGTGCCGACAAAGCTGATTGAGCTCAGGAAAGTTGAACCATGAGGGACACTAGGTAAGACCACAAATTACTAAAATTAGGTAAACTGGGTTACAACAAGCAAGGGGCTAACAAACCAGACCGGTTTCAACACGGATAAAAAGTACAGGTAGCCGTTTGATTTAATTAGAGAGAAAGGTTGCTTCATCGTTTAGCCTACTGGAAGAGATAATATGGGTTTGATTCAGCTACCCCACTGTACACAAAGTCGGATGAAATTCATATCAAGTGGAAGGTTAACGACCCCTATGCAATCAAAATTGGCTACTAGTACGGTGACACTGACCACCCAGCTGTCCAATAAAATTTAGAGGGCGGATCAAATACTCTACTTGAAGCTAGCTCTGATTAAATTCAATTCAATTTAATAATTCAATGGGTATTTATGACATACATGACACACACAGTCACATACAGACATGTCCCAATTCATTTAAAATTGAAAACTTACTAATTTAAGAAACAACTAACAAGAATTCCAACTAACCTTTAATGTCCTTCTCCTCCTTTTCATCGTCTTTGGATTTACGCATGTCATCACCAAGGTAATCTGGCATATTGAGTTAGTTTATAAGATAATATTTCTAATAAATTATTACGGATATATTTGAAAACAATTTGAAAATGACAATACACTTTTTAGTTCTTTATTTGGCCGGTCGCCATTTCTAAATATCGCATCACAGACATTACAGTACAAGCTACAAATGCAAAACTTTGAAATGTAAAAAAATCATTGTTGAGAAATAAAACAACAATTTGTTTATATGTTTTATTTATTATAATTTTTATAAGTTTTAAAATTCACTTTAGTTTTTAAACTACAAAATTGTCCAAAAATAAATTGAGAAGGTACGTGGGGTTATTTCCGTAGTCACTGATCAGATGGTGGCAGAAAAAAAAAATGGCTTCAAGTTGTTGTGGAACAAAGAAACAAAAATTGAATAATTCTCAAAGTTTGGCTTGCAACGGCCATAACTCTGTTACTAATGGCCTCAAAAATGGAATGGTTATTAACCCTGAAATGTGCTATTATTGTTTCGATGTGTTGTATTCCCATCTTCACAGCCTGGAACCGCCATCAACGCCCAATTTTCCCAATGATGCATAGTAAGTGTATTTTCTGTTCTGGTTGTCATATACTTAAATGTAGATTAAATTGGACTAGTGAAGATTTATGGATTATTCATGTCCCATGTCCCTTTGGTATTCTCAATTTTTTTTTTACTATGCATGTCTTTTGGTTGCCAAACGAGGGAGAGTAAGGAGACTCGTCTGACGTCTATAAATTTGATTGGACACAATGAAACAGCTGTTTCGAAGTTGATAAAAATTTTTATTTTTACTTGAGGTTTAACTTACACTTACCCTTTTCCTCTGCAGCGTTTTAACACCAGAGACAGTTCATATCACGTAAGGGGTTCGGGAGCATAGTTGGCACCTAACTTGTACTTGTGCAAGTCTGCACATAACTCAACGCATATATTACCTGCAAACTACAAAGGCGCCTGAAGAGGTTACTCGGATACATTAAGAACAACAGTCAATAGCTTTCTTTCAAAACTGAAAACCACCATCTGCATCAATTTCTTCTTGCCTCTGTAGCTAATTTAAGTTAGTTCATTTAAGTTACATATCAGATGTCATTGAATTATTTTTGTTTGCAGTCCATTATTTGTGACATGGAAAATTGGAAAGGACCATCGGTTGAGAGGTTGCATTGGTACGTTCACTGCTATGAACCTCCACTGTGGTTTGCGAGAGTATGCTGTAACAAGGTAAGATGATAAATCAAGTTTTTCCATTGTAATTCAGTTCAGCCGGTGAAATATCAATTGATCAATATTAAGATCTGGTCCCACCTCCACCATGGGACAAGTAGAGAGGAGGAGGGGAAAGTATTATCAC
The DNA here is from genome assembly GCA_963971405.1 of Psococerastis gibbosa. Taxonomy (NCBI): domain Eukaryota; kingdom Metazoa; phylum Arthropoda; class Insecta; order Psocodea; family Psocidae; genus Psococerastis; species Psococerastis gibbosa. The sequence goes on along the minus strand of OZ020488.1, from coordinate 26,401,377 downwards.
GAATTTCCTGAATTTATCTTAAGTGTTGGTGATAAATTGAAATCCCGGCTGATGAGCCACGGTCAATCTGATAGGGAAGTTCTGGTAGTTCTTGGATGTACTCTTTTAGATCGATCACCTGCCATCAGCACTGTTTCTATACATCTTATACCTCCTTATATTATGGTCCTGCCTTTTTTATAAAACTAAATTAAATTGATGTGTAGTAGTGTCGCCAGGCATGTCACTGGATAATGGAGAGCTCGCTTCGTGCTTTTTATAGAATATACAGTAGGGCCTCGTTAATCCGGAAAGGCAAAAACAAGACCCTTTCCTGATTATAGTATGCCTTATTTAATGGTAATAAAACACTTGTTTAGCCTTAGTTTCTTTAATCAATTTTTAAATTAAAGCACTTTGGGCATTAGGTTACCCAATGATCGTTCAAAACGGTTGTTGTTGGAACTATGTTTGTGTTGCGGTTTGATGCGATTTTTAAGCTAAATGAAGCTTACTAGATTGCAAATGCTGCTGAGTGCAGGAGGCTACTCTGAAATAGGAATCAAATGTAATTTAACATAAAAATTATAGTGCAATGAAGGACTCTCGTTTCAACCCTATCACCCGAGAGGAGTTTCCAAACCTATGGGTATCCGTCTCAATTCTACGTCACTTTGAGGATGGCGCTGACTATCTGGATTGGGAGGTAGGCGTCCATGGAATCCGTATAGAATTTCACAACGAGAAGGGCACTAAACGTAGCGCCACATATTTGCCAGAAGTGGCTCCTGAACAAGGTGATTATTTTTTACATCCCACCGATTTCATTAACATCAGAATTGTTTCAAGTTGGAAATGTCTCGTGAAAAGGTTCGCTTCTTTTGTTTCCCAACTCCTGCTTTAAGCAACCCCGTCGGTCTGGCGGGGGGAGTGAGTCTGTTTATTGACTTGAGGAGGGAGGTCCGCCCCTCTCAGTCAACTCCCCTTTTCTGCCCTTAGGGTGCCTGAAGTTAAGAAACAGGCTCACTCCCTCCGCTTAAAAAAAAAACTGAAACGCTGAAAGCAAGCGTAGGAAAACTAACCTGCTGGTAGGTTTTAAACCACTGAACTAATTAAGCTCTGTACATCACTTCCCCTTTGAACATTTCTTCCATATTTGGCTTCGTGAATCGTAAATTAATTTTTAATTACCAGGTTGGGACCAGGAGCAGACAATTGACTCCCTTCTGCGCAAGGGCGGATTTAAGGGGTCAGTGACCCCTGACATTCGTCGCAACATCAAGTTGACTCGCTATCAGTCTGAAAAAATCACTATCAGCTACCAGGACTACATGGCACAATGGAAGAACAAGGGTTGCTAGCAGATGCTTTGGGGCCCTCAGGCGTCCGCCTCGACGGCTCACCCACCGCCTTATCCCGCCCTCTTCCTTCTGCCGACTCCACCGTCTGGCTGGTGGGATCCTGCTGCTACTCACTACCACCAATATGAATCACCTCCGCCCTATCTAGACTCCCATTTGCGGAAACGCAAATAAATGTTAGGATTGTTGTTTCTTAGGTGTCTGTTTTGTGGTGGTATAGAGCTAAGATGTTTAGACTAACCTTATGTAATGCAACAGTAAAGTCGCTGTCAGAACTCTTATAAAAATCTCAAAACATCTTAATTATGTATGATGTTTATCACTGATTCGTCGCAATAGCTGCAAAAGAATCATCAACGCTTTGGCATGTGAACGAAATATTTTGAGATTGTATTGAACTTATTTTGTTGAGTAATAAACTCATCATCGTTACAGTTATGCACCGATTATTGGTTATTTTTTTGGCCAGTTTATATTATGTACATTTAAGGAACAAAAGCAACCAGCCGGTATCAAGAATCATAGAATCGCCACCGTCTTTCACCCACTTCCAGTTCTCATTATAAGCGCCTATAGCTTCTCAATCCGTATCATTGACGTTCTTATTTTTGATATTCATTCCAATGTTCCTAATATAGCCTACTTCCCTTTTACTCAGCTGTGAACGAAAAGTTTTTGGAATTACCACCCAAAATCAAGGAATTTAATGTAAAAGTTATTTCCTTGTTAATATTTGGAATGCAACATAAATATTTGACCTTTTTTGTTAGTTGTGTACATTGCATTATATTATATTGTCTAATGACTGAAGTTATTCTGTAGGCATATTGAATAGTGGTCTTCAATCTTTGAAAATGGGAAAGTGTTTGCTTAGATAAAGACAACACCGGGGTAGGTTAAATAAAAACAAAAACAAATCGGGCTAAAGGTACAGCGGGGTTTATTTTACAGACTTTCAGCTGTACATAATTCCATTCATAGCATACAATTGAATATCTCCCTCGAATAACGTTCTCGTCCTCATTTTTTTTCAAAACTGAATGTAGAACAATGATCTACATGAAATTGCCCGCCAGCCAGTATTTTTAGTTATTGAATGTTCCGCCAGATGGCAGCTTAATCGGTGTGCGCGTGAGCATAATATAATAGCCTGATTTTGACATTTTAATCACTCCTGAACATTTATGAAAGTGAGGGATAGAACGTTATTCAAGGGAGGTATTCAATTACTGAAACTATCTTTCTCTTATTGTTAAACTTGTGTTAGAAAGAATTTTTTATAGTTTACAATAAGCCAAAATAATTTTTTTTCACACATGACAAAACTTGAAGATCGCATTGCATTACACCTAGTGTTATCTTTAGGTATAAGTCTTTCATGTGTATGTATTACCAAAGCGAGAGTCGCACTGATTTCAATTTGAAAATAGGTATATATTCTTAAAATTAGAGTAAGCGCTTAATAATATGGCTGTTAGTAACTCGTAAGTTCCGCATCAATGTCAAAATAACTTAAAATAACTTTATAATGCCCTCAAGCTTCTTTGCACACTGGAATTGGGATGTAATAAAGTGTTTGCCATGAAAAGGTCGTTCCTATAGTAGCTTGGGCACTTGACTGTTGTCGATACAATATTATTTGTAGAGATTGTCGGGCAGAGCACCCAAATTCAGGATTCATAGGGGGGGGGGGGGGGGGTTGTCATGAAGGGTTATAAGACAAGTGCTAAAAGCAAATTTCATTAGTCTAGTCAGCCAAATTTATATGTTGACATTAGAAATGAATGTTTCGATAAATAGATCTCTACTGAAGCATTTGCCAAATGTGTAAATTAAATTCGGGAAATTGGTTCGTAGTTTTATTATTATTTTTTTTAAATAATGCTGCAGTCATATTCGAAATGTACCATGCGACCATTCTTTGTGTCCGAAAAGTGAAAGACAACAAAATTTTATCATCCACCTCAAACCACACCAAATAGGCTTGTGGGAACCGGGAGTATAGAATATCTTCGAGATTTTGGACAAGTATCGGAGACTGCTGAAAGTCACGTGATTTACGTATTATTTGTCATTAATGATTTAGTATGTTTGCAGCAAATACAATGTATACAGGCAGGGGGCCCTAACCTAAAATCGTTGACCAAGTACTAGATAAAATGAACTTTTTTGACTAAATGTATCACATAATACAGAACCGGTTCCTTTTGTAAACTAAAAAATTCTAGATCCGCCTATGCGTGTTTACAATATTTTATCGTCATACTTGTATGCAAGCAAAACTTCTGCTGAGCAATCTTATTAAAGACATATAATTTAAGAACTTGATAAATTTTTTAAAGACGTTGCAATGTAATCTTACTGCCCAAATTTATGCTAGGTTTTAGGGCCTTAAATAGATAAGATTGCTGTTACATTATTTACACGTGAATTGCCCTTTTTAGAGAATTTTTACAGTCCCTTAAAAATTAAACACTGGAGAAACAGCAAATATATGTTTTTGTTACTTTAAAAATTGCTGTGCATAAATGGGTATTTGTGCCCAGAATACGGTACCCTAATTTGTAATTGAATGACTTTGAGCTGCAAATTTGAGTGTTCCGCCCCATTTCATTTCAATAAATTGTACTTCATTGATTCGGCAGTGCCTAACAATTTGTACCCTTGGCTTTATTAGGGCTAAATTCATCGGCTCAGGTTTTTGTGACTCTGTTTTAAGGGCAGATAAAGAATTTCAAGATACACTGCCAATAGGGTTTTATACACGCTACTAGTTCATCTTTCCGTAGGTTAGCAGTAATTAATATAAGATCTCAATGATGCTCTCATGTGTATTTTATTATCGAAAAAGAAATATGCAACTAGTGGAATTTGGCTATTTGTTTTATTGTTGACTTGATGGAGATTTTTAGTAAAAATTCTAAAAAATGCTAAGACCTTTGCACCTTGGATCGGCCAAAAAGAGCTAACGATTAAGATTTTCATCATGTGTTGTGGTAAAAATAAGGCGGGAGCGGGTCTGAAGCCGCGTTCTCGTGAGATTGGGTGTTAAAATTGCATAATTCGGCTGCTGCCCTCTTAATATACAGGGCAAGTTATTATAGTCCATTTTGATGAAATGTGGCTCAATTGGTGGGTTATATAGCTTATTAAATTTAAATTATTACCATGTGTAACAATATTTTGTTTCGTTATAAGTTTTATACCAACTTCCAAAAGTAAAATATGGCACTTGCTCTTCCCTCAATCTATTAATTTTCAGAAACATTGTAAAGTTGGTTACTGTGTACATGTGGTATGAGTTTTTTTTACTTATTTAACTATAATTTACAGCATCTCGCAAACAAATTTGTTGCGCATATTATTCATTTAAGCATGTAAGGGAATATAATAAATAGCATTTTATATTGTACATCGATGATATTGTCGTTGTGTGGAAACCTAAAACTTTACTTAGGCGGGGTTTCCACCGACCTGCTAGTGCTAAATACAAATACCCTGACGTGGTAACAGACATTCAAGACTTAGGCGGGGGTTCCATTGCAGAATGCAAATGACATTGACGGAAATGTTTGTTTTACTCTATGCCATAGTTAAAATTGATCAATGATCATACAGTAAAATCACAAACAAACAAACTAAAATTAAAAAATGGCTTCATGGGATATGTTAAGTACAGACATTTGAATAGATTTCATTAAAATGAAAAATTCAAATTTCCGTCAATGTCATTTGCATTCTGAAATGCGGTGGAAAGCCCGCCTAAGTCTTGAATGTCTGTTACCACGTCCCCGTATTTGTATTTAGAACTAGCAGGTCGGTGGAAACCCCGCCTTAAAAACTGAAATAAACATGCTTCCTAATGAGAGCAGTCAGTCGACATTTTTGAACCAATACCCATGGGATATATTAATAGGGACCACAATTTTGATAATTAATGCATGCAGATTTGTTGCTTTAGGTCCCAAATTTTGACGAAAACTTGAATGCTGGCCTGAATGAATAGTTACTGTTTTGACTATTTTCCGTGACGAAATCGAGAATCTACTGAATTGTATTATATGTCGTGCAATATGGTTAGAAATGGAATAAATAGCCTAGGCGACTACTTTGCATAGAATAACTGTTAAGTAACTATAATATATAGTAACTAGTTAAGTTAGCTGCCATAATTAATAATATCTAACAATTAACCATTAATTTTGATAAAGTCAAAGTTCCAGAATTTAAAAACATAGCCTAAAAGTCAAACCTATAGGTAGGTATACTATGATCAAAATCTAATACATACTGGTTGCATTTAGGCTTATAATAACGTTTAAGGACCATGAAAAGCTATTGATAAAAATGAGAGCTGGAGGTTTTACTTTTAGGCTATATTTTAAAATTCTGGAACTTGTAAGTTGTACACCTTCCTCGTTGGAGGGGTAGAGCCAATTGGACCAAGTCCTGGCACATGCGCAGTAACAAGGATTCAGGCCAGCATTTAAGTTTTCGTTTATTTTGAATAAGGGTGGTGCACTCTAAATACCTACCAAATACCATTCTCCAATACCTCCTACAATGTCTAAGAATTATTCTTAACTTCTCATTGTGTTAATGAAACAAAATGCATAACTAGGCCTATATAACGTTTTACTAAAATGTAGTTTGAGGCTAGTATAATTTTTTAATTTTTTGTTAATACTTGACAAAGTTGTGCATTATTTATTATTAACCATGAGTCCACGACGAAGTATTACTGAGCACAATAGAGGCAGGAGAAAATGAAGAAAAGAAAATACTGAAATGTTCATTGGTTTTTTTTTTATTATTATTTTTATTTAAAGGCCACTTGGCTTAGCCAAAAGATAGGCCGGGAGTTCGTTTAGTCCGAAAGCCTAGAGGGTTGTGACCGCGCTCAACACCTTGACCAGGAGTTGAATCACTGGTCCCGCGTCTCTTTCAACAATTTTTCACGAAAATGTGCATTGCCTCACCTAACTAAACAAGCTCTAAATATTAACAAGAAATGCAGCGCATTTTTAATATGTCTATTGCATACAAAGTTCACTACTCAACTTTAGATCCATTCATTTCATCTTCTAGCTCCATTAATTTTAACTTCACGGTTGCAACATTTTGCTCCTCTTTGTAGGTTACGAAAGCCGTGATGAGTGCTTGAAGCGCAGTTATTCCCAGGAAAACATTGACCATGGGGAAAGTTAACTTCTTGTAAAGTTTGAAAAGCTGCAACGAAGCATCAAGAATTACAATTTAACATCAACTGTACAAATTGACAATCACCTCGAAATCTAACAAGTCATAAATATTTGTCATAAAATTATTCAAATTCAAAAGCGAAAAAAAATCTTTAAGTTAAGAATGAAAAGCATAGGCAATGTACTGCGCAAGGACTCCATATTACATGAACTAGCATACCTAACAAATTTGCAGATGGCACTAGGATATATGATTGAAAATCTGGTAGCCTCATTTTTAACGCATCATACAACAAAATTTAGTATAAAGAAAATAATTTTCATCTATTTTTAAGTAGCCTACGAATGTAAAAAATATAATGTGCCACTTGTGACAATCTGGATCAGCAGCCTGATCGAGGCGATTATAATACCGGGGTTAAATAAATACCCTAGGATTATAACTGTAAACAAAAAAATTTTGAATAGCACTTTCCATTATAAAATTATCTTGTTTACATTTTTATTACCAGGGGATTAAATACCGGTATTATAATCGCCTCGATCAGGCTGCTGGTAAACAAGACAATTTTATAATGGAAAGTGCTATGCAAAATTTGTTTGTTTAGAGTTACAATCCTAGGGTATTTATTTAATCCCCTGGTATTAAATAAAAACTGGTATTATAATATCGGGGTTTAAATGTCCCTGGTATTAAAAATGTAAACAAGATAATTTTAGAATAGAAAGTGCTATTCAAAATTTGTTTGTTTACATTTTTAATACCACGTTATTATAATCGCCATGATCAGCCTGCAGGTGATCCGACATCCATCAGTGGCATGATTTTTTAATTAAGTGGGCACTTACAGACCGGGGGTCCTTCGTCAGACTTGGCATGTTGTAGGTGTGATATCGAGTGGCCATCATAAAGGATGAAATTGGTGCCAAGCCCAATGGGTACAATACTCCGGCCATAACTTGGAAAGATGCCGCTTTGATTTCTACACATACAGGGCACTGGTATTGTTCTATGTACACTTTCTCAGCTATGCCCTGAAGCAAAAGCAAACATTAGGAATTCGTCAATGTGTAAAGCACAAAAGGAAAATGACACATTTTTAATGACATACTTAATTATTACCTTTTGGTGCAACGAAAATGCAGCTACGGCCGGAATAATAACGGTGGGGAAGTAAGTCATTAATCTTGCAAAATTCTGTAGGCGCAAACGGTGTCGGTAATAATTGTTCACATACATTCCAGTAATAGCTGCCATTCCAGCTAATATCCCACTACCGTACTTTGCGTAAAATCTGTAAAAATAAGGATTAGCCATCATAACGAAACTGACAGCTTTAAAATCTATAAATTCTTAAATTTAACCATTGGGTCGCCTCGGCACCCTTTCATTAAATGCATTAGGTTTATTTTGCACTACAGCGCGTGGTTAAAAATGATACTTATCTTTTCGTTTATTTTTTAAACACGGTACTGACATGGCACATGCAAGGGCTCTTTTGGAGTTCTGCCTGCAAGTGGAAGACGGTTTTATGTCACTTTTAGGTGCCCATTCCATTGACCGGCTAGGGCTATTTGCAAGAACGGTGACGTGGTAGCAGACATTCAAGACTTAGGTGGCGTCTCCACCGACCTCGCATTGCAGAATTGACGGAAATGTTTATTTTCCTCTATGCCATAGTTAAAATTGATCAATGATCATACAGTAAAATCACAAACAAACAAACTAAAATTAAAAAATGGCTTCATGGGATATGTTAATTACAAACATTTTAATAGATTTCTATAAAAAGAAAAACAAACATTTCCGTCAATGTCATTTGCAATCTGCAATGCGAGGTCGGTGGAAACGCTACTTAAGTCTTGAATGTCTGCTACCACGTCACCGTTGTTGGAAATAGCCCTAGCCGGTCAATGGAATGGGCGCCTTAAGGCGTCCTGTCTCCTCAGTCCTTGGGGATTCTTGGCTGGAATATATCCCCGCCCTCATTGTACGGTATTATATATATAAAGGGCAGGTTCTTTGCCACACCTCTTTCGGGTGGCTATTTTTACTATTCGTAATTTGTGACTTATTTCGATCCGGCTCTGGTTGGTCAAGGAATATTTGTGCTGAAGAGTTAGATAACTATTGATTATGATTGCTAATGAAAGCACAGCATGCATAAATATTTGCCCTTTCCCTGTCCTCGGCATATTCCTTTGTGGAGTTTGGTCCTAGCATTTTAAAATGCCAAAAGTCGTGTTGAAAATACAGCGAAAATCGCTGACTTAAGAGCATGTAAACTTAAAAACAGTTTCATTCAAATTTCAAAACAAAGCTGTCCTATTGAAATCCATTGATTTTTTTGTTAATAGTCCCAACTCCCAATCATCCGATCAAGCCTCGAGTGGCATGCTAAAGGGCAGTCAGCCACATTATACAAATGCTATGTCACAGACCATAAAATTTCCAATAAAGAAACAATAGGCTAAGGTCTATTGGAGGGATGGATACAGGTAGGCTTCCCAGGGGGAGTTGTAGCATACACAATGAAGGAAGATATTCTCATGGTTTGTGAAGAGAGAATGCTGAATACGCGTAGCCGAATATTATCGTAATCAGTAGTAGTGTGTCCTAAACTGCGAGTGAGTGATGTACATAAATATTAATTCAAACACTTCTCGCATATTTATATAGCAAGCCCACCTGCACCACAAATACGCAATGGTCTCGCCGTCTAACTCACTCTAACACACCTGCCCGCTATGCAACATAGCATTACAAATTACTGTCCTGACCTATAGGAGTAATAATCACACTTTTACCCGCATTTGCCGTTTAGCGGTTCAGATGCAGCCAATACTTACACATCGCTGCCGTTTTTCCAACTAAAGATAATGTTTTGCTGAAAAATTAATGCATCTTCCGCACTAAGGCGTACAGCATCGCTCGGAATTTCGTTACCAGCTCTTGTATAAAGAGCCATTTCAATGTAATATTATTACGATAGGGAATCGGGATTATCGGGAATCCCCATACTCTATAAGAAAATCAAAATATAAACATAACCAAAGTTAGTTAAGCTGTTAAGAGTCTGCTGGGTTGTTTTGGCAATTTGGGAGATGTTAAAAGAGTTTATGATCTCAAGTTAAGCATTGAAACTTTGACGATATTGATAAACTAAACCACAGTATAATTTTGAGAAGCCCGAAAACTGACCAATCAAAATCTCTATTTTTCATGTCTGCTTGGTTACAAAACCACACAAGTCCCGGGGAGCCATTTTCGTACGGTCGTACATCGCAAAATGTTTTAAATTTAATGTAAATTTGTCATTGCTTGTGTTGTAAATAGTGCTAAATTTGTTCGGGACATAGTGTTGAGTGTGTTTTACGTTTATTGTGTCAAAATAGCCGGACAAAACGATATTTGAAGTGTGAAAATACTATTTCATTTCGGGGGAGGCTCATTGCACCCCTTTACTGCACCGCTTACTTCGTCAAACAGCATTTTATTTCACAATGCCAGTTCGCAAACAAGGTGGTAAGATCCTTCTAAACTTTAAAGGTTACTTTCGAGACTTAAATTTCAATGTGTGTGTCAATGTTTAGCCGGTATTTATGTTAGTTGTTTAGTTAGAGCCAAAGTTTATCAGCTATCGCTTATCAGTAGACCTAGGCTAGGGGGCTATGGCTTGAATTAAAACCCTATAAAAAACCTAATCAACCCTAGTCCGACGTTGCGTAAACTTCGGTTTTGTGATTAGTTGACTGAAGATATGCTGTCTTAATGATTTTACTATTGCCTCCTATTTTTAGTGGGGTAAGCGAAGCCTTAGGCCCTAGCATAGCTCTCTTGCATGTACATATGTTTTGTCATAACTTAAGCTTAACCTAATCAATTTTTTCCTATTATATTATCATACGATCCCACGACTGACACTTGTAATTTAACTTATCTTATTATTATTATTATTGAATTGGCACCATATAATACTAGTATATATACCAGTAAATATTTATTCTATGCATTATATGGTCTAAGGCTCACATAGTCACATCGACATACTACGCCGATTCAATAACAACAACAAATATAATAACAAGATAAGTGTCACTTAAATGATAAGTATCATCGTCAGATCGGGCCTTAATGTGTTTTCCATTTCACACGTAGATTGATTATCTGATTTGTTCTTCGTAGCTATCATAGACCATATAAAAAAAGGTTGCATGCTATTTTTTGGTACCGTACCGGTGAAGATTCATTTTGGCTACGGTAGCCCTATTTAAATCACCAAATTTGAATTTGATGATAAATCGTTAAAGGAACTTCTGAAGGATTGGCAAAGAATAGAAGTGTTACGTTTTTGTATTTTTATTGTGAAGTTGAAAATGTCAACAGTTGAGGGGGCATTTTCGGAAGGGGAAAAGTCTTAATTTAGTTGCTGAATAGTGGGTTTTACGCATTTTGACTGCATTAAGTTTACATTTTACAGATCAAGATTTATTGGAATTACTCCAAACGGAGGTCCAGGGGGCTCCCCCTGGGGGAAATTTCCCAAACAGCAAGAAAAACTGCGAACAGAAGGACCCGGGGATGTCTTAAAATCCCCGACAAATAGAAATCATGGCCTCTAACCTCCTAAAAACCCATAAGCTTAAGTTCCCGGACTATCCGGGCCAATCAGGAACATCTTATCACCCTTATCTAAGTTAAGGGTATTAATTGCTTATGGACATTATTAGCAGAAGGAAAATACAAATAAGACATTCCTAGCAATGGAAATTGTCTAGTAAGGCGCCCATTCCATCGACCGGCTAGGGCTATTTACAAAAACGGTGACGTGGTAGCAGACATTCAAGACCTAGGTGGCGTTTCCAACGACCTCGCATTGCATAATGCAAATGACATTGACGGAAATTAGAATTTTTCTTTTTATAGAAATCTATTAAAATGTTTGTACTTAACATATCCCATGACGCCATTTTTTAATTTTAGTTCGTTTGTTTGTGATTTTACTGTATGATCATTGATCAATTATAACTATGGCATAGAGAAAAATAAACATTTCCGTCAATTCTGCAATGCGAGGTCGGTGGAAACCCCGCCTAAGTCTTGATTGTCTGCTACCACGTCACTGTTTTTGTAAATAGCCCTAGCCGGTCGGTGGAATGGGCGCCTTAATGGGATGTTTGCCTTCCCCTTCATAATGCATTTTCCTTTGACTTTGTGTGCAGTGGGTTAGCTAAAGTGAACCCTTACCTTTTTTTATAAATATGTAAATACCTATGATCCTCTCAAACCGTAGTAAACTTATTAGATAGATTGGAATGGAGGCTGGGTAGGTCTAGGTTTAATTCTATGACCAAAAGCATTGTAGTATAGTATAGTATAGTGCAGCGTTTCTCAACCGGTGTGCCGCAAAGGGTCTGTATAGATGTGCCTCAAAAAAAGACGAAGGAAGACTCCTGGTGTAGCAATGTCGCTTTTTATTTAATTAAATCATTATTTTATTTTATTAAATTATTTATTTGTTTTACAGCAGTTTTTCATTTGTTTAACCTAGTAAACTTACCATGTATTACTATTTTCTAGTTTTGCCTGAATGTGTAATGAAATGATAATAACATAGTGTGTCGTAAGTAAATTTGATTGTCAGATAGTGTGCTGTGAGGTAGAAAAGGTTGAGAAACGCTGGTATAGTGATTCAATTATAGGCTATTAATATTTAATGATTAGTGCTTAATTCAGGAATAGGGGTACCGATAGATATGAAACGAAGCGACCATCAGCAGTACTCGCGACATCATTGGGAAAAATTGTGGAACCCCTTTTATAGTAAGAGTAATGTCTCTCTATCCGGCATTGATAAATTTTTAGAAATATTGCGGGCACTTCTCCGATCAGAAGGCTGTAATCTAAATTTAAAACTATCACATGACGCAGAATGTGTGTGAGGTAATGCTGTGTTTTGACTGTTGGAGCTTTTCAGTCTCACATGATTATTCCCTCATTTCTGTACTTGACCCGACTACTCAATCTCCCAGTTTGGGTTCGATCCAACACCCTATACTATCCGAGTAACTTGTAACTGTCGAAAAAATATCACTGAAAGATGAAAACATAATACAATGCTTCCGAAGTGGTAGGGCTTTTTATGAAGTGAGCTTACTTTTAGTGACTCATTGAACCTGGCCCTGCCAACGACCCCATTGGTATTGTGTCCGTATGAATTTTGGCTGTTGGCAAACTGTTTCCTCGGTGTCCTCCCCTCACCGACTACAAGTGACAATGGACAAGCTGAGGCATGCTTACCATTGACATTGTAACAGGCCTTAGCTTGACTTGACGTAAGAGTTGTGACACGGTATATTGCAAGCAAAAGGGTGGGGTTAATTCCCAGTCTCCTCAGTTCTGGGGCAGTTCACTATAAGCTGTAAACAATGGCAGTATTCATGTTTATGTTTTTGCAATTGGAAAGCTTTGTGATGGTCAAAATTTTCGATTCCGAGATTTCAACGGATTTACACGTTTTCAGGTCCCAGGAACCCAAAAAAGTGTTTTTTACGAAATGTCTGTCTGTCGGTCTGTCTGTTCGTCGATTTGTGGGCAAACTACACAGTGGATTTTTATGGAATTCGGCATGTAGGTTTATAAAAATCTTACCTCGAGGCCATTTATTTTTATTTTGGGCTAACTCAATTTGGGGGGTTTTATTCTCAAATTACTCCGAAAAAACGTCTAAAAAAATGATTTCTCAAAAACGGCTCCAACTATTTCTTTTAAATTCACATATATTGTAGTCGTTATTAATGTTAATAAAATGCGGGGGGGGGGGCGCTTGCCCCTTGATAGTTTGCTTCTGGGGGTAAAAAAATTAAAATAGCTAAATTTTAATGAAAAATGACTAAAAAATAATTTTTCTGCGAAACCTTTCCATCGATGATTTCTACCTTCAGACATGTTTTAGTTGTTACAAATAGTAACGGAACCGGACAGGTTGCTTTCCCAAAAAAGTATTTGGTTTTGGGCAAAAAAATGTTTTTTGAGAAAACGATAGAAAATTCACGCTCAATGCATTGCGTGCCCTGCCATTATTACTGTGGTAATGTGTTGGTCTGGCCGGTCTAGAATATGCAATGCCATCGATTAATTCAGTGCTTTGGGATAGGTGATATCCTAGGCGATTGTCAGAGGGGGTCCTTGGGTTCCGGACCGAGATATCCGGAATTAAACCATAGGAAAATTATTTACCATAAAATTACTTATTTTCTCTATCTACTAATTGATAAATTGGAAAGCATGTTCGAGTAAACTCGGACCGGTTCTTTTTTACTGTTTTTCAGAAGAGTTGGAATTGAACCCGGGGTGCATGGGAATGAACAGAGGACGAGTGCTGCGACAGCACAGGAGCTGTCGGGTATTTACCCAAGGCTTTGCTGCTACCCCTGCTCTCCTTCAATATTAGTTTTCAGGATTTTTCCCTTGAACCTTTCGAATTTAACTAAATGCTATTTTCTCATTCTCAAAATTCAGCCGTGCCTTTTCCTCTTTGCCAACACACGATTTTGTTTCACTGTGTTGAGCGCTTACGTTCGATCTGGCGTATTACAATATATCCTGCTAAATTTTATTTATTGTATTAAAAAGAAAAAATTCAGAGTGACTGTTGTCGTATGATTCCTCAGACTCAGAGGTCAGGTTGAGTCTGAGGTCCCATAAAACACTTAAACCTAACTTAACCTAAACACGCTATACAGTAGGAATATGAGACTTACCCTAAGGAACAAGTGGAGGTTGACTGGTAACAGTTAGATATGTATATTCGTCATATCATGAATTCCCGGGCAATAATTAACGACTTCTGGATCCCCTCGGTCCCTCCGAGCCTGGTCTCGTCCATCCGCCTCTGACTCCCGCTGTATAATGCCGCCAAGTAGGCTCTCTTTGTCAGCGGTCGTCAGCAGGTCCAACACACCAGGCCCGAAGTAGGTTAAGCCATCCAGAGGCGTACCACTACTATCGTCGGCGTACACTTCATGCCAACATGGATATCACTTCTTTTTATATACTGCATATTTTTTTTTTTACTGCACTGTTTTTATTGCAATAATCATACAGGTAAAAAAGGTCTCATATTTGAAACTGAATTTCCCCAGTCCCTTAGGAATAAACCTTATTGCTTTCCAATTTATACGTAATATAAGGAAAGCTTTGTGATGGTGGAAATTTTCGATTCCGAGATTTCAACGGATTTACACGTTTTCAGGTCCCAGGAACCCGAAAAAGTGTTTTTTTTTTTACGAAATGTCTGTCTGTCTGTCTGTGCATCGATTTCCGGGCAAACTACTCGGTCGTTTTGATGAAATTTAGCATGTAGGTTTACAAAAATCATACCTCTGGACCATTTTTATTTATTTTGGGCCAATTCTATTTAGGGGGGTTTTATTCTCAAAAAACTCCCAAAAAACGTCTAAAAAAATTATTTCTCAAAAACGGCTCCAACGATTTCTTTTAAATTCTCATACATTGTAGTCGTTATTAATGTCGCTTGCCCCTTGATAGTTTGCTTCTGGGGGCAAAAAAATAAAAATAACTAAATTTTAATGAAAAATGACTAAAAACTAATTTTTCTGCGAAACCTTTCTATCGATGATTTCTACCTTCATCAGGCATGTTTTAGGTGTTAAATTGAGTAGCGAAACCGGATAGGTTGCTTTCCCAAAAAAATATTTGGTTTTGCACAAAAAGTTATTTTTTGAAAAAATTATAGAAAATTCGCGCTCAGATGCATTGCGTGCCCTGCCATTATTGCTGTGTGGTAATGAATGTGTTGGTCTGACCTATCTAGAATTTATCTCACTTCCAGTGACGTCAGGTGGACAACCCCCCCCCCCCCCCCGAGATATCGGAAATTTAACCACTGGAAAATTATTTACCATGACATTACTCATATTCTCTATCTACTAATGTTGATAAATTGGAAAGCATGTTCGAGTAAACTAGGACCGGTTCTTTTTATTTTGTATGATATTGTAATACCGTGTGTATATCATTTTCACGATATTACGAGTAAAACTCACTCTTTGTGAAACGTAAATACAAACGTGTAGCACAAGCCTCCACTATATAGTTATTACTACTTTTAGTACTTTTCGCTCTGACACGACGAACCTTTTCTTTACAACTGTTCTATCGTTGCAACTACTGATGCCTTACAATGTCGATGAGCTTCTTTATTCCGTGTTTTTCTGTGAAACTGCCAGCCACACCAAATAGAAAATTGAAAAATGACCTCAAATGTCAAACCACCCGATGTTATCAGGTCTGCTTCGACTCCTGCCCAGAGTCTGATATTGAGTTTACAATTATGTGTAACCTCATTCTTCACCGATTCTGTGTGATCTGCTGCTATTCCCGATCATTTAGATCCTCTGTAGTTCACTGAAACCATCTTTTTCCACATATCATCAATATTCCGTGAAAGGTAATAAAATCGACAGTATACATTTTACAACCAGACTACGATAGGATGTCATTTGGAACACTTTGTTTCTTGTTTCTTCGAAAACTTGCATAAGCGGAACCGAGTTTGTTAGATTTTTATAAGTGTTTCAAGTGTCTTCCTATCGTGGTCGGGTAGTACTGTCGTTCGGTGTTAGTAGCGTTTAATTATTTATTTACTGTTGAACACATTTTGGGGCCTACTCTGTGAGTAATAATGGTGATCGGTTTTTAAAAATGCTCCGATTAATTCTGTCGAACTATATATTTGTTTGACCCAAATGGCCAATTTTTGTTCAAGCGACAGGCATCATTTTATTTTGACCCTAAGGTATGAAATTTGCTGAGCTGAGGAATGACGAGCAATAAGGATGGAGGCGAACTCCGTTTTCGTTTTCTCTCGCCTTATATTTATTGAAATTACTTCTTAATTAGTTGAAATGACGCTTTTACTCCACCGAAAACTTCCTTGGCACGTGTAAGCCCTATTATGCTATACTTCGGTACTTAGCATTTTGATGACGTCTGATTATCATTTTTTTAAGTGCCTTTGAAAGGCTAGAGGGTTTTGGTTCGAAATTTGGTCATTTATTTCACGTTTATGCATGATGTACCAGACCACCCATAAGCCCCACTTATCTCGGTTATTACGAGGAATTTTAATTTTGAAATGCTATAAATAATTTATAACAAAGCCAGGGTCAAACGGCTGGAAATAGAGGTTTTCGGAATTTTCCGAATTGTCCAAGATCATCTCGAAATAGGTAAATGGTGTGAGTTAATCGTTTAACGGTGAGTACAATAGAATTGTAATATCGACACCATTCTGAAACTCCAGCTATACATACCAACGTACTGCTATTTGCGCCCATATTTTAAATGGCAGTACTGGACGCATCCCGTACGTATCCTAAGCAGACATGGTTTGGGAAGCACGGGACTCGTAGCTGTACTTGATTAAGTCATGCTTTCGACTGTTTCATTGCGTCAATGGTAAGCTTGTCTCAGCTTGTCCATTATCACTTGTAGCTGGTGTAGGTTGACATCGAGATATACCAGTTTGCCAATGGCCAATAATTCATACGGAAACAATACGAATAATGTCCGAAATCCATGGGGTCGCTGGCATTGGATATGGAACCTATAAGAAGGCCTGGGTCCATGAAATGTCCTTAAAAAAATAATAATAATTGGGAAGTACGGAATGTATGGACGAACACTTATGACTTGCATTCCGCCCTACCTATGCGATTATTTTATTTACTTACATAATAATTAAATAAATATATTTCTACTTAGATTATACCTATACATTCAATACGTATCTGAAATAATAAAGTAAGTTCGTCAATTTATTCGGAGCTCCTCATACAATACAATACAATAGATGATTTCAGTCTAAATTTTTGTCAGTGCTACTCCCTGTTTTACGCATTGCCTGGTGCGACTTTCTGTGGTTCGCATTTAAAAGTCATCCGCTTTCACATGTTTAATTACATCCTTCAATTGAACAATTCCAGACTTTTTCAGTTGTTTGAACTTTCATTATTTAAAAACAAATTACCGCACCGCACCTTGTTCTTAACTACTGGACTTTCCTGTAGTCACACAGTAGCGTATACTGTTGGCTTGAGGTGACAGCTGTCATTATAATGTTTTCTTGCAAACTTTCTTCTGGGTCAGTGCTCATTTTCAAACTGAAATCAACACTATACTAGTTAAAGCCTTATGTTTATTTTGAATTATATAAATTAACCCCGCATTGTTTTCTGTGTGTTATTCGGAGCCATAGTGGCTAACTCACGAACTCATTAGTGTGTACGCTTTTGCATATCCCCTCAAAATTATTCTTGTTTCCGCTTTTATTGTAGCCAGAAGCCTCGAAAATCCATTGGAAACTGGCCGATCTGAATTTACTTATGCAGTAGCAGTAACATGAATATTTATGTCGTTCATTACGGCTCCGTTCGAACGAAGTCCATTACCGAGTTTGTCAGTTACGTAAGTAAGGGAAGCGGCAGTTGTTGACCCTTTTACATACAGCATGACAGTTACTTTTGCAAATTTACGTGTACATGGACTCGTTCCCGTTCTTGGTTAAGTCAAGCTAACACCTGTTACAATATCAATAGTAAACATGTATGAGCTTGTCCATTGTCACTAGTCGGTGTGGCTGACATTGAGGACGTGAAACAGTAATGTCTGAAAAACCGACGAGGTCGTTGGCAGGGCAAGGTTCAATGTGCCTAAAAGTCCTTAAAAAAAGCACTTCAAATAATAATAACAACAATAAATACATATACTTGTATATTAAGAGGATGATGGCCGTACACATTAGCCACCCCTGGATCAGCCTGAATCAGGTTGGTTTATATTTTTTACATAAGGTTAATACTTAATTGAAAATGATTTGGTTTACTCTACTACATGACTCTACATGACTCATACTCTACTAAATGATTTACTCAATTGCTAGAGGACTATTTCATACACCCTATTATAAAGTGTTTTTCATTTGTGTTGGTATAATTTTTTTCTTGAATTCGATAATTCGGTAAATTTCTGTCGGTTATCAGTTTCACGGAAAACCCCCTAGACCAAAACTAAATAAATCGTCGTAGTACTATGCATGAAATAGTTCTCTATCAATTGAGTAAACCAAATCTATGTAACTTGAAGTATTAACTTAAATAAAAATATAAACCAACCTATTTTAGGGTGATTCAGGGGTGGCCAATGTGTACAGCCCGCTTCCTCTTAATTGGCTCACTTATAGACTACAATCGAATGGAGCCTTGGCCTGATTTATAGAGAATTTTATGCTAACAACCCGAAAACTGGGAGATTCAACAAAGATGTTGAGTTGAAATAATATGAAGGTATATTTAGAGGCCTACTTTGAATTCAAATTGACTCGTGTGTACTTGGTAAAGGGCAAACCGGAGTCGCCGATATTCCATTTCTGTGCAAACTTCAATTTCTCATGAAATATCGAACGTAGAACAATGAAAGATGCTGAGTTGCAAGAAGAATTTTTTCTCCTAATTTTGTAACATAGTATGTTGCAATCATCAATACCGATCGGCTATAGTTAGTGAACTTGATACGCAAAAAATAACGGTCACTCAGGAGTTCAAGTTGAAGGAGTTCATCAACTGTGGCGAATGGGGGTTAGTTAAGGCCACACACTATATATCAAAATTAGGAGAAAAAATTCTTCTTGCGACTCAGCATTTTTCTGCGTTCCATATTTCATGAGAAATTGAAGTTAGAATAGGAAATGGAATATGGGCGACTCCGGACTTCTTAAGCCATGCTTTCGCCTGTTTCAGTGTGGTCAGCTGGTCTCCCAAGCGAGACATACACCAAATCATAATATGCTGAGATTGGGAATGGAAAACTGTGCGAGAAGTGTGTTCTTGTATAAAACTGTCTGGCCCGAACAAAGTGTAAATAGTGCATGCAATTCAGCATCTTTCAATTTGTGACGTGGACGCTATTTTTCGAACAATTGTTCTATCTTTATCTATAGAATAATTAAGACCGTCCCAGTTACGAGCCAAGGCTGATCTGTAAACCGATTAGGATCCCTGCTGCTCATCAAACCAATTAGGACTTCATAGTCAACATTTCAATCTTGTTTTTTACCTATTGAATACTAAAATCATTATCTACTTCCAACTTATTTATTATATTTATTATTTGGTATTTTTTTAATAATGAAAACACTTTTTTTTTCAATAATTAATATTTCATCGACTTCGATGGCCAGGTGGTAATGTGCTTGCAGTTGTGCGAGTCTTTACACGCCATGCGATCGGAGACGTGTCTTAACTCAACACGGGCACTACTACAACAGGCCACTGAAGAGATCAATCGGATACATTAATTTAATTGTTTGTATGCGATTAATCTTAAAAAAAAAAAAATATATATATATAAATTAATTTATATCAAGAAATAATACGTACGGATAGTTCACCTCAATTATATTGGAGCACTTGAAAAAGTATACAAGCACAATTTTTTTCACTAATATTCACGAATAGTAAATAATATCAATCAAAATATTCAATTTAAATCACTACTGAATATAATTTATTAGCACACATATAATTCGCAATTGTATGAAAGTAAAACACATGTTGTGAATGTAGAAACTAGAAACATGTTGATAAATATTATATTGTCATCCGCTATTTTGTAATTGTAAGAAAGTAAAAGATTGAAAAGAACTAAAACACGGATACAAAATGGCGGATGACATTACCTGTCCAGAAAACAGTGATCAGAGTTGACGAGTGTGCCAACATGCGCGACTAATATCGATGTTCTATTTCTATTTTGTTGGCAGCTCCATTCTGTGAATTTTTGTGTTACAGATGCGCGCGCATCTTCAAAATTCACTCTCATAATATTTTCATAACGCGGCTAATGAAGTATAACTTCAAAAAGTTGAGATTCCTGGGGAGTGGTTAACATTTTCTATGGGAAATTGGCGGGCAAGCTCATTAGTGATATGGGATGAGGGCATTACACCTTACTTGGAGATGGATTATGTTGTTTAAATCCAATTGGAGTCCCCCACTCCTTCCCCGGGGCATCAACGTCTATTGTAGTCGAATTTCACGGTAAATTTTTATTCATTTCATATTGGATTTGACTGGAAACATCGATAGAATAGAGAAAATTAATGGAAAGAAGAAAGGTTCCTCTACGTTTGATTATTATGTTGCCTTAGTTATTAGACTTGATTTAACTCTTTGTTTTAACTACGTTACCACCTTTTAACTCTACGATTTAACTCTATGTTTGATTATTATGTGGCCATAGGCCATGGACATTATTTAAAAAAGGTAGTGGGGAAGACCGCTGGAAGATAACAATAATAATGCATGAATTTAGCAAAAAAACATTATAAATTTTTCTAAAAAAAAAAGAATTTTCATAGTCAGTATTAGCGACATACTTTTTATGAAACGGTAGAGGCACATTCTTCATATCTCATAAAATTTACGTGGCCAATATCAATATTAACCTATGTTAATGAACACTGCGTTGCGTATTAACATAGGAGTATACATACTACATAGTACACAGCAAAGGTGATTTCCCCAGTGATTGCCAATTTAAGTTTAAGCATATTCCCCAGGGTGATTTCAGAAACTCCATTGAATTTTTATGTTGAACGGCGCCATCCTCACTCTTTCCATTGCTTATAGATTTCCTTTCCATTCCGCATAACTCTTAAGCGATGTTTTCATGTTGTATCTCTTTCATCAAGAGGTTAAATTCCTGTTAGTGCCTGGCCTGATTCACTTCACATTTTGCTGATTACATTCTTGCATGTTTCGCAATGGACCCGTTTTGTATTGGAAAATGTTTGCGGCCAACCAATCAAAACATTGGGGTTTGACGTCAGTTCTCCATGGCTGCATGCATGGAGAGCTATTTTTATTTCTATAAGAAAGAGGTTCATTACCTTACAGGTTTCAGGTTACGGGCTAAGGCTGAGCTTTCCAAATATTGTTATAAACAAATGGCGATCGAAGGATTTTGACGAAATTAACTATTGTTATCAATATCACGTTCCCCTGTCGCGAACATATGCCTATTACTAAAAAGCAGGAAAAATACATGTTTTCTCTGATTGCAAACTACTATTACTGTCACATTCAGGTGCGTAAAGTTGGGGGGGGGGGGGAAAGTGGGGGGCACGGTTCAACTTGCCCCCCAGCCTCGAGCATTGTAAGACGTGGTTCATACTTCATGGTCTCCTTTGCAGCAATATGAACATATGCATTCCTTTTTTAGCTTTGTAAAATCTACAGCTAAACTTTACTACTATTAAAAAGCGTAAAACCCTACTTTTTTGTTCTTATATTTTCAATTTTTCCTTATCCTGCCTGATGACGTCATCAGGTCTCCTTAGTTTTGCCCCCACCATCATTCTAAAACTTTACGCCTCTGGTCACATTATTATTTTCCCGGCTGATTTACTATTATTCTGTAAAATCTATGTTTAAGAATATACATTTAATTATATTTCAGGTGATAAAAGTGACGTAACTGAAGTTTGTTTTTTCTTTTTTCATTAAAAAATATCTAAATCTGTTTTAAAGAGGTTTATAGAACGAGAAAATAATTAATTTCGTCAAAATCACTCGGCCTCGAGTTGTTTACAATACAAGCGTTACATAGTTTACACGCGTTATGGAAATTTTACGTTTTATGTGACATGTAGTGGCTTATTGAATTTTTTCTATTTTTAATTTTGTTCTCCTGAACATTTTTACTATATGTGGTTGCTCAAAAAAAAAAAAAAAAAAATTGCTGTCCTGTCTCACTAGTTGCTCCAGTAACTACATCATTCACGAAAAATTGTTTGACACCAAATTTGCTTCTTGGTGCCGCTATTTGAAGAACCATCGACCTGCAGGAAAGTTGATATTAAAAAAAAGCTTTACAAATAAAAAAGGCTGTTTGAGAAGTTTTTTTTTCGCATACAAACAATTCAATGAATGTATCTGAATAACCTCCTCAGTCGCCTCTATTGATAATACTTGTGTTGAGTTACGACAGGTCACCGATCGCATGATGTGTAGAGACTCGCACAAGTACGAACAAGCTACCATTATGCCATCGAAGTCCTAAAGTTCGATCGGTTGTTTCGTATTCGTTAACTAAATTCGGATGTAGCCCCCATCTCCACCCATTTTATTCGGGTAGTGCATCGTCACCAACCCTTTCACTTACCTCGCAGCACAACTCGTAAAAGGTGTGCTTTTAACCCCCCCACCCTTTCAGCTCTAGCCTGCTTCCAGAATGGAGTAGATGGTCGGCGCCTTGTGACCTCACCCATCCATCCCTCTCCCTTCCCCTCCAGCTCAATTCTCATCCCCCTGGCCCTGTTCGCCCTCCTCTGTGTTCTTACAAAGGTTAGTTATGTTTGACGTCGTCGTTTCTCTTCAAATACGTATTGACTGTTTTAATATATTATATTCTAGAACGCATACTGTAGGTTACTCGAATATCTTGTTTTTCGGCGATTCTTTCGTCACATTCTAGCCCCAAGTCACTTCCATTTAGAGGCAACCGAGCGGCAAAGACTTAGGGATGTAATTAGAGACTAATTTGATAGGAAATATCGGTAGTTGAGCTGTCATTGAGACATTAGTATTGTAGAATGTTTGTGAGGGCTGGTATTTTAGTATTTTTTTACTACGTTATTCGATATTGTACACTAGGTACTTTGTGCTGCATATAGTTTTGCTTTGGGACTTTTTCTTTTGTATTATTTATAGTAGGCTACTTTCGAGACTTTCGGGTAAAGCTCAGTAGTAAATTATTCCAGTAGACTTCAATAGGCTGACAATTTCTGAACCCCCATTTGAATGCATATATTTATTTTATAACCTTAAAAAATATTTATTTGTCATAAAAAACGTTATTTAGTAGGTGGATAAATATTTTTCCCCATTAATAGGTTTGGTGGCCGAAAAGGGGGTCTGCGTCAATGAGACATCATTTCTTTTCACCCATGTCTGCCGGCGTTTTGGCTTTTGTAATTCAGTCAAAAACACCAACATTTATTTCTTAATTTTTTAATGCTTAAAATTTTTCATGCAAAAAAAATGTATTATTATTGTTAACCTACAATATTAGTGGTGAAAATCTTCATTATTGATGGATTAATGATTGAAGAATGCGTAACCCCAATAAGGCGGCGATTCCACCGACCGGCTAGGGCTAAATACAAAAACTGTGTCCTCTCTTGGGGTGGAGCATGTCCAGCGCATCTCAAACCTCTCGTGGTTGCTCTGAGATTGTGTATTCGAATAGCCATGTGCAGACCATTCCTTTACCCCTCAGCCGGCCTGTTCCAAGAACTTGGAGTGCCATCTTTACGGCTGACTTACGAACGGCAGTTACTGCTCTATAAAATCAAATCGTTTCAAAATGCAAGTTTAATACGCCATGGTAGGGGGACTAGAAAAGAGATTGGCCGTAACCTTATTGTTCCTCGACCTAATACTGAACATTTTAAACAATCTCATATATATCGGTCAATAATCTTATACAACAATCTACCTTTGTCACAAAAAATTTCCATATCTTCTCACTAAACACCACCTTAACCAGTATGCCAAGAACATAAAATCAATACTATACAATAATAAGTTACGTAGTTTTGTTATTTAAATTTTTTTTTGTTACCTTTAGTCCGCATAAAGTCATTAAAAAAAAAATCATAGGTAATAAAGTCAATAACAATTTTGCATTATTCGCACGTATGAAACATTATTAAATTGGGGCCCATCACAGCAGATTCATCTACAGGGTCCCTACCTTCCTCTGTACCTACTCTATATACTACTGTACTATAATTTTGTTTTGTTTTGCTATGTATGGATGAAGGAAATAAATACATTTATTTATTTTTTAAGCAAGTTTCCACCGACCTCGCATTGCAGTATGCAAATGACATTGACGGAAATTAGAATTTTTCTTTTTATAGAAATCTATTAAAATGTTTGTACTTAACATATCCCATGACGCCATTTTTTAATTTTAGTTTGTTTGTTTGTGATTTTACTGTATGATCATTGATCAATTTTAACTATAGCATAGAGGAAAAGAAACATTTCAGTCAATGTCATTTGCATTCTGCAATGCGAGGTCGGTGGAAACCCCGCCTGAGTCTTGAATGTCTGCTACCACGTCACCGTTTTTGTATTTAGCCCTAGCCGGTCGGTGGAATCCCCGCCTTAGGACAACTCTGCTCTGTGACTGGCTGGCCCATTGGGTTGACTGCTGAAATATAATTTTGTTGTTAGTTTCAACTTTCAAAGGTTCAACTAATATGGGTAACTGGGCTGTGGCTCTCTCGTTGGAAAGGAATCACCTCAATGATGGTTGTCTTGGAATCATTCAAGTGGTTGAGAGAATTTTGAGCACTCTTGGCAAATCGCATGACTACCAACTAATTGTCAGAATGTCTAACCCAGTTATCAAGGCTCTCGTGAAGGATATCGTCGCTGTATCGAAATGATTACAGGCTATTTCTTTCCCTCAACTAGACTACACCCACTTGTTGATCCTTTCCTTCCTCTTGTTCGTGTGAGGCTCCTTTTGCTTTTGTCACTTGTTTGCAGTAGTTCGCGTGACATCGTGGTATCCCTTTTGCTGTTGCTTTCGTATATAGTCATTACCTTCACGAAGACATGCAGCTCCATAAAGTAATAATGGCTGTGGAGTTTGACTTATAAATTGTTTCTTCTATTTTGTAATTGATATTTATAGGTACATGAAGCTATTTAATATTTTATTCTATTCATTTATTTTATGTATTTTTAGCTACACCTATCCTGCACAAGAAGATTCATTTGACGCTGCCCAGGAGGATTTAGTGATTAGTCAGTGACGGCAATACATAATTCATTAGGATTTTAGCCAATCAAAGAAGAAGAGACCGCCAATAATATTTGGAACTAGGCCTCATTGGCAGTAAAGTGTTTTTCGGTTTGAAAGAAAAAATATTTAGTCAGTAATGCGATAATCATTCATAACGTTAGCTCACAACTGTTTTTTTCCCTTTTTTTGCTGCGTTTAGAAAATTATTTTCAGACAGTTAGTCGGCAAGTAAGCAATTATGTGCAGGTTCTACCTGGGCTCCTTTAAAGACGACTTTCTTTGTGTAAAGGAGCTTGGTGCTCTCCCCTTGTATTTCACTGCAGGCGTTTATGTACAACACTGACTGAATTGGCGTCTTTGATGTCGGTGTTTGGTGTGCATGGTTTAATTGTTTTCTACTTAACTTCAGCTTTAGCTTTGAAAAAGCATTCATTTCCTAGTGCTGATGCCTTCTGTTGCTGAGACCGCGGCTTGGTTAATTGCCTTTTATATTTGCATTGCGCAATTTATAAAAGCTAGTAATTACTGTTAGACTTCCCTTCGTATTATCAATGTTTTTTCATAGATTGGTATTATTATGGCTGGTTGAGGGAACCGCGCAAATAATTGGTGCAAAGAATATGGTTTGTTTAATTTTTGTCATTATCGTGGAAAGTGTATCGTTAACCAAAAGCTCCATTAAGAAATGGTTATTCAGCTTATTCCTTTCCGTATTACTCGTACCATTGTTTTGTACTCGGTGTATTTTATTATTGGGCTTTGAGGCATAGAACCAGTGGCGGATACACATTTTCCAGAATGGGGCATGTCGAGGGTAATTTTCTACCAGGCCTGGTATGCAGTCTATGCAGATCTTACAAGAACAAGACATGCTCCAGACAGGGGGTCCGGGGTCTCCCCAAGGATTAAAAAAAAATATAGGCACGGAGCATTGGGGTTTTGCGGATATTAAACAGCAATTAACTTAAGAATTTACAGACAAATCGAATTTATAAAAACTGAAAACAAGTAGACCCGGGGGTCTCCCTCGTGAATTTTTTGTTTCCGAAAAACATGCCTGAAGTAGTGGGGGTTCACGCATTATGATAGCAGTAAAGTTTAGATTTTGCAGACCAAGACTTATTAAAATTACTCTAAATGGGGGTCCTGGGACCTCGCTCGGTGGACTTTTTTGAACTGAATAGTAACTAATATTTCGTTTGGCTGAAATATTTGTCGATTCTATCTAGTACTTACATGTATTTCCCTGATTTTCCAAGAGGGGGGTCATGACCCCAATAACCCCCCAAATTCGCCATTGCATGGCTTCTTCTACTTCCCCGCAGCGTGGGGGGGGGGGTCGCCTCGAACCCATTTCCTGAACTCGCCCCGGTCGGACGTTAACGTCATTGCATGGCACTTGGAAATAATATTTTAGTAACGGTTGCCAAATTGTCACGCGTCACATGGTGACATTTATTTGCAACTAACATGGAAGTGGAATGAGAGTTAATTTTTCTTCGAACTTCTAGGTCCTGATCATTATTAACTGTTGTGAGAGTGAAACAAGTGACAGATTTTGCGGCTATAATTGTGTGTAATTCATAGATTCATATTTTAATTTGAGTGTCATTCCTCATTTTATTCCCGATCTCCGTAATAGCCACTTCTACGTGAACTAATGAAACGTAACTCTTGGAGGAATGGACTATGAAGCACTAATTGGAGCTGGTTCCTCTGGTTCCGTGCATTAACAAAAGTAACTGATAACTTCACAATACTTTAATGACTCATGTTACTTTTCTATTGATTGCAGAAGCTCATAGAGCCCTGGAACTGCTCGAGGACTATCATTCGAATTTAACCCGACCGCAGGACAAGCATCTGCGACTGGCCATCGAGCGCGTAATCCGCATCTTTAAATCCAGGCTCTTCCAGGCATTATTAGGTAAGCTTCCAAAATGTCTATATTTTACACATGGCGGCGAAAGGGAGATACAGAAAAATTGACGAAAACGGGATTCCAACCCGTCCATTTTTTGCATTATCTTCCCTTTCATTAATTTCCCTGCATCTAGAGGTTATCTACAAAGTTAAATAAGTACTCGGTAACTGCTGACAAAATCAACATTTTGTGGAGGCTTGACACCTGTGAATTGCGTGGTTAAGTTAGCTGGCTGGATTGGGGGAGGAGTGACTGTGTGTGTTATTCTAATGGTTAAGAGGACAAATCTGCAGTAGCCTCATCTGCTAAGTGAGTTGAGTGCAATAAATGCATAGTTGATATAATATTCAATTTTAAACACAAACTTCTTTAGAGACCATCTCTATCAGAGAAAGCTTTCTACACTGTCACTGAGGCAGTAGCACATTGAAAATGACAGAACTACCTGGTTTTGACGATTTTACTTTATATATAATTTCTTGTCAATAATTTCTTGATTACATGATTGTATAATTTAACAGAAATATATATTTATTTATCTTTAATCTAATTAATTGTAAAATTTGATGTGGCATTGCGTGATTTGCCACCGCTCGGTACCAACAATTGTTGTGTGGTAACATACGAAATCAGTAGATAGATTTATTTTTATTATGTACGTCTTTTTTTAGTTTTGCTGAAATGTATAATGTGACGGGGCATCACATGACCCTGCCCCCAGTTCAGTCATACGTTTAAAACGATTTTCTTGTCAGCTTTTTAGACACGTCACCCGACCTTTTTCAAAACAGATCCCTCGCAGTGCTGATGTTTTTTTTTTTTAAATTAACCGCCCTGCCGCTTGGGTTTTTTTCAAAGTTTATGAATTTTATACAGCAGGCAGTTCCTCCGATATAGTTGGCATTGCCATTATTACATCACGTCAGGTGATGTTTTAGTTACGTTTCAAACTTAACACGGGAGACTACCAACTGGTTTTTCTGTCCGTCTCGTTTTTCCCGCGACATATACGAGTATCGCTGAGTTGAATAAAATTTTGAATTTTTAAGGCAGAGAGAGTATGCGTTGTCCTCATCATTATACAAATAGCATTCGGTCGAATACAGTAAACTGTAGTATATTGTATTTAAACTGTTGTAGCCCTAACACGAGGTTCCGAATTAACTTATTCCTGGGGTTAAAAATTTAAACCAAAGATTTTAGAACGCAAGACATTCTAATTGTATTTTGTTTCCATGGCGATTATTTTTAATCCTAACCCGGGATTAAAAATGTAAACAAGAAAGAAAAAAAGTGTCTTTATTTTCCATATCGGCGAGTTTTGGGCCCACTCTTGCAATTAGCCCATATTGGTGGATTTGATTAATAAGATATAGATAAGATAAAGTTGTTTTCAATTTGTTCTTCCTTACATTTACACAAATTATTTAAAATTCGTAATGCATTCCAAAATTCTACCTGTACATTTTAATGTTTACTAATTTATTTGTATCTTCAATTATAAAACAATTGCACGATATTATTGTTTTTCATTTTTATTAATTTGAATTCCCGCGCATTTTGCACTCCTCTGTTTTAAACAATTCATGCTCATTAATAGCTGATAAGATAAATGCTTTTAATCCTGTCACGTGACGCCCTGGGGTTTATTTACAGTCATATAATCCTATTCCCGGGGTTAAGTTAATCTGTAAACGGCATAGTAGTGCTGCTGGTGCTAGCTAGAAAAGTTATATGGATGCTTGATACCTATCCAATTTCCGACACAAGGTCAAAATATGACACGACTGAGACTAATATTTTCCTTTTAGTTTACTAATGCGCAAAATACGTAGGATTTCAATTAACAACTATCAATGTCATAGCAATTTATCTTAACCTTTCGTACTAAACTGAAGAGAGGCAGAGGAGGCTTGAATTCTCTGTAGCAGTTTTTTGGAAGAAACTTTGAAGAAATAGCCTTGTCAACGGTAACTAGGGTCACTTTAAGAATAGGGACCTCTGTTGTAGACAGGCTCCCAATCCGATACTTATCATATTTAAATGTCATACCGAACTATCATGGGAATCCCGTTTTATCGTATCTCAGTGAGTTGGGAGTTGGAAATGAAATTGGTGCTTTTATATTGGGGCAAAGGTTAGTATCACGTCGTTGTTAGTCCTTGTCCGAAGTATTTTTTAAAACATTTCTAATAAAATTTAACACTTCCCCCTTCCCCTGACAACGGGTTCCACCCTAATTATTCGATGGATGTGAGGCCCCTGCCACTAATGACTACTAACACAACGGGCAATAGTCCAACTAACCCTTTGTTAAGTAATATTACACCGTTGCCATTAACCTTTACCCATTTGCCTCGTTTGATTTTAAGCTCATGAGCCGAAACTTGTGTGTAATTGGTTGACTCTGTTTTTAAATTAAGATTGCAAATTTCATGGAGTAGGGTAAAGGAATGTTAATGAGTACAAACACCTCGACATAAATCTCCAACGGGCTACCCTGTGAGGAAATAACAGGTACTTCAAACTTTGTCACAGCATCATCCGAGCACTTTCGCTATGTCCTAAATGTCAGTAAGGCGCTTATTCCACCAACGTCAATAGTGATATTAAATGTAGTATTGGCGTGGTAGCAGACATTTTTAGACTGTCTTTAATGTCTACTACCACGTCAATACTACATTTAATATCACTATTGACGTTGGTGGAATAAGCGCCTAAAAGAGAGAGAGGGAGTAAGAGAGACAATTTACTTCATTGAAATATTAGAGAAATTCTGGATAAAAAAATACAAATTTATTAGGTAAGGCGGGGTTTCCACATACGTCAATGGTCAATGAGAAATATGGTTTTGACGTGGTGGCAGAATTTTTAGTATGTCTTTAATGCCTGCTAAAACGTCAATACCACATTTACCATTGACCATTGACGTATGTGGAAACCCCGCCTATGCAGAGGTTATAAACATTAACCTTCTTGTTTGCACCATTCGCGTACTGTCTGGCGTATGCAGCAAGAATATTTTGCATGATTTCCAGTTGAAACGAATTTTTTTTATCATCATTATTGGCATGGTAAACTCCATATTATGTGTAATACTTTCAGTAAAGAACGAATGTTTGTGAATTTTATTCAGAGGAGGATTTGGTTTGAAAAAAATTGAAAGGAGTTGAAATGGAAAAAGGGATTGCAGCGAGGTCATAACAGTTTTTAATGAATTTTCAAATCATTCCGAAAATTTCTGCTGCCTCTCAAATGGTATCCGCAGCTTATTGAAAAGACCCAATTAAATGATTGAGAAAGTACTAAAGTTTTGAATTCATTGTTATATTTTGTCCTCTTTCGGTATAATAATGAAGATTATGGCAAACTTTTATATCATGGGTACTTCTAGTGTTTTTTGGGCTAAGAAGGAATTATGAAATTGGCAGTTGTTTTTTCTTTGACTATGGCAATAGGTATTTACTCCGCAAGTTTAGTAATCAAATTTGTAGATGACATTGAGATGACAGATGAGATTGATACACTCAAAAATGTGGAATTGGCCTGAAAAACGCGAATAAGTCATAATAACACACCCTGTTCAAGAATATGAAATGTTCTTTCATATGATGGGTAAAAAATCCAACCTATTTTCAAATTGTATTAATTTGAGATTCCCAATACCTCCGCAGCAACCTGTGATTATACAGTTTCGGCTCACTGGATAGAGAATAAAAGGAGATCCGCCTATTCATAGCCATTGAATCCAATTGTCTCACGAATGAGTTGAAAGAATAGGGATTTCGCTTCTCGAACTCACAGCACCAACTGTTTGAAATATTAAAAGATGCCTAGAAAGAAAATGCTTAAATTATTGACAAAGTACTACTCGTATATTTGTTATATTATTAAAAAAATTGTGGACTTCGGATATACAGTGCAAGGGACGGGACGAGCGATAAAGTGCGGGACGAGAACGGCTTATATACGTGTCCCATCGTCCCGCGTGCATTCTTAACTCCGTGAAGAACCAGTCTGTCAATGGCCAAAAATTCATACGGGAACAATGCAAATAATGTCCGAAATCCATGGGGTCGTTGGCATTGGACAAGAGATAAAGTCCTTTAGGACGTTATTACGAAGTGCGTGAAGCCTGTTCTTACACATAACTAAGTTAACCAGTAGCTATTTACTCCCTTTTCTGTTAAGTCATTGATTTTTTTGACTGATTTTTGACTAAGTTTTTATCCGCCGAAAATGCACTTAAGTGTATCTCTCTGTGATGAGAGAAATTGAGTCTTCTTGAATGAAATAAATCATTCTCTAAGCCACCCATGGGACAGAAAGGTAAAATATTTCGTAGATGTACGTGCAAGAATTAAATTCTGGTCTCAAGTGAACATGAGGCGACTAACGAAAACTTGTGACAAGTTTGAAAATGGCGCTCCCTACCTTTCTACCTATCATTTTCATACTCTCCCTATATTAATTTTTCACTTTTCGGCGCACTGCTCGGCAATTTTCATCCATTTTCACTTCAAATTATAAAAAATCTTGACAGCCCAAAGTCTGTACATATTTAAATGTATTTTACATATCTTACAGCCTGAGGTCTGGGAGACATTTAAACAAAACGGGGACACTCACACCTACAACACGAGGCAACGGAGAGACCTTGTAAGGCCAACGCCACGCACAGCCAAGTGTGAGCGACTGGATCCTATAATACAAGGTTGTGCCTACCTTAGAAAACTCCCGATTGAACTGAGAGCGGCGAGAAATGCTACTAACTTCCCTAAATTGCTTAGAAACCATCTCTTAGAGAAAGCTTTCTACACTATCACTGAGGCACTAGCACAATGACAATGACAGAACTACCTGATTTTGACGATATTTTGACGATTCCACTTTATACTCTCTTGTCAATTACTTGTTGATTACTTGTATTGTACAATTTAAACAGACATATATATATATTTATATTTATTTATTTATTTATTTATAGTTAATCATTATAAAGTTACATACATTGTAGAGGCATACATTAAGATATATATTTCAATTTTCGACTGAAGCTGTTTAAATCCCACGAAGTCATTACAGTGAAACTAGTTTAAATTCGATCTGACGTAATTGTCAATAAAAAAATCTGGGTCTGTTTGGCTCTCACTATGTGAGTAGGGTTGTACTTATTGGTCATAAGACGAAACAAGGGATGAAGCCTAGTTCCATAGGCTCAGTTATCTTATTTATCATAAGCAAATGATGTCAATTCCAACCTAAACTACATTAGTTTTAAATTTGTTGCCTTCTGCAAAATTTCTTTTCATTCGCCAAGCATAAGCAACCTGAAAAAATATGTTTTTTTTTTCGCAAAAAAATAACCATAATACGTACGGATAGAACTAAAACACATTTGACGTTCAATTGTAATTTTTATCACCAACTTTTTATTATTTTTATTTCTTTATTTTGTAAATATTAATAAACCAGGTTAGGTATTAATAAATATTTAACAGTAATAATTTAATAGTATTTAGTGTTAATAATTATATTAAATACAAATATTTTGATTTATATCAAGAAATAATACGTAGGCTACGGACAGAACTAAAACACGGGTACAAAATGGCAGCTTCATTCTGTCAACTTTGTCTGTGAACTGCGCGCGCATCCTCATAATTCACTCTTGATCGTAAAGAAGTATAACTTCTAAAAAATCAATTTGCATATCCGCGAGTAGTTATTTTACTCGGGTAGCTTCACAAGTACGATAGGCACTATTTGATTTCATGTGCTTTGCTTAAAATCTCCTCGACCATTTTTAGTAATTTCATATTTATTTAAAAATTTTCTATGAATAGGTAACGAGGTCGGGGCGCATCATCTTTATAGTACCTCGTTTCAATAACCACTTTTCATTCTGCCTTAAAAATTTTTTTAAACTGGGGCATCAAAGAATTGCTTACATTATTTTCACATATACAGTATATTGCATTTGTTGACACAACACCGTCCCGAAGTATTGAACATGAGAGTTGTGGCATGGAAGGTAAATAATATGAGTTGAGAGAGAATAGGAACGGAAAAGGAAGTTGGCGGAACACAAGTGAAAGCTCTCAGCACCGCAATACGTCACCGCGCTCTTGGCTCAATATTTCTCATAATTATACAAATACGGGCATGCAGGAGAGACATTTCAATTTGCATCATATTATTAATATGATGTGTCAGTGCATTTGCAAAGCTCTCTTACACATTCCTACACATGTAGCAATTTGCTGACGTACTTTCCATTCTAGGGATAGGGCTTAGACCAAGGCCGTAGCCAGGATTTTTTTCGGGGGGGGGGGGGTTAGAAATTGAACCCCCATGGCCCTTGGCTACGGCCATGGGCTTGGTGAATTATCGGTGCGAAAGCATAGAGACTAATTCAGGAAATTTCTATGATCTGGCGTATGTAGGGGACGCCCGTGCACTTTTGTGTGGTCGGCTTCGCGCCAGCTTTCGAAATCGACAAGAAGTTTTCTGCTAGCCCTATGGCTACAATGGAAAAGACGTCGGCAAATCGCAACCAGGAAAATCGGAACATCGTAACTCCAAGAGCCGCTATTTTAGTTCCGGTATTGGAGCACGGGCCAGTCATATTATTATTTCATTTTAAATTGCGCCTATATGATGTAGTTTAGGCTGTGGACAGCCCCAAATTCTGCATCTTATTTGTTGAAGTAGGTCAAAAGCCCACTTGGGCATTGTATTTTATCGTTTTCCCTACGTTTTACGTAGATGAGTAGGCAAAGTCAAAACTGGTACGCTTTTCTTAAATCACTTCAGTATGTAGATGTCGAAAATATGGTTTTGTAAGACGTATGAGATTTCCTGCTTCTCGCAACGTTTCTTTTTACCGATCAATCTGCGGATCTGGTGTACATGATGTACTCGGCCTCATTATATGATTCTCCTACTAAGTTGGTGATTCTCCGCTCTGTTTCCACCGTTCTTTATTGCAAAATTGGACCATAATTGTAACTAATAATTATTGCTCATTGTCAAATATGAGTTATTGGGGGATATTTGTTTTCTGAGTGCCCAATGATTGATGAAAATATGTCATTGAATGGCCAATGACAACTAGAAAACCTAGAATAGAATCCATAAATATTCTGCGTAATCTTTATACCCGTGACAGTTCGGTATATACTGTACGTACACAACCTGCTACTGCACCAAAGACCATGAATTCGAATGTCTTCAGTTTTGGTAGGCGAGCTAAGCCAATCAATGCGTATTGAACACTGGCGGTCAACAGATATGAAAAGTTAACATCGTAGCAAACATAGAAAATGTTCACAGGGTTGAATATGTAGGGCAGTGTTTAGAATAATATCCCGCATCAGCTGTTTCCATGAAAGTCTGCCCTCTAGCGGGCACCTGTGACATGAATAACGTATTTGGGAAGGACCTCAGAGACAACTATGCCATCTCTTGATAACCTGGAGCGAAATATTGGGATCAGCTGAGGCAGCCATTTTCATTTCAAATCAGAGGGGCGGCGTTGTCGCTGCTGCTGCTGGAAAGTTCCGGGAAACTCCGGTAGATGTAGCGACATTGACGATTTTGCCCATCTCTTCTCGTTTGATTTTCTTTTTACAAAAATGCTATTTTCCCTTTGTTAATAAGCTCTTCTATTCTAACTCATCAACAGGAGTAATTTCTTGATTTGGCGGCGGAATGGCGCCCACCTGGAAATTGAGACTGCTTACTTGAAGGAAAATTTGGGTTAGATACAATATATTCGCCAGTCGCTGATAATTAATATTAAACATTAATATCACAATTATTGCGATATTAATGTGATGGATCCTGATGAAGTGGTGCTATGCTATTCTTTGATCATACGCCACTTACGAGGCGTTTGAAGTCAATAAAATAAAGTGTATGGTCAGTTAAAAAAATTACGGTAACTAATGAATAATAATTTTACACTCAGCCTTAAGCGTACATATTGACTTCGAACCCACTCTTATTTTATATTATACGATACTTTCGGCAACAGTGGCCAAACTTCTTACTAAACAAAAATCACATTTAAAAGTGATTTTTTCCATAACAACTTCCCATTAAAGTAGATACGTCCCTAAGCCTTCGATAACATAGTGTCTTGGCCATGATTTTTTAGGCATGTTGAAATACTGTTACGAATGTTCCCTGGTTGGCACAAAACCGTAATTGAGTGGTGTTATCTCCCTGTGCCATCTGAATGCCATTGTAATAAGCAGTCTAGAGCAAAGAATTAGCGATAACGAAAATTTTAGATTGTTGTTCTAATGTGGGCTGTCACTGTACCTTTCAACCCGTATCATGCAACCCCCCAAAATGGAGGCTTATTTCTACCGTAACTTGACAACAGATCCGTGCTGTTTGCTTTTGAGGGCAACCATGCGGGTTTTGTGAGCCCAACTACGCTATTATATCTGCCCGATCTATTCAACTAACTTTCTACCCCAGCCCCGGCCCCGCCTCAACCAGCAATTTAACTTTTAACTAAATTTTTTTCTCTTTAGTAAATATGTATTATTTTCGAGTGGCAAAGACAGTTGTGGAGATGTCATATTTTTTTTATTTTTAACTCAATTTACGGATAATTATTATAATTTACCAGTGGACCCGGCGAACTTTGTATAGCCTACTTCCCCGTTCCTTATTTATTTCTTTGTTTGTTCACTACCTAATAATTTCAATTTCGCTACTATTTTAATTTAATTTATCTATTTACATGTTTATATGGCCTCTCTTCAAACCGCATAAATTTTTTGGTCCATAACACCCTACCGCAGTTTTGCGTCGAGGACAATGAAATAGGTGTCATTGTTATATATACGAGTAGATAGATGTGCTAACCCTTGTCAGCGTTTCTGTAACTAAATCCTTGTTTATTTGTTGTTTCAATTATTAAATGACTTTTAACTCGTGTGTTTTCTTGGTGCGGTGGTGACTTTGTAAACCTTTCCAACAGTATTCCGTGCGGGCTCTGCAGAGTTCACCATCCAAATTTTCGACACCAACAATTTTTATGTCAAATACGTACTAGAACTTCCCAACAAATCTTATTACTTGAAAGATTTAAAAATGTTTAAGGTGAAAACGTTCGGTTCGCATTTTACCGCAACATGGCGCTCATTTTGTATTCTAGTCACTTTCCACACGGTAGGCCACATTGGGGAATAAACTTTCCTCCAAAAAGAAGACGCGGATGTCGTCATTTCGATGCTAAAGCCTCCGAATAATGCAATCTTCATTTATGTATGTACGGATGTGTTTTATTTTTCAGTTGGGTCTTGGCCGTGTTACAGAATCTATTCATACTAATCCTACTCACCATAATGCGGTAAATTTGTAAGAAAAACAACCTTTTTTTTATGAAAGTAACATATTTACATATTATCAGTGGACAGTGCTCGATTATGGCAATCTTACATTTTTTGTTTATTCTCTTTTATACATAAAGCTTTAAAAATTGAACCTATTGTCATAGTGTTCGACTAGGAATTGAAGAAAATATCACACTGTTTAGGTATTGTTTATCCCAAGTCAAGAACATGAGTATTGATGCATTTATATATTCGAAGCACAGTTTTTCAGTTCCGTCTGTTCCCGATTACACTAACCATATACATTAGACAAAAGACACCGTAGTTAAAAAATTCACCAAAAGAATTGTAGGATGCGAAGTAAGTTTTTTTATGTTTTATATGTCTTGAAGTGATATTTTACAAAGTTAACTCTCATTATAATGTGTTCAAAATATTACAAAGGAGACGATTTTATATATGCGAAGTAAGTGCTTACATTTTGAACAAAAATACTAAATTAAACAAGATGGTGCCTCCGAACTTTATAGTATTGTAGTTAGCTACATGTGTTACGCATGGTATACGGTAAATAGTGCTGTATACAGGGTCAACAGTAATTAAACTAAATGAAGCTCTGTACTTCTTCTATACAGGAATGTATTCATGTAGATGATAATTTAACTAACATTGTATTACTTTAATCTGATTAATCTACTATACTATACAGGTATTATAATTGGCAAAATTTCATTTCCTTTAATTGTTGGTCACACAGTACAAACCTTTTGCTTATTAACATAACCCATTTCGCCAATTATTTTGGATTTAGAGCCTAAAAAGTTGTGAAGTAACGCGTATGATTGAGTGTGGGCCGGGTTATACACGGGGGGGGGGGGGGGGGTCTTGCATGGGGGCAAGGTTAAGCGGATTTAAAGTTTACTTGTGGAAATGTGGAGAAACCTTATCAGTATGAGGAGAAAGTTGAAAGGGATTTATTTAAGAGGCTAAAACTTTATTTCACATTTAACTCTGGAAAAGATCATTGGAAAGTGGAAATGCTGTTGTTGTATATATGATTATAACTATTCAATGAGCGGGAGCTACATATCATTGAAATATTCGTGTGTAAAATTTACCATTAAAACATGTGGGAAATATGCTTTTATTGAGGTTGGGTCCCACCATCCCTTGAAAAATTTCGCCTTCTTCCAATGCATGGCGGTGCAGTGCAGTATTCCTTCTTGAGACATTTCAAGTGATGGTGGGACTCACCTAACTGTATAATTTGTATTTTCTTCTCTGTGCGTCCTTATGTTAAGCCGGTACAACTTTTGGTCACTTTCTTGGAGAAGATGAGGGCCGATTGGTCTTATGTCAACTTTTGAACTTTAATAAATAAATAAGGACCTTTTGTTGTTTCTATTGCTAAGCCATCATAGCGGAGTTAGGGCTATAAAGCCCTCTCTTACACTCTTACACAACTTGGAAGGCCCGGGACCGACTGCTTTACATGCCCTCCGAAGCATGGCCACTTTAGTGTGTTCGATGACATGGAGTGGATCAGTGAGTTATCTGATACCGTATATCATTTACAAACGCTAGAAAAATCAATTTCTATAATGGAAACACATTCCCTTCCTTTGTTCTCCCCGGCAATCGTCGTGATAATGAAATTGAGCGGGGAAATGTTGCAAATTAAACTGGAGAACGCTTACGCTGGGGGATTATCTCCCTTGAGGCTGGAACAAAGCTTTTTGCAATCGGGCTAGGTATTCTATGGTTTTCAAGCCTAATCCAACCTGTCTAACGGTAAAAACAAAAAAAATCATTGACATGCATACAGTATTACTGGGGTAATCCTTTAATCCTGGGGAGTTCCGTTGACCTTGCGTATATTGCAGGTTGACCATTTCTGAGTTCAATAGTGCTATAAATCATGCAATATGTCTGAATTTTACATCTACTGCCCCTTTTGAACAACTTGGTTTTTTCTCTTAGTATAACCCAAAGGGATTAATTAAGTAAGCCATAGTCGGTGAAACGCGTTCCTTCTGATATGCTATTTGCCTGTGTGACCATATTTCTTTATTAGCTTTGGAATTTTTTAAACATTTACCATTTCTAACATAACTGGAGTCAATTTTTGGGAATAAGCGAATTAATCTAGCTCTTTCAGCTATTTTCATGGCGGTTTAGTATTTTGCGGGAAACCGAGGCTGCCTCACTTCTTAGGAATGCAAAAAATTCTGTTTGTTTTAAAAGAAACGTATGTACAGTTTTTATACTAATCCCTCCCGAAGCGCTTGTATGATATATATATTAAATTTTTCGAAAGAAAGAGGGATTGTTCAATGTTGATACAAAAACATTTCACATTATGTTGTAATAAGTGGGATGAAAACAATATGGAAGAGTTTATGCATGTGATGGAGTGCCGCGTGCCGCCAGAGGTTGAGGCCCTTTTTAGCGTGATAATATTTATTATACACTTTTTAATTGTATGGGCCCCATGTATTTATTTATTTTATTTTTTCTTTATTATATTATACTCGATGTAAAATGAAAAACAGAACGGTTCAAAGACCTGGCTCGTTTGTCTGAACAGAG
Organism: Psococerastis gibbosa; assembly: GCA_963971405.1. Lineage (NCBI taxonomy): Eukaryota > Metazoa > Arthropoda > Insecta > Psocodea > Psocidae > Psococerastis > Psococerastis gibbosa. The sequence goes on along the minus strand of OZ020488.1, from coordinate 26,362,066 downwards.
ACATTCATCGCTCATAAAATACAATCATAAAAAGAAAAATGTTTGTCTCCATCAAAGAGAATTGCAATAATTAAACATAAATGAAAATAAAATTATGTTTATACACCTTTTTTAAATAATAATATAAAATTATTAAAAAATTTATTGTAATGCAAAGAGACATTTTTTTATTTTTTTGAGAATGTGCTTCTAGTTATTATTTATGGAGCAAAGCATGCCGCTTAGTTTGATTATTAAACGTTATATTATTAAATATCTCGCTGCTCATCCTTGTGGAAATAGTACAGTAACAGATATAATTATTGGCAAACAACTTTGATGTCTGACATATGGGACGATTGTGTGCTTCGACGATAAATCCTAGGCAAACGCAAAATTGTGATTCCAAAAAGAGTTATGCTCAATTTTAGCTTCGATTAAACGAATATCTACTAACGGAGTACCATAATTTTCTACATATAACTAAGGCATAAAATCACACAAAATGTCCACTCATAAATAAAAGAAGCAACGTTGATGAATTGAGGAGCAAACTTTCAAAACGGCACTAATCCATTTTCGTAAAATGTTCAGGAAACATGAAAAACATAATTATTTCGGCTTTATTATAACGGGAATATAAGATTTTAACCCTTCAGAAGACTGGGTTAAAATGTTTTTGTTTTTGTTTTGATTAGCAATCATGATTCAACTCATCTTCAAGATGGAAAATCAATGATAAAATCAATTTTTAATTTTCATGGATTTGTGACGTTTTGAAAGTTTGCTCCTCAATTAGACATGATAGACTGATAATGTTGTAATTTATAGGCTAACGATAAATATACTGCGATTTTCAAATACCGATCAGGAGAAAATTTGTAACGATTTCAAAGGGGTTAACCACATCTTTCTGTTATTTCTGTACCGTTTCGTTTTCCCATTAATATTTCATTTCTTGGCTTGAAGAGTAAATAATATTAAGGAACCGGTCCGAGTTTACTCGAACATGCTTTCCAATTTATCAACATTAGTAGATAGAGAATATGAGTAATTTCATGGTAAATAATTTTCCAGTGGTTAAATTTCCGATATCTCGGGGGGGGGGGGGGGGTTGTCCACCTGACGTCACTGGAAGTGAGGTAAATTCTAGATAGGTCAGACAAACACATTAATTACCACCAGCATTAATGGCAGGGCACGCAATGCATTTGAGCGCGAATTTTCTATCATTTTTTCAAAAAATAATTTTGTGTGAAAAACCAAATATTTTTTTGGGAAATTAACCTATCCAGTTTCGTTACTCAATTTAACACCTAAAACATGCCTGAAGGTAGAAATCATCGATAGGAAAGTTTCGCAGAAAAATTATTTTTTAGTCATTTTTCATTAAAATGTAGTTATTTTTATTTTTTTATCCTCAGAAGCAAACTATCAAGGGGCAAGTGACCCCCCGCATTTTGTCAACATTAATAACGACTACATTATATGAGAATTTAAAAGAAATCGTTTGAGCCGTTTTTGGGAAATAATTTTTTTTTAGGCGTTTTTTTTAGTTTTTAAAGAATAAAACCCCCCCAAATTGAGTTAGCCCCAAATAAAAAAAATGGTCCCGAGGTATGATTTTTGTGAACCTACATGCCAAATTCCACCCAAATCCACTGTGTAGTTTGCCCACGTACCACGGGGGGTCCCCTCCTTCAGTATGCCCAATAGTTCAGACTACAACCCTAAATATTTTTGCTGCGTGTCGCGCCGCAGGGGGGCCAGCCCAACTCATTGCCCTGCTAAAATCTGTATGTGGTGCGCTCAAAGAAGTCTCACTTCAAAAAATACAACCATGGGCGTAAAATATTCAGGAGATGGACGCCTGCAAGCATTTGCAAATAGGCTAAATGGAAATAACACTGCAAATTAATGTCCTGAGCGTTACAAATTTCAATACTTATAGCGAAGTCTCTTAATTTAGATTAGCACGTTAATTCTGTGCCTCCCTGAGAACCCCGTCTGGTAGTAAACGATAAAACACGGGAACCCCCGCCGATCGGCTTTTAATGCTTGCAAATAGACTCATTATTTTTCATAAGACACACTCATTTCTGTCAGCTTAATTAAACCCTTAAATGAAACTATACTATTAAGTGAAAATGCACACAATTTAAAGTGCCATGGCTTACGCTCCTATCGTATGTGCACGGGCTAATTAATTTACACGGAGGATAGACAATTTCATTTTATACACGTTTGACGCCTTGCCTATGGGTTCACTTTTAGACAAGTTCCATGCAATTTGTGTGCTTTATGATAGCTTTTCATGAATGGTTTGGTTATGTTCGAAGGTGGTAACAAAAGTGATGATATTTGATAATTTGTTTTCGCATGGTTTGCTTATTCATGTGGATTTTAGGTAGATTTAATTTGAAATATTATTACTACTCGTACTACAAAGGCGGCTATTCCACCGAGTCACCGACGTCGTTTTTCAATGTGCATGTGTCATGACGTGGTAGCAGACATCATTAATAAGTTTCTACCATATTCTAACTTAATTTACAATAGATAAGTTAAGTATCTACATAATAGTCTCCTTAAAATATGGCAGAGACTTATTAATGATGTCTGCTACCACGTCATGACACAGGCACATTGAAAAACGACGTCGGTGGAATAGCCACCTTACGTTATCTACATTGATCGTCCATGCTGAATGGTTTTTGCATTTATATTTATACGTTAATGTAAGGAACGTTTTGGGATTGTCAAAATTATTGATTCCGAGATTTCAACGGATTTACACGTTTTCCGGTTCCAAAAAACCAATTAAGTGTTTTTTTTTTTTTTTTTACGAAATGTCTTTCGGTCGGTCTGTAATTCGATTTGGGGATAAAATTCCAGATTAGGGAAAATCTATAGGCAGCTGATACCTCGGGACAATTATTTACCATAGAGCTATTACGGTACTTACTAATTGATAAATAGGCAAGCATGTACGCATTTAACCGTTTTTTCTGTGGTTTTGAAGGTACAACACCCCAAAATATATAAGAAATGGAACCTACATGCAAAATTTCATTAAAATCCACCACAAATCGACGAACTGACTGATTGACAGGCAATTTGAAAAAAAGAACCGGTCCGAGTTTTCTCGAACATGCTTTCCAATTTATCGATTAGTTGAGAGAGAAAATGATTATTTTCATGGTAAATAATTTTCCTATGGTTACATTTCGGATATCAGGGGGGGGGGGGGGTTGTCCACCTGACGTCACTGGAAGTGAGGTAAATTCTAGATAGGTCAGGCCTACACATTACCACACAGCAATAATGGCAGGTCACGCAATGCATTTGAGCGTGAATTTGCTTTCATTTTTTCAAAAAAAAATTTTTTTTGCACAAAACCCAATAGTTTTTTGGAAACCAAACTATCCGGTTTCATTACTCAATTTAACACCTAAAACATACTTGAAGTTAGAAATCATCGATAGAAAGGTTTCGCTGAAAAATTATTTTTTAGTCATTTTTCATTAAAATTTAGTCATTTTTATTTTTTTACCCCCAGAAGCAAACTATCAAGGGGCAAGCGACACCCCGCATTTTATCAACATTAACAACAACTACAATATATGTGAATTTAGAAGAAATCGTTGAAGCCGTTTTTGAGAAATAATTTTTTTATACGTTTTTTTTGGAGTTGTTGGAAAATAAAACCGCTCCAAATTGAGTTAGCCCCAAATAAAAAAAATGGTCCTGAGGTATGATTTTTGTGAACCTACATGCAAAATTTCGTCACAATCGACCGAGAAGTTTGCCCGGAAATCGACTCACAGTCAGACATGCAGACAGACAGAGCGACAGACAGACATTTCGTAAAAACCACTTTTTTTGGGTTCCTGGGACCTCAAAACGTGTAAATCCGTTGAAATCTCGGAATCGAAAATTTCGACCATCACAAAGCTTTCCTTACACTACGTATAAATTGGAAAGCAATAATATCATTCTCATGTGCTCTTTTGGCTTCCTGGTATTATGCTTAATGGAATGTGACAGTCTGATAAAAAAAAAGCTCAGTATGGAGAAGACGAGGAAGAGGCTTAGACGGTAAGAAAGAAGATCGCATTGGGGTTAGAGGAACTGAGAACATCCATAACCCATTCACAGGCTCACAATAATCCCTAGTTGGTATCCCAATTCATTGGCCTATAAATCGCAGGCGTGAGAGTTCTCCCCAATGGTTTCTTGCCGTCTTTTTTTTATTTTTTATCAAGAAACACCCGAAAAATCGTTGTTAGGCGAAATTGGATTCCAATTAGGAGGACTGAGGTACAAATAGAAGATTAAAACATGCGCGCCTTTCCGCGATATTATTCTACACGCTGTATTATTATTTTTTAAATTGAATGTAATTAGCATTTTGGTGCCCCACGGAATCAATTCAAATTAAGGTTATCTTCCGAAAGTGGTTCACCGAAAAACTATGAAATTGTATCAGGAAATTATAATTTGAATAAAAATACAAATTTTAATTGAACAGGGCATATTCTACGGAATTTTCACTAGGCGGCAGTACATTTTTAACGAATTTTATCTAGTGAATTGCCTACAGTACTCGGAATTTCGCACTATGATGTAAGGCCTACGGACCTGCAGTAGTCAGAATGGCGTAGAGGTAACGACTCGGACTATCATCCAGAAGGTGACTGGTTCGAGTCCCACCCGAATGCCAAAATTTTCTAGTGGTACAATTATTTATCTTCTGACTACCATGCTTCGGAGGGCATGTAAAGCCGGCGGTCCCGGCAGTCTTCCCTGACTGTCGATAGGTTAAACAGGAGGCTGTTGATGCAACCTGAAAACTCCTGTACCACAGGTAGTACCACCCCGACACGAATTTACTTTTACTTTTACCTGCAGGGTCGTTATTACCATCGGCAACAATATGGTCCACCAGGCGGTAGTGCTACCGCCTAGTTACTATGTTAAAATATGCTCTGAAAGTGGGTGATGCTTGATGATTAGTAAAATCCTTGAAAGTACCACATAACTTGTGTTTTACTTTGGTCTTATAAATGCGTTGTTCCACTAGCACGTCCATTTCCGAGCACTATTGCGAATTTCCTAACTTGTTTTCCGACTTGGTCACTTGTTACTCATTCTCAGACTTCGAGCAGCGGTTCCCCATGGCAAGAGATGTCCCCCACTTCTGTTGCCCGTGTTCTTCCGAGAGATTGTGGTAAGGGAGAGTTCCCAGCTGGTGTCTGGGCCTTTATTTCCCATTTCGCGTTCTTGGTTTACTTCAATCTGTCACATTTATGAATAGTTACTTAATTATACAAATGAAAGAATCAGCAAAAGTCTTGAGGTTCAACTTTTATTTTAATGGCGCATTAAGTACAACTGGAGTACAGTCGAAATGTAAGTATATAGACTTCCGATGTCTTCAATCACAATTAGTTTCTTTAACTACAACCTTAAGCACTAAACTTGTCATTTTAACCAGGAATGTTAGTTTGTTAAAAATTGTGCCTTACACATTCATAGTCACATAAAACACTCTTTGTTGATCATTTCGCGCATTGGCGTGTGGTTCGTGAAAAAACGTTTTACTCACTGAGCCCTTGGCATTGCTAGAATTCATTATTCTGAGATTAGTGAATATTTCATTGGTCCTTAGAAAATATTCAACAAGAGAGAAGAAGCATGTCTCCGAGAAACTCAAGTTTTGAATGATTTATAAAGTCTAGACAAGATAGAATAGTATTCGAGTTCGACACTGAAGTAAGCACATGCTAAGGAAGATTATCGTCAAATATTTGAAGCTTTAAGGCGGAGAAAAGAAAGTATAGTGTCAAGAGATCTGATGTGAATTGTTGTTTTACATGACTTAGGCGGGGAATGAATATCGCCTGCTTGGTATTGTCTTGAAATCTTAAATGATATAGAATTCATATCTGCAATGTTTTTAAACCTCGATAGTATAGTGGTAGCTTGTTCTTCCTTGTGCGAGTCTCTAGACTTCATGCGATCGGTGACTGGTCGTAACTCAACACAGGTATTACCTACAGAGGCGACTGAAGAGGTTATTCGGATACATTCATTGAATTGTTTGTATGCGAATAATCTTTTTGTAAAAAATAAAAATAAAATATTTGAAAGAAAACAATTTATATTTAAATGGTCTTAAGTGCAGAACTGCCTTAATGAACTGGAATAAAGAGATTGCTTCACTAATTTAACACAATCCGTATAAAAATAGGTAATAATTTACGATAGGGCAATGGTGTGTAAAAGCGTGAGGGTGAGTCTTAAGTACTAGTACGACTATACATTCGTCAGGCATGTAAGTTATATGTGTGTCTGTGGCGAAAGTTGTATGGCGGGGATCCCACCGACCGGCTAGGGCTAAATACAAAAACGGTGACGTGGTAGCAGACATTCAAGACTTAGGCGGGGTTTCCACCGACCTCGCATTGCAGAATGCAGCAAATGACATTGATGGAAATGTTTCTTTTCCTCTATGCCATAGTTAAAATTGATCAATGATCATACAGTAAAATCACAAACAAACAAACTAAAATTAAAAAAATGGCGTCATGGGATATGTTAAGTACAAACATTTTAATAGATTTCTATGAAAAGAAAAATTCTAATTTCCATCAATGTCATTTGCATACTGCAATGCGAGGTCGGTGGAAACTTGCCTAAGTCTTGAATGTCTGCTACCATGTCACCGTTTTTGTATTTAGCCCTAGCCGGTCGGTGGAATCCCCGCCTAAGTACACAAGTTGCTTATTGTTTCCTCCTGAATTCTGTTGAATCTTCCGTCTCTAATGGTGGATAAAGTCCTCTTTAACTTGAAGGTTCTGCCATTTCAAATTCCCTATATGACTTACAACTAACTATAAACCTTGAGCATAATGCTATGAAACCAATTAAAAACTAGTTAAAAATGATTTGAGTAAGAAACCTGCCACAAATAAAATTAAATACCATATACCACGGAATAAGCCCGAAATAAGCTGTGAGGCACGCTGAGAACTTACAGGACAGTTTGTCGAATCGGTTATTTATAATATTGAAGAATATGGCTGAACTTACTTACTTCGCGTGTCCACTGAAAGTACTGAAATACGCATAAATGGGTTGTACCAAAATTGAGCAGCTTGGATGGCTTTGTCATTCGCTGCAAGCAGGTCGTCAATCGTGCAGGGACCAGATGGCTGTAGTGGATAGACCAAGGGGTGGACGGTATCCTCAACAGTTCCACAGTCACGCCGGACATCTTTGGCAAATGGCAGCACGCATCGAATACGTACATACACTAAAACGTTATAGGGAGCATATTAGAACCCACCGTTATATTCCTTGGCAAATATTTAAAGTATCTGACACCCACAAAAACTGATCTTAACTCATTCCTACTGGTTCTTTAATCGGGGATTTATCCGTGAACGCAGTGCCACAGGTATGATCAGATATTTAGCAAGATTGCCTAAGAAACAAATACTGCAACGGAGCCCGTCCTATTGTGCTACAGGAGATGGTAAAAATATAATTGGAGTATTTTCAACAAAGTTTGTAAGATTGAGAAGGAAGCCAACCCGACTGTAAACGTCGCGTCGGGGTAAACTGGCTGCAGAGCGGAAAATTCGACGAAATTTAGTTAAAACTGAAGGCAACTTTAAATTAAGAGAGGAAATTAAAATGGTATGAAAAAACATGAAATTATCAGCTAAGGGGCTGATACAATTTATTGATTGATTGCAGCCAGTTTCCTTTTCCGTAATGTTTCCCTACATTGAATACTAACGAGAATAAAACACAGTGGCGCGACAACCCAATGAAGGTCTAGGTTTGTATATTCATGTGGATATTAGGTAAATTTATTTTGAAATATTGTTCTGCTACTTACGAAATCCACGTTGATCGTCCATGCTGAAAGGTTTTTGGTTTCCTATTTTTCGATTTTTACGAAATGTCTGGCTCTCGTTCTGTCTGTCTGTTCGTCGATTTGTGGCCAAACTCCTCCATGGACTTTCATGAAATTTAACATGTAGGTTCAAAAAAAAAATCGTATCATACCATTTAAAAAAAAATAAAAAGCCTCAATTTTCTTGAAAAATGACTAAAAAATAATTTTTCTGCGGAACTTTTCTATCGATACTTTCCAACTTCAGGTATGTTTTAGGTGTTAAATAGAGTAACAAAACCAAACAGTGTACTTTCCCAAGCCAAGTTTTGGTTTTACATAAAAAATGTTGTTTGGAAGAAATGATTGATAATCCATGTCCCAATGCATAACAGACCCTGCCATTATTACTGTGTTGTGTTATATTGGTTCTTGACAATGCAATCGTCCCAATGATCTATTATTCACTGCTTTGGTATAGGGAATGTCGAGGCAACCGAAATTTAACCCTAGGACAATTATCTGCTTTGGAACTACCCATATTGTATCTATCTCAGTACGTATACTTGTAAAAATAGTTGTAGATGGGTCAAAAACAGAAAATAAATTAGTTATATATTTATTCCTCAATAATACATTGTTATAATATAATTCCTGTATCACCTACAGAAGAATAAGCCACGCAATAGTTTTATATCTCTTTGTCGTAAGCCATTTAGACTAATTAAAATATTTTTTGATAGATAGATAAATAGAGTTTGGCAACTTTCTGGGGATCAGTTGAGATGCCTCAAAGGAAAATGAGCATGTGAAAAAAAGGTTTGTACCTCTCGGCATTTTCGCGGTCCAGAACATGACATAAATTTATGAATATGTCTCATTGACACTGTGCGGCTTACTTGTACTCATGTACTAAACTGTGTATTTTCTGTAGAAATGTTGTATTATCCTGTCGTCGGGTCACAACTTTTTGCTTGAGGCATGATGAGGATGATTTTGCCAGATTGTAAAGACGTACGCATTTAGGCCTTATGCATTTACGCTCAATTTCTACGCTCAGGGCGAGATTTGTTAAATGAACTTGCTATGAAATGTATTCAATTTGTTTTATCATCGATATCAATTAACGTGAAGTTTGACTCGACTGGATTCTATTTCAATAAAGAGACCGCCAAAGAAGATGTCCTTACCCAAGTAATACCCGAAGTCTTCTTTCGCTAAGACCAAAATTTAGGTTACTGTGAAAGTCCTCTTATACAACTCTATTGTTATACAACAAGTTTTCCAAGAAGGATTATGCAAAGGTTGAGCTGAATAAACTTACACTACAAGTATACTTTACTTGTGGTGAATCGCCCATTTTCTTGAGCATCTAGCTTTAGCGAGGTCCGTTCCATAACGAACTTTAAGCAACTAATTAATTGGTTAATGATTATAAATAGGATATCTGTGGTTTTCGCCCAATAAGACGGCATTACAGAAAACTTAGTGAAAGCGGGTTATCTTTTGAAACTTACTTGTTGGTTTCATCTGGCCATAATAGGCTACTCTTGAAACTATTGTAATATTCAAATCCGATTTTTTTTAATAACAGTGAAGGCTTTCAAATTCATCATCATTAGTTGAAGGGTAGACTCAAGTAAGTGTTTAATTCCTGTGGTATTATAATCCTCAAGAAATATTCCGGATGTTAACGTCAAACAATCTACTCTACTGAAAAAAAGGAAATTCATAGATTTTCTCACTGTGTTATGGTTTTCTTCGCCCAACCTTACTTTGCTGTCTTCTCGCGAACTTGAGAAAGGGGGTTTTGAACGTCTTGAAAATTCTATAACCGCATAAAATGGATTTGAAAACGTCAATAGGTTCTATCCCCGCAGCATTTGCATTGTGTCTCTAAGTAAATTCCAGTTTTTGATTTTATTCTGAGTAATCGACATCTTCAAGTTTCCCCGGTATATGTACAGTAATATTGTCCTAATATTTCAGTTTGTAAAGGTTTGGAAATTGTATCACCCCACACCCCTCACCCGAACAAATACACACACACTGCAGAAATTAAATTTGCAAATTCAATGAGAATCAAAGGGAAGCTAAAGTGAAGGCTAGAAATTGAATTGAAGAGCCCGGTGGATATAGGGGTTGAGTTACATGATGAGGGGCAGACCTGAGCTGGGTCTGATATTGATAATCTACAGGCCTACCATGGCGCTTAAAAAATAGCTCACCCTGGGAATTATTTAAACTATTTTAATACTGGCTTTAAATTTTCTACCTCCCTGCCGACGAAATTAATTTAATTGGCAAGACACTGCCTAATTTTGTTTTTGTCATGTTAGTACCACTGTAAGTGAGTTTTTCATAAGTTAAGCATATGCAACATTCAATCTCTGTTGATAAAGCCATCTGTAATATTATTCTACTTTAACTCTCTTAAGTAAAGTTACATTCATTGGGGTTTATTTAGCATAATTTAATCTTATTCCCATTGGGCCTACTATGTTGTTTACCTGGGATTAAAAATGTAAAGAAGATAGCTTTAGAATAGAAAGAGCTATCAAAAATTGTTTTTTTGACATTTTTAAAGAATAAGTTAATATTAAACATTTAAACGGCAAAGTAAACCCACAGATAGGTTATTATTTATGCCATGGTAGGCCTGAAGGGGAACCCCTAATTTCTGCGTATTAATTGTTCAACCAAGTAACACCTTTTGCCGTCGGAGACGATGTAAAAATTTAAAATGCAAACGCTAGAGCTCTATTTTTTTTTTTTTTTTTTTGGTTGTGCAAATATACAGCACTGTTTTGTCCCAGAATATTTAGTATGATTGCATTCGTCCAGCTGGCTGCCGCGCTCTGCATAAATGCGTTTATGAAGCCAATGTTGCCTCTGTGTCATTCTTTTTAAATGTATATTATTAATTTCTATTTTCCCGCTGCATACAGCACTAACCAAAAAGTATAGTTATACCCAGAGGACGCTTTCATTCTAGTGAAGGTATTGCTGGAAAGGAGACCTCTGATCTTACATGTGTCTGTTTGACATACCAATGCGTTGAGATAAGGAAAACTATGACATCAGAAATCTAAATTCACTGGCCAAATTCTAATTGAGAGCCTATCACTGCACTTGCAGGCATGCAACAAAATTTTTTTATCTAACCCTATCTCTTAAATTAATTCTATGGAATAAAAATATTTAACATTCAGCCTCGCGTTTTCTCCTGAACTGTATTTATATTATTCGAATAAATGAAAATGAAGTTTTTCCTCACTGACTAGGAAAGAAGATGACTTGCTACCTGTTGCGTGAAATAAGTTTTGCACAAAAAATATTGCCGTGTTTTTAGTCCTTATTGAAGTAGTTATCCTACTCGAACCTAAGAATTAACCCTCTAGGTTTAGAGTTTGAGCCACTCCTGAGCATTATTATGTGGGATTAGGCTGGCAGTACCTACTAGTCAATGATTATTTTTTCTATTGATACCTACATTATGTGATGAAGCGGTAAAATCCGGGATGATAGGCCTCGATCGTTTTGGAAGGGTACTTCCAAACGTCTCGTCAACGTCTGCGGTCGACATCTTCAGTAGAAATGCGTAGACTTCTATTATTGTAACTCATTTAATATTGCAGCAGTTGCTGCTCAGTCTCCGAGACACAATAGTAGAACTCCACATCCAATGAAGGTGTCGCCCGCAGATGTTGACGAAACGTTTCGAAGTACGCTTTCTGGACTACCATCCCGGATTCTACTGCTTCATCACGTAACTCCGGCCGTAAAGCTTTTGTAATTATACCTACACTATGAATACCCTTACCACCACTTGTTTAGGTATTTAGATAATTTCCACAACGACCTGCTTTTATGAAAATGCAATGACAACTTGTTGGTGTTGATGAAAAAAGTTTTTGGTGCGGTTTTTGTTTGAATTGAAAGTCGTTAGTTGTAGGATAGTTTCTCCCCAGGGACTCAACTTCTCATCTGACTTGCTCCCCATTAAATGGAGTCACCTGTTTGGGGTCGCCCGTGCCCTGCCAACTTGTTCTAACAACTGTCTTTATTGCTGGATAACTTACTCAGTGTTGTGAAATTGAAAGGCTCTACTGTAACTGCTCCATTACACCACCCCTTGTAGATATCGGCTTCGATGGCAAGGTGGTAGCGTGCTTGTACTTGTGCGAGTCTCTACTAGCCATGCGATCGGAGACGTGTCGTAACTCAGCACAAGTATTAATTTACTCATTGAGGCGACTGAAGAGGTCAATCGGATACATTCATTAAATTGTTTGTATGCGAAAAAAAGTGACTCTTAAACTTTTCAGAAGAGCATTTGATTTTTGATTTTTTGCTTCAAATTTGTTGTTACTTTTTTTCTTCTACATAGTTCATGACTATTTTAAACAAAAAAACTTTGTATCTTCTTTCAAATGTTAAGAGAACCCCTCTTTTTTACGACCTAGCCTGTAAAAAATTGAAAATTTCTTGGCTAAAGTGTAGGAGTTACATGAATTAAAACCACCGGAAAAACGTTGGATTTTTGGAAAAGTTATCATCTTTCAGTTAGAACAGTTGGCAAATGAAGGAGCGAGATGGTTTGAAACTGTTTACAATCCAGCTTAAGTGGATAAGTTAGTTTGGATGAGCCACTGTGGAAGCAATACAATATTCACCTGTAGTGCAATGCCTTCCCACCGCCCCACTACTGTGTGTTGATACTCATAAACATGGGCGCCTACCACTTGTATTATACAGTACTTTGCTTCCTCAATCGTATTTCACAGGTTGCCCTCAATCTACATAATGGAAGTGGAACATTGGTATAGTTCTCCCTAAAGTTATTGTTGAAGCAATAATAGGGATTGAGTGGTGAACTCCAGTGGAAGGTAGGGTACGGGGGGGGGGGGGGGGGGGGAGAGATACAGGGCCTGTTCTTTTCAGACGAACGAACCCACCTCAACACAAATTCTATTAATCCCTTAGTTAAACCTTCTCCTAACGTCTTTAAAGTTCTTTTTCTAAAGCCAACATATCTTATGTCACGGGAAATTATTATGTATATATGTATTGTTGTAGTGTTATTATGTATATATGTATATGTTACTGTTATTAAAATAAAGGGGCGTTTGAAGTGGTGTACGATTAATTAATTATGTATTTTGTGCTAGTACCATTCTAATTAGTAATATTAGATTCACCCATGAATTGTCCCCATAGCTCTTGCCTCCAACTTTCTCCTTGCTGAATTCACATGAAACTTAAATGCTTCTGTTTGGTAACCTCGTGCTCCCCATAGCAGTTTGCCAAACAACACACCCAACTGCACATTGCACATAAACCGGTGTCCATAGAAAACACTGTCTCAATGCAAGTAATGGCAAACTCTATATTAACGTCTTTAGACGGTAATTTTGCTAGCCTCGCAGCCCAACGCGCTTCCGATAGCCGAACAGCAAGTACGCAACCCTCAACCCATATAACACCAGCATAAATCACGTCTTGTGCGTAAGAAAAGAAAAAAAAAAAGACAGTATTTTCATTCCAGAACGTCTAGTAAATGCTGTAGTTACTAAAAAAAACTTTGATTCGCCCAGAGCATATAACTTGTTTCCGTCTTAATTAAAATTCCCATTTTTCATTTCCTCAAGACCTCCTAATTTTCCTTCCAGCTTGATCAATGACTAATAGTGGGTATGAGCGCTAACACAACTTTGATAGAATCTATAGAATTTTCTTAATTTTTCAGTGTTATTAATTAGTCCCTAATCAGTGGAAAAGCGGGAGCATAATCATAAATTTACTGTTGTCGAAATTACCTCCTGTTAACTAATGAACCGAGGGGAAAATTTAATCTCATTGTTTCCTACTTTTCAACCGTTTTCCAGACTTTTGGTACCCTTGCTTGTACAGTACATTTTAGCGAAAAACGTTGTAGTTTCATTGTTGTGGTATTGTTTTCTTTTTAATTCTGTTCCACTTTTTTTTTAGTTAAGGTTAAAAAAGTAGGTTATTTCGATTATAAACATTTTTTTAAAATAAAAAATAGTGGTTTTATTAGTGAACACCCCCCCCCCCCCACTATACATGCAATAATTATTAATGTCCGCACAAAGCCAAATCCGCCGCCCCTGCCTGTACGATGAGTGTGAGTGTGAGTATGAGAAAGGATTTCAAGGAATTACAATGGATCATGCTTTTACAGGAGGGAAACATTGAATAGGTACTCAGTTATAACGGATGCACTTAAAAGCTGTATATATGCGCTATTTGGCACTTGGGGAGTTGCAATTGTTCAAACAATGGTTTTTACTCACTGACATACAGGCAGGATTACGTACAGTGGGTGGAAAATTGTAGTTTTAGCTTAATGCTAGAAACAGTTGCTCATTGCTACAGTTTTCTGCAGCATGTTCAGTACAGATTCCTTTAGTACTTGTTAACTTCTTCGACTACTCCCATGATTTTCAAGAATTCGGTAACTCTTATTATTATGCCCCCTAATGGCGTGCCTGCCGGATGACTTTTGATGCTTTGATCCTAAACTACAGGCCAAATCTTGACTCATTTGAAAAAATAACCATTTCACCATAGATCAGGTATAAAAAATCCCTTTCGGCTCTGGCCGATAAGGTGTAGGGAGATTCCGCAGACCCTGCTTTTCCTCTACGATACCTACAAGGGCGGATTTTGCCTCCAATTTAGGGGAGGGGTGGTTCAGCGGGCAGGTTCAGTGAATTATAACATTAAAAAACATTGTTATTTTTAATTCCCGCTGTAAACCCATTGTTATCTAGTGTAAGTTCATTTTATGTTAGGGGGGGGGGGGGGGGGGGGTTCCGGACCCCCCCCCCCTTAAATTCGCCCTTGGCTACCTACGCTATGTATGTAATAAAAAATAAAAAATACTTCATTATATTCCCGACCACAACATCAACACACAAAACACTCTTGTGTTCCAAACAATAAAATTACGACTATGAACTTTTACTTATTAAATTATTTTTACTTTGACTGGACGTCATCTTGAAATCGTTGATTTGTCGTAAAAGGTTTTGATAATTGTTATCGTAGATAATAATACGGGCTTTCAATCGGATTTTATTTCATTCCTCTGCGACCAATATTAACTGAGGTATGAATTATATAAGGTTTCAATCGGCCGCCATCTTGTAACTAAATAGTGGATCTAACTGGTTAACGAACTCGATCAAGACATTTGTATGATCGATTTTTGAACCAAGTTTCATCAAAATCATATAATATTTACGGAAGTTAGAGTGTTTCCTAAAATCGATATACATACATATACAGTATATATACACACATATATGTATATAACATTTTAACGGAGGGTAGTTTTAGGCTCAGGGGGTCATGAAATGAAAAGTTGGGAAGAAATTTTCCGAAAGTCGAACATTGGTCGCCATCTCAATAGGTAGATGAATCTCCCTAAAATATTATCCATTAGACATTCTAATTATTACTCATTTTTTACATAAACACTTAAATACTTTTCCACTTTTGACACTTTTGTTGTGTATCCGAATAATTTTGACCATGGCTTTTTTGTTTTCTCCAATTCATATGCATTCTGTTGGTTCTGTATCAGAATAACTTATTTGTAAATGTAAATATGTAGATACCATTTTATTTATTTCGTTAAAGATAATATAAAAATAAAGCTGCATTTTCTCCGTAAATTGTTGCAAAACCTTATCCATTCGTCAGATTTGACACAAGGGAAAACAGTCAAGATCTCAACATTGACTGGATTTTTCGTCGTGCCACAACGAAGAAAATCTAGGAATCATTGGCAATATCCTCAAGAGTTATCACTTTATCAAGATGAGACTGTATGCTCTCTCAACTTTCATATTTGTTCCGTTTTCTCCTTCTTTACTTCTTTTCTAAAGAATGCAATTTCTAGCTATTCAAAACTTTTCTAGATATAAAAACTTTCCCATAGCGATTGGTATCTCTTCTTGGAAAATGCATCTAGAGTTGGGATATTTGAGTGGAAATGAAAGAAGAGTATTGTTTTACATGTAAGTTGTAATAAATTTTCTTTTGCTTATACGACATCTTGTCTTAATGGTTGCAGCTCAAGTTTCCATATCCGTGTGTCTACGGAATTACTTCAAGAAAACGGTGTTAAGTTTCTCATATTCACGTAATGTTTAATATATATTACGTGACACGGCACATCACTGCTTCACCAAAATGTAACATAGAACTGACTCAACTGAGCTTTGTTTATGTTATGGTTTATTTGACGAAATAAAAGAAACTTTACTTAAAATATACAATACCTATATTACTAATTTAAATTGACAATTACCCTAAGGCGGGGTCAATGGTCAATGGTAAATATGGTATTGACGTTTTAGCAGACATTAAAGACATACTAACAATGTCTGCTACCACGTCAAAACCATATTTACCATTGACCATTGACGTATGTGGAAACCCCGCCTAACATCATTCTGCAGCTGCTCTCCCTCTTTCTTCTCAATAGTCTCGGTGGGAGATTCCTCGGAATTGCCTGGGAACTGCCCTCCAAGTCGCCGTTACAAGTCTTTTACCACTTCAGGGAGCCTACGCATCATTTGTCTAGAAGACATGTAACTAATGCTCTGATTGGCTAATAATGACGCACAATTGATGATAGGTACACTGGTATATACACACGTGTTCTACCTTTAGACCTAGCTATCTAAAGTGAATCATTATTATGTAATTAAGGACAATTGTCAGCACAACCGTTTATTTTCATAGCAGGCCTGGTTAATTCTGTACTGGGACCATTCTTAGCAGTTAGTCTCCTTTGCGAGAGCTTAGAACCAGTGCTTTATTGACGTAGCTTTTTGGTCGTGAAACCTGACGAGTGAAATAAGCCTAAAGTATTATTTGCACTGCAAGTCGGGGAAAAGTAATTTTCCCTCTGAACATTTCCTTTTGAAGGAGGAATGGGGCTGTTGAGCTCATACCGGAAATAATGTAGGAATTTTAAATGTCCGTCGTCAGATGTAGGCTGTGTAGTTATTCAGTAGCTTCAAATAGGCTAGAGATTAGGTGAAAGCATTATGAGAAGGGGACGGTGTAATCCCGGTGTTGTGCATTATTAGTAGTGCGGTCGGCGGTTTTACTTAGGTTTGCGGACAAAGGCTTTTGGACAGGGTCGATCCTGTAGGATTACTAGGTGACAGATGATTGCTGTTGCTGTCTTTGAGAATGGTACCTGAATAGAATTTAATATTGCTGAAAATGATGAATACTGTGCCAAGTTTTCTATTATACGAGGGGTGGACTGTGGAAAAAGTTCTTTGGCCTAATATCACTGAGACTATGCCCCCTTGCGGAGTGAATGCTTTGCAGTGCAACTTTGAAGCATGCATCGTTCAGTCTCTAACCATTAGCAATTGAAAATCAAGCATCCCTTATAACATAATAATATTAAATGTTTGAATTCAAGCAAATAAATAAAATACACTAGTACCAGAGAGCTTACTGAAATTATGTGTTAAGTGAAAACTAGCAACGCTGCATAGGCAGTAGAAATTTAATATCTGGAATGATACTTTTCTTCAAGATGGCGCCGCCCCCTCTACCCTGCGGCAGGCTAGCCGCCACCGCATTTTCGGAAATATGAAATTTCTTATCAGCTAAATCGTAATAATGGCATCGCTTTCCTATCCTGTCAGCGCGCCCCTTCTTCCGTTGTTTTCATATTGTTTTAACGCAGAGAAAAATCAAACTTGGTCGACGGATTCTTCGCCCTCTTATTAGATTGATCGTGCTGTCAATATACGCAGCATCTGCTGGCTTTATTATAATCTCTCCTTTTCTTCAACTTGAGTTGGAAATAAAGTTTGGTTTCATAAGCCCTCGTCATCTGTCATCACTTCTTCTCCGTGTCCAGTTTCTTGATAGTGTATTGAGTGATGAAAATTAGAGTTCCACATATACAGGTAGGAGAGATGGGACATTCATTTCCCGCCAAAAAAATATAGTTTTTAATTTATGTGGCCACCTGATGCCACGTCTCCTATAATTGAAAAAACGTACCAGGTGCCCCAGGATTCGACAAATATTTTTGGCGGGCTGGAATGTCCCATCTCTCCTATATACAACTCCAATGAAAAAGATAAAATTAATAGCAGTGGAGTGCTGTATTTAATAAAATGTGAACTTAGGTGAGTGCTTGTTTTGCGATAATACTTTGGCTAGCATAGTCCATGAAGTTGCAGGAAGGCAGTATTTCTTCAAAACCAAATTCTAAAGAACCGGTCCGAGTTTACTCGAACATGCTTTCCAATTTATCAATTAGTAGGGAGAGAAAATGAATAATTTCATGGTAAATAATTTTCCTACGGTTAAATTTCGGATATCTCGGGGGGGGGGGGGGGTGTCCACCTGACGTCACTGTAGGTGAGGTAACCTCAATATATTTAAAACACATTACAACACAGTAATAATGGCAGGGCAGGCAATGCATTTCAGCGTGAAGTTTCTGTCATTTAAAAAAAAAAAAAATTTTTTTGCGCAAAAGCAAATAGATTTTTGGTAAAGCCAACTGTCCGGTGTCGTTACTCAACTTAACACCTAAAACATGCCTGAAGGTAGAAATCATCGATAGAAAAGTTTCGCAGAAATATTATTTTTTAGTCATTTTTCATTAAAATTAAGTTATTTTTATTTTTTTACCCCCAGAAGCAAACTTATCAATGGGTAAGCGACCCCCCGCATTTTATCAACATTAAGAACGACTAGAATATATGTGAATTTAAAAGAAATCGTTGGAGCCGTTTTTGAGAAATAATTTTTTTTGACGTTTTTTTGGAGTTTTTGAGAATGAAACCCCCCCAAATTGAGTTAGCCCCAAATAAAAAAAAAGGTCCCGAGGTATGATTTTTGTGAACCTACATGCCGAATTTCATCATAATCGACCGAGTAGTTTGCCCGGAAATCGATGCACAGACAGACAGACAGACAGACATTTCGTAAAAACCACTTTTTTGGGTTCCTGGGACCTGAAAACGTGTAAATCCGTTGAAATCTCGGAATCGAAAATTTCGACCATCACAAAGCTTTCCTTATACTACGTATAAATTGGAAAGCAAAAAAACATTGATGTCTACATTATAATAATAATAATAATAATAATAATAATAATAATAAACGTCTTATATTTACGGGGCGAGACTTAAGACTAGAAAGTCTTTTTCTGCCTAACCCACGTCCAAAAACAATACAATTTACAAAATACATAGGCTTAACGTAAACAATCTTATTCTAACAATGCATAAAAAGAACTTATTCTAAAGTAACGTGACGCAAAAAAAAAACACATACAGTAAATATCTAGACAGTATTCTTATTCTAAACCTATTCTGTTCCTAGTAATTTTTTCAGTAACTGGCTTTTGAACCCACGAATCTTTGGCTGGGATCTAATTTCCTTACCTAGGGAGTTCCACTGGCGGCAGACATTTACAAAAAAAGAACTACCATATAAAGCTGTGTTATGTCGGGGTATTCGCAATACAAGTCCATTTCTATGGGAATTCAATGGCTTTAGGCGGTCATATAGATATGGAGGAGCTGCACTGTTCAAAACCTTATATACTAATAATAGTGAGTGGAAAGTTCTTCTTTCACCTAATTTCAGCCACTGAGCCCTGCGGTAGAATGGGGTTATGTGATCCCGCCGTTTCACATTGTAAATGAACCGCATGCATGAGTTCTGCGCATATTGGAGGCGCCTAGCATCGACTTCATTACAACTACTGTAAATCAAATCAACATAGTCAAATATAGGAAATATTAATGATTGGATCAGATTTCGCTTTATAGCAACAGGAAGTAAAAATTTTAGGCGCTGCAGGGCGTGTAAGGAGTAAAAAACCTTTTTACACACTCTTTTGGTATGATCATGCCAAGTAAGACCCTGGTCAATGTAGAGGCCAAGATTTTTAATGGCTTGCTCTTCGTAGGGGATATTTCTACAACCTATTATAATCGGAGGTGGGGCACTTTTCATAATTCTGGACACAAGCTTTCTGGAGCCAAGGATTATTGACTGGCACTTATTTGGGTTTATCATTAGAAAATTACTGCCACACCAACCCTCCACATTCTTTAGATCGTTATTGACTTTATCCGCTGTAGCAACAAAGTTGAACTGATTCGTATGCGCGTAGAGCTGCAGATCATCTGCATAAAAATGGTATCTACAGTATTTCAGACTCGACGCTAAATCTGACACATAAATTGAAAAGAGGAGAGGACCAAGGACAGAGCCTTGAGGCACTCCCGAGCGAATAGGGGAGGCTGCCGATAGTTTTTCGCCAATTTTTACAATCTGTACTCTACCACTGAGATATGATTTTGCCCATGCAATAGCGTCCGACGAAAAATTCAAGGCTGATAGACGAGCCAGTAGAACATCATGGTTAACGCTGTCAAAGGCTTTACTTTTATCCAGTAATGTCATAATGGTGACCATCCCGCCATCGGCTGCAATAGTTATATCATCCATCACATTTAATAACGCTGTTGTGGTACTGCAACCTGCACGAAAACCAGATTGGAAGTTGTCAGTCAAGCTGTTGAATTTTAGGTACTCACTCATTTGCGAATGAACTATTTTTTCTAGAGCTTTTGACAAGATAGGAAGAAGACTGATCGGTCGTAAGTCGTTGAACGATTCTGGTTTCTCACACTTCGGCAATGGTTGAACAATACTTGATTGTACGAACTACTTCAATTTACAATACTAAGATAGAATTGTCTCACGACTGATCCCATGAACATTTTTCAAAGACCATAATATTATAAAGAAGGGCACTACGTTTGAAGTTTTCATTTTTTGCACAACGTCCTGCCCACGCCACACTGTGTTTGAAGTTATATATTTTTACGCCAAACCCCCCTATTACACATATAATATATAATAATATATAATATTCGACGCAATAAATATGGGTCTAAGAAATATTGCTAGTGTCTGAATTCAGATTCAAATCGTAGGCTTCAACATAAACATTCCAAATCATTCTTCGATAAAATAAAATATTGAGTGTGTAATCAGGGTCAATCTTAAATATTTAGGCTAATCCATCAGTCCCCCCCCCCCCCCCATAGACAATATAATATAATTAATATAGGATTCTCCGTTTGATTTAAACTGTGCATATTGCGCTTAAATACACGCAATGTTTACATTTCTTTTTTTTTTCATAATATTGTAGGGCAAAACTACCAGCCTAGTAGTAATCTAAAATAAAATTTTATGATGGCCTATGATGTCTGTTGAGGCTTGAAGGTGTTCAAAAACAAATTGCAAGTCTTATAAAAAGTGTTAGGGTCTACAAAATGTTATTGGAGTTTGGTGATTGGATATGGGCTGAATTCAGCTGGGAGTTCTTGACAAATCCTAGAGGTATTATAAAATTTAACGGCAAAGTTCGAAGTTCACAAAATTACTCTTATTCAACTTGCCCAACAATACTTCTTGCAAGCAGGACTTCAAACGTGTATTTAAAAAAAAAAAGTGAAAAACGCCATGACTCGACAACCTATAGTTGAGGCCTGGAAATTGGTAGAGGATCCTCCTTCTTGAGCACTGTTTTATTTGGCATGTGGCCAGAAACATTCGTACGGATTTTGCTCATTTTGATTTGGGCGGACACGCGCTAGCCTATGTCTCATTTATATTTTATTATTTGTCCAAGAGCAGGAATTGATTGATTAACTGGATCACGAAATACGTGTATTTCAATTTGTTTCTTCAACCACTTGCCTCATGTCAATAGACTTAAATTCTTGGAAAGTCGGAGAATTGAATGGTTCCTTAAAGTGCAGGAGCAAATAAATAAGAGAATCTGGGCGAGGGAGTAGCTAGCAAGCTGCTCTTCCAGATGGCTGAGCCCACATAAGGATTCCATTTCAATATTCAATGAAGGAAAGTGGAAGGAAATATGCCGGCGAAGTCAGTCAGACCGAAATACCGTTCGAGAGTCATTCAGACACCTCATTTCCTGCCACAAGCCTTCTTCGAGTGCTACTACCAAAACAAAAATAATTAATATTTAAATCAGAGTCAAGGGTCCTATTGTACCTATTGGACACTAGGCATAGAAATTTTCCTTTTAGAGACAATAGAGACCGCCCACTTGATGTTTTTTGTACAAATTCAAATAATAAATAAGAAATAATAAAAAAGAATAAATTCTACCTCTACATTTGTTTACGTAGTTTGTAGCCGGGACTATCACTTGGTAACAAAATTTTTTAAGGCGTGGACCTAATCTAACTGTTCATTTTTTTAAATATATATCTCTTAGCCGGCTTTTCCACTTGTCAATATTCCGTCAATAATTGATAGAATTTTTGTTCTACTCCATGTCATTGTCCATTTTAACTTCCGCATATTAAAATTGATCGATGATCATAGAAAAAAATTAAACAATGGCGTCGTCTGGAGATAAATAATTATAATTAATTTCTTGAGAACAACCAAATTATTTCATAATTTAAATCATACAATTTCTTGTAGATTATAAAATTAAAAGAAAGACGACGGGCAAACTTACAAAATTGGAAAAAATTGAAAACAAAAATGGTCAATTTTTGAAGACAAGTGGAATGAGGTGGAAAAATATAAATGATATTTCCGTCAATGACATTATTAAAATTGAAGAAAAATTGACAAGCGGAATAACCGCCTTATAGATCTCTTTTACTCTAAGGCATCTCAATTTATGCTTCTATGATCGATGTTTCATGATAAATTTGGCTTTGCACAATAACGTGTCGTGGAGGTGTACGATTTGCTTTTAATAGTCCTGGCCTCCGAAGTTTAATGCATATAGTATTATAATTTGGGCCCTATGCGCTGCATTATTCCTGAAATAAGAATAAATACACAGGTTAGGATAGATGACAACGATCCAGTAATGTGAATAATGTGATATTGCACTATAAAATTAAATAAAGTTTTCCGTTTCGTACCACATCGGGAAAACAAAATTTAAGTCTCGAATTTCTGTTTTCATTGCTTAATTAAAAGGTGTAAAATGTTGTTGAAGTTGGTTGTTGGGGAAATTGCTTGGGAGACGGTGGGTTCTTAGGCACTTGACCTGCTTTACAATATGTCTCCCCCATAACATTCTTTTCCGGGTTTAATGCCGTTTACCTGCAAGCGACAGAACCATGTGGTGGAAACTCTCAGCAGCGGTACTTGAAAATCTCTTTGAAATCACTCGTCTGGTTTGTTTTATTTTTTATCCCACATTTAATTTTTGACCTGTCTCGTTCATTGAACCAACCAACTTCTTTTAGTAGCAGCGATAAACCTTGGATTACCTAATTCAAATTGGTATCTCGTGCTACAAAGCTGCAGCCAGAACATAAATTACACTTATTTCTGGTGTTAAACATGTAAATAAATCTATTGCACTTTGCATTCTAAAAACTGTTGGTTACATTTTTAACCCCGGTACTAAGTTAAATTGGTGCTTGTGCTCGGGCTGCCGCAGGCTTACTAATACGAGACTTTATTATAACGAAAGTTTAGTCCTACGCGTATTTTAAGTTTTGGCGAGAGTCTGCTAAATTTGTTTCTAATACCAACATGAAGGGTACTCACATCCCTGTTGCAATGTGGGAAAACTGACGACGTCAGATGCACAAATAGAACGATCGTGGTGAAGTAGAATGGAATGCCCGTAGAAAAAATGTTTCCCGCACTTTTCGATTTTACCTCAGCCGATTTCAACGGGTTTACACGTTTTGAGATACTAGGAACCCAAATAAGTGGTTTATACGAAATGTCTGTCTGTCTGTCCGCTGAAATCTCGAAATCGAAAATTTCAACAACCACATAGCGTTCCTTATAAATAAATAAATAAATAAATAAATATTGACTTTTTGTTTTATTACTAAGCCAACCTAGCGGAGTTAGGGCTATAAAGCCCTCTCTTACACTCAACTAGGAGGACCTGGGGCCGCCTGCTTTACATGCCCTCCGAGGCATGGCCAGAAAATGTAGCAGGTGTGGGACTCGAAGCCACAACCTTTCAGGTGGAAGTTGGAGTCTGTATGATTCTGAGTCTTTATATTAACGTATAAATAGGATAGCAAGAAAGAAGAACAAAGGCTGGCGTGGCACTGGGAAAATTTGTCTCTGGTGAGAGTCAACAATTTGTTCGCGCTTTCCCGTGTAATAAACGAAGAAACAGACAGGGGCACCAATAAATAATCAGCGGCGACGACCCCCCGTGACACTCACACAAACAAATCCCCCCCCCCCCTCCTCTCCTCAATTGTATGGAGTCATATGAATCGATGCCTCCATCGTTTTCCAATTTTGTAGCCGATCTTCGTCGAAAGGGCCCTTCTGCGAGACAAATTTGGCCTTCAGATTTGTGGAATTTCTGAACTGCTGTAGCTGACCCCTATTTGTCCGAGTTCCCTTTGGGATTTCGTGAAAATTGGGTCGAGCGTTTGAGGCTCGTAATTTTTGTTCAGGAATTTCGAATACAAGAACAATTGTTTTCGCTACATGGCTTAAAGTGGAATCAATAGCTGGATAGGATTTGAATTTATTGCATTTTTTTTTATCTTTGTCTCAACATTTAGGGATCGCGTATTTAAATGTAGTAATTGCTGGCCATTTTTGTTTGAATTTGTGTTGCCTCCTTTGAGGAATTTGGTAACAGTTTGTATTTTATTAGTTATTACCCACAGGTTGGAATATTAAGCAATTTGTAAAGAAGAATATGCATTCCAAAATTCCTAAAATATTCCACATTCTTGCCGCCGCTTGTTAATGCTAATAAGTTAATAATAGCAGAGTTAAGAGGAAGCTCGATAGAATGATAGATTTATATTTTTTGAAGTGAAACTTCTTTATCGACGTAGGGAGAAAAATCTTGTTACGTGCCATCTTGGTTACGCGCCATCCTGATGTCTGTACTCATGGATGACGCTCATTTTTGGGCAGATGTAGAAGGCCTATCTAAGTTAAATTGTACCCATGTCTTCGTCTATTCTTACTCTTTCAGGCCATGCTATATTTGTTGCGATAGGGCAATGGGTTCACCTTAGGGGGGAGGAAACATGAGGAGGTGCGCCCAAATGTGCCGATTTTCAGCGAAAATAGGCCTTTTTCGGCCGCGTTTTTGGAGGTGTTAATATCAATTTGAAAACTTCAAACTACTTTAGTTCTTCTTTACTTTTCTTACTCTTTCTAGGCATGTATTCAGTTTTGCTATCCGTCTCTTCCTTCAGTCTCAGGTGAGTGTATAAGCCATCCGTATTTCGGCGGAAAACAGGTTCAAAGGGTACTCTTCCAATTACATGTATAGAGTAAAAAATTCCACAGCCTGCAATTTTCAACCGAAATTAATTTTTAATGTCTCATTAGAAGCAGTATGAATTAAGGTTTAGTATAAATACTAAGTTTAGAAATGAACCCTTCACCCCTTAAACACGAGTGGAACTTGTGGAGCGAGTGGAATTTGTAAATAATGACGCGAAAAAATTCATTTCCAGCAATCTCATTTGAATGGCATGGGCGGGGTTAAAGCAATTTTTTGGGCAGATTTAGAAGGCCTATCTTAATTTAAATTATACCCATGTCTTTGTCTATTCTTCCTCTTTCAGGCCATGCTATATTTGTGGTGATTAAGCAAGGGGTTTGGCTTTGGGGGTGTGAAACGTCAGGGGATGCGCACGATTTTCAACAAAAATAGACCTCTTTCGGCCGCGTTATTATCTACTAGTATTTAAAAAATTCAAACTACTTAAGGGCTTTTCCAATTTTTTTTCTCTTTTCAGCCATATGTTATGTAAGTGAAATTTAGTAATTTAGGCGTTGTCACGTTAAACTATCGTCTGTAAACCGACTTTACAACCGACATACAGACAACCAATATGCATAATTAATGAAATGCTATTATAATCTTAGCAACAATAAGGAAAAAGAATTGAATTTTTGTATACATGTTTACAGGTATACTAACAAAAGCCTTTGGCCTAAAATTTATCTAATTTAGCTTTACTTAACCAATTTCTGTAAAGTTGTAAATATATTGTAGTAGATCATTTTTCGAAAAATGATGCCATAAGGAAGTTTCACTGCTTACGTGTGTACACCGATACACTCACGCTAAATTTTATTTAATATAATACTTAATTGTAAGAGGAGGCCGAAAGGCCTCAAAGTCGCCTACATGGAAAATAAAGACAATTTCATTCTTTCTTTAATTATATTATATTTGTTTTTTTCCATTAGCAGAGAACTATTTCATACTCAGTACTAAGAAGATTTGAGAGAGTATCCTCTAACAGTCCAAGGGTCTGGACTATCGTTGGGTTGCCTTTTTGTGGCCAAAAAAAATTGTGTGGTTGTGATGTTTAGATCTTTAGACGCTTAGAGAAATTGACAGACTTGAACCTGGTACGACAGGTGTTTAAAGTTGGAGGGTGTGAGCGGGTATGTTTGTATTTACAGTGCGTGCTGGTGCGCCCGAATGCGCCGCACGTTTCGCAGCTCAGCCCTTAGCCTCACGCCTACTCCCCATCAACACCCGCCCTTTGTTCCTCTGTCGATATTATTTTCACTTAACGTACTGTAGCTACCTGCAGCTGCTGCTGCCATTATGCTGATTCCAAATTCAGACCAAGAGTTCCCTTGTGTTTACTAGTTATTTCTATTATTAGACTTGAAATTAACCAGTTTGCTCTCTAATTTCAGTTACTGTGCTCAGTTATTTGGTTGATTGAAGCTAGGAGCCTAGGGAGTTTTCATAGTTTTTTTTTTTTTTTAATTGGAGGCTTGCCAATGTTTTCCTTTATTTGGTTTGAGTCCTACACTTCCTACATTTTCTGGCCATGCTTCGGAGGGCATGTAAAGCAGGCTGTCCCGGGCATTCCTAGTTGAGTGTAAGAGAGGGCTTTATAGCCCTAACATCGCTAGGTTGGCTTAGTAATAGAACAAAAAGTCATTTTTTTATTTTTTTTTATTTGTAAACTGTTAAATGGGCGTTGTTATTTACCTGTTATTTCTGCAGTTTTTCCTCGTCTAATGCCGCTGTGTATCACGGTAGTGGTAGTCTACTCTATACTATGGATACGAACCTCTTTTGTATATAAACCCATTGTGAAATCACGTCAAATTCTAATGTTTTGATTGGTTGGGCACTTTTAGGCCCGTGATCTGATTGGTTGGTTGGTCACTATTATTTTCCTTTTTTTTTTTTCCTAAACTAATCCATTTGAAGGAGTCATCTGACAGGACTCATTTTTCCAGTTTCGTCCCTCTTGCATAAAGTCATTTTAATTATTTGATAGCGTGTATACGAACCAATTTCATTGTTGGGGCTAAACCAAAAAAACAAGCTCTACGTTATGTATTTTCTCTAGAGAATCGTGATAACATTTCGCATTAAGCTATGATGGTGAAAGGTCGCGAAATTCAACGCAACCCGCTTGAAATAACACAATGCTGTTGATTAAAATCAAATGTGGTACGGTGTATTACTGAAAATTGGAATAATATGGTTTCGATTCATGCAGATGATCACTTTTATAAAGGAACCAATTTGTTTTGTGGTCATACCATGGGGGAAAACCGTTGAAATTAGCCCCCGAAATGAAAAAGTCTGGTTTACTTTCTATACTATTGCATTGCTAAAGGCTAAGGGCTTTAGTGCTTATAAGCGGTGGTTAAAAAACGGATAATTATGCTTTAAGGGACAGATTTAATAATATTGTATTCTGTAAAGTGTATTTTTACTAAATTATTTAAATTCTCATTCCACAGCCGAGAAGATATGAACGTGGTCAGATAAAAAATTCATAATAACTCAAGTTCCTCTAAAAGCTGTCTATTTCCCCATCTGATATATTACTATTCTATAAAATCTGTTTAATGCATTTAATCGGGTTTTTCGGAAGTAACAATATTTCAGGTGAGAAAATGTATATTTCCGGATGAAGCTAGTATTTTTATAATTTTACGATTTGACCCCTTTTACCCCTGTGGAACAAGAAATTAATTAATTTCGTCTAAAATACACGACCGTTCCTTGCTTATAAAATATATTTAAATCTGATTTAAGAGGATTTTAATTGTGTCACACTTTAAGTTCTACTTTACATATTTTTATTTATCGTATTGTACCACCGTATAACGCTCTGTACAATGCAGTGAATAAAATATTCTCAATTATTTTGAAATTAGAAATTGAAATGGCCGGCCGTCTATTTTATCCGGCATCATGGAACAAGCACGAAATCTCCCTGCCCTGAATACTACCCAATATAAATAAACTATAAATAAATACATAGCGTTAAATTTGCCAACAACAGATTAATCGGATTCACAACGAAGACATTTACATTTTCAGCATCACAATTTACAACTTAAATTATTAAACAATTAAATTAAGGGTATTAAGCGTCAAGCAATCGTCGGATTCATGAAAACCCGTAAACAAATTTTAAAAAGAGGTAGGCTGGAAAAGAGGGAAAAGCGTCATATGCCCTAGTTCTAGTCTCAATAATTCTTAATTATTTCTAGGTAAGTGACTCCGTTATTTGGTAAACACCTCATCGGTTCCTCTCTCCGACACCTATGTGATGGAATCGATAAGCTCAAGCAAGGTAAGTTTATTAGCACTTAAATGTGAGATCCTTCGTCACCCCCTATCTTCAAAGGAGTTAAACTGTATTATAACAGCTAAATGTTATCATCAATGAGAGAAATACTCCATACTAACATTTACTGTTCGACAAGCAACAGAAATGTACGAAACACCGAGTCTGTTTGATTTTATTAAGGGCAAACCGGAGTCGCCGATATTCCATTTCTGTGCAAACTTTAATTTCTCATGAATGGAACGCATCCAGAACAATGAAAAAATGCTGAATGGAAAGAATAATTTTTTCTCCTAATTTTGATACATAGTATGTTGAAAGTATCAATACCGATCGGCTATAGTTAGTGAACTTGATTCGCAAAAAATAACGGTCACTCAGGAGTTCAAGCGGAAGGAGTTCATCAACTGTGGCAATTTGGGGTTAGTTAAGGCCACACACTATACATCAAAATTAGGAGAAAAAATTCTTCTTGCCATTCAGCATTTTTTCATTGTTCTGCGTTCCATATTTCATGAGAAATTGAAGTTTGAACAGAAAATGGAATATCGGCGACTCCGGTTTGCCCTTAATGTAAACTTATTAAATAAAAAAGTGTCTCGTTTGTTTCAATTGCTGCTCCAACAGTATCTCCAAATTATTTCCCCGTATTAGCATTTTTGATAGTAATAATATGTGGTCTGATTGAAGATTAAAGATTAAGCTGATATGTGTAGGTGTGGACTTGTGTTAAATTTATCTGGCTTGATAGATATAAGGTAATTTCAAGCATGGCCGTGCCCAGGGGGTGGTTCAAGGGGTCCGGACCCCCCCCAAATAATTATTTTTGGACCCCCCCCCCCCCGAAATCAAAACCTTGGCACGGCATTGATTTCAAGACTTTCCTGCAACTGATGAACACAATAAACAGCTGGTCGCTATATTCGTATATTCGGCCGGGGCAAAACTAATTTGCTGATAATATAAATGTTTGTTTAGGTATCATTTACGTCTCCTTCTTTATGAGAGAGATTTCCAAATATTTTGTTAACAAGAACTGGATGTGGATTTTCGACGGAATTAATTAATTTCTCGTTCCACAGCCGCAAAGTTGTGAAAGTGGTCGGGTGAAAAATTAATAAAATACATTTTCTCATCTGAAATGTTGTAGATCAGTCGGAGAAATTGACTGATTTTTGAGAAAGCTTGAATTTCGAATGTGTTTCATTTGGAGCTGTGGAACGAGAAATCAATTGATTTCATCAAAAATACACGGCTATTTCTTGTCAACAAAATATTTTGAAATCTGTCCCTTAATACCTGTATATGTACAGTATAAGTTATCCTGGTCTTTCAGTTTTTATTTTATAGGTGAACCTTATGTTGCTCTCATGAGATCGAATAAAAATACGCAAACGCATTTTTTTAGTAACCCCTATAAAATTTTTAAAACACTTGCAGAAATGTCTATAGGTAGACAACAACGATGCGAACATATATAGCGACGACATTGCTCTAGTGATACGTTTTCACGCGCCTTCCTAAGTTATTTCTTAACGTTGCACTCATGACGTAGCAATCAGGTCTTATGTCACAGACAGTCCAAAAACTTCGTGTTAACAGCTCAAGACTGGATGCAGGCCTCTTAAGACATAACAAAATGTAAGATGGATAGTTGTTGCAATGTATTACACTACCGCCAAAGTGATCAGCCTTTTAGTTTAGGCGAGAAAAAATCATGAAGTATATTATTTTTAGTGTGGACACACATTTTGAGCCCACTTTCCAACTTTAAAAATGTCCCAAATACTTAAAAAATGGTTATTTTACACAAATGTATATTAATTTTTAAGAGTTAAAGTTTAAGAGTATGGTAACAAAGTCTGACCAATCTCATTCCCGCAACCAACTACAAAGCGCCACTAGATAGTCTAATATCCCCTGGACAGGAAATTGTCAATGTTTTTGATATTGACTCACTACTATATTTTTAGGCATATAAAATTCATAATTTAAGATTAGGAACCCAACATACAAACGTGTATAATGTTAATCAAAACAATTTTTTGTGTATTGTTGATATAATAGCCACAACAATACTGTTAGGCGTAATATGAAATTATTAAACTCTATTACTGTCTAGGACTCTAAGCTGGTCCACTTCAGTAGTAATTGTTAGAGTCAGAGAACCCCCTCAAAACAGCATAATGGCACGGGATTGCTTTTGATCAATTTATTCTCTTTAGTGGCGCTCTTGATGTGTACCGTTGGGCTCTCCTGAAACTGTAGTCTGCAAACTTTGTCCTGCAACTGATTTGTTAGTCTGGATTATAGCGGTTCAACTGGCCACTTAGTTGTGCATAATAGATCAGAAGATAATCCAGACTGGTTTACTATTGCAATTTCTCTGTAAATTCCGTGACACATCAATAGGTTTCGACTTAAGTGTTTATTTTGTACGCTTGGGAGGGATTCGTTCTGGAATGAACACCTAACTCTCTATTTTTTTGCTTCGAAATTTTTGATTCCGAGATATCAACGGATTTACACGTTTTAAGGCCCCAGGAACCCTAAAAAGTGGTTTTTACGAAATGTCTGTCTGTCTGTTCGTCGATTTCCGGGCAAACTACTCGGTCGATTTTGATGAAATTCGGCATGTAGGTTCACAAAAATCATACCTCGAGACAATTTTTTTTTATTTGGGGCTAACTCAATTTGGGGGGGTTTCATTCTCAAAAAACTCCAAAAAAAACTCCAAAAAAAATTATTTCTCAAAAACGGCTCCAACGATTTCTTTTAAATTCACATATATTCTAGTCGTTCTTAATGTTGATAAAATGCGGGGGGTTGCTTACCCCTTGATAGTTTGCTTCTGGGGGTAAAAAAATAAAAATAACTTAATTTTAATGAAAAATGACTAAAAAATAATATTTCTGCGAAACTTTTCTATCGATGATTTCTACCTTCAGGCATGTTTTAGGTGTTAAGTTGAGTAACGAAACCGGACAGTTGGCTTTCCCAAAAACCTATATGCTTTTGCGCAAAAATTTTTTTTGAAAAAATGATAGAAACTTCACGCTGAAATGCATTGCCTGCCGTGCCATTATTACTGTGTTGTAATGTGTTTTAAATATATTGAGGTTACCTCACCTCCAGTGACGTCAGGTGGACACCCCCCCCCCCCCCCCGAGATATCCGAAATTTAACTTAAAATTTAAATTATTTACCATGAAATTATTCATTTTCTCTCCCTACTAATTGATAAATTGGAAAGCATGTTCGAGTAAACTCGGACCGGTTCTTTTTATTTCGGGCTAACTCAATTCGGGGGGTTTATTTTCAAAAAACTCCAAAAAAAACGTCTAAAAAAATTATTTCTCGAAAACGGCTCCAACGATTTCTTTTAAATTGTAGTCGTTATTAATGTTGACAAAATGCGGGGGGTCGCTTGCCCCTTGATAGTTTGCTTCTGGGGGTAAAAAAATAAAAATAACTAAATTCTAATTAAAAATGACTAAAAAATAATTTTTCTGTGAAACCTTTCCATCGATGATTTCTACCTTCAGGCATGTTTTAGGTTTTAAATTGAGTAACGAAACCGGACAGGTTGCTTTCCCAAAAAATTATTTAATTTTGTAAAAAAAAATGTTTTTGAAAAAATGATAGAAAATTCACGGTCAAATGCATTGCGTGCCCTGCCATTATTGCTGTGTGGTAATTTGTTGGTCTGACCTATCTAGAATTTACCTCACCTCCAGTGACGTCAGATGGACAAACCCCCCCCCCCCTCCCCGAGATGCCCGAAATTTAACTTTAGGAAAATTATTTACCATGAAATTACTCATTTTCTCTAGCTACTACTTGATAAATTGGATAGCATGTTCGAGTAAACTCGGACCGGTTCTTTTAAGGACGACTGCAAATCGCTCTTCTATAATTCTCTGGGAATGTATATAGTTAGGCTACTTACTTACTCATCACGTCATGTTGAGTAGTGGTTCGGTCTCGGAATTTCTCCCGAAAGTTTCGCGTTCCACGCTAGCTGCATTTTCTGGTCATGCTTCGGAGGGCATGTAAAGCAGGCGGTCCCGAACCCTAGTTGAGTGTTAGTGAAGGATTAGGGTGTCTTAGTAATAGGAGGAAAGTTATTATTATTATTATTCATTATTAACATTCTACCTAAGTATAGACTAGAAAGCTGAATCTTGAATGAATGCCGCTTTACATGAGCCTGTTGTGCATGTGCTGTTCCATAAACAATTTGAATGCTTTAGCCCTTTTCGGCCCTTGACTCTTTCAGATGATTTTAGAAGCATAATACCTGCATATCTCCAAGACCCTTCTTGTGATTGTTGTCTACTAGTACCACTGAAGGAGCCCACCACAGATTTTGACGTAACGTTTGGAAGTACGCTTTCAGTTCGACCACGGCTCATCAGCCCGTATTCTACTGCTTCAGAGTTGTGTCTTATTTGACTTGACTACCCACTCTTTTTCAACTAAATCCCCATTAATCCCAAAAGCTGTCATCTTCAAAATTGTAAAATCTGCTGGAGATTTTTTTAAGTGAGTAAAAATCTGAGTTTAATTACTTGCTAAAAAATGAATGATAAACGTTGTAAACTTTGTCTAGAATGTCTACCGTAATTTACTGTGCGAAACTAAGCGAATTAAACATGATTGGGAGTTAGGAGGAGCCGGGAGGCGGAGGGTGGTTTTTAACACTGAATGCCTTTAATTACGAGGAGCTAGGAGAGGGGAACGCATGGCTGTCGGAGGGGGGAGGGAGGGGGAGGGGATGATTTGGGGCTAATCGGCCGTGAGCTGTTGGAGATTGCTCAGCCAGGTATTTGCCCCCCATCCATTTCCGCTGTAATTTGCTATACTAGTGTTAAATCTTGCTAAACATGCAGTCATAAAAGGGCATGGGTATTGGGACCCTTTCGTGTCGATGCAAATAAACCATGTAAATGGCTCTCTAGTTACTTTCTTTTTAAAAAAAAGTAGGTGTCAAGCTTTGTCTATGAACATTGCACTGAAGTTTTCTCATAAGCGTTACCGTCTTGTACAACTAACCACGCAGACCCATTCAAACCTTTTTCCTCTTTCGTTGCAATCTATCGATTGGTTTGAAGCCCCATTGTTGACCTTTGTTTCCATTTGTCGGAGTAACGACCGTATAAGGGCTAAGCGGGCTAAATTGCAGTACCCACTTGCGACGTCCAATCATATAGCCAGTTTGAAATCTGCCTACTTGTAGGTTTATCGGACTTTTTGTGAATGTATAGGTATCTTGATAAAATGGGCAAACTCATTGCATCGGTTAAATCTAGAGTTGTGTAGTATTTTTCTTGGAAAAATAGAAAACTGTCAGCTTATGTTTTTTTCTAAATAAACATCATTCGCTATTCCGAGGTGTGGGCGAGTTGACGGAAATTGCCCTCTTGGGTTTAGTCCTGTGGGTGAATTTCTTGTCCAGGTTGGACCAATTTTTGTAATGTTAATTGAATGAGACTCGTAAACACTGAAATATTGCTTTGTATGTAACTGCAAAATTTTGTATTGTATACATATTATGTTGTTCAGTTTTATTAGATTATTTATTAGAAGGAAATGTTCTGAAGAACCGCTCCTGTGGACGTGACTCTTTTTGAGCGAGCTCAGCAACTCAGGGTAAAACTTGCTCCCCCCCCCCCTCTCCCTTACAAATATCATTTCTTTATCGCTGACTTTCGTCTTCTTCACCATCGCTTGATTCAAGCAGCGCCTCGTATAACGTGCGCTTTTGATACATTTTCATTGTAGCGCTCATACATGAACTCTTGGACAATAGTGCTAACTTCAGGAATCAGATTAGATTTATAAATTGCAAAGAAATGTGCTTTTACCTTTTCCGTTTTCACTCATACCCACCACAAAGTTGGGATCTTTTTTTTTTTTTTTTATTTATGTCAGGTTGTTCCCCTTTATGTCCAATGTACACTGGATATGTGAATGGTCAGAACATGTACATGTAGAGTATTGATATGGACTGTGACTTTCACTCGAAAAAGGTTGTTGGTTCGAGTCCCACGCCTCATGCGCTTCGGAGGGCATTTAAAGCAGACAGTCCAGAGTCTTCCTAGTTGAGTGTAAGAAATGGCTTTATCGCCCTAACTCCGCTAGTTTGGCTTAGTAATACAACAAGTCATCATTATTTAATTATGTACGAGAAATGGAATCTTGAAAAGAGTTGCCAGTTGGCAGCTGTCCTCCCTTTTGTTCAATGTA
The DNA here is from genome assembly GCA_963971405.1 of Psococerastis gibbosa. Classification (NCBI taxonomy): domain Eukaryota; kingdom Metazoa; phylum Arthropoda; class Insecta; order Psocodea; family Psocidae; genus Psococerastis; species Psococerastis gibbosa. Next base: position 26,327,266 of record OZ020488.1, on the reverse strand, counting down.
TGTGGGGTTTATAAAATCAAGGCTTGGGCATAGATCAGGCAACTTGTAACAGTCGGTAAAAAATTCAATATCAAGAGGATCCACCGTAAAACACGGTACGATAATGTCCCCGTAAACTCCCGACAAAATTAACGCAGTCGCAGCCGTTCGCAATTACGAGATTAAAAATATTGTAATCGAGAGATCGAACTAGCGCGAAGTGGGGAAAGCCGGGGTGCCGTCGGCCCATTTGGAAAAACTCGCTTCATAAATGAATGAGAGGTCCCCGAAGACTATTGTTCCTTATTGCCCGTCATTACCCTAACTTGGCCCTTTCATTCCGTTCCCGTGAGCCGATTTGCCTTCGCCTCCTTTTCCTGAATCTTGAGGGTAATGGGGGACGGGGGGAATTGTCATTGTTATCGCCCCCTTAGCTTAAAATTTCCCAGCTGTATTATTATTTCATAAGATCAGGAATGTTTGGATATCGCACTTCAATGCAATTTCTTTGTAAAATTCCAAAATAATACTTAGAAATTAGGCATTATTATTTTCAAATTTAAAAACATGATCCGTTCCTTTGCAATAGGCCAAGCACCAACCTAAAAGCCTAACTTATCCGAGAGTTAACTGTACATTATCCTCAGTAAAGACTAAATGAATGTAAATGAACTTATAGGAATAACAGCTAATTAAAATTTCAAACGTCTGTGGGCACTTTTGGGCTCAACGTCATTGAACAGCTTAGTGCTTTGGAGCCGGTAGTTTTAGTAAACATAATAGTCTCCTTAGTAACTTTTTAAAACTTGCTGTCAATAATTGTTAAAAATAACTTGGTACTGTTTTACGTTATAAAAATTTAAAAATACACAACCGATTTCGGCTCACGCCATCGTCAAGTGCGATTGAAAAACAGATATAACAAAACAGTATGCAAGCTAAAACAAAACAAAACGCATTGTCAGGATAACACACAGCATCGCATAAAGTAAACAATTTTAAATTGAACATTTAAACATTAACCAATGGAACAGGGGGGGGGGGGAACTACTTAAAAAGGTTATGTCATTAAGTAACTTTTTGTTTTTAACCATAGCTTCCCTAATCGCAATGGTTTCTAAATTATCAAGGAGTTTCCCCTTGTTGGCTACATGTATGATCTTAAAATTATCGAAATCACATAGGCATGACTGTAGGGGTTTATATTCCATTGGTTAATGTTTAAATGTTCAATTTAATATTGTTTACTTTATGCGATGCTGTGTGATATCCTGACAATGCGTTTTGTTTTGTTTTAGCTTGCATATCGTTTTGTTTTATCTGTTTTTCAATCGCACTTGACGATGGCGTGAGCTGAAACCGGTTGTGTATTTAAAAAAATTTTTTAACGTAAAACTGTACCAAGTTATTTTTAACAATGATTGGTAGTTTAGTATTGTATTTAAATAATTCCCCGGGTTAGTTATTACGATATATTCTATTGATATTAGGTCTGCTGATTTATGGAGATACATGAATATTTATTATTTACTTGACAACTCTGAGCCGTAGCGAGGCAACCGAAAATCCTAGAGTTTTTACAGAATACAGAATTCTTCATGTCTGGTCTCAATCTAGCGATTGGCATTCAGCAAATCTTTCCATCTTCTCCTCAATTCTTCTCGGTCTTGCCGTTACCTTGAGTTCAAAATTGACTGAATTACGATGAGGCTATTATAAAGTTTGCCCGGTCGAATCGCGCGGCAATTGTACAATATATCAGAAATCGAGTTTATTTTTATTGTCAATAATTAAGGCGAAAATACTCTCATCTTGTGATGGAACTGCTCTTTGCTTGCAAGAAGTTTCATTCTGCTCTTCAGCCCCGTACCTGAATACGTTCTATGCAATTTTTCAGTATTTTTTAAAGAGTTCGTTAACAAAAGGATCCTGAGGTCATGCGCCCGGTGGATGCGGGGAGTCACATGCACTATCAAATACAATATTATCGTGACTGCTATTGTAACTGTGTCTGTCTGTCTTCGGCCCTATACCTGGTTGGATTGGTATGAATTGGTTGTAGTATTTTTAGGGGAGTGGGTTAGCAGAAGGTTTAGGAGGTCATGCGCCCGGCAGAAGGGCTGCTGTTGATGCGGGGAGCGGCAGTCGCCTTGCCACCGCCGTGGGGAGCGTGTTTAAGTGCGCAGTCGCAGTCACGTTCGCGACACGTATACCTACTATACCTGTAATTGCTTCAGGTGCTTATAGTAATACGCGACACCATAAGTGCCACATTAAAATTCTAAACCAATATTTACTGGCGAAGCTCCTTACTCTTATTGAATATTTTAACTTTTCATATCCCTTCTTTTCATATTTACACATAGTCTTGATCTATATTTTATTTTTTGTTATCGTAGTTACTTTTAATTGATTGTATACTGCTGTACAGTACATTGCATGTGCAACAAGGCAGAGCATATTTCATTTCCTTATTGAATTAATTATTTGGGGCAATTTATCAGTGTGTGGTTCACCATGTGGAGAGAGGAGGGGCGGGGCAGTAAGGAAGTGACGATTTCAAATTGCACTCAAATCTGTTATAGTGCCACTTTTTTCCCATAGGCTGTGATAAATTTCCGATTGTAACGAAATTTTTGCCCGATAATTTATAGATTCAAAAACAATAATTGATCCTCCTGTGAGCTCAAAGCTGTTTTTTTATTTAGGCAAGTTTTACATGTTTGTTTATCTTGTATTTGCTGTTAATGCCTTTTGGCGGGGCGCTGTTGGTTCGGACCTCACATTTTCTGGCCATGCTTACCATGCACCCATGGTGCTCTATATATGTCACTGGTTCCATTATATTAATATATTTGATTATAATTTGCATTTAGTCAGTGACCCTTTAGGCTTCATTTGGACTGGCAACTGGAGTGCTTTAGTGTATGATACGAAATAGCCTTTATGTACTGTAGCCTTGTGAATACAGGTTGTTACTTGAGTGCTAGATAGTCCGAAAGGCTGACAATTAGGACGTGCTCTGCTTAGGGCTTCAGTTTGTAGGGTTTAAAAAGTTTTACAAAGGTGGCAGGTAGTTTACTTTGTAGTGTGTGAATTGTTGTGTGCTATTTTTGGTATCATAAGTAATAATTGATGACTGTCTTGATTTCTTGTAATCTGAAATTACAGAATAGGTTGAAAGAGATACGATGTATTGATTATTTGACCAGAAGTCGAAAAAATTTCCGAATTGTGAAGAGTAATATCGGTTGTCTTCAGGTATCTATGTAATAGCTAGTGATCCTCAGTCAGTAAGTTTTTTTAAGGACTTTTCATCGATCCGGGCCTATAGGTCCCTTGTCCAATGCCAACGACCCCATGGATTTCGGACATTATTTGTATTGTTTTCCGTATTCATTTTTGGCCATTGGCAAACTGGTATACGTTCTCGACGTCAATCTACACCGGCTACAAGCGATAATGGGCAAGCTGAGACATCTTACCATTGACGCTATGAAACAGGCGAAAGCGTGACTTAACCAAGTACAGATACAAGTCATCCTCACGTCCATATACAGTACATTATGACTCCCTATCATGGATAATGTGTAATTTATTGATTGCATCAATTATTTATCTCGACAGTGTAAATAATTTATTTTGGTCCTGTTAGTTGGTTGTTATACCTAGCAGTTATCCTCAACAACGAAACGCAATGTTGAAATTGAATGCGGTGCTGATCCTTAGAGCTTGTCCGTTCCGGCCCATTGAGTTCTCGCATAAAACGGCCCTTTTTGGGGGAGGGGGGTTGCCCTGAAATAACAATAGCAATGGACAGTCCTTCAATCCCCATATCTATTATTCATTGTATCGTTTCAATTTAAATGTTTTAGTTTTAAACCTGTTTACATCGGATACCAAGTGGAATGCGAATTTATTCATGCTGCCCTCTCTGTGTGTTTTTCTGCTCTGTTTACTTACTTTGATACGGGCGTGACTATGGCATGAATTTCTCCATTTTATGCACTTCGCAGGCTTGGATTTATTTATTTTTCTCACGAATACGAGTACAAAGCTTCGAGAAAGTATTTTTTTCCGTACAAAATATATAGCATAAAACCAACTTAAAGCTCTCCAGCTGTACTGTAGTTTGTAGACACTGGGGCCCATTGTTTCCACAGAATAAGTGAGGGTATATATTTTATATATAAACAAACCTGTTTTTGTATTTCTCGTTGAGGCAAATGATAATGTGGGAGGTGCACCCAGACAGTTTTTCTTTTCCGATTGTTTATTGGACACATTTCACGTAATAGCTACATCTTGCTGTTATACACTCAAACTCATTAAATCTCACTTTGGAAAGGTTAATCAATGGATGAAATCCATACAAATGCACGAAATATCACATGAAAGAACAATTGTACAGCTGTAAAAAATAACACATCCCTTAGAAAAATTGCTCCACAGCATTTTGATACAACGGCAGGTATGCATATGATAAGCGCCAGGTTCTAACAACAATTAACACAATTATTCAACATGGTATGTAAAATCATGGACAGTGCAGGTGTCGGGGGAACAGTTCATAAACTAATCGGTGTTAGTGACGGCCACATATCATATATCAAAATGTAGAGGAGTATTTCTTCTAAGCTTTGTAGCTCGACAGTGGATATTTCCTGGGAAATTTCGTTAAAAAAAGGATTTTGGGGCTGTCCGATTTGTTCTTAATGGTGCTAAGCCTCTCCTTGCCGTTACTTGCTGGGGTAGGAGGAAGTGTGCGTCAGAGGCACGTTTTTGCTGGTATATACAGTATGTATGTAATTACATACAATGACGAGTAAATCCTCAACTTCCGTCCACAGAAAGGCTTACAAGGAATAATATCGATCTTTAACTTGCAATCGTGTATTCTTTTCATTTTCGTTCGTTTCTTTTTATGGAAGCGCATATATATTTTCAACAAATATTTTTTCCCTTAGTTTCTACGTTGATTTCCAAGGGTTGGGGCCACAGCGTGTTCATAAAGATTATTCCTTTTCTCGCAACTTTCTTACCATTTATTATTTCTCCTTGTGGTATCTTTTAAGGTAGCTCGTGGGAAAATCTACAGATGTTATTTGGTGGACGATTCTCTAAGTTTTCTTTGCCTCGAAATTTTCGAATTTATATCCTAATAGTGGACCCAGGTGATCTTCGTATCACTACTCCTCCCCGTTCTGTTTGTTTACTTCTTGAGTTGTTTTCTAAATGTTAAATGTCGAAACTATTTTAATTTAATTTACATTCTTCTGCTTTTTATAATTCCCCTTCTATCGAAGATTGGCGATTTGGACCTTGGAGACTGCTGCTCTGAAAAGGGAATTCGTCTTCTAGTTTACATGTGCTCATGTTTACATATTAATATATTTTCTATCTATTGGAACCTTCGGGAGCGTCCCCAAAACACCATACCTCAGTTTCATCATAATCTGATCAGTGGCTTTGGCACCCATCTAATACAAAAACAGGGGTCATTGTGTATGTACATACAATATAGATTAACGTACATACTCGTAGCTTGTAATATAGTGCGAAAAAAATATTACGGCTACAAAGCATTAAAATTTAGATTGACTGATTTAAATCGACTGACCCTTCTCCCCCGAAACAAAATTCTGCATACGTCCCTGTAAACGAATTCTACAGTTCTCCGTACTTCGCGATAAAATTACGATATACAGGGTGAGTCAAATCACCTGCCCACTCCTTTTATTTAGGTTATTGTGAGAAACTTTGAAGTCTGGTTAATTTTTTGATAACAAAGTTGGGGCAAACTATCTTTTTGTGACAATAAAAATATTTTAGGCTACACATAAGGGGGGTTACATGGGGTCAGCTCAGAATTTTCCAATGCAAACTTGTGTCGTGTTGCAAATGAAAACCTTTCATTTGCCGCGCTACTTTTGAACCAGCACCTTAAGGTTCATGATAAACTAAATAATTGAGGCGGTGATCTAATTTTTCACAGCCACAATAAAAGTGTAACTGGCCTTTAGTGAGCCCCAAATAAAACCTCAACTAAATTTAAAATTAACAATTTGTTGTAATATTTGGGCAAATCTTAATCGTGATATCGATTGACTACTATACGACATTCAGATTCAGCTAACTGTATTTATTCGGGACAACTTGACTCTTGCAGCTAATTCTTCCACATTCAATTATGCTTGGCTTATGCTCGCTCTTGCATAATCAAAAAATTGAAGGAATTGAAAATTTAAAAAATACAGTGACAGTTTTTGCTTGGGAATTATTGTAAATCACAAAGGAGGTCATGTTTCGGTGTTATTTTCGATCTAATTAATTAAAATAATAGAATCCTTACCTTACCTCCTTACCATATAGGAGACTGTATATAAATTAGAGAACTTAAATGATTAAATATACAATATATTATAACACTTACCCTAAACGCATTATTGCAGCTGCTCTCTCTTACTTGAGTAATTTCTTCTATCGTCTTTGTCAGCTGCTAGTCTGCGAATTGTCTGCGAATTGTCGTCTAAGTCGCCGTTACATGTCTTTTATCACTTCAGGGAGCCTACCCATCAGTAGTCTAAAAGACATGTAACTAGCGCTCTGATTGGCTAATAATGACGCACATTGATGACAGTAGGCCATAGGTACACTGGTGCACACGTGTGTCATCTTTAGACCTAGCTGCTCAAAGTGAATCATTATTATGTCATTTAAGACAATTGTCAGCACAACACTACAAGTACTAGTGTCATACATTGCATTGCTTCTAATTGTGACTTGTTGCATTTTAACATGCTTGTGCGGTAGAGTGCTTAAATATCCGCACTACAATTTCCTGCATACAGATATACAGTAAAATTTATTTAAAGACATCCATAACCGTTTCCCTTATTTCCTGTAACCTTGTCGTAATCCCGGTTAAAACCAGACTTTCCATTTTTCAGGAAAGCATTGAAAAAATGATTAAGATAAGCAGGATTTCCTGCTCCTATTCCCCTTTCCTCTTTTTTCTTGCTTGGGTTATGCCACCCAACTGATTTGTGGAAAACCGGGCTTCATACCCTCACTGCAAAGAGGAACAATATATTTTGTGGATTTATTAGCTTCAGAGTTCCATCCGCGGGCAATCATGCGAAAGGATCCTTTCAATGGAACTTTTCGCGCTGTTTCGTTTATCGTTTTTTAGCCGTGAATCTCCTGTAAGTGGACCAGTGTTCGGTGAAATTACCTGTAAATAGGATTGATTTCTTGCCAGTGTTTTTCGAAAATAGCCTCTCCTAGCGTTTTACACTTCTACATCACCTCTTCTCAAATTCTGAAAAAACCAACACCAACAGCTGTTTTTTATAACAAGTGCTAGCCGTTGTCGTAGGAGCTCTGTACAATTTTTTAACCTAGAAATTGTGAGCCAGGCTTGTCAGGATATTTTTCATGTTGCTCTACTCTACAGCGTATTAGCTCAAAATATAAGAAAACACTCATTCAAATTAACATTTGAAAAAGCTGACTAATCCTATATATAATGCTTTTAGGTATTGAAATTCCCCCTTTGACAATTATTGGTATTGGTAAGTTTAGTGATTACTCTTTTGGCGCTAAAAATTAAGTTTTTTCATTAAAAAGTTAACCTTCTGCTCTGCCTGAGATGCCTTTCTGATGGGAATTTTCCGCCAACTTTAATTCTCTGATTCCCTTTGGTGTGTCTTAAATTTGATGTGCTCTTCTGCAGTTTAGCTCAGAATTGTTGAAAATTATTTTCTTAACTGTTTAAAGAGAATCATTGGTTTTGTTAACGTTGTCACTCAGAAGCCGTATGCAGTTTTAGGTATCTCAAAGATGTAGAACTACAATTGTTCGATTTCATGTGATCAATAGGGGTTTCTAAGGGCTTCAATGATGAATAGGTTTCGGAATCGTGCCAGTGAACGAATTTCTGATTCAATGGTTGACCTCTACCCTCTCCCCAGTCGTTCCCACTTGATTTATCAATAAATTTATTCATATCACTCAGTCAAATATCCAAAAGGCAAGTTCATTATTATCATTGAGTAGAGGTTTCACTACTTAGAGCAGTTCTATTGTTTTGCTTGAATAGTAAACCTAGGGAATTTTTAGGCCTGAGGACTGTCGAAAATCCCCATCTTGGGAAGGTCCGCACATGTATTGTAGTAGTAAAGACTCGGTCGTACATGCAAACAGTTATTGGCTCGAGTCCCAGTGTATCTTCATTTTCTGGCCATAACTCCTTGGGCAGAGGCAGCTAGCATTCCCGGGCCTTTTTAAGGGAAAAAGACATGCCCAGTTGTATTATCATCGAAACCAAGCGAAGTATAGTAACTATTATTACTATTAAAGGACTTTTTATGGACGCAGGCCTACATGTAGTGTGGCCCATTGTACCTTGCCCTGCCAACGACAATGGACATTTTTGGTATTGTTTCCGACCCGGGCAACCCTTATGTGTGTATAGCCCCAGTAACCCCGCTATGTTGGTTCAGTATTAAGAGAATGATACTCGTTAGCAACTACCCTATCAGGTTAGGTTTCATCAGCCATGAGTCCGATTCGGGTGAAAATTTTACTGCCTGTGCGCAGACTTTATTATTTAATTATGTAACGAGGCACCTACTCGGGGTGGGTAGACCCAGGACTGTTAGAAAATATTTTCTTTATACGTTGGTGTAGGTGACCGCAAACCCAGTTTCCGCTGCATACAGGTAGCTTTCTACCAATCGCGTTGCACGGATATTATGCTTCGGTTTTAGGGTGGCTTGAAGATTAGCTGGCTGAAGCATGAGTATTAATAAGGAATCTGGTTTGAAATTGCTTTAAAGGAAAAAACAGGTTATAAACTAGCCTTAAATGTCAGTTCTAAAGTCATAGAATCATTCAACTGAATTAAAGACTTTTCATATCAAAAGATTTGTAAAGATTGCGTCCTCTGGAGAGAATTTGAATCAGATTCAGAATTTAATTAAGTACAGAGGTTTTCTGGTTGCGGCAAATGCTGGTTTCATAGAATGGGATAAGGTTTTCTCTTATTTTTCTGCGCCTTAAATTAATTCAAGATGGCGCTTTGGGGTTTGCCAAATATTTAGTTGAGAGAAAAGTTAGATGTTCATGCCGCAATGATTGGGGAGCGTGGAGAGTTCCCAAATTATTATTTTCAACCATTGCTGTGCAAATTAAAAATAATTGGTTGCGTTGAAATATATACTATACAATTTAGACCCTCTTTGTGGAATTTTATGTATTTTGAAAGTTAGTTAATCAGCTTAACATGGGTTCTCTTTAAATGAAAACGGTAACTATTTTTCTTCTTTAAATGCCTCTTCTACCGAAGATTGGCAGTCATCATGGCAATTTGGACATTGGAGACTGCTGCTCGAAAAAGGGAAGTCGTGTTTTTGCCGAACCCCTGCCTCAGGTTTTCCAACCACGATGGTCTTCTTGTGCCGGGAGCCGTCAGTCCCGACATCCCTTGCAGTACTCCCTTGGATAATTATATGCAGAAGGTGATGCTTTTTGTTACTCATCACATGACCGAAGTATGTTTCTTTCCGTTTCTAAACAGTCAGCAGCAACTCTTCATCAGCCATGAGCTTCTGTATTCACACTCGCCTCAGATCCTCAGAATTGGGGAGGCTACCCTCAATACTTAAATTCACTTTTAGTAATATACAGATCTTTGCCTAGGTGGCACCGCCCCCCTCCCTCCTTCGTTTGGCTACTGTTTGAGGCTTTAACCCAGACAGAGACCTGCTGTCACTCCGAAAAAACTGGCCAACCCGGTTATAAAGTTTGAGCATCGCTTCAATATTTAAATAAGTATATGTTGATGAGAAACATAATAAAGACCATGTGAAAATGCAGAAATGTGTTTTCTACCTTTTTCCGAGGACTTATTGCACTGCCCTCGTAGCATCTCAGTAGATAAAAGAACAACATTTGCTTTCAGAATAAACTATAAAACCTGGCTACGTTATTGCCAATATTGACGCATAACTCAACTGGTACTGTAACGCGATTCTGAATGCCGCTGGTTGAGGCCAATGTTTTCTTAGAGGTTTTTTTTTTGAAGAAAAGGGGAAACCCATAGATTAAAAATATCGAGATTCATGGTTCTTCGATAAGTTTGGCATCAGTAAAATTTATTTACCCTATCCTTTCAACCCCGCGTTTTGTAAAATATTTCAGCCACATTTCCTACTAATTCAGACATGTTTGCGTCTGAAATTATTTTTCTGTACACAAAAAGTTTCGTATTGATGTTCTGGTTTTTGTTAAGTTATTTGACTTTTGTGTTGCTGACTGACTTTCTTTTTAGATTTGAGAAAGTTCTTGTTTGTCCTGGTCTTGGTCCCACGGTAGGCATTGGTAGATGGCGATGCCGTTCAGTATTCCTTACGGATACATTTCAAGTGATATTGGGACTAGTGTTTGGATCATTTAAAAGGTGTCATTTTGTGAAGAAAATTTATTAATTTTTTCCCCTACATAGTTGAAGGTGGAAATACGTTGCCTTATTTAGAAGTGCATCTTCGGGCTCACGAGGGTACTCAAGTTAAGCGTGTGCCAATTCCAGACTAAGATAAATTAAAATTGCTTATAAGCAATGTTGCTTGCTTACGTCACGGTTGCATATAAAATATGCTAATGCACATGCTTTTTATATTTCAGGCACTTTGGGTAGGTGTATACTGTACAATGCAGCGGACATATTGCCATGCGTTTTACTTTTCGAAAAATTCCCTGCTTTATCAGTTTGTACCGTGCATTGGCTAATGTGAAATGAATGCATAGCTACTAAAGTTTTACCTATCCGTGCCTACACTACTGTACAGCTGCATACTGAACTGTATTGTAGTAACTGGAATACAACCTTTTTTTTCCATTTCAGAGCATAGACATTTTTCTCTATTCTGTATTTTGAAGTGTCGTAATTTAGTGACTCAACTTTTTGTACATTTTACAAATTTTTAACATTTTTTAATGTGCAAGTGTGTGTAAAGTAGAAAGCAATTTTGTGTGAACATACTGTAAATAGTGCAGTGAATTATTTCTGTGGTCACATTCGTTCCTCGGATGTGAAGTGTTTGTGTTGCATTCTTACGTCAGTGGATTCATTGGATTACTACAGGAATCAGTAGAGGTTTGATTTCATCATAAGTCATTGTCATCCAACACTTTAGCTGACCACATTACTAAGTTATTAAGTTAGAGGAAATAGGTAATATTTATTATGATACAGTTCTGAAAAACCTATTCTATGTGAAACCTTCTTCAACTTGTGTCGACAGTATCATGTTGTACTATTCTATTGTATTGTATCAACTACCAATTTAAAACAAAAAAAAAGTCCAAGTTTTGCTTCTACACCCACTGAGTCTATTATAATTCGACTGGATGTTTATATTTTTAATTTTTTTTTACCTGTAGAATTTGCGGCGACTTTCTGTCAGTTTGTTGGGGAAACTTTTTCCTCCCAATAATACTGAAGTATGAAACGGCCCTTATTTTCCATATTCTATGTATTGGAAATGTTCGGGATAAAAAACTATTTAACGGTCCATTAATGAAAAAAACATCGATTTAAACTACAGAAGTCATTTTTTATAATAATAATAATTATGTGGAATAGCTGTCTAATTATTCCGAGCAATCAACCGGCGAGACCACTTAAGCCATTAAAATGACACTCTGTGAATATTCGTTGCTTTGAAATTTCCAGCGGCGATGTCATTTTTTTGAACACATTTATAACAAACTTTTCACATTTGGTTAAATAGATGGTGTCGCATCGCCTGTGGCATCATCTTCTAGTTGTCAGGTTGGATGAAGATGTGAGTCCTCACGATATTGGTCCATTTACATATTTTAATGGCGGCTTTGGGGGATGAGAGCTGGAGGAAGAGGTTGAGAGTGGGAGTGGGGGGGGGGGGATAAGGGGGTGCCAGCTGGCTCTCCGGCTTGCCTATGTTTCTACACTTCACCTTTGTCTTCAATAGAGTGTGACATGCCGGGCCCTCTATTTGAGTTCCACCATTTTGTTCCTTAATCAACCTCTTATACAACACATGGAATTTCCAAATTTGTACAAGATTTATTTTACCTTTTATGAAAAAAGTGTCATTGTTTTTTCTGAAGAAAAGCAGAAAAAACTAAAATATTTTTCAACATATAATATTACGCGGAAAAAGTGTTGCCCATTTTACTTTACTTCTGTGTTGCAAGTGGCAACATTGTCTGCAGGCTTTTCCAATTTAGCTAACACTGAGAGTGGGTGAATGGCGCTACCGCTCAACTGTATTTAGTAAAAAAAAAGGTCTTATTTACTGCCCGCCATTTATTTTTTTAACTACCTTCACCATTAGCCGGCCGCCATATCAAGTTGAATCCAGCGGACCAGAGCAGGTTCAAAGCTGCAGACAAATTGGTCGTGTGCACAGTGCCGGTAGGGAAACATGGTAGGACTTGTCCTGGTCACCTCCGAACTAATCGTGTGACTTCACTGTGTTTCCCAAGTGGTTCGGAATCCACTATAATCAGGAGGTCCACTGGAGTCCTATGGGCCCACGCCGTGGCCTGGGACTGTGTCCAACCATACTACTACTACCTTCACCATTCCTACCCTTCTTCCCCCTACCCTCCACGCACCAAATCTACGATCCACCAAGGAATATTCCATAAGCAAAAATTATTTTTTAAATAAAATAGACGACTGTGTCATACTTTTGAGACGTTTCGGCGTCAGCGTCAGGAATTCCGTCTTAATGGTTGAATTGCATCACTGTCAATGCTGACATCATTACGTTTAAGCAATTGAAAATTCTTTAAATCTGCTCTTGGCCTACTTTCTGCCCCTACTGATAATCCCTATGCTTTTCGAGTACCTGCGTCGCATCGCGCCGTCTTCTCTTGCGCTGAAGACCGATATTGATACTCGGTTCTGCATGCTGCCCTGCTTCCCAATAATAGGAGAAATAAGGCTTTTGTTAGGTTAGACTGGGAATTAAAAGAGATTTTTGCCTATTATTTCGTTTTAGTGTTATTGGACACAGCGTTCGCGAATAATGAACGACAGTTTTAAATACATTAATTTCAATAATTTCACTGTTACCGTTTGAACTGAAATATTATACACTCAGGAATTTTAGTAATATCATGTTCCAAACAAAACCCGTGTAAAAATAAGCCAATTTCTTTGGTCTATTGAAGTTGTCGGGTATCGAAGTAGGCCAATGGATTTTGCTTATTCAAGGTAGGTAATCGGAAATCGTATTTTTCGTATTATTATTTTAATGTATTTCGACGCGTTTTGTTGCAATTAATCACTGGAACAACATCTGTAAGTCATGTAAAATTGAATTAAATTGAACTAGAAATTAATTTTACAACAGATAAACCGCAATTTCAATATAATATCTTCCCTGTACCCAGAAGCTATCTCGAACATTTTACTGTTGTGAAATAATATACAAGTTAAAAATGTGGGATCATGGATGGTAGAAGTAACCATCCTAGTGGGATATTCTATTGACTGATTCTTCCGCCTCATTGATCTGCCACTCACGGAAACCTTAAATCCCCAATTGTCAAAGTTGCTGAAATGCCTTCGCTAAGTCTCATCTCACAAAGGAAACTAGTAACTACAGGAAAATGTGCCCACAAGCGGATTTCTCTTTACGCTTCAGTACTTATCCCCTCTCATCAGTAACTACACACTCCGCTCTTGAACGGTTTTGACTTTACAGGTTATGTCTGGGGAATTTGGAATTAGTGGCTACCGACTCTCTATTTAATTCTTTTCTTTTGTACTGCATACTGTACAATATACGGTGTTGCGTTAATTGATTTTGTGGTTGGACATCGTTACCCGGTCCCGGATCTTCCTAGTTGAATGTAAGAGAGCCAGGAATAGAGTCAAAATTAGCATAAATAAAATAAATTAACAGGCATTAAGTTACTTAAAAATTTAACGTTGATGAAGATATCTCGTTTTTTATATTTTTTTTTCAAATAAAGTAAGGATTTACTGGCATCCATCCATTTCACCGGCTACGCTAAATTTCTTCATTAAATTCGACTGAGTACTATTGTTCAGTATCGGTAAACCCTTCAAAAATATTGTATATAACAGAAGCAGTGTCGATAAAGTAGAGAAAATCTTGCTTGCTGTACACCCCTACCCAATGAAAGAAAATAAACTCTCCTCCTCCAAATCCTTCTCATTTTTTTTTTATGAAAGTGAAATTTTCTCATTGAATAAAATAAATATCGCCGTCTTGAGTTTAATATTGTTATTTTTCTGGAATTCTTTGTTGGCTGCTTTCCTCATTATTTTGATTGGAGTTGTCCCAAACAATGATTCATTTTAGAAAAATTTAAATCCTTCCAGATATTTATTTATGCAGATCCGCGTTGCACGATTAGTTAACATAACATAGATACGTTATTGGTAAACTAGAGTAAGTATAACCATACGTTATAGTTTTTTATGATGGGAAGCCCTAGCAATGCGAAAGCTCTATCGCATATATCATTTGTAAGATGACTGTTCACTTAACATTTACACTATGCAGTATGCCTATAGCGTGATGTTTCTGCTGTGATTCAACTTAGTGTAGTTTACCATTAGTTTTATTTACCTAGCATACTTCTGATCTCATATTAGCTTTAAATCTACTAGTAAAAATATGGAAAATAATTTCCCAATGCCCAAGACCCCATGGTTTTTCGGACGTTATTGATGTTGAATCCTAATGAATTTTGGCCATTGGCAAACTGATTCACGTCGTCGATGTCAACCGACACGGGCTACAAGCAATAATGGACAAGCTGAGACAAGCCTACCTTTGATGCAATGTAACAGGCGCAGGCATGACTTAACCAAGTGCGGGTACGTGCTTACATCTAAATCTAAATAAACAGTATTATTAATAGGTCCATCATTTTCCATTTTGACAAACATAGCTGTATTATGTGTTACCGCCTACCCGTTAAATTGTACGTATGCATCTTACATTGTATTACGTCTTTTCATTCAGGGTTGCACTGAAAGACTCGAAAGTTTTTTTAGTGGCATCTTATTGCATTTAATGATCGTGAAGTTGGGATATGTCAGTAACGACGCGACACCCATTAGCAGACATGGAGGAAGCCACAAATTCTGTAGTAAGGTGTGAGATGTATCACGGTTGGCAACGTAATAAATCAAAGTTGCCACCCTTTACAATGACAGCCGTGACAATGCAGCAGGTGAAGCCAACTTTTCAAGTCTTGCTTTATGCCGCCCGATGATGGTGACACACGCACACCCGTGGTATTTTTCTATCTAAAGCTGTGTCCAGACTCAGTGCTGGATCACCAACTAGGCACACTAGGCAACTGCCTAAGGGCCCCGAGCTGTCTGAGGGCCCATCATTTTTTTTTTTTTTTAAGTTAATTTATTATGTAATTTTCCAAAACTTTTCATAATGAAAAAAGAATTTCTATAATATTTTAAAACTCAAATTTTTAAAACAGAAAGTTTTCCCGCCAATACTTTAAAATTTGTTATGTTGGCTATGAGGAGGGGGCCCATCAATTTCATTGCTTAGGCGGGGTGTCACCGACCTGCAAGTGCAAAATACAAATACGGTGACGTGGTAGCAGATATTCAAGACAAGGCGGGGTTTCCACCGACCTCGCATTGCAGAACGCAAATGACATTGACGAAAATTTTTGTTTTACTCTATGCCATAGTTGAAATTGATCAATGATTACAGAGTAAAATCACAAACAAACAAACTAAAATTAAAAAATGGCGTCATAGAATATGGTAAGTACAAACATTTTAATAGATTTCTATAAAAAGAAAAATTCAAGGTTGCGTCAAACACGCCTAAGTCTTGAATGTCTGCTACCACGTCACCGTATTTGTATCTAGCACTTGCAGGTCGGTGGAATCCCCGCCTTAGGTGCCCAGAGAAGGTTAATCCGGCCCTGTCCAGACTGGTGCATTGCATTTCAACAAAGCCGCAGTGCTTTGCATTAAGGCCTCCGTCCACACTAGAGTTGCAGTTTGAGCGTGTGATAGCGGGGTCAGTATCGTTCGCCTCATCGTGATATCGAAGATCAATGATTATGTTCTTTAGCGTATTGTAAAATATCGTCTAAACACCAAAAACGTGGAAAGCTTTTCTTTCATGTATAATTTATATTGTGTACACGCGTACGAGACTTTTTCGGTCCCTTGCGAGCCTACGCATGAAGCTTCATAAAACTGCAAAGTTATGCCACTCTATCCTAATGTAGTATACAATGTTATTGCCCTCTTTTTCGAAAAGTACTTGTTTATTCCTGTTGGTAGGTACTTTTTGTTCCACTATGACTTGACTGTGCTTTCATATTGACAAAGATATTGCAATTTATTCCAAATATTACAAACTAACCAAAGAGACATCTTTGTTCTCATTTTATAGTCCACGTAGTCCCCTAAAGTTGACTGTTTGGTGCGATGTCACGTATCACATTCAGAGTGAATACTTATTGACAAAACTGTATTCACATATGTTTTCCTTTAACATCAATCCAAATCCCATTGAAGGAAAGCAGGCACCTTTTTCTGAAGGTAAGCACCGCACCGTGCATCTGACAGCTGATATATTTAGATGATATTTTTATTGGAAAATTGGACTCCACAACAAGAAATGGTTTAGAAATGGCGTCTCCAATTGTATATATAGCTATTAACAATTTTAAAACTTATTTTATTCTATTATTGCCATCAAACCGTGGCAATATCATTAATTAATGTCACGCTGGTGCCGTTGCACGAGGTATGAAGTTCTTATATCCGGGGATAAAAATGTAATCGAACAATTGTACAATAGCACTAGGCATTCTAAAAATGCTTTGTTTACATTGTTATCCCCAGTATTAAGTTAATTTTGTACCTCGTGGTGCGGCTTTCGAGCTTTTTCATTGAAATTACTATATGTGTCATTTTACTCTTTCATTTGTAGTATCGTATTTGCATAGTTGCACATAGTGCACATAATGGACCGTTCGCACAGTGCCCTAGATTTGCAATTGGTGCGTAATTATCTGTGATATTATACGATACGATGCACTAAAGGGAACTAAACGAGAGTCTTATCAAATAGGGTACAAGGCATAACTGCAGTAACTTCTATCCTCTGAAAATTGCTATTCCCGACGACTCGAGAATCTCTAGTGTCCCTAGAACGAGAATCTCCTGCTTAGAAAATTACAAAACTAGGCCGGGAGAAAGGAACTTTCGGGTCGGATCTTCAAAATGGAAAATTCTTATCCCATTTCGTTTTCTCTTGGGAGTTGGGTCAACCAAGGAATAGTTGTTTAAATCCACGAATTTTTGTCTGGCACTAACTCCGATAGGACCTGCGTTATTTTCTATTCTCCTACATCTAAGATGTAAGTGCTTTAAAAAGGTACGGGATTTCATATTGCAGTGTAATATCTCATTCTACCCCGAACCGTAGTCTTGCCATACCTGCAAGTAGTTGCAGCACTCTACTCCCAACTTAATACACGTTTAAAAAAATCAATTTCTTCAAGGCTTCATACGATATGTTTTCTCTCAGACGAGCGTTCCATGATTTGGCAAATCAAACAGAAAAATGGAGTCTATTGAATAAAAACAGTGTTCAATGTGACTCATCTTCTGATGTGGCGGGCCAATTATTTCGCGGGTAACGGTATCTCGTTATTTTAACTTGGTTTCCGTTGTCTGAATAATATTTTTCTCATGTTTTCTTTCCCTACCCGGGAGAGACAGGAGGAAAGGCATTTTTGCTTTTTTCCTTACTTGTAAAAAATAATTTTCCCACTAGAAAATTTTTACTTGTTATGGTGGAGTTTGTGTTAAGAATAATTGTTAATTTCTGGTACCATGTCCTCATAATCATAATTTATTAACATTAACATGATAATTTTTGAGCTGCATCACTCAATGTGATCCCTGTGAAGGAGTTTTTAGGAAGTACATCGTTAATATTACCAACGTAGAATTACGACTAGAGAATTTTGACTACAGCAATTTTTGTTTATAAGAGGTTAATACTATTTTACCGCTGATTTCTTTATTCTTCTTTTTTTATTAATTTTATTTTTTATTTTACGTGCTTGCATAAGTTAATCAATACGGTACTGTAGTCTATGCAACAATATACTATATTTTGCCTCGTTTCTATGACGCTATTGTCGCTTTTAGCATGAATTTCAACAAATTGCAAAAGACAAATTAGCGTACTTGACTCAGGATATATATCGTATATGAGTTGAATGTCGCTGCAAAAAGTGGGGAAGGGGTTGGATGATATTTGAAAAGCCCAGACCGAAATACATGTGGAGAAATGGGCTGACATATTGAAGCCATCAGTCTTGAAGTTTTGTAAAAAATACAGATATAATTCAGCTCTCCTGTCTCGGCATGACTTTCTGCTGCGGTTTTAACTCGCTGAATTGCCTAAAAGCTCTGGTTGCCTCAATGAACGCTATGACCTTCTAGTCATACGACGGGAAGCATGTAAAACATTCTAAACTTTAATTGAATAATCCACAGTAAGTTTTCAATGTTTTGTTTAGCGGATTTTTTTTTTTTTTAAATCATAGACGTTATTATGGATTAGTCTTGGGCGTGTAATGTGCATCAATACTCCAATAGCTATGGCTGCTATGTAAATGTTTAAGTTTTACATGCAGTCGCTACTAGTTAAAAAGAAACTTTTTCAACTCTTTTCAAAACTGCCTCTTTTAGAATTCCATCATAAACTGTAAATCAAGAACTTAATTAAAATTTGTCTGGGAAAATGGAGAAGTTTTGTTGGAAAGTGCACAGCACGGATCCTTTACTCCATTCTCTAAATTAATTTGATCAACACGTCTGCGATCAGCCGATTTCCGAAAATTTGTAGCTGGTGGGGTAGTTCCAGCCGCTGAGTTTAACAAGTTTGTTCATAAAGTGGAGCACAGGGGGTGAAAAGATGGGGAGGGAGGGGGGTGGTGAAATGACGCTGAAGGAGCGACTTGGGATTAGTCTGATGGGAGAGAGACCACGAGAGCTGCTTCAGATTTTTTTAATGCTATTGACGTGGCGTTGACTGACCAAACGATGGTAGTTGTGGTAATTTTGCGGGGAGTTTTATGGTGGCAATAAAAATTCTTTTCAATGAAGAAATGAACGGGAGAAAAATTAAATTGAATGCGAATTTATCGATACCATTCATTAATCGCATGCTGGAAGTAGCAGCCCAACCCCATTATTGCTCTGTTTACTGACTCTGCCACGCATTTATCATTTAGCTAAAAATTTTCCAGTAATCAGATAGAGAATAGGGGTATTCACTATATGATTTAGCATGCTAAATGTTTAAAATTTGAAATATTTGTCACTTCTAATTGCAAAAATAAAAATATTAACATTCAACGTTGACCTATTCCATGCCGGCAAGTTGCAGCACATGCAACGAAACGACAAAAACCTATGACCAAAATTAAGCTTGGTAGTTCTCGCGTTAAGCTTAATACAGTCGAAACAAAGCAATTAAGATTGCTAGAGACCCTGTCGAAATTTTAGAATTCATAGATCCCATGTTAATTAAAATGAAACTTTCCACTAAAAACATTTAATATGAGGACACCTGCGCTGCAACACAACCTGTAGATATGGCTGGCAGTAGCCTCTACTACTGACATAAATTTACAAACTTCCAAGTGGAAGCAAACGAGGAATAATATCCAGGAGTAAACTGGCTTTTCTAACCTATTACCCCCCCCCCCCCCCTCCTCCCCCAACACAACACATCCCACATTCCCAGCTCTATCCAAACTTAACTATAAATAAATACAACTCAGAATTTATTTCAGCAACTTTTCCTTTATCTCGCTTCGTATCATTAATAAGTAAATCCCGGTCTCCAGGGAAACTGTAAGCTGCAACTATTTGAATTCTTCACGAGGTTTCCCAACCCTAGGCTACGCAGCCTGAATATTCAAATGACCCTTCCAGTCTAACTGTAAATATGATTCATTTGATTTATGACGTTATCCTAGGGACTTTCCATTAAAAGAGGAGCTTGACTTTTTCTTCAGTTTGGATATGGAATTTATATGAAGGTGCATTAGGGAAAGGAAAGCATAAGAAAATGGATGGGATTCGAACTCAAGTCTCCACCTTGCCGGGGTGGTATGCTGACCACTGCATCAATTGGGTTCCAATCCCGTTTCCGTCAATGTTTCCATGTCTTCCTTTCTCTAATTCTTCTGCCTGTTAAGGCTTTCTACAAAGTTAAATATGTACTCTGCACCTCTAATTTTTGTTAAACATGATGGCTAGGAGGCTAAGTTATCAGTTTTACACCTTGTGTTGTTGACAAATTTGACCAGTATACCGTAAAGTATGTATGGTACAGTATGTTCTTGTCACTGAAATACACAACAGAGAACCTTTTATATTCCTACATGCTAATTTTTGATCTAGCGTATTTATTTTATTCAGGCAACAATGTTTTATTTATAATCGATTGAAATTACCTGATGTTACTCTTACAAACATGAGGACAAAATCCTTTCCTATGGTACTCCTACTCATAGAAAGAAAAATAGCCAGTCTGTATTTTGGTGAATTTACTATAATTTTCCATGCAAAACCGTTATTAGTCGATGCGCAGACTGGCCAATTGGAACTTATTAAAAAATGAAGTTCATTGTAATTCAGTTTGACTCTCAATGCCCCGATAGGTTCTCGTTCCCCCAGTTGACGTTAATTGATTGCTCAAAGTTGTACGCAACTTTTTTAAAGGAATAAACGGGAAGCGAGCGAATTTGAGCAGCTGTTCAAACGTGTTTCGTCCCAGGCTTGATTCTGCAATTAATCATTATATGATGGAGGGCTGCCACTCCTTAACACTTTCTCGAAAAAACCTTTTTCTTCCCTAATCAGCTGGTGCATCAGTTTTATTTGTTGAACCAAATATTTTAATATATTAATTAAATTACGCGGCCAAATTCAGCTGTTTGATGGAATGCGGCAGGAAGCGTAGTTTACCAAGTAAGCAACTAGATGAGAATCATTCGTATGAGTACTTTCAATGTTTAATTAAATAAAAAGAAATTTCTTTGTTTGTTTCCAATGCCCGCTTTCAGATATTCTGCCCCTAAGCAACCCTGTCAACCTGGTGGGGGGGGGGGGAGTGAGTCTGTTTCTTAACTTGAGGCACCATAAGGGCAGACTCCTTCACCCCAGGGACAAGGGGATTTGGGGGGGGGGGGACCTCCTGATTATAGTGGACTGCGAACCACCTGGCGAACATAGTAAAGTCACGCAATTCATTCGGAGGTGACCAGGACTCGACACGCACGTAAACTGACTGGCAGTCTCGGCTTTCTTTGAAAACCCATACACTTCACGGACGTTGGTTAGGTCGAATTTCATATTAAGCTGTAATATTTATCTGCCTTAAAGCCGCCTCGCCTCGCCTCACGGTAAGCCCAATGTAATGCTTATGTCGCACTCTTAAAATCTTTCCTTAACGGCCCAATAAACACGGTGAGAAAACACGTTGGTTTAGAGTGCAAACCGAGATTTTGTGAATAAACTTTCCCCATTCTATTTAAAACACCCCGTCACTTTGTTACAAATTACTATTATTGCATTTTTTTTACTGTCGCTGCCCACTGCAGTGGAAATATTTACTTGTGCTCTGAATTTTTCATCTTCTTTTCGGTTGCTTGTTCTTTTAAAGTTGTTTCTTCTTAATGAAAATTTTAATATTGTATGTAATATTCACCAATAGCTCTCATTTCATAAATCTTCTGTTTTAATTTATTTTTCATTTCATTTTTGCAGTTAGTCCTCCTATTTTTTGCTTTCCAATTTATACGTAGTATAAGGAAAGCTTTGTGACGGTTGAAATTTTCGATTCCGAGATTTCAGCTGATTTACACGTTTTGAGGTCCCAGGAACCCAAAAAAGTGGTTTTTACGAAATGTCTGTCTGTCTGTCTGTCTGTCTGTTCGTCGATTTCCGGGCAAACAACTCGGTCGATTTTGATGAAATTCGGCATGTAGGTTCACAAAAATCATACCTCGGGACCATTTATTTTTATTTTGGGCTAACTAAATTTGGGGGGATTTTATTCCCAAAAAACTCCAAAAAAACGTCTAAAAAAATTATTTCCCGAAAACGGCTCCAACGATTTCTTTTAAATTCTCATATATTCTAGTTGTTATTAATGTTGATAAAATGCGGGGGGTCGCTTGCCCCTTGATAGTTTGCTTCGGGGGTAAAAAAATAAAAATTTGTAAATTTTAATGAAAAATGACTAAAAAATAATTTTTCTGCTAAACCTTTCTATCGATGATTTCTACCTTCAGGTATGTTTTAGGTGTTAAATTGAGTAATTGAGTAACGAAACCGCATTGGTTGCTGTCCCAAAAAATATTTGTGGCTTTTGTGGCACAAAAAATTATTTTTTGGTAAAATGTTGGAAAATTCGCGCTCAAATTCATTGTGTGCCCCGCAATTATTGCTGTTTGGTAATTAATTTGTTGGTCTGACCTTTCTAGAATTTATCTCACTTCCAGTGACGTCAGGTGGACACCCCCCCCCCCCGAAATAACGGAAATTTAACCACTGGAAAATTATTTACCATGAAATCACTCATATTCTCTATCTACTTATGTGCGTCAAATGGCCTACCAGCCAAGGACGGGCGTTGGCTCAAGAAGAAGAAGATCTACTAATGTTGATAAATTGGAAAGCATGTTCGAGTAAACTCGGACCGGTTCTTCTAAGTTGCAATAATTGAATGGGTGTAGCAGTCAAAGGCCGTTAAACAGTAAAAATAGCTAGAAAACTATGTTATTTAGGTAAACTACGTTGAGTTGAGCCTTACGTCACATCAGAAAAATCACGGGATGTTGACTGAGGCATATTGTGTAAACGTTACCCGAATAATTGTCATCTTACAAATGGTATATATGTGCGATGCGAGCTTTCGTATATATCATTAATTGTAAGATGACTGTTGATCGCATAACACTTGCACAGTATGTCTCAGTCTCATTTTTCTGCTGTGACGTATGGCTCAACTTAGTGTAAGTTTATAGTAACTGATGCTGCTCTATTTGGTCTAGTAGGTGCTCTCCAAGGTATGGTTAATAATATTCAAGGTAAGGTTGAAACTCTAGTGTTTACTTTTGCCATCAATAACGTTGCGCTGTTTAGTTTAGAACACTACCCTCTGAAGAGGGTCAACAACCCCTTTGTGAGAACTCCTTTTACCCAACAGCCCCCGCCCCCCTCAAAAAACAAACTCTGCTGCAGCTCTCTACTCGATATTGACTTTTACCTGAGGTTCAGCTAATTATCATTCTAGCTTTCTGTGCTCTGTCGTGTGAAACATGCTTTGATGTTACCTCTGTCTGTTGACTGGAATTTCAAAATACAGCAATTTCTTGCAGTCACCATAATAATTTATGTGTGGACGTATGTATGATGTTTGTCCTATTTTCTTTTTATGACATTTTATTAGAAATGGACTGATTGTTTTACTGAAGGGAGCTGGGATGTCTGCTAGCTGTGGGATACCCGACTTCCCCAGTCCCATGGGCGTCTGTTTTACATTATTACTGCCTGGTACAATGGCTGCCTATTCAATACTGCATCTGTTTTGGTTATGATTCCGGTTCTAGAGATTTTGTTTGATTGGTGTAAGAATGCTTTGGAATTGTTCGGAAGAAATTACCTCTGTATATAAGAGTCCTTCAGCAATTTGTTGGTTAAAAAATGCTCTTAAAAAGTTGATATGCTTTCATTCAATGTCGCTTCTCCTTTGTGTTTTCATTCCATGTACACATTCAACCTCATATTTTTTGTCCCAAAGGCCAAGACATAACCAATTTACATTAAGTGCCTTCGTGGTCCTTTTTTCACTTTTCTCCCCCGAGGTTCTTATTATTATTATCTTTGGTAACGTTTACCCGTTGTACAATAAATATTATTATTATCTTCCAGTTACAATGCTCAAAAGGAATATCTCATCTATCTCTGGAAATCTGGAATTTTTTACAATACATTTCAGCTAAGATGTCCCTAGGGTCTTACAAAGTTGACCTTTTTCCATAAAAATAATTAGGGAAATTGCTCCTTGGGGTCTCAGTGCCGATACTCTAAGGTCCGTCATCAATAATCCTGTCGCTCTCAAAGTATTTTGGGACAGTCAAAAATGTCCCCGTTTGACCCTTGGGATAAAGCAATGAATAGACTTGCCGATTCTGGAGCAAATAACCGGGCAATGGGCCGGAGTGTATTCATCTTTGTGATGGATGTCTCAATTTGAAATGTCCATGGATTTATCTTCGCTGGATTTTTCGATCTCTTCTTTCCCGAGGCTGCTGGGTGGTTTCCACGTTTATTACCCCCTGATAGACGATACGCCATTCGATTGCCCCTTATAAAAATTTAAACGACTTCGCCCTTCAGGGAAAATCGTCCGATAATAAGATTATGCGTTTCCCTTCCTGACCAACTTATGGCCATTAATTCTCTTTGAACTTGACGTTACTTTAGTTGGTATTTTTATTTTAGCTTCATGTGGATTGTACTCACGTTTGTTATTTTTAGGGGCAACAGGCATACTGTATGCTGTAATCGATGGTAATAATGAGCCTAAAATCTGTTTTAGTCTGCTTATTGCAAAACTTTCTTTTCACCATTATTGTCTTGTTTAGAGAACATACATACCGTATTTATCTCTTATTTCTAATACACATTATTTTAAGTAATACATAAGTAAGGAAAAAAGTAAAAATATAGCAGAATATTTTTTGGAAACTGAGGGAGAAAAAACAAGGCGGATAATCCCAAAGGTTTAACTTAATTAGATACCTTCTATCATAGTTGACACTGACGGATAAGACCTCCTTAGGTTTTTCCTTTCAGTATTATACGCACTACCGACAAAAGGATTAATTTTCTGTTACATCCTCCCTTTCAAATTATCAACAAAGTTAATCAACTTTTCACTTTTGTGAGCTTCCTGCTTTGACGCTAGGAAATGAAGATTCTGTCAAATGTGCGACTTGCTTTTTTATGTGGCTTGTCTAGCCGCTGTCTATCCAGCTTTCATCACTTCCTAGAGTCTGAAGACGGTGTCCACCACCGAAGCAGCTGTCATATACATTTTATTTATTTTGTGGAATTTGTGCAGTTGTTTTGCAATTTTATTGTAATATAGCACTTTCACAAAGTCACTGGGGAGACTCTCATGGAAGTCTAGGCTATCAGCTAAAGAAATAAAACATTTTTGATATACCTGATATATCGGCCAGTTATTATGCTTGATGTGTAAAAAATGACACTGAGTATGTCAAGTTGAAGGCGTTCCAAAGCTGTGGCGAGTTTGTGATAGTGACGCCACATACTACACAAAATGTACAGTAGAGGTATACTTCTTGTGAAATTCGTGAAATCGAATTTTATTCACTCAAAAAAGGGATTGAAGTAGTCAATTGGCAGATCAGATTAGATTATTCAATATGTATTTCTCACTACTGTACTTGTATATTTTGCCCCTAATCCAATGATAGTGCGATTAGCAGCCGTCAATTAAGCATTCAGTCAAGGGTGATTATCAGCCACTAAGTAAGCAGCTAGTTAAGTCAGATTACGGGGTGCTAAGTAAGCATTCACTCAGGGATTAACTGCCCGTCCTGCTGTTTTAGTTGTATTTCCCTTGCTTGGCCTCGATCAGTTGTTGTATCTGATTTAGCTTTACTTCACAGCCTCCCTTTTCCCCCGGGGTTCATCTTTAGAAGCTCAAAATTAATTATATTTGGTGGGAGTGTCAATAATTCCTAACTATAAACTTTCATCCTTCTATATTAGTAATTTAATAAATGAAATTCAAATTGTTCATTCTGGCAGATGCAGCAGTATCCGAATCCGATTAATCATTATAGGTATTTTGTATTGTAAGTTGGTAAATCTAAATTTTCTTTTTAGCTTAACCGTTTTGAATTCGAAACTCGAAAGCTATAGTAATGCTTCCAATACAACCATTATTCTTTGAGCACGCGATACAAATGGTTGTTCTTTAGTTAAGGCTGACACTGCCGAATACTTTAACTGCTAGGTTAACTGAGCTGACACAGCCGTCAGACCCTATTTCCCCTGTACCTGAGCGTAGCCCTCCGCTCCAATTTAAATTATAAAATTAATTATGTCTGGGATTAAACTGACTGTCATTCTGTTTTACCCTTTGCTCGCTCGGCTCCCCCGCAACATCCCCCCCCCTGCTCCTCTCTGTTGCTCCTCTCTCGTCACGTATAACACATTTCAGACAAAACGATTGGTATTCTGAAATTTATTGAGATTTTGACAGCTGCCTTTTATGCATCATGTACTGTACTTTATTCCCAAATCCGGTGATGCTATTCAAGCCAGGACTGGGTTGGCATGGAAATATGGCATAGAGTCATGGGATAAAGAACAAAGTTCCCTAAAATATTTAATTTCGTGCATTTCATTGATTTTTGAACAAATTGTTATGATCCTGGAAGTTATAAACAAAAAAAAATCTATATGTAGCCTATGTCAAACACTATTCCACAGATACAGGAGAATAGTTAATTCAATAATAACGTTTACAACGTTGACATGCCAATTAATCCACAGTATCATAAGAAATGTGCAACTGCTTGCGGTGAGTCGACTAATATACTTTTCATTAATGATTTTTTTAAAAAAGAAACCAGGTCGATGTCATGGTAACTATCAGTATCTATAGCGCCTTACTATTTCACTGTACTGTTGTTACAGATTTATTTGGCAGACAATATTTTTTAATAAATTGTACCACGCACAAAATATGGCTGGCTGAGTTACAGCTACATCACGACTGAAATAAAGTTTTATTAATTTCATTTAATTCGTTAAGTTGTTATTATCTCTTACACTTGCGTACTCTGTATATTGTGTTTTCCATCATAATTTCCCGACTCCTCTAAAAGATACACGTTTCACAAAATGGAGGGGGCTGAATTTTCGAAGCGCGAAAACGTACTCGCGATAACCCAGAGTACTACCCTTGATGCCTTCTTGGCATGATATGATGAAAGGGAATTGTATAGTAGAGCAACAGAATGGAATTTCTTTTTCACATTTAAAAAATTTAGACCATACCTTCAGTCTTTTAACATTTTAAAGAACAACATTTCGCTCATTTCCAGTCTCCTTGGTTACCTGCGTGTATTATTGTATGATTGAATAAATGAAATATTATAATGTTAAATATGTCGAGACTATTATACATTCGTGACAAAAACCCCATCGGTTTGTTCGTACATTATTGATATTGTTTCCATTGGAAAATTGGTTCGCGTTCTCGGTGTCAACCCACACCAACAAGTGACAGTAGACGTACTTACTAGTTTCGGCTTGACTTAACCAAGTACGGGAGCTAGTCTGCCTGAGTGTAAATAATTGGGAACTGCTGCCTTTGAGGTAGTAATAGATAATGCGGCGAGCTCAAAAGGGAGCATAGTGGACAGATGTCTCATGCCACTCTCTGCCCTAGGCAAATGCCTTTGTCTTAATGGTCATTTGTTACCGGGAAGACTAATGTTTCCTAATAAAGGAAGATAGAATTCTAACAGCCTCTTAATCCCTGAATTTCTCTTGCTCGTTTTGGTGGCATATTGCTTACCTGGGATGGTGTGCATAAGAATCCCTTATATTCTTGCAAAACTTTATGAAATATTGTCCTTCCAATGTTTCTAATTTTTCTTTGTTTTGACAATATCCTGTAATGTTGATGACAATGGATTACCCTACCCCCTGTATACCTTTTATCCTTATTTTTTTCATTATTCCTCTCTTTTCTTCTCCATTTAATTTTAATTAATCTACAATGTTTTCAGTTTTTAAGGTTATTATGAAAACAAGACTTGACAGTCTTGTTGTTCGCCTTTTGTTTGCAATAAAGTAGTTTTTTCATTTCATTTCATTTCAATATTAATAAACATCATGATAAAATAAAATACAAGCTTTTCCAGTAGAATTTTATTTTTTCGCCTGAAATATTGCCTATTACTATTTTTTTTTTTAATACGATAAAGTGCACTATAGGTTTTATAGAATATAATAGTAAATAGTCTCGAAAACGTTTGAATTTTTTCTTAAGTCTTCAAAATACTTTTCTTAGATGTTTCGTGTATAGAAAAATTATGAATGTTTTACCAAAAAGGGGGCTTGTGCAGTTATGAGAAAATTGAGAAAAAAATGTTACTTTGGAAATATTATCAAATGTACATCTCTATTAGTAATCAAATGAAAGCTGCGTCAGGAATCCATGCTATGCCCTTTGGTCCTCACCCAGAAAAAATAACTGGATTTACCTAAGCTATCTGCTGCTTATATAGACTTTTAAAAAACGTTTCCTTGGGATCAATAGCGGATGAATGTTAAATAAGACATACTGTATCTCTTAGCGAAAGGGAGAAAAAGTTTGCCCGGACAATCTCTAAAAGGCATTTAACCGAGTGGTTTCTTCCATTAGGGGCTTCATTCAAATGAGTTTCGAAATAATTTCCATTTTAAAGAAAGTTTCGTCCTTTGAGCAAAACAGATAGAGATCACGAGAGGTTTTCATGTTTTGATTTCAATTCCGGCTTTAATGGAATTTTTGTTTGTTCTAGTTGAATATTCTGTTTAGTGTCTTTATAATTAATAATACGTCTTTGTAATGATTAATAATTTAAATTCACATTTTTACGTATTAAGCCCTATGAAGTTTGAATGGAAGTACAAAGTTAATTTAATGTACAGTTATGTATTTTGTATCTACGGTACTGCTGAGAGCTGCGTACAATATTGGACTATACGATGGCGAAAAACGAAAAATATGATAAAAGATGTCGTAACAGCATTCTAGGCTGTCAATCCGTAAAAATGAAGACTAAAAAAATGGGTGTGCGTTATGTTCTCCCGCTTCGAAGACAAAGCCCATAAAAATCAGGCTATTAAATTTGAACATAAACTTGAAATCGAATATTCTGTAGGCATGCGTTTGAAATTTCACCAGTTTTAGACAATGCCGATTTCATGTTGGAAAAGTTCTTTTGTGCTCAGATTGTGAAGTATAAAAAAATTACCATTGGCAGTTTTGCTACTTAATGCACAAATTGTTAGTTAAAGCGCAGTTTTAACTTTAAAACCGATCCGAAGGTAAACTTTTTATTGTATTACGAGTATGTACCTTCACTATGCACCCTGGGGTTCATCCGGTCATCCTGTCTTTAAGCAACAATTAAAATTTTGTGTTTTGTTTTGGGTTTACATGTTTTGAACTTATAAAAGTGGTTTTTACGAAATGTCAAAATGTTTGTCGGTGTGTGTGTTCGTCGATTTGTGGGCTTTTAATTAAATTTGGCTTGGAGGTTCACAAAAATTATAATATTATCTTGGGACAAAATTTTTATTTTTATTTTGGGCTAACTCAACTTTCATGAAAAATGACTTCGTGGCATTTTTCTATCGATGCTTTCTAACTTCAGGTATGTTTCAGGTTTTAAGTAGAGTATCAAAACCGAACAGGTTGCGTTTTTGAATGGAATTGAATTGAAACGAATTTCTTGAAAAACCAAAAGGGAAACAATAAGACTTATAAAGTCTTGCTTTCATGCTAACCCTTTTGGTTTGAATAAAAAAAATTATGGATAATTCGTGCCCCAATGCATTGCTTACCTTGCCATTATTATCTATGTCTAGCATTACATTAGCCTGCCCGACTATGCAATCGCCCAATCGATCAATTCAGTGCTTAAGGATCGGGAAAATCGAGGCACCCAAAATTTAAGGGATATTAAGATACAATCTTAGTAGTCTACGCAGTTCTACTGAAGATGTCGACCTTAGATGTTGACGAATCGTTTGGAAGGACACTTTCAGAACGACCACGTTCTGTCATCCCGGATTCTACTGCTTCGTCATGCTTAATGGGGTTTCGGTTCGTGTAGCTTAGCTTCTCCGCTCTTCCTAAATTATAAAATAGTTATAATTGTATCAGTAGTTGCGGCAGCCACCAGAACACTGGAGCTTACTCAGGCTTAAGGGTGCTGCAATGTATTTTTAAGTACCGTCAAACCGCCTATATTGGGTCAGAGAGTGTATTATGGGTCAGCGCGCTAAAATGTTTAAAAAAATTTATTCTAGAACCACCGACAAGCATCATGGCGATGTTGATGTCTGTAAACACAGTACAATAACTAACGTAAATAATTAAGGCAAAGTGAGGCACTCCTGTAATGCCAAGTTAGTTTATTTTAATTCCTAGTAAAATTTGAAATATTTGAATTCCAAAAACCCTGAAAAAACATCAGTTGTAGGCAATTACTGAGAAAAGCTATCCATTTTGCCGCTAATATTATTGAATAATGTTTATTTGGACATTTTCGAATAGTTTTAAGGGTAACCTAAATGAGACGCGTAGCGCTTAACTGTGGTACAAGAGGGAGGGCACTAGTTAAGAATGGGTTCTTTCAGTGACCCAAATTACCCACCCTTAGAGTCCAAATTGGGTCAGTCTTTTTAATTTTTATTCTTAGTGGGACCATTCTATTCGAAAAAGTAGACTCCTGCTAAATCTCGTGTGCGTGCTGCTATGTATTAACGTCAATAACTTTGAAATATTACGACAAACAATTTCAAGAGTTGAAAAATTCACTGAAAATTGACCCAATTTAGGCGGTTTTACGGTACGCCACTGCTTTTTCCACATGGGATAAGCTAATCACGTTGCACTCGCCGATTTACTCGCCAGCAAAGGAATGTTGGTATTGGCTTCCTGTTGAAACGGACCGCAGATACTCTAACTTAAACTTGTTGACTCGTGTGGAATTCCTTGCTGACTAGTTCCCGTGGTGTTGATCTGATTTCCACTCTACTTCCCTACCCTTTTATCTGTTACATCCTGTGCTTCGTTTCGCATGTTACTTTCCTTCTGAGCTTCTAATGATTCTGATTCAGCAGCGTACTATACCTGTTGTTCTTTGTCTTCAAATTGATTGCTTAAAAGATTTGAAGAACAAAAAATCCTTCGACTTTGCAGGATGGGTTCTACGATAATTACAGTATATGTATTGTAAAACAGTCGTTAGAATTATTCTTCGTATTGTGCAGCTATCATTATTCTTATTATCATTTATCATTTTGATTGGGCTAGTCACTTACATACAGTATGTTACATCTCATTATTTTAAGGCTACCATGCATGTAATTTATGCATATCTGATATTTATTACGAAGAAAGGCATTTTGCATTTTTGCATCCGTTTGCACCCGCCCGTGTGCCTTTTATTAGCCAACAAAACCAATTACCATGGCAACAAAAACCATACTACAGTTCACATGATAAATTTTATAAAAGATTTAATTAAATCTGAAGCATTTAAATTGGGCATGATTATTATTAGCGCAATGAAAGGTTGTAAGGAAAGTTAAGACACCCCATACTGTATGTTCTTACCTAGAGTATGTGTATTTCGGTGCACCCAAGACCTTATTTTCGGTACCCAGCGGTCTTATCGAGGTCCTGCCACGTACAGTGCTGTGTATATATATATATATAAGCCTAGGGACGTAAAATATTAGTTGCCTATTTTTTCTGCTTATAATGTTGTGAACGAAAGAACAATAATTTGTGCAATTTTATAATATCATCACGTGCAGTTGACAGCTCAGAGGGTATTCATAGTTGTTCCTTCTCACTACCCTCAGAAATACTTACTTACTTACTAGCCAACGCTCACCCCTGGCATGTCGGCCATTTCGTGACGCGCTGACCAGTAGTGACGTGCCATCTTTTCTACCCTCAGAAATGTTTTAGTGAGGAATATTGGACGGTCCCTCAATTTACCTATGCACTGCGGTATCGTCTAATATTATTTACCGATTTTACTGGACGGCAGGTGCCTGCAGTAATCCTGACGAAAACATTTGTATAAAAATCAAATATCTCTTTAAATGTCAATCGCAGAGTTGCCAAAAGTATCAGGGCAAATAGAAGAAATTTTCCTAAACATTTTGATACATGAGAAGTACCTCTTCCAAGCACTGATCATTGATTTGTTCAAAAAATGATTGGTGTGGTAGTCCCAAGACAAGAACTGTGGCCAATTGATGCTGGTGAAGGCAACATGTCACATATTGAAGTGTAAAGGAGCATTTATGCTAATTTATAACTATTTATGACGGCTCTGCGATCGATATTTGAAAGATAGAAAATTGTCTTTATTTTTCATATGGGCGAATTTTGGGAAATTTGAGGATATTCCCTGTGAAAACTGACTTTGTACAAAAAAAAAAATAACTTGTAATGTGTGTACTCCGATCGGCTCTTAATCACAAGGAGTAGAAATTTTCCGCCTGGTACAAAAAGGCGGCGCACGTAAAAAAATTCTATCGCCATTTCACTGTAAAACGAACTCCTATAAGTTTCAAATTTCCGACATGACGTTTTGGCTTCTGGCTGGAGGACTTTAATTTCGGTTTGAATCGATTGTGTCCCCAAATGTCAGATGGAAATTGTTTGAAGCTCAAACTGCTTTTTATGCTCGTGTTTCAGAGTCCCCTTTATACGCGGCCACGGTAGTAATTGTCCTAAATTTAGATACTGCATATCAAATTCAACTGTTTAACAAATAATGTACCGTTCTCTGCGTCAGAAGCTCGGAACGGGCTGACCTACCAAGTTTTTTATGAGGTGTTCATTTTGAATACAATCGAACTTCGAGTAGGAATGATGAGTTCATCTGTATTTACACTTTTATATAAAATTTAATAATGAAATCACTTTCATGAATAATTTTTCAAATTTTTAACCTCTGCAATAGTATGGTTTCGATACGTATCAAAACAGAGGTGCTACTGTACGGCATTGATGGTTGCGTTTTATACTTGTAGAGCGGCGATTTCTTTGCATTTCATTCATTGGAAATTCGTTGAAACAGCTGTCTGCATGGTTGCAAAACGTTATATCTACAGAGGGCGCATAGGTGTAATACAACCAGCTAAAATTATTAAAGATTGCTAACTTTGCAATTTACAATTTCAACCAAATTTTGCTGAAACTGCAGTTTTCGCCGGAACTTCCTCTTCAGTTACAATAACCAACAGTAAGTAAGCACCTACAAAGTTGTGCTACTGTTCACTTTACTTATTCAAAACCCTGCACCTGACTATAATACCTCCCAGTTTACGCCGAAGTCGTTACGGCGTCTATCTAGAAAATATACAAAAGGCAAAATTAACAACCCTTGAGTGGATAGTTGCAGTAAACTAAAGTTACACATTATGACTAGAGCAGTATAAAAACCCATCAGCTTCGAGGTTAATAGACTTTAATTTAGTTTCAGCTTCACGGCTTTAGCTATCAACCACTAAGCTCCTGGATTATGCTATGTTGATTGAGAATGAAAAGCGTAAAAAGCAAACTGCTGAGGTTTTATGGTTTTATTTTTAATAAGGTAAACTCCCCCGCCCCCCTTCCACTCAAAACTGGGATTGGAATTGGCCAACTTTTTCAATTATTTTAGTTAAAAAAATTACATTCCTTTCGTATCCTCAATTGAAATGTATGGTCAATACAATACAATATGTTTCAAGGTCAATTTTATGAGTCATTTCTGTAATTCCAACGGGTTTGTGTTTTTGATACTCTATTAATTTAATTTTTTCATTCGAGCAGACTATTTCAGTTGCACAGTACTATACTGTCTACACTGTATAACTTTTCAGTAGATGGTGGCGGGATAGACTTAATAAATAATGGGAAGTTGTTCTTTTGCCTTGCCCCGCTCCGAGAACATTGTGGTTCGAGCTTGAAGCTGTGTAGGCTTCTTCCACGAGAAGTTAAATTAGAAATTTAACTTGCTCCCAAATTGTTTGAAGTATCGCTGCGTTTCAAATAACCAACAAGGTAACTTTAATATATTCTACGAGTAGTTTTCCAAAAGTTTTCGTGAATTTTAATCGATGGGTAAATTTATAATAAAAATTGGCAACTTTGCTTTTGCTATCTTTCCTTGCTCTTCCACATTCTCTAGCCCGTGCTGTATGTTGTTTTATTTTCTTAAATTTTCACGTCTCCTGCCAGAGTTCCAATAACTGCCAAACAATCTTGGCTTTATCGATAGTTGGTAGACGTCCGGTAGGTCAGCTGTGTATAAAAACTATATGGATATGTGTTGACAGAAATATTGGTTATACAGGTACACTACTTCAATTTCCTTGAAAGCTTAGCATAATTGTAAAACATTTTTACAATAGAAAACCTGATTATTTCTTTCTTTGTGAACTAAATAAATAAGGACTTTTTATTGTTTCTATTACTAAGCCAACCTAGCGGAGTTAGGGCTATAAAGCCCTCTCTTACACCCAACTAGGATGACCCGGGACAGCCTGCTTTATATACCCTCCGAAGCATGGCCAGAAAATGTAGCCAGTGTGGGACTCGAACCAATAACCTTTCGGGTGAAAGTCAGAGTCCGTACCACTACGCTACATGTCTTGGCTAAAATTGGTTAGCTGGTAGAGTAGCTCGCCCAATATTAAGATTTTTTTCATTCATTCATTAGGCAATCGTGGGGGCAATATTCAATGCAATGATGTATTTTGACCCAGTACGGGGTGGTTTAATTGGCTCGCTAAACTTAGGTGGCTAGAGTGTTGTATAATAGTAGGCTCCGGTTAGGCGCCCATTTCACATACTTCAATCGTCAATGAAAAATTGAAAAATGACGTAAATTGACGTGGTAGCATAATTTTTAGTATGTCTTTAATGTCTGCTAAAACGTCATTTTTCATTGACGATTGACGTATGTGGAATTGGCGCCTTAGCTAGATGGCCATCCACAGGGCGTACCGTGAAATTGGAAAAAAGTCGTTTCCTAGTTTAAGCAGGTGGTTCTCGCCATAAGCGCAGCACATTCAAAATCATGCTATTTAGATTGTAAGAGACCCAAGGTCAAGTGGGCAGAACTTACTACGGATGTATGCTGTTGGCAACCCTGACTGTTGCATTGTTCAATTGTTTTTTATTTGCCGCTATTTTTTTTATGTTGGAACCCTACAACATCTACCATTTCCCCCTACGCTCCACCGCTGTCGGCAATACTTAGCTTATTGTTGGGCGCCATCAATACTATTTTATTTTCGTTGAGTAGGCTGTACCATGGATACCAAGGGCTGATGGAAAGTTTTGTCTTTGTCAGTAATCCAGCCCAAAGTCGACAATGAAAATAAACTGGCCTGTATTGGATCCAAAGTGAGGTTTATTGTAATGGATAATTGATTGGAACAAAGGCAAATTGTAGAAAACAGGTCCAATGCAGTGGCGGGAAATTGAGAGAGAGCAGGATTTAACGATATTGGTGGAAATTGTAAATCCAGCGATACAGATTCTGCATACAATCGGGATTTAGATTTAATAAATGAGAGGAGCTCTTTGAAGGAAAACCTTGCCACTCTGCTGTGAAATGCGATAAGCGGAATATTCTCATGATAAATTTATTGTTGTCCGTCGCAAGATTATTGATATGTTGCTTCTTTTTCTACGCTTGTAAAATATATATATATTTTTTAGTAATATATAGTGTGAAACTCTTCGAATAGCTTCACTGTTTACAAAATTATTTAATTATATTGGTTTATAATCTGAGAGCTAAACTAGACTGCAATCTAGTACTGGTGTTGTTGTTTGTTGTTTTCTAATGCCTGCTTTCAGTAATTCTGCTTTAAACAACCCTGGCATCCTGGCAGGGGGAGTGAGTCTGTTTATTAACTTGAGGCACCCTATGGGCAGACTCCTTCACCTCGGAGGGAAGGGGAGTTGTGGTGGACTTCCTGATTATAGTGGATTGCGAACCACTTGGGGAACTTAGTAAAGTCACACGATTAATTCGGAGGTGACCAGGGCTCGACACGCACTCAGACTGACTAGTATAGTCTCAGCACGTTATCATGTCCCATTTTCCAGTTTGGAACAGGCCCTGTTCTGGTGGATTCATCTTGGTTGTACTATACTTGGTGAAACCGGGTTTGCCTAACATAGCGAACGGGTTAGCCCCAAGCTGCTTGCTGATGCGGCAGTACTAAGTCAGTACTATACTGAGCTTTTTTTTACCCACAAGAGCAATATGACCACTAAATATTCAATGAATGAGTTTCATGAATCATAAATAGAAACTGAGATGGTCTCCTCCGAAATATGAATTTTCTCATTTCCATTTGTTAGAAAGGCTTTCCGTACGCGCTTCTTAATGTAGAAAAAGACTGGATGACCGCTTCTGCGGCGCTCAACCGCATTGCAGTGCTGCAGGGTCTAGTTCATTTCCATGACTTTTTAATGGGCTTCTGTCTGGGAGAAGGGGAGGGAGGCATCCTTCCTGTTTTGCAACTTGTTAACATTTGTAAATACATTAGTTTCCCGTTGGCTCTCGTTTTGCTAGTAAGTAGTTTCTGAATAATTAATTATCTGAGGTCGCCACAAAATTTTATCCGAGCTTGTTGTCTGGAAGAATTGTGACGAAAACCATAATAGCAGCTAACTAGTCGTAACTACGTATTGCAATTTGGTACTGGTTCATGTCGTAGCGTTGGAAGTTTTAAATTTTTTTTCAACGTTGGAGGAGAAAATGAACTGAAAGAATCGTCGAAGTATCATTTTGAAACCCAAACGGTTGTATTGTAATATTTTACGGGTATTGTTGAAGTCTCCTTGAGTAAGCTAAGCGAAAGGCGGTGGTCCTCGTGGACCTACCATGAAATCTGGTAAGGCTTCCCTTCTGTAATTATTATATTCATCACTGTAAAAGGAATCCTCATAGTAAACTGTTGGTATCGACGCCCGTCTTCTGTCCTGCACAACTGTAGCTGACGAAGACTAGACATTGAATATTATGATTTTTAGAATTCTCGGATAGATTTGGTTATTAACGCCATAGACTTAGCTTCAGTGCTCGAGCCATTTCAGGTTTTATGGTAGACTACTAGTAATTTTTCCCAAATATTTTCTATTATCTCGGGCATTAAAAATTAAAGAAGCTTCTTGAAATAATCACATCACTAGCGAACAGCTCTTCTGAAGATATTATCTTTCTTGTTAAAAAATTTATTTCCAGCATTATGCCTTCTTATGTACCTATATGTATTCGAGAGTGTCATAGTTAATATACTCCTAGAAACATGGTCGAAGGTAAAAGAGATAAGGGTTCGAAACACAGTACACTACGATATATCTTTATTAGATGAGAAAACGTCCGGGTCCGTAGAAAAATAAGTCATCAGATAGCATGTGAGAGAGCACTAAGGGATGATCAGTTGAAAGCATGGGAAACTCAGGCCTGTTTCCCATCCTCACATTTACGGTACGAAATAGTTTACAGCGAAAGGGAGCCTAATGAAGTCGAAAGTGTTGAAAGAGGTTGTATCGTAATCTTTAAGTACAGTACGTGAAGCGTGTTTTCATCGTAACTTTCAAGTATGGAATATTTAAGAGGTGCCCGCATTATTTATGTCTAAGTTTGTGATATTTATAGTCTACATCCCGTTATGTTTACCTTGTATTTTCACTTTTAGGCGATATTTTGGGAGCGTTCGCTGAGGTACATCCATGAGGGGTTGGAATTACATAATTTTATTTTTATTTTCCCCTAAAAACGTAGTTCAGCTAATGTAGGTAACCCCCTTTGCTATTGATATACGAAGTACTTGACTTTGCATTATTTATTTCAATATTTGCCTAAGGCTACTTACAGTAAATTTCATTGTTACGTGATCACTTTCTTACCAAAGTCAGAAACCACCTAGCCGATCCTAAGGACAGGTTGAAACTTAAGAGCGAGGTATGTTCTATTATGTATTAAGGTTGCTAACCTGAGAAACACACAGTTAGACAGAGACGACTATACTTGAAATCTCCCACCCTAAGCGCATTGTGTCTTTAATTCGAAGTTACTCCAGACTACACCATGGCTTTATACATTACTCAATCAGTGTATGCTGTATAGCACAATAGTCCATATGGATGGTACCATGGTTAGAGTTGCTCAATAGACCTGCTGCTGGTGTGAGATATTTCGATAAAACTATTGTGCTATTTTGGAAACTTGTGGGATAGCTGATTCCCCTCCGTCCGTAATATATATTCAGCTATCTTCTTCCTGTACATTGACTTTGTTGACTGTAATAAGCAATATCTGTTATTTATTATCTTGTTGGTGCTGATAATGTCGCCTTTTCGCCAAAACGTCTACTAAAATTATTTAAAGGTTTCCAGTTCGAATTGCACACATTGGAATAGTTTCAGATTTGTTTCTATTATCTATTGGGGAGAGGCCCCATTCTCCGTTCCCCCATTATTTGCGAGGTTACATCACATTCACAGATAATTAAAATGTATATTGCAGTGAGTTTTTATTAATGACTTTCAACGTTTGAAGTTTTCAGTGACAACTGATTATGGCGACAGAATAAGCCAATGACAAAGAAAACTTTATGGGGCGTAATACCAGCAAGCAAGCGAGTAGTGCTAAGTTGCTGCCGGTGAAACTATGGGAATCCACACAACTTAACGACACATTGGCGTTTCTGTTCCTAAGTTTGCAGAAACAATATGGGTCTCTTAGCACGCCTCAGCGGTGAGAAGAATATTGAAGTGTAACTATAAAGCTTACTTACCTAGTAAAATAACATGTTCTTTCCTAGGAAGAATATTTCTTGAAAGCTTGATTTTTCCTCTACTTGTTTTCATCCCGATTAAATGAATATCAAACCTTTGTATGGGTGTTATAAGTAAAAATGGAAGTTGTAAAAGGTTCACTGGATAGTTTCGATGCGTAGGAACCAGGAGGAGGGAAGTTGTGGGAGTGGGGATAAATGCTCCATTACCTTGTATCGAGCTCTCAATGCTGTCGGGAGTGGAGAGTTCTAGTTTCCAGAAAGCGAAAAGGGGAGGGGTACAGGCAACCACTTTGGACCATTCTCTTCAAAATGTGGGGTTTGTTACGATTGAGCAATCTGTAAAGGCTATTTACAAACTTTGGCGGATTTATCGCAGACTTTAACGAAATGTCTCTTGGCAACTACTATGCTACGATTTCGCTTGTTAATGCAATGTACTCGTATTATACTTTGGGCGCGCTAACAAAAAGTCGCCATAATGGTAAAAACCGCAGAAGCTTACAAATCTCGTATAATTTGCACCAATTTCTTAGTTTTTGCTATTTCTATAATGCTATATCCTCTCAAACCCTTCCTTTCGATTCCTTAGATATACAAAGTAGGTAAAGGAAGGCATTTGTTACACAATGCTTTGTTGCGTTGTTGGAGCTGCTTCGGCTCACATTGCTAAAAAGCGGAGGGGGGGGGGGGGCTCACGTAGCTCACGATAAAATATTCACGTTAGTAATTTTCAAGCGGTGTTCGATCTACTCGAAAACTCAGTGTGGCAACTGTTCCGTAAACTCTCTGTAGTCTGTAGAATAGAGACAAAGGCTGTGATTAAACGAGCGTCAATCTTCATCTCAAAACTGACAAGTACCCTAAAATTTTAGTTATCCCATAGTCTTTCACCTCTTTATGACAATGCTGTTCATTCCAGCTGCTCTGAAGGTTATGCATTATATTTCTTTCAATCTATGTATTGTGAATATGATCTGCTGTTATGCCAGCCACCTTCCCAAGTTTGACCAATGCTACGACAAAGATCATGGCATTAAAGGGTTATTTATGGATTATAATTCCCGACCTCATCATCATCATTAACATAAATCAATATTGTAGTTCTCCCTATAGTTTCTATTTAATCAGCTTTCATTTTAGTCGCATTCCCACATGGTAACTCTTTATTTTATAACGTCACACGGACGATTCTTTCATTCTAATAGCGATTTACCGACGTCTTTTCCATTGTAGCGAAATAGCTAGCAGAAGATTTCTTGTCGTTTCATGGCGGTTGACGGAGGCTGGCGTGAAGCGAAAGAACACGGTTTTCTCCTAGACACGCCAGATCATAGAAATCTTCTGAAGTAGACTTCGAGGGTTTGCACCAACCACTCACCAAGCCCTATCCTTACAATGGAACATACGTCGGCAAATCGCGTCTGCGAGATTCGTCCGTGTGCACTGTAATTTCATATGTTCCGTATCCTATGCTCAATATCGCATCAGAAAGGAGGAAATAAAGAATGTCTTTTCAACTGACATACAGTTGTTGCGTTTTCTCCCCGGCTTAGGGTTCTTTAGGAGAGGCTGTAGGATCGAGGAATGAATGTTGTGAAATAATTACAACAAGATTTAATTAACAGAAATTACATTCTTGATAGAATTATGAAACCCTAAGATATAGAAAAATAGAGCACCTGTAGTAGCGTGGCCAATAAGCGTCTCCAATAAATAAAAAGTAAGCGATCACCTCATGGCTCAATCCTAAATCGTCACACTGTCTGGGCTGAGGAGGGAGCGGAGTCCGAACACCCCCTTCCGGGTGGGGTTTAGCCCATCATCGTCAAAATCAAATCCATGCCACCACAACTCCTGCCAGCCATCATCCTCATGACTTCTTCCTTCTTTAAAATCTCATTTCTTTTTTCTTTTTTTTAAAATCCAAATCGGGTTATAAGAAATTCTCGGCCATCCTTTTTCGTAACATTTTCTAACAAGCCACCGCAAATTCAACCGGCCGCCAACCTCTCGTCAAAAACTTTTTTAAAGTAATAATAATAATAATAAAAGTATTTTTATTAATAAATAGAAATAACTAATAATAGATACTTTATGATTTTGTGATTTTAAAAGATCCGGCGATAATTAAATTGTGAATAATAATAAAAGATAGAAAATTAATTTATTTTAAACCGAATGTGATATTTGGAGGTTGGTTAATTGAACAAAACAAATATGGCGGATTTACAAATAAATAAATAAATTGAAAAAATTTAATAAATAATAATAAGAAGATATGTAATCGTAATATTAAGATTTAGTATATCCAGTAAACTGGATACACATATAAAAAGGTAGGGTTGCACGCTACAACAAGGGTCTTTCCCCCCCTTTTTTTTTTCAAACCTACACTCGTTAGGAAAGCAAACGAGAGAAAAGCCCCCATCGCCCCCAAGAAGTCAACACCACACGAACCAAAGATCCCCAGAAAAACAGAGAAGAAAAGAACGGAACAACGGGAAGGGATCTACACTAGCCTGAGCCAGTACGAGACCTTTGAGCGGTTAAAACCTAAAGAACATCTTAACCGATCCACTGACGGGTAACCTCGCTACAGAAGAGGGAAAAACCAATCATACACCATTCGTATCCCATTCATACAACATCCATCCACGGATTGGGCGCCATCTGTAGGAGCAGAGAGAAAGAAGAACAGCTGAGGAGATATGGTATGGGACTTCGCGGTCCCAAAAAGACCGGACTATCCCATCGTGACAGAGTACAGAAGGGAGTTCCAGAACGTAAAACGTCGATACTAAGCATCTCGCGATAGCATTAGGATCGCCCTCAAAAGGTCATAGCGGACCACCCTCCGTAAAAAAATTACACATTGGGGAGTTCACACACACTCATAAATCAAACACTCGAAAACAAACTCCCACCCAATTATTGATCAATCCACTAACTATACCAAAAACCAAACTCAGAACAGAAGGTATCCAAACATGGTCTTTTCAACCTCATTCTCCAATGCAAATCGACATGGAAGGATAGAAAGCTCACCCCCCATTAACGATTCACGAATCATTTTCCAAAATTTAATACGTCCAGGAGTACTCAAAACTCAAACAACCAGGACATTCCTATTCAACGTCGTACTAAACTCACTAACTATTAATCACCTCCGGGACGACAACTAAAACAAGCAAAAAAATATGTAGGGTACACCCCCTCTTTCTTTCATATACTATTTTAAGTACACAACAATACACAGTCGAACCCACGATATTATAGTCTAGGTCAACACAGATTTCAAGTGAGACACATGCCAACGTCCAGCCAAAGTACCATTCATGCGTTGCAGTTCATACTGCGTTGGCGAAAGCACTGTTTTTATAATGAATGGTCCCTCCCATCGTGGATAAAATTTGGCTGTTTTCTTATCAATAGCACTAGATTGGTGAAAATCTTCCTTAAACACTAGTTCTCCCGGTTGATAGGTCACATCTTTCCTTCGCAAATTATAACGTGCCGCCTGTCGTTGTTTAGCCCTCCTTACGGTGGATCGTACCCGTTGATAGAGAGCGTCAAGATTAGTGGTCAAAGTGCCATTATAGGTGACAGGATCAAATGGCATTAAATCAGAATTATCAGTAGTTGCAGCCAACTCATAAAAGGAGCGCAGTTCTCTGCCATAGACTAGATTGGATGGAGAAAAACCCGTTGCTTCACTTACCGACGTTCTAAGAGCAAACAGAACAAATGGTAAATGTAAATGCCAAAGCTGGTGATTATCCTTAGCGTAAATAGCCAGCGCGGTCTTGATTGTCTGATTATATCTTTCAGTTGGGTTACTTTGTGGATAATAACGCGGACAGAAATGTATTTTGATATGGTGGTCTTCACAGAATTGTTTAAATCGCCTACTAGTAAATTGTGATCCATTATCCACCAGTATGATCTCCGGTACTCCATGATGCATGATAACATGATTGAACAGGGCGTCTTCGACAGTCTTCGAAGTCGCAGATTTCAATGGGACTCCTATACTCCACTTTGTGCACGAGTCAATGAAGACACAGATATAACGATGGCCACCGCGACTGCGGGGTAATGGTCCCACTAAGTCGCAAGTCAGAAGTCGAAATGGTTTGAGTGATGGCGGGTGCACCTGCATGTGCCCATGAGGCGTGGTATTGCGTGGTTTATGGCGTTGACAATCCAGACATCGGCGAACGGCGAGGCGCACATCTCGGGCCATTCTTGGCCAGTAATGGTTCTCAGCGATGCGACGGAGAGTGCGATTGATTCCGAGATGGCCAGACGGTAATGACGAGTGATGCTGCTTAATCAACTCCTCTCGAAACTCGGATGGTACAAGTAACTTAAGATCATCGGTTTTGGTAAGTCGATCTCGAACGGATTTGAAAATGGATGTGGGAGTAAGATGAAACTGCGGGAAATGAGTAGGATTCTGTTCTATCTTCTTACGTAAGGCGAGGTACCATGGATCCGTAATGGTACTAAAGTCGGGTAAAGGCGCAGTAATTCCCGTCAAGGCGGAAATGACGGTGGAAGGCTGCATTCGTGACAAGCAGTCAGGAACAACATGAGTGGAACCCTTCTTATGGAGGATCTCCATGTCGAACTGGTTTAGAGTAACTAACCAACGGGCCAGACGTCCGCTCGGGTTAGGAATGTTTCGGATCCATTTCAAAGCCAGGTGATCCGTCACACAGGTGAATCGCGTTCCCCAGATGTAGAAAGACCAGGTAGTGACCGCATGTAGTACCGCCAACAACTCCTTTTCTGTCGTACTGTAATTACGCTGGCTACTGGATAACGTTTTCGATGTATATGCGACGGCGTAGGGCACTCCGTCTTCTTCTTGGATCAGCACAGCTCCAACTGCAATGTCCGAAGAATCACAGTGAATCTGAAATGGTTTAGAGAAGTCAGGACAGCGCAAGACAGGATAAGACGTAAGGCAATCCTTCAACTTCTGAAAGGCAGATTCCCGTTGCTCAGTCCATTCAAAACGGGTATCTTTATGTAGCAGCTGGTTCAACGGGGCGGCAGTCTCGGAAAAACTCGGAATGAAACGCCTAAACCATCCCACCATTCCTAGGTAGGCGCGGACGGCCTTTACAGACGTTGGTCTTGGATAATTTCTGATCGCGACGACCTTGTCTTCGGAGACTTGTAGTATGCCTCCTCCCACACGATATCCGAGGTAGATGAGCTCAGATCGGACGAACGTGGACTTTGTCCAATTTACCTTTAAGTTGGCTTGACGGAGGAGTCGGAAAACTATTTCTAAATGTTTCTTATGTAGTTCCGCGGTACGGGAAAATATTAAAACATCATCTAGGTATACGATTGT
Organism: Psococerastis gibbosa; assembly: GCA_963971405.1. Lineage (NCBI taxonomy): Eukaryota > Metazoa > Arthropoda > Insecta > Psocodea > Psocidae > Psococerastis > Psococerastis gibbosa. The sequence goes on along the minus strand of OZ020488.1, from coordinate 26,283,152 downwards.
AAACTCTTGAGCTTCGCGAAGTACTCGCTGCATCAGACTCTGGAATGTCGCGGGCATCGTACTAAGCCCGAAAGGTGCATAGGCATGTTCAAAAAGACCCATATTGGGTACTATAAAAGCTGTTAAAGGTCTGGTGTCATCCGCTACGCGGATTTGATGATAGCCCGACAGGAGGTCAAGCGAAGATACAAAATACGCATCTTTCAGACGGTCCAGAGACTCATGAATCCGGGGTAAAGGAAAAGCATTGGATTTACACAAGGCGTTTACAAGTTTGTAGTCGACGCAGACTCTTATCTCGCCGTTTTTCTTGCGGACCGGAACTACAGGCGACGCCCATTCAGACTCTGACGGAACAATGACGCCGTCTGCTAGTAATTTCTTAATCTGCTGATGCACAATCTCCAGGACCGGTGGTGACATCGGGTAGTAGCGCTGTTTGACCGGCACCGTATTCAACTCCTTCAGGTACATTCGATGCTCTACGAGGTCACACTTGCCACTCGAAGTGAGGAACTGCTGTTTCCATTTGCGAAGTAAGTCATTGAAGTCGGCTCTGTCAACGGGTGTTAAGTCCTGGTGGCAGAATTCCTCCATTTCATTAATATTTGGGTCTTCAATGGTCACATCCTTGACGTCCACCTCATCCACACAGTGTAGAGAAAAAGCGTCAGCACGAATGATAGTAGGGGCTGCACCATCTTGAAGAGTTACTCGATGTTGTCCGAAGTCAATGACGGTTCGGAGGGCTTGCAGTGTGTTCATCCCCACAATTAGAGGATGAGAGAGACGCTTCACAAGGTAACAATCTCCTGCCCAATTTGCGGGTCCCGCGTCCGTTTCTACAATGAGGTTGATCTTGACACACCCGACTACTTCGGCTTCTTCCCCATTGGCAACAGTCGCGCTTGCCGACACCGCGCGGATGTGATGTCCCCTTTTTTGTAATTCATGCCAATACTCACTTAAGATGACAGAGTGAGTCGATCCGGGGTCAATAAGTCCAATAACTGGAATCCCACCCATGTCTACTTTAATGTAGTACCGTTTCTGGGGGTCCGGCGCGTTCGCACAAGAAGACAAATCAATCTGCACCGATGGCTGATTGTTCACTGTTGTTGGTGAGGTTGTTCGGTTGCGGGGGTCGTGGTCACCTGCCTCGCCACGCCCCCTTGGCTGTTTAACTTCGGTGGCCGGCATGTACAAAGGCTGGATAGGACTCCCGTCTTGCCACAGTGATAACAAAATGGACGAGAAGTGGTTTGGCAGTCTCGTTCCCGATGTCCAAACAGGCGGCAACCCCTACACTTGTAAGTGGTCATATTGGCAGGAGAAACCAGCGCCAGGAGTTGTGGTCTTGAAGCTCCAAAGTCACCGTAGAGAGGGTTGCATAGCATAGCGTTGGTCGGTGGAACGTAGGACGCTTGTTGTTCCAGTTGGTGCTCCGCCGCGACGCAAGTTATTTCAAAGGATTTTATTGAGGTATATACCGTAAGTTGGGAACCTACAAGACTAGCCAGTCGAGGGGGTAGGTGAGCCATGAGTAACGGTACAAGTTCGACTTCTTTGAGTGGAGTTGCGAGGTCGTCGTTCAGTGCCTTCATGGCCGCGATGTAGTGGGCCACCTTTTCGTGTTCTCCCATCGTTCTAGTATATAGTAAGACCTTCAACTTGAGTTGATGGTCTGCCGGCAGGTAAACGTTCTTCAGCGCCATTTCCAGTTCGGTCCATAGTGCATACTTATTTCCGGCGTACCACCGAGCGGCTGGCCCGTCAAATAGCGTAGGTATGGCGCGGAGTTTTTCGTCTTCTGTTAGTGGGTGAAGGGCAAGGCAATCTTTCAATTTGTTAAAAAAAAGTGGTAGACTCCCGTCGGCCCCGGTGAACGTGATGTTGCGTCGTCGTGCCTCTTTTAAAAACATTTCTAGTTGTGGCCTAGAGCTTCTCCCTGGAAGAACCTGTCGCAGGAAATCGCGTTGCAACTCTAAATTGACCTTGAAGATTCGATTCAGTACTCTCTCCATCCGTATCTCCTCTCCTTGATCGTGGGAAAGCTCTTCCTCAGGCTCCAAGTCTGTTGGTCGAGTCTCGGGTAATGGTGAACTTACCAATTGCAAATTTGCAAATTTATCAATGTCGCCTAGGCAAGCTGGATGATCATTCACGTAGCTTTTCATATATTGTCGTTGCTCTTCCAGATCAGCCGCCGGTAACTCACATCCGACTTCCGTGGCTAATGACTCGAGCTTCTCTCCATCACAGTTGGTTAGATACTGTGTTAATGTTAATGGTACCACTAAGTAAGGAGGCCGTACAATGGTAACGTCTGCCATATCCTCAAACTGGTTTGCCGACTCCGGTGTCGCTAAGAAGTGGCTTTTTAATTCCTTTTTCAGGGTCTCCTTCGTGCCTTCTATCGGTAATCCTAACTGTTCAGCGATCTCTTCTAGCCGGGCCTTACTGGTGGCACTCAAAAACTGTATTAGGGTTCGCGGCATTATCTTTCGCACTTTTCACTATATATATTTATATAAATATATATTTTTTTTTCCACAACAATGTCTATCGTAATATTAAATAGTCTTACGTGAAGTAATTCACACGATAATTGTTATTAATACACTTATTATTTATAATTATCATAAAAAGGGAAGTAGGTGTTCCTAAACACCCCCTCCTCAAACCCAAGACGAATGCGACTAAAGAAAACTAACTGGTATATATTATACCACTTTTGGTAACCTATCTAGGCCTACGTGCTTATTATTAATATAATGAATTAATACTTCCTTATCATTCATTCCATACATACAATACTACGACCAAGAGTGTGAACTACCCCAATGCTGATAACTGAGCCAATTTGCACAAAACAAGTCAAATATATTCCGTGTCAAACAGAAAGGACAAACTCCTATCAATGGTTTACCATAATTAAAGTAAAATGACGATAAATTTTATATAGGCCCAATATTAAATAAATAGTTATAGATTGAATTACATAAAACCGATGTTGACTCCTCTGGATCCGTCCGTCCTCAACCCTGACGAATTGACGAAACTGTAATTATAACCACAACAGCACAAAGATTATCCGTAACCTAAGCCCTGTTGACAATCAAAACATTTTATTATCACTATTTTTTCTTAGCGAACATCTTTCAAAAATATAAATGCCATGATTAAGAATTTTAAAAAGTATCATTTACTGTTTGTTATTATCTTTTCGAAAACTATCATTTCCAAAATTATTAATATCACTTGTCAACAATCCATTTAAAAATAAGATTATCATGTTCGTAACAATTTCACAACAATCATTCCAACCATTCTACAACCTCGGGCCCCAACGTTGGTGTGAGCCACTTTGTTGCGTTTTCTCCCCGGCTTAGGGTTCTTTAGGAGAGGCTGTAGGATCGAGGAATGAATGTTGTGAAATAATTACAACAAGATTTAATTAACAGAAATTACATTCTTGATAGAATTATGAAACCCTAAGATATAGAAAAATAGAGCACCTGTAGTAGCGTGGCCAATAAGCGTCTCCAATAAATAAAAAGTAAGCGATCACCTCATGGCTCAATCCTAAATCGTCACACTGTCTGGGCTGAGGAGGGAGCGGAGTCCGAACACCCCCTTCCGGGTGGGGTTTAGCCCATCATCGTCAAAATCAAATCCATGCCACCACAACTCCTGCCAGCCATCATCCTTATGACTTCTTCCTTCTTTAAAATCTCATTTCTTTTTTTCTTTTTTTAAAAATCCAAATCGGGTTATAAGAAATTCTCGGCCATCCTTTTTCGTAACATTTTCTAACAAGCCACCGCAAATTCAACCGGCCGCCAACCTCTTGTCAAAAACTTTTTTAAAGTAATAATAATAATAATAAAAGTATTTTTATTAATAAATAGAAATAAATAATAATAGATACTTTATGATTTTGTGATTTTAAAAGATCTGGCGATAATTAAATTGTGAATAATAATAAAAGATAGAAAAAATTAATTTATTTTAAACCGAATGTGATATTTGGAGGTTGGTTAATTGAACAAAACAAATATGGCGGATTTACAAATAAATAAATAAATTGAAAAAATTTAATAAATAATAATAAGAAGATATGTAATCGTAATATTAAGATTTAGTATATCCAGTAAACTGGATACACATATAAAAAGGTAGGGTTGCACGCTACACAGTAAAATGCAATACTTGTAACAATAGCTATGTTGAGAGCTCACCATATCCAGCGTAGCTACTGCTGCAAAGGGGAGGGTTGGAAATAATTACAAAGTTTTCTAAAGAACTGTAAGAGACAGAAACGCGGAAGGGAAGTGCTTTGTTTCCAAGACAACTGTTTGCTACTGCAGTTATTTATACGCCAGTTGCAGAAAGACCTGTATGAAAACTAAATAATGGCATAAAATTGTCATATCTCCTATATGTACCCGCACTTTAGCGAGCTTTCCTGTTTTTTTCTTGTTAAATTAACGTAGATACCATACTGACTTTAAAAGGGTAAATCCCTCACCGTAATTTTATTATTACTAAAAACGTTCGTTTACTTTAGAGGTCGTGCTCTTCTCTTTTTTGGTGGTTTAATATTCCAGACAAGATATTTAATAACTTATACTTCCTCAATTATTTCGCTGTAAAATGCAAATAGCAGTGGAGATTCGTTTCGTGCTTAACATTAATCTGGGAAGCTTAACACTTATCTTTCAGATTTCCCGTAAAATAAAGGATCGTGTCGTCTCACGTTTCATCTTCTTATTCCAGTCATTATTGTGACATGTATTTTCTTTAGTCATTTCTTGCTTGGAATTCTTTTCCAAAATATCTTGTTTTAGTGGTTTTATGTTATTCTCGCTTGTGTCTAATGCCATTAATTCTACTAATAGGCTACTAGTGCGGGGTGCATTATTAGTGTGATGTGTATTGTACAATACATGAACAGCTCTTCTTTTCAGATATTTATTTTAAAGACATTACATGAACTCGAATAGAGCCTTGGTGTCCCGTAAAAATTATCTTTCAAATCCGCCAAATTATCTGCAGGTATGCAGTGATGCGACGTCCTTCATAGCTTTTCCTCTTCCCTTTTGTCGGCTATTTGAAAATATTTTTTATTCTTGTGTTGTTCAAGAAACCTTGTCGACGTTTCAAATGCATTACCATCAGAGGAAATTCGCTGAATTATTTCATAAGCACGTTGATGGATATTGTCTAATTATGACGGCTCAACGAACAGCGTACCTGTTCGTTTGATTGATTTCATGTTTCGAATTAAACTCATTTTCCGCGGGATATGTGATGAGGAAAACTGGTCAAATTCAGCTGTACTCGCTTACATGACGTGCAGACGTCTGTGTGTCGATGACGATGTGTAGAATAACCATTATAATGATTGAACCTGACTGTCACTCCGCAGTATAGTTGTACATCACACATCAACGTTAGTTGATAGGTGAATATGAAATTGAAGTTGAAAAATAGTATTTTATCATGTGACATCTCTCCTCCCAAGAAGGCCAGGGCTATGCAACATTTTGCAGTGTAGAACATATGCTTAGCCAGGCATATTACCTACTGCATTTCCATTACTAATTCATTGCCTTCAATGAACCTGACAGCTAATAAATGAATATATTGCAAAAAGTTAGGAAGGAAGCAAAGCTATAGAAAAATTATCACGGACGTAAAGTTCCAACATGATGCTGTTGTATGCCTACATCGACTGTGGTATATAAGGCATTTCCTTAATGATACTTAGTTTTTATGCGTACATTTATACACAGCACCATGTACCACTAAAAGGTGCAGGCGCCTGACCATTAAGCTTAGCGTATTTGTGTCGTACTCGTACCCTATTTGAATGCTTCATACTTAATTAAATCGTTCCTAAAACTTATCCCTCGTGAGCATAGGCGTGGTCAGCTCTTTTTTTTATATCATGGTAATTTTTTCATTGGTTAATAAATGCATTGCGAATGTTCGCACGGGACCACTAGTTGTTCATTATATTGTTAGCTTCCTGCCCCTCACATTCAACCATAATTCCTTTTCTTCACTTTTTCTAATGGACCTTTTATGCTCAAAGACATGGAGGCTTTGAGTTAAAAATTCAATGCGTAGTAGAGCTTATGCATAGCTCTTGTCACAGCTCGTAGGTACTTTAAATTGAAATTCCCCAAGGTTTTTGTTTTCTCTGATGGAGGGAAAAATTCTCCTCTTAGAGTTGTTACCTTTTATTTTTTCCACGGCGCTATCGAATGAATAAAATTCCGGCACTTTTCAATTTTCATACATTTTGTGTTTTTCACAAAAGCCAAAGCTTTTAAGAGGCGTGTGTTGCCTTGAGGGTTTTTAAGTACCCTCTTTTAATTATTATTTAACCGTTGGCTGCATTCTATTTGCAGGTTTCAGTAATTTCTGCTCTCCCTTTTAACTCGTTAAAACTTCCTTTACCTCAAGGTTTCTTTTGGAATTAAGTAAGTTGGTTAAACAAGGCTCAGTTCATTCTTCTCTTTAGTTTTTTGTTCCATGCAATTAATTTTTTGGCATTCACAGCTTAACATGAAATAGAGAAGGCCGTTTGATGTTGTTGTTGTTGCTTTCGGGGCGCTTCCAAAGTTAAACATTCACGAGGAATTTTTATTTCCATGATTGAGTGTACGATAAAATTACCGTTGGACGCTCCGGGACTGAGCACCGAGATTGAATTGTCCTTTTCACTGTTTTGTTCCGGTTCGGTCCTTTCGGACGGTCCCACCATTTTTTTTTTTTAATTGTAATTTTTAATCCATTACTAGATAAAAAAGTACTTGCAAAATTTCAGTTTTCGCTCTGTTCACTTCATTACCAAAGAAATTTTCTTCTGTCTCCTGTCTGAGAAAGTCAAAAAATAGGTTTAACAACTACGGTACAGCAGTTGTATCACTATCGAAAATCCTGCGTTTTACGGTTTCTCACGTATATTACACTGGATGAGCTTGACAGAAGGCTAGAGGAAAGGATGACGGCAGTGAAAACATGGGATAATTTGGTTTGACCGAGCTAGCCCCGACGAGCGGTAACTCCATGTAATCCTATTACGTTGATTTCTCTTTCCAATTCATATGGTTGCTTCCCCAGTTAGCAGTACTGGCCTTTTTAGTTGCATCATTTTGTCCCTTCCCTTTGGAAGCTTTCGCATTAAGTACTGGCGATTAGTGCGTATTCACCACTTTCTTAATTAGGTTAACTGCCTGATTATTATCTATACATCTCGACTTCAGTAGCCTAGTAGCTGTGTGACTCAACGAAATAATAATAATAATAATAATCCTTGTATTTTTCTAAAAAAAATTTTAAACAAATACAGAGAAAGTTGAGTTGAATTGCCCCCTCATGCCAGTGGCGTGCGATGGTAGCACTCAATACCTATCCCTAATTTAATTCACCCAAAACACTTTCACTAACTACGACTTAAGAACTAAATTATACCTAAGAATAATTTTAAAAAGAAAAATTAATATATGTTAAATGTGAAAAATGCGCATGCAACTGCTAAAGTAATTTGTGGAGTTCGTCTCTTGTCCATAGTCTTATAATTGTCTTGTATGTTGCTGTTCTTGTGTTACTGTCAGTATTGTCTGAGGGAGGATACTTTTATTTGTTCATGTGGATGCCCTTGGTGAGTGCGTTGTACAGAGTCGTTGCCTTGTATCGTAGGGATCGTCTTGAGTTGGTCAAGTTCCAGTGGGGAAGCCGTAGAGTACGATAGGCTGCTGATCGTGTTACGGCTCTTGGTCTAGGGATGCACGTGGTTGTGCCTGCAAAATTTTTGTGATAAACTTTAACAAGTTTTGATAGTAAAAGAGATGTATGGGCAGCAGTTCGTGTGTTTATATACTGAGTTTGAGTGCGCAACCTTACATATTAAGTGCATCCCTCTCGCATTCAACAAGAGAGGCAGGATTCTTCACGGAAACTATGTCTTGAATTTAGGGATTGAAAGTGCAATTTAGTCTCTCCCCCATTGCCCCATTGCAAACTTTCTTAACCTTGCCACAATACAGTCTTTCCGAATGTTCCAAAAGCACACGATGTTATCCCAAATTCAGTTGCGTAGTAGTTTACTGGACTCAATAGAAAGCTCACTTATTTAGTGCATGTCTAACTATGTCCTGAATTTAGTGATTGTAAGTGCAATTTAGTCTCTCCATTGGTCCTATTCGAAACTTTCTTAAGCTTGCCACAATACAGTCTTTCGAATGTTCCAAAGGCACACGATGTTATCTCGAATTCAGTTGCGTAGTAGTTTGCTGGACTCAATGAAAACTCACTTATTTAGTGTATCTCTCTTCAAAAGAGGGAGGAGTCAATACTCCGCAGAAACTATGTCTTGAATTGAATGATGTTAAGTGCAATTTAATCTCTCCCCCATTGCAAACTTTCTTAAGCTTGCCCCAACACAGCCTTTCCGAATCCGAATGTTCCAAAAAAAAACCGACGATATTACGAAAACTGTTGTTGCACAACAGTTGGTAGATAAAATTTGTTAGTATTGTTACTGAAGGCTGCAAGATGTGGTTGTTTAAATTGCTATTAAGGCTTGTGGTTATTAATAGACGCCCCTTTACTATTTATGATTAGTCGTAAAGCTATAAATTATTGTTTATGGAAAATGTATCTACATTACGCACATGCGCATGCATGGAACAGGTTTATATACTGATAATTGTAGTACGAGCGGTATGGTGATGTTTAAAATCGGCCCTAGGAAGGTTTTCTGCTCAACTAAGCAGAACCAGAATACTTGAATGTACATTCACATAAACAGTAATTTTCCTTAAATAATTTCCTTTCTTTCTGCGGAAGTGGAGAATTAGCCGTTTCTTACCTCCCTGTGTCGCTACTTGGACCCTCCTGCTGGGTCGCGACTCAGGATAGTATGCAGGTAGCTTCGAATTTCGTTATTGCGAAGTCAGTTCAATAAAAGCTTATAAACGGTGCTTAAATGTTGAAAATTGTACTAAACAGTAAGTTAGATAGCTATATTGTTTATGACATAATATGGGACGTAATTCTTGTTCAACTGAAACAAAACCTTAACTTCCAAATACGAGAGAGAAAACAACAAGTTTCTACCTAGCCTAGTACTTCATAGTTCAAACCGTGTTTTAGCTTCTGAAAGTGACTCTACCGCTATTTGGGTAAAAGGGGGTGGAAACATACTGGCATATTTTATTATGCAACATGATAGTATACAGTAGCTCGGGGTAGTAGTGTTCCATTATTAAGGAGGCAGCCCTTAGGGCCCAATAAATCCTCGTATTTCTGTGCTTAAGCTTCTCGGAATTTTAATGACTACTTCTCTTTACTAGTTTTTCAGCCTTTCCAGAATTATAATAAAAACACAATTCCGTCTGTTAAATTTGGAAATTAGAATCTAACACCGAAGCAAAGCAGTTTAATGAACAATAGCGTTATAAACACCGGAACATTTACTACAGAAAAGGCAGACGAGGTTTTCAATTCGCTAAGTATAATTCAAAATTCAGTTAGAGGACACTTAATTAGCGACATTACATAGCATATTGCGTTCGCTTGAAATATTATTCTTTTGGAATCATGTAGACGGTTTATCGTAGCAATTTGTGTTATAATCACCCATCTTATACTTATTTAATTGATCATCCGCCCTACAAGATTATTTTGTACCGAAAATAAGGCCCTGCGTGGACCATACTACACATATGGAGTATTTTCTTTAACCCCATGAATACGCTAAGCATACTCATGTCCCAATAAAATGCTTCAGATTTAATTAAATCATATTTAAAACTTATCGTTCGTGCCATAGATGCTGTGAAATTCTGCGAATGTTCGCACGGTATTATAGTATTTGAAAATATGCTTATTTGCGTCTCCGACTGTCCTTAGGCGTCTGTAAATAATCCGTCATTTGTGCATCAATGATAAGTCTCTACCATATTATAACTTTATTTATAATAGATAAGTTAAGTATCTACATAATAGACTCCTTAAAACAAACATCTTATCAATTTTTGATGCACAAATGACGGATTATTGACAGATGGAATAGCCGCCTTACATGAAGTTAAATTTTTTTAGAACTCTCATTTACAGTCTATTTTATGGCGTGGCAGTTTGAACAGTACATGCATGGAACAACGCTGTAGCAGAGAGTAGGCCATGTGAAGCTTGCAAGCTCTTTTAATATACAGAGTGGAATGAAATGCTTTTTTCCCGTGCGCCATATCGTTTACGGTGGAATGAAAATGCACTAATAGCTGAAACGGCTTCAATCGCTGCCAAGAGCCTCCCTTTAACTGCTGGAATGGGCTCATTTCTCTAAAGGAGCCGTGAATACCAATGTGGGTCGTTACCCCGATCTAACCATCATATTCAGGCCAACTGTTATAATTTTGCAATTTAAAGAAATTAAAATATCTGCTTTCTAAGCCTCATACCAGGCGGTTAAATTCTACTGATCTTCTTAATAATAGGCGAACTCACTATCCTGGGCAGTATGGGAAAAGACAATTAAATGTAAATTAGAAATATTAGGCAAATTATAAATAATACACAAATACAAAATTCCTTTGTATTTTTTTTTTTTATTTCTGTGATTTTTAATTATTTCTAGTTTACTGTAGCTGAGTTTGCAGACATTACCACGGGATAATAAGCTACTAACATTATAATTTTGTTTTTTATTGCAGTTCTTTTGCCTGCTGGCACACTGCTTTTATTTTATTTATTATTACTTACTTTTACGTCGCCTTTGTCCTCAAGAAAGGTTGGCGGCGTTTCAGATGACTCTGATGAGAGCGTCTACTCTGTTTATTGCGAGAGTCCTCAGGTCGTGATCGATTTTTCTGGGGAGTGTCATCTTCGGTCTTCACCGTGGGCGATGTCCTGGGAGTGTGATGATTTGGATACGTCTTTATAATGGAGTTTCATCTCTCCTCTCAATGAGTCTTCTTTAAAGTATTATTATATTTGTTTATTATTGCTATTTTTATTTTATTGTGTACCTATTGAAATTTGTTCTTTAATTTTTGGTTGAATAAATATTGAGATAGAGAGTTATAGGCTACTATACTATTGATATTGTTGGACATGTGTGCTGTAACTTGCAATTTTTGACTATGAACACTTTTTTTTGTTCATTTTTAGTCTCAAAAAACCCATTAGTAACTTTATACTACTGAATAATGGTGGTTGCTTTGGGTGTCTAGTTACCCGAGAATATTTCCCTCATTAAACCATATGAGAGAAAATTTCAAACCATCAAAGTTGCTTCGTTACTGAACCGAAAAAAATGGGGTCGAAGCAATCAGTGATATTTTCATTTATTCCCATGTTGTAGAGCATTCAATAGCCGAACTTAATGTTTTGTGTGTGGCTTGAGTGAACACGATTCCACCGCTAGTGTTACTGTTTGATTCCTCTTTTGTAGTTTCAGCGTTGCTCAGCTGTGTGATTTTCTAGGTACGTTTGGAAAGTCCCTTTTTAGTGTCGTGACTCCGGAACACAACGCGATAGTTGTGCACGGGTGATCTACGATAACTTCTGATGCCTTCCCGAAATTGCTTAAAGACCATTGGGAAAAGCTGTCTACACTGTCAGTAGGACCCAACACAATACTACCTCAACATACTTATTTGATGAGTTTACCTTATAAGTTACACATTGATTGGATAATGTAGAAAGAAGTTTATTTATTTGACATGCGCTGTCAGTCGAAAAGTCTGTGATATCGTGATGTCACGGAGAGTTATAAAATAGCGATAAATTTGGAATATTGTCGGGCCGCGGTTGCTGCTTATTTATACCAACTTAGTAGCTTTAATTATCTTAGCTCGAGGCACGCAATTTTAAATCACTGGTAGTAGTAATAATTTCACACAAAATTGCCTAGAGTAAATTAGAAGACCTATATATTTTATTCAAGACATTAGATTGGAAGCCATAAAATAAGCAGTATTAACTACTACTCTAAAACCGGTCACATTTTGCCTTTTACATAGTAGAGTCAACTTTGCAAATAGAGATTTCATGTATAACCTTTTGGATTCATTCCAACGCCAAGCCTTTCGCGTCCTTTTCTAAACATGTCACCTTTTCAGAGTGAGCCTTGGTTTCAAGCTTATTCTGTCTAGCTTTTAGGACCTGTAATATAAATCACGCGTCTAATTCTAATTTATATTAAATGGAGCCATTGCCAAACAGCCTAACTATGGGTCGTAAGGGTCGATACTTATTGTGTCAATTTGTTGATTTCCATCAGCCAAAGCAGAAATCTGCAGATTGTGATTTTACAGCTGTAATTCTACACAATTTTTTAATTGAACTTTACAGTGCGCTAACTGTTTAGTACCACTCACTTTTTTGTTACCGAATGGAAAGGCAATTCCCCACGTCCCAGCTGTAATTTTAAGGCTCGGAAAATCAATGTTGCGGATTGGTAAGTTCCATTCATACTGACAATGAGTTGTAAATTGCTTTTGGTAATTTGGATATTTTTTGCGAATTCCTTCATTGGGTTGTTGTTAACAATGCCTTCATACAGTTCCTATCATCGATTGAAAAGTGTCAGTAAGTAATACCGCCATGCCATGCATTTGTAGATTGCGGTGCCCGCCAGTACTCCTTACCGATATTTTTCAAGCGAAGTGTTCTTAGCTCCTGGCACAATAACGTCATAGAAGGTATATAGATTGTTTTAAAAACATTACCCATATCCTGAAACCTTGACCCATCTGAACAAAATATTGTCTGCATTGTCTTGCAAACATTTTTACACTTAATACTGCCCTTTTATTGTCTATTGTTAATTTAAAAAAAAGTTAAGTTGCGGCACCTCCGGGGCTCCGGCGGTCCTCTACCTTTTGGATTAGCCCCTTTAACGAGTAGTCGTCCACAGTAGATAATCGCCAAGTTGACACGAACATGATTGCTTGCTATTCAATTCAGCTAATAATTGACTACATACTGCACATGAACGCCCCTAACTAGACCATTAAATTGTTGTCCCAATATGGCGGTGGGGAAACCCCTGCAAATTGATTACGCTGACCAAGCCATTTTGGATAATTATAGCAGTAGGTGACTTAAGTCTTGGGCAATTCAAGATGGCGTCTTGATTGATATTGCTGCAATCTGACGATGATTAATATGAACTAATTGATTTTCTGGTCTTCATAGGGTTTGGTGACGCCTTAATAAACTAATTTGACAACTCCGACAGGAAATTATTATCCACACTTTGTTATAGAAAGTTTCTTACATTTTCATAAAGTTTCATAAATCTTTATCGTAAGCTTTCGTTGTAAAATGGGTCCTGATTTCCGGTATCATCATTGTAGCAGTTGTTTGACTGCATGAACAGTATCAGTCCAGCCGACTTCTTCCTTCGACGGCGCCTCCCTTCCTTTGGCTCCAAAACATTTTCCACCTATCTTTTCTTCGAGCACAGCAGTGACCTTCTGCCCTGCGGGCTTACGTTGAAGACCTTGAATCAAACACTTCTTGTACTGGGCAAAGCTTAAGTTATCGGTTTTTTTTTCTATGCCGAAACCGGTTTGTTAGGCGGAAACCCTCAATATGAATGAATTAACTGTCTCCTCTTTCTCACTGAAGTGAGTTAATTGTCGAACCAAAGAAATTTTTCCTTTTTTTCACTCGCGAAATCTGTTTCAACAAGAGCGATCAGGTTTCAACTTGAGACTGCGCCAGTATTAGGGGTTTATCATCAATATGTTACTACATTACCGACAACTTAGCCTTGTTGGTTTGACTCCTTCTCAGTTGGTAAACACAGCTCAAATTTGAAGTCTTTGTTATCACCAGTCTATGGTTTGGGTATGTTTTTGTCCATACAGCTAAATTTTTTGTGGTATAATGGATTAGAGAGAGAAAACAAATTCAAATTGTTCTTCGTCACAAAATTGGAGAACAATTTTATACAATGCTCTCTCGAATCCGAAAGTTACTTGAATTTCATTAATTTTTGGATTCCACTCATCTTTCTTGCCTTAATTACAAAACTCGTTTTACTTTCTTTAGTGGTACTTTCTGCTGTTGGAATTTATTAAGCGAGCCTGTCGGATTTCAATTCCGCACGATAAAGTTTTGTTCAACCATTTTTACTGATTTTTATGAGAAGCTGTGCTGAATTCCATCGCTCCTTCATTGCCAAGTGCCTCCATTGTATTTTTGTAGCCAGTTGTCCTCAAAAATTTATTTTAAAAGATTTTCAATGTTCACTCCTCTTGTGCGATTTCTTCTTGTTTTTACGTCGGAATGACGATATTTGTTGAGCGTACTATAAAAGTGCAACCACAGGGATTAGTATAATACCAAAAGTGCTAGCAGAACTATAGGTAGATACTGTGTTTCCAGAATTAGTATAATTTTATAATACTGTTTCTTCGATTTTGTTACTTTCAGTGTTTTGAGTAACTAAGTGTAAACTAAGTGAAATATTCACTAAATCAGGATGATTAGAATACATTTATTTTATATCACTTTGTAGACGACTGAACAGATGTGCACGTGTCACATTATTTTCACTTTGATTGGTCGACATCTTGAAATCGTTGATTTTTAGAAAAAAAGTGTTTATTACCACTATCGTACAATAGATAAAACTAAGGGCTGTCAGTCACATGTTATCTCACCCCGTTGTATTTTCTAACAGTTAATTTAAGCATTTCATAATCTAAGGGCTGATGCACTAGTACTGTACAACATATCCCCATAGAGTGTGGGGGTTATCCGTAAGTGTCTTTCGCATGGTTTTTATGAAACAAGACGTTAGTTTACGAGCCTGAAGAATTCTCGGTCTCAAACAAGAAGATAAAAATGTAGTTGAGCAGTTATTTGACTTTGCCATGACAACGTCAGAATCAATGGAAGGAAACAAGGAAGGGTAGATGAAAATATATTACATTGAAAAGAAAAAATCCGAGATTTGAGGAGGATGGACAAGTTGATCCGGGGATCACAAGACGTTCATTCCGGGCCAGTCTAACGATGATTAATGTTGGCTAAACGGCAGCAAAATTCCTGTTAGGGTTTTCTTATTTCCCACACGGTCATAAGTCATTCAGGGTCTTCCTAACTGACTTTGTCTAGCGTTGTGTAATTTTAGTGCTGCCCATAAGTCTATATCCGGCGTAAAAGCGCTGTAGCACGAGAAATGCCATAATAAATTAAGGCCTGAGGACTGGTAGAGTACTGACTGGTCTCAACCATTGCGGCTTTGTCTGACCACTATACATACCACTTCGCCTGCTAGCCAAACCTTCTTTTTTTCCTCACGCTTGCACTTTACGGTAAACTAAGTAAACTGGCTGTGAATTACTGTTTGGTAACTGACAGTTAGCCTAACAAACGCTTTAGCGATGGTTGTGGAGGTTTTTTTTTTAAATCTGTATGGAGTGGGACTGTGGCTGTAATTAAAAGAGCGATTGACAATATTGAAGGACCTACATTTGGGAAAAACTAGGAATGGATTTCCATTTTTTTTAACATTAGTCGTAACTAATGGCCGTGATAGGCTCATTGAACTGAAATTTTGCGCATAATTTTAATTTATTTTTCTCTACTATTGTATATTGTAATGACGTTGGGGGTGTGAAAATCATGTAGGAGGTATATACATATTCTTTTGTTTGTCCTGATATGTTTGACAACTCTACGATTGATATTTCATGAAATATTGGAATTTTACACTTGTAAGGCATTTCCGCTCCAATTGTCTCATAAATAAATAAGTAAATATTGACTTTTTTTGTTCTATTACTAAGCCAACCTGGCAGAGTTAGGGCTATAAAGCCCTCTCTTACACTCAACTTTCATAGAGACATTTAATTTGATAAATTGTTTAGGTCTGCGTTTTTATGTTTCCTAGAGGAATATGAATCAGCCACGACGTAAGAGAGTATACGAATTCGTAGCACACTTTTGGGAAGTGTGTCTTTATGCTAAAATTAAAATCTGCTGACTAGTTAAAACTATAATTTGTTTTCGAAATCAGTTCAAAAAGCAAGAAGCATAATTCACTTTTTTAATACTATTATGTACAGAATGAGGAGGTTGTGGGGGAAGAGGGCAAGAATATGTTGATGACTTGATGCATTGCTCGCCGGCAGACAGAATGCTTCTCTGACTTGGATCTCAACCAATTCCAAATGCGGATTATATGCATGTATTCCATTATCTAATTCATCTTCCCTGCCGCCCCCCACCCCCTCTCTCACTTGGGGAATATCAGCCAATGAATGACACTTTACCACATTTGTATGAGCCATGACTGACTTTTTTAAGTTAACCATTAACTTATTAAAGTAAAACAAATAAAAATGAATTTGCAGTCCAGTTCTTATAACATTCGTCAGCAATTCACTATTCTTGGATCTGCTGATGTCATAATTGTCGATAAACAAAAATTGAATATGCCCACATATTGCCATACCCCTTTCATATTAAATTTTCCGAAACATTTTATGATGCAAAAGGTATATTAACTCATTTATATGCCATTGGACTTAATTGAATACTCACCACTTTCGGAAGGAAGAATTTGGGTGTCGACCATAAAATGGTAGCAGTTTCCTTCTTTTCTGGCTCGCAATCATTAATAACAGAAGCTTGGGAAATATTTATATATTCAAACGTGACAACTCTTGGATGGTAATGTCCCAGAGTAATGTTCAGCCAGGCAAGAGTGAAAAATTTCCTCTAACCCATTTTGCGAGTCTCGTTCTCGAAGGCATTCACAGCTGGTGTCAGCAGCGTGAAGTGATATATTGTATAGACATTTCCCCAGAGCTTTTAGACTCTAAGGTTGGTGGGCTAAATTTTTTATTTTATTATTATTATTATTTTTTTTTTGTTTTAGGTACGAAACTATGGAACTGTTTCTCATTAGGGGTCTACTTACTTGCAAGGGGGCAATTCAAGCACTGCGCACTCGTAGTACTCGTATCGTAGTGTGATTTAAACCCTAAAAAATTATCAGTGCCATATAATAATAATTACAAAAATTAATTCGTGTGATTTTCTATAAGTTTTAACTTTTTTTTCTTAACATTGGTGTGCGGGGTACCGGCTAATTACTGATTATGCTTCTTGAGAGCCATTATTATCGATAGTTGTCATGTCAAAAATTTAATTTTTTATCTGAAACTAGGAATAAATCAGTTATTAATCTTTAAAATGGGTGTCATCATGCAGGTATGATACAGAAACAAAATGAAAAACAGGGCATTACCGGAATTTAGAAAAATATATTATAGGAATAAATTCAGCAGTTAGGCTCAGCACAGTCTGCGAATCTGGTAATCTCAAGAGGCATTTCCTTCGTTGAAATTACTTTTTTCGTTCCCTGCAAAGTTCAGGAAATTGAAAGGGAAGAAAAGAAATAGACAAAGCAAATTAAAGACAAATAATAAAATTGAAAGACGAAATGGAACTTTACATTGTAGTTGATTTTTCTTTTGCACTCTTCGAACTCCTCTTTCCTCCATAGCAACGATTTAAGGAAGTGAGAAGAATGACGGCCTCCTTTTTCGTTATTTGACCATTTAATCGTTAAGTGTGATTAGACAGGACTCATTTTATTTCATAACCCTTGTCCGCTTTTACCCTTCTACCGCCGCTTACTTGAGTGCGCGGCCTTGGTTGTCATCTAACTAATAAGCCTAGAATTCACGATATATTGTATATATTTTTGGAGGTATGCATAGTGAATACAGTTAGTGTTGGATTAGGTTTGATTATTATAATATTGAAACTTGGAAATGTAAATTGACTAATTATACTAGTCATTTTCAATCCACCTCGTGGAACGGGATCAAAGGTCACCGGTGAAATTTGTTCATTATACAACGGCTGCGGCTTTTCAAAAGTTTTATTAACAACTTGGTTGGGAAAATGTTTTTTCCAAAGGCTTAACTCTTTATTGGTCACTGAGGAAAGGAAATTTCTTCCTGTGGGATTTGTGGAGAATGTGGAAAAGCTTCCTGTGGCCTCGTTCTCTTAATTATGGCTGGCCCCCAACGTTTTTAACCCAGGGCAAATGACCCGCCTTTTCCCACAAACCAGCAGCTTTTTACCATAAGTTGTCTTCTTTGTCCAGGAGCAGCTTATTTAACGTTTGTCTGCAGCCTACACATCAAAGGCACATCGACAATGAAAATATATATTTTTTTAATATTTTGGTACAGGGTGGCGCTAACTAAATTCATACCTATTTCCGATTATCTTTTTAACTACGAGAGATACTGAAAATATCACTTCCAGACACTCTATAAAATGACATTGTTGAGAAACAACTTCTAAACAAGTTGAATAATATCCATTCGCGTCAGAAATCTCTGTACTGTATATTTCTCTGAAGTCGTCCGTGAGTCTGTCTCCGCCGACATGAAGGTACTGAATGCACTGTCCGATTAATCCAGTAGTAGTACGGAGTAAACTGGAGGACGATATGCAGGGAGTTGCTGCCAACCAATCGCTAAGATTGTAACCTTAAGAAGAAGAAGTACGGTTGCCTATCATCCGTAAGAATCGAATATTGGTCGGGGAACTTTTTTTTGCTGTTTCTTTTTAATTCTTATCGAATGACTAATTGAAATATGACACAAATGATGGGTCATTAATTATAAACTACACGTAAATAATTTACTGTAATTAATACCCTTGAAACATTGTGCCAATGTGGAGGGCTCAAGATTCTCATGGTAAAAATGAAAACTCTTTGTACAGTTTTACGTTATAATCGTAAAATTCACGACCATTTTAATATAACGTAAATAGGTTAATTTTTACCATGAGTGACAGTACGTTTTACAGAGTTAATAAGGAGACTATTATGCATATCCATTTCAAGATGGCAGTCTAATATTTGGAATTCTGAATGGGTATCTTTGAAATCGAAATGCTGGCCTTGTAGTTTTAAGCCTACCCTTATACACATTTAATATGATGGGTGTTCCTCCAATACCCTAGGGCCTAGGTAACGCAGGTCAACAGAAGATTCAAATCTGTTCTCAAAGTCCCGGAAACAAAGGCATTTGCAATTCGCCATGGTTACGTATGAGCTCCCGAAGTTTCGAGTCAATATACGCAGCTTAGTGATTTCCTCTCCAAGTGCGGAAGGAAAGCACGTCCCCGTTGCCAACTGTATATTTCTGAGCACAAAGAGACCCTTACCTGAAGCATAGGCGGAGTACAGAAGAGAACTTGAAATTTGAAGACCCTTTCGCCGGAATTTTTGTCACTCCTGTTTTCAAAATAATTTCCCCCTGTTTGTGTCAGTTGTGGAGAATGTGTGGTCGAATTTCAAATTATTCCCTGTTAAACTGATTTTGCTGCTATGAGGTTCATTTGTGACATCATTTTGTAGATGGCAGCACCAGTTGCAATGATATCAAAGCGTTGATTTTTCCATAAGCCTCAATACTATTTTAAAATGATTTTTAATTACGTATTATTTTAAAGTGATATTTTTCGATAAATCATGGTGAATATAAGGTCTAGGCATAGTAAAAATATTATAAGAATTAATTAGATGCTAAGAGCTTAGTTTTCACATGCAAACGGCGGCCATTTTGAATAATATGGATATCGGTTTGTCGTCAGCGAACCTAGTGACCAAAACTGTCCCTACAGAACCTCGTTGAGCAGTGTTTTTTTTTTTTAAATTAATTTTGTTATTACCGTTCGTATGATATACATTTTTTATAATGGTATATGTATAATATTCTACTGACTATAATTAATAATAATTAATTAATAGTTAATTGAATATATTTTGTATTAGAACTCATTTAGCCTATGCCAATAAAAACTCTCGGTTGCTACCTTATGCTCTATATATCTTTACAAACGCGCCCTTATTATAGGCCGCTTTATGAACAGTCGAATTGGTTTGTAATTCCAAGTATGATAATTGTTTATTTTACTTATTGCCCTTATTAAGATAAATAAAAATGTGTACTGCCTATCTAAAAACTACCTTAATTTGTTTAAGCTGTAATATTACACACAGTATAGGCCTACTGTATATTCATGATTCGATCATATTTCGGTTAGGGGGAGGGGTTGTGCGATAGGCTCGTTCACAAAGCGCCTTCCGTCCTCCCCCTCCCCGAATGATTTGCCCTTGCCTCTTCCAATATTGCCCTACTCATCTGCTGACAATATCATCTGGAAATTAGACCCTCACAGTTTCTGTATGCCTGTGGCGATTGGTTCATGTCTGCTTCATTAATCTGCGTTTCGGAGCTTAGGAGGCATATACGATATGTATATATATATATATATATACAGCAACTTAGCTGTTCTCACGCTTCACTTCACTAACTAGTGGAAACTTTAAATAAGTTGTAATTGTTTGTAATTTTTGAAGGACGTTTTATGGACCCATGCCTACTTATAGTGGCCCATAGGTCCCTTGTTAAATGCCAACGACCCCAAGGATTTGAGACATTATTTGTCTTGTTTTCGTATGAAGTTTTGGCCATTGGCAAACTGTTATACGTTCTCAATGTCAACCTACACCGGCTACAATCGATAATGGACAAGCTGAAAACAAGCTTACCATTGACGCACGACGAAGCATGACTTTACCAAGTACAGATACGAGTTAATTTCAAGTCGAATAAGAATATGAAATGAAGTGGAAACGGGAGAAAACAATTAAAGAACACTTTTTAGTATTAATAAGCACGATTGAGACATTTACGATGCTATTTAAAAAAAAATATATATATACAATATATAAATATATAAATTGTATTTGATTTGGGTATGACGAATTCGCAACTGAACTTGTTGCGAGACGCTGTAAATATTCCTGCTCGTCTGCGAACAAAGTCTTTTGATTTAATTACGAAAAACCGACGGCACGAGAAACTTCTCGCATAGTGCTGCCTGCACAGAAGAAACTCATTACAACCAGAAATGTAACTTTCTGTCTCTCAACAATAAGACCCTAGAGTAGTACAATTTACCAGATCATGCATAATATTTCAATTTAATTACCAACCAGACATTACATAAAATTGTATAAGTTGAAATTAATCAAGGCTTGAAAATGTGATTGGTAGAAATGCATCACTTTTTCTCCAAGAGAAAACAGCTGATGCCTGAAGAGCTGCATCACAAGTAAAATTGAAAATTAAATTACGGTATAGAATTTCAGGAAGTTTTTTAGTTTACCATTCAAGTTTATCCAAAAATGTAATTTGAGAATTTTCTGACTTCCGCTGTTGAAAACTGGAATTCTTGTTATTTAGCTATTAGTGGGAGGCCATATTTTCCATAGGGTATATAATAGGGAATCAGTTCTTGTTGTACTTTTTGGAGCTTCTTTGTATAAAATTAGTGGTTTTCGTGTGGGAGATTTTTTGCAAGGCTTTTTCCACCTCTTGAGTTGACCTAAGCTACAATATAGCATGGTAGAATCAATCAATGACGAAGAACTATTCGGGCTAACGAACCGGAGTCAAAATACAGCATTCCTTCCAGACGTTTCAACAGAAAATAAAAATGAAGATCTTCAAGACCTGGTACAATATGTTGAAGATGTCTGCCGCAGAGCTCGATGAACCGTCTGTAATGAATGCTTTATTTCGACTAGCCCAGACAGGTTTACCTCATTGATGAATCGACAAGCTACAATCCTCAAAACCTTAAATTCCTTAATACCTTGTTCATGAATGGAAATGGAATTTTTACCGAAAAATATAGGGGGGGGGGGTATGGAACTCTTTTTCCCTTGGCAACGGATTTATCTGTCTTTGAGCCAGCAAGTCGATTCAATTATTGATGCTGGATGTCCCTTGGCAAACACTATAAAAGCATACGAAAGTCATCAAGTTTATGAGCTCTCAGCGACTCAGTTTCTTTTACCCTCCCCCCCCCCAGGTCTCTATCCACCCCTTAACGGAATTGGCTAATCTTCAATCCTATCTTTTAGATTATTTTTGAAATGATATTATTGCTACTTTTGTTGCCTTCCTCAGAAAAGAAAATGTTGAATTGCGCTAAGGGTTAGCCCACGAATAGGTTCCAAACCATGAATTTGATATAAATCATAGAGAAACCATTAACAAATATATTTCACTAAGCTATGTAAGTGTAGAACATAAAAGTGTGTTAAAAAATAGGTATTCCCTTGGTTCCCTGTTTAATAGAGCATTACATTCAATCAGGAAGTCTATATTGTTCATGATGTATTGTAAAAAATTTGATGTGAGAAGTGATATTTTTTAATTTGAAACTTATTAATTCCCCAGCCGCAAAGATTTAAAAAAAATGATCTTATGAAAATTTACAAAATACTAATTTTCGCTGTAAATTTGCAGTTTGCGCAACTGAAATATTATATTATTATATTACGCCAAAAATTTGATAAAGTGCATTTAAAGTTGTTTTTTTTATTAGTTGTAAGGCAATTGAGTCAATAGTTTGCAGTTTAGAAGCGTGTATTTTTCACGAATTTCAGTCTTTTCAATTTTATGTCTTTTCCACTGTGACACGTGGAAGAAAAACTAGGGCATTCTTTGTTTGCAAAATATTCGGTAATCTCTTCCAAATCACTGGATACCTTGTATTTACTGTATCTGCGGATACCTTTTTAAGGTATGCTGTGTCCATTCGGTGCATAATAATTTTTTTTTTTTAATTATATCCTTACTACCTGACCACGATGGGTTAACATTTGAAACACTTCGTTTATTTCAAAACTTGCATAGGTTTATTCGATTTTTATGAGTGTTCCAATAATGTCATCCTATTGTAGGAAATGATGCCCCAGAGGTTGGCGACACTGAGAAGGCGGTGCATCAGTTGTTGAGAGATGGCGGATGGTGTCGGAACGTTTAGTTGCCCACAATAAAATGTGTTTCTGTATTTTGTATTAATAAATCTTTAACTCAAATTAATGTGTATTTACTCCTATAAATTCAGAAGTGGGATTCGTGTTAAGTTAACTTTGTGAACTCGGCTTTAAATAAGTGAAAGTGATTGTTATTGAATTATAAATGAAGAAAATATGTTATGGACAGCGGTATGCACTGCAGTCGCAGGCGCGGTCGAGTACACTTGGCTCACTAGAGTTGTGTGATGAGTGGTAGGTGAGACGATAATTGAGGCCGACGATAACTGAGGCTAGTGTACGCAACTTGATAAAAACTGTAAGAAGACGTTCGTGACCATTGTGTTTGCTTTAGCTACTTCCTCTTTGCTAAGTGCGGCTGGTGAAATGACCTCGTGTGAGTAGTCTAAATTTTAATGTATTGAAATAAAGACGAAGTATAAAGACGAAGTATAATGTCGAAGTATAAAGACGAAGTATAAAGACGAAGTATAAAGACGAAGTATAAAGACGAAGTATAAAGACGAAGTATGAAGACGAAGTATAAAGACGAAATATAAAGACGAAGTATAAAGACGAAGTATAAAGACGAAGTATAAAGACGATGCATAAAGACGAAGTATAAAGACGAAGTATAAAGACGAAGTATAAAGACGAAGTATAAACACGAAGTATAAACACTGTAATCGGCAAACAACAGCTACGACGTTGAAAGGATCAGTGGTGAGGGGCCTAAAATGACAACTACAACTGCTGAGTACATGAAGGAGTGGTGCCCAGGGTCGGGACCAGGCAGGACGGCCGATTGTAGGAAATGATGCCCCAGAGGTTGGCGACACTGAGAAGGCGGTGCATCAGTTGTTGAGAGATGGCGGATGGTGTCGGAACGTTTAGTTGCCCACAATAAAATGTGTTTCTGTATTTTGTATTAATAAATCTTTAACTCAAATTAATGTGTATTTACTCCTATACTATCGTGGTCGGGTAGTACTACTATAATACTTACTTACCATAGCTTACGCCCACTCGTGGTTGTTGAGCCTTTCGGTTACTCGCGGACCAATACAGGAAAAAACAACGCGCGTTTTAATTATAAAATAACGTAGAGCTTTAACAAGCTGAATAATCTATCAAAGAGTAAATTAACGATGCTTTTATTTTTTAAAAGGGTCCCAAAGGGTATAGAGTTTGTCATAAAATTTAAAATTTTAATTCCATTCTGCTTGTAGAATTGACTGCAGCAGAGCATTGAGACCAGCTGGATTGTATTTATGCAAACTGATGATAAGATTTCTATAATGAATGCAGTTCAGAATTCTTCATCCTTTTTGCATGAATAATTCTATGAGTTTTGTGTCATCATAAGAAAAGTTTGAAAGAGTATTGTCCGTGCTCATAGCAAAAGCTTTAGGAACATTGCTTTGTCTAACAAATGACTGAGATGCTATAACTCGTTAGTTTGTTCCTTATGGGCTTAGAAGAAAGAGAGAGAGAGAGAAGTTTATAACTTTCTTAGATTATCTGACAGTAGTTCTTGGTCCCCCTTCTATTACGAGGTAAAACTATTCAAGATACAAACATAAAAAAGACCGGTTCTGAAAATTTTCGCAATTTCTGTACAGTCCGAGAACTTACTCTCATCTGTTATTTGACTTGATAATAATTCTAATTTTCTTAATGCCCGGTACCACCATTGCTTGAAAATTATACGTAAGTAATACTGGACGTGCAGTATTCCTTTCCGAGACTTTTCAAGCGATGATCAGAATTCAGATCAGCCCTTAGAGGGAGACGTTCTACATCTGTAGAATCATGTGATAGACAAGGATGCAATATGTTATTAATTTTTTAACAGGTTATATGTACGCGATTTTGATAGGCAATCCATGTGCAAATTATAATAGGAATTATTTACCTTTTTTTAAATGAAGTTAAATAAGATCTCAGGGTAGTTATTTCGAATACCCGATCTTAAAACAATATCACTAGTATTTACTTTAAATGAAAGAGAAAAATAAAACTTTCACTCCAATCCAGTGTGAACAATTACATAACGCTCAGTTCGGTTGTTTTCCTTCGTAACAGCGTTATTTTTTATTTTATTTTATTTTATTTTTTTTGAAATTGATAGTGCGTGGTTGTAATGCTTGGCGTGTGGCAATGCGTCAGAAACGGCATCTTAGCTGTTTGCGAGAGGTGCTCCAGATTTTCATAATAGCTTACATACAAAAGCGTCTGCTGATTTTACTGGCTAATCTCGCAGCTACCTTGCACTGCTGATAAGTAGGATTGGAATCACTCCAGAAGCGAGAATTCTTAACCGCCCCGCGTTTCCATTTTCCTTACACCACATTTTCCCCAGTTGTACTAAATTGCCTTCACCCAACTAGGTCACGCTGCTCTGCAGTTTTGTAAAAACAAATGGCTAGACTGCGGAAGGAATGACAGAATCCAAAAGGTTTTTTCTCGGTTACGGTTTAAATTTACTGTACTGGAAAAGCATGCTCCGCATACGGGGAAAGACCATCACAGAATCCCAGATAATTTCAATTTTTTTTTATAATTTTTGGTAAGTGAGATAGTTGTTCTGGGCTCTTTTTTAATTTGTTCAATATATACTGTATGTCTATAGCGTCAAATACAGAAAAATTTGACTACGATTTGAATTTGGGTTTTATTTGATCCGTCTACAGTTCAGTACCACTACTACAGTAATTTTCGACAAAACTTAAAAGAACCATGACATTGTCTCACAATTCATTATTTTCTACCGTCAATGCTATAGTTTCTTCACATTGGTACTCGTATACTACTAGTTTTTGAGTCGTTTTTGTTAAATATTACCCCACTGTTCTGTTGCTTGTCGCATGCGCCGTCGCACTACCTCTTAATGGTAAGATCTTCACATGTCCAAGAGCGGATCCAGTGGAAAATTTAGGGGGGGGGGGTGTCAAAAGTTTTATGTAAGTTTAAAAGGTATTTTTTTTTGTTGAAAATTTGAGTTTTATTCAATTTAAAAAAAAAAAAAAATACTATCATATGAATTTACTCATTTAGGGGGGTCATATGGACTTATAATACGGACTTATGGGCCCAAATAGCGGCCTGAGTCCCTATAGCCCTTAACAACAACTACTAGGGGGGTCATGACCCTGTGGATCCGCCATTTTACATGTCATTATGGTGTCCCTTCAGCAGTTGGCGCGAATTTTGGTGCGGTGTAAACTACGAGCGCCGTGTCCTCAGCTGGATATCTGCCAGACCTTTCTTTGGGTCAATACAAACTCTCTTGCTACTTAGCCCAAAATGCAATAACTTTCGCTCCTTGTTTTCCTTTCTCGTTTTTTCTTCTATTTCTTAAAGTCTGCAGATACTCGTAAGCGTGGGCTCATTCCCCGACCACAATACGAAGGTGATTGGCGAAACTTATTTTTAATTTTTTTCAATGCAGAAAATGCATATTCGTGATATTGAGTGGAAGAATCATTTCATTAGTAGTATATTAATAAAATATAATAATGCTTTGCAATAGGGCCTAGCAACACAACATTTACGTAAAACTGTAACCGTACGGGTTTGCCTTCTCAAACTAAGTAATTTTAATGGTTTTATTAAATATCATAAAATAATGCAATAAAAATTGTTTTCGTGCCAGACTTACGAAAGTAGGTAATACCACTAATACCTGGTAAACTCTGGTAGATGGAGAAATAGAAGTGATATGACATAAGTATAAAAGACTGACATTAGTAATCTTTTTACCCCGCACACTTTCCGATTTTAACTGGCCTTAATTTTAAATAAAAATTGTATTTGTTACTTTCACTCAAAGTATGTATTTTATTTATAAACTTTAACGAGGCTTGTTTTGACTGACCTCTGGAACCACAGACATGTTAGAGGGATATACTGAAGTTGTGGTTTGAAGCAAAAGCCAGAAAGCTCCTTAACCATGTTCGCAGAACCTGATTATAGCTCCCTATGGAATTCTCCCATTTTTATCTCATGCAGTTGATTAATCACTTTGTACAAACTTTACTTTTTCCTTCCATTTTCTACTATTATTTTCTTCTTTATTAAATATTTTATAGTAAAAAATACTACTACTTTTTATTACATTGCTCATATTGCTTCCCCCTGATTACACACTCTAAAATTGTTCAAATATTCGATACAAAAAAATAAATATAGGTCTATGAATAGTTGGAACGTATGGCTCTATATATACGGGTATTCTGTAAAGCTGTAAAGCTGCGGCTTCAAAAAAAATTGATTAAAAAAAATAAATTAGAGTCAAAATTATGATCAGGCAGGTACTACCTAAAAAACATTTTTTTTAAGCCTATGTCATCGCATATCCCACCACTATTGTAGAGTGAGAATACCCGTAAAATTCAGAGCTCATGTAATACCAAATTTCAAAAAACTTAAATTCAAATTATATTAAAAGTTAACTATCCAAATATTTCTTCGATCAAATAAAATATTAGAACGAATAAAAATTAGTGTGGAATCAGGACCGATGTAGTATTATTATTATTATAACATTTTTGCTCAATTACTATTTTTATTTTATATTTGTATTATCATACTGTTGTGCTATATACGACAGATAATACTGTAAATGTAGTAGATACGTATATACAGTATGATATAAGTTACAACCGAACAAAATACCAAGCAATAAAAACCACGCATACACGTATGAGGTTATCTCTTCCCAAGTCCCAAGAGAATTTACCATTACCATTTTACATATCAATGGGAGGGCACAATTTGTTGAAATAAAAAAAAAATACACGATTAAGGCGATCGCTTGAATAACTGCCACTTAGTTAATGTCATTAATATTTGTAAGATGTGCAGCTCTAACCCTTATCAGGCAGTTGTGATTTCCCTTCGCTCCGGTTCTTCAGAAAAAGCTATTCCACCCTACTCTATATCTATTCTATATCAACTATTGGCATATAGTTTTTAATTTCTTTTAATTACACAATAGTATTGCATTTCCTAATTAGTCTCATTACAGCTGCAGAATGGATGCAAGTCCGTTCCAGGGTGAGACCCCATACATGTAGATATATCAAGTAATGTTTCATACCCAACCGCCCCCTCTCAGATCATTTTCCGCATTTTAGGTCATCTATATCCCATATTAATTTGGTCATGGAAGGGAAGTATAGGCGGAGCCGAGTGCCGTGTGATTAACTGCTTATAATAGCCAGTAGTAAGCAGTTACAGCTGTGACTAATGTGTGATCGCGCGACGTGGTTACCCCGGGGCGATGTGAGCGACCCTATTCGCAAGGGGTGGGGGTAGGGGGAGTTGGGCGCTTTGCTGATATCATGTTTGCTTGACGTGGTGTTATCTTCTTTCTTAAAATAGCTTTTAAATGGTGTTCTGTGAATTGTAAGCGGTTTTTATTAAGTTTTCTATGTTCCTAGAAACGGCATTGGGATGTTAATGGCTATTTTGAACTATTCATAAATAGAGGGATTCACTGGCTGGTATTTAGCATGCTGAACCCTGCTAAATTGCTTAAATCAAGACATTGTTATTTTAGTAAAATGTGTACTATAAATTATATTAATTTTTTTAATTGTTCGTCTTATAGTTTGCCCATTAACTTTACTACAGGAATTTTTAGTCCCTAGTAACTTTCATGAAAGAACTGCTGTGCCTAAAATTAAAAATACCCTTAAAACGTGATGTACAGAATAGTATAGTATAGTATAAATACAACATACAAATAGACTAAATCTGTAATAACTTGTTGAGTAACTTTAATACAAAATAAAAATTCAATAAAAATATCAGACTTTGGTGTGCCAATTTTCTACGCTCCGCATCCTTTTTACACGTAATGTTGTTCACTACGAAGAGTGCGCACCTCGGCTGCATGTTTTGGGCAGGGTTCCCCATAGATCTATCTCTAAGATACAAACGAATGTAGCAAAATCAGTAACAGCAACCATTTCAGATGAGAGACAATAAATTAATATTTTTTGTGATGTTGCGAAAGAAATCAATAACTGGCAGCCACATTGCGATAATGGTGTTACAAGCCAGGTCAACTCACTGATATCGTCTGCATTGAATGCAATGCTCTATGTCTGCATTAAATGAGTGTTGCCACAATGCATTAGTTGGAAATTTTATTTTTATTTATGGGTTTTTATGCGTGTTACCTTTTTTATGCTGTCGCTGTTCTTGCTGTTCGCTGCCATTGTTCTGCCATACCGCATATGATGAATGGAAAGTTTACTTTCCAAGTACGGGTGTGCACTTATTGCTTATTCTCTGCTCCATTATATCATGTATTGCTGACTAATAAGTATTCCATTACCAAATGAAGTACAAAATAAATATACGAATAAATCACAAAATTCAAGAATGAAATTTTTTTTTAAATTGAATCCAACCTGTATGACGCCACGACTATGATATAGTGATGATAGTTTGTTAGTCACATTCTCAAATATGTGTATACTAGACTACTGTGCGTGACTTAAGGAGCAATTTCTACTAAAGTATAGTATCCAATTTTGGGACGCATAGTTTTATTTGTTTTATATTCTCTATTAAAATACGTAGATTAGAGACTGTGGCGTCTTTTGAACCAATTAGGGGAGCCGTATTGGCATTAATAAGGCTGTAATCTGGGCTCTGTATGATTTTCTTACATACGAATGTTAATGTTTTCAAGATATACCCTATACCACTTTAAATGTGACACCGTATTCAATATTTCAATTACAGTCGTATTAGATTTGCCGTTGTATTTTATTTCTGCGTCAATTCTTTAAGAGAAGGTGGACTGTATCATCAGTATTCCATGCTCGGTTAACCCTTTGTCATTTTTCTAGCTGGCAATTGAATTTTATCTTCTATAAAAGATGCCAATTGGAGCTTTGTAGAGAAGAGTAAAGTAATGCACTTTCAACAAATAATAACTTGAAAATTGAAAGTAATTTTTGAACTTTTCAAGTTCTGATTGTGATTATATCGCAGCTATCAGACAAAGCAATTACCGTATCTGCAGGTAAATTTTTGATTTTGTATGCAGAAATTTATAAATATATATAGTGTTTCTCATTTTAATCTTGGGTATCTTTCTATCTTGCTTTCTCCCTTTTCCTCATCTGATGCTTGCTTCAAGAAATAGACAATGCATTATCACAATATTCCAGTGGAGAAAGGAAATGATTTTGCTGATTGCGAAACTTTGTGAAAGAATCAAGCCTCGGGCGACTTTCTAAACCGACCCTTGTTGGGGCTAATTACGTCTTTGATTTTGTTTTGCAGTTCTGGTTAGTGCTGAAATCCTTTTACTCTGGAGTTTTACTTGCTCTCAATTTGCTAGGTCCAGATTTCACTGTATTGTCTTAATTCACTTGTTAGAGGAGCGTTTTTACCCAAAGTTTTAAGAATAAGGGACTTTGTATCTTATATTATTATCTTATTATAGTTGAAGGGCATCACCAGCATTATTTCTTTATATATTTTGAAAATATTTGTGGCAATGCATACAGTGCGACGGGAAGTGAAGCACTGCTCATTTCATTTCATTATTAGGGGACTCCCCAGTCCCATGGTTAAAGGGGAACCTTAATTACATTGCTTAAGTAGAGAATGAAGGTAAATAAATAAGAAATAGGCCTAAAATCGCAATTTTCTTTCATTTCATATGCACTTTTCAAAGTAAATATTATAACTAAGTCTCATACTTTACCTACCATGGGATATGTGTGTACCTCTGTTAACAGTGATTATAGTTTAATTATTTCACAAAAAAACCAAACAAAATATATTTTTGGACATTAAATTAATTCCGCCAAAAGTAGCTGACAGAAAATGATTTCCTTAGGAATTTTCGAAAAATCAGGCCATTAAATCAGGCCTGAAAAATTCGTCGTTATTTGGCAGGTAATTAGGGTTTGGGACATACCTGAATAATTTATTTGTTATTTTGTAACAAAAAGTTCAAAAAGAAATCGGCAATTTGAAATTATTGCATTGCGAACACGAATTGAATGAAATGAAACACAGAAACACAGTGTTTCTTCGATTTCCTTAATGTACAAATTCAATTACATGACCAACAGATTCATTTCTCTCAAGTCATTGTCAGACGCAATATTTTCATATTTTTGTCACGCGTGTAAAAAGTAGAGAAGATTTTTGCCCAATGTCGTTATGGTACGATATTGCAAATTTTATGAACTAATTCCCATGACGGCAAGTACAAATAGTCGCCCGTAGCTGTTATTTTAAGGAATATTTTTAAACCGCGGGTATATTCCGTATTAGGGAGTAGGACTGCGGTAAAAAACAGAGAATCTTTATGACGTAAATGTGAAACCTGGCTGTTCAAACACAAGCTGCGACAACGCTTACAAAAACAACCTCAGCTGCAAAACGGATGAAAATCCGAAAATTAAGTTGGCCAAGGACGCAAGCTAAGAAGACCATGCTTTTTCATGTGCAATATTATAGTTAGACAGGTTCGTCTATGCGTCAAAATCATTTTCACTGAACAGGGACGACAGTGCTTGAACGCACTTGACGTCAACTATGATACTAACATGGAACTCAATTTTAAACTTTACCACGGAAACAAAAGCGGAAACCATCGGGAACAAAAAGCTGCGAAACAAGGCTAGTGTCAACTGCGTTGAAGAAGAGAGTGCGGAGGAGTGTCGCCTGATTTGTTACGGCGCAAATTCCACCGACCTCGTTTGTGATAGTGATAGTTATTGACGTGGTAGCAGACATTTTTAGACTGTCTTTAATGTCTGCTACCACGTCAATATCACTATCACTATCACAAAGGAATATGCGCCTTAATCTATGATAACTTGTGCATGTTCTTGCTTTTGAATTTTCAATCTGTTGTCTGTGGTATATTGTATGGTCACTTTCAAATAAAGGTTTAGCCTCCCTAGATGTATAAAGGTCAAAGTCGAGACGCAGGGCCCACGCCATTTCTTTGCTCCGTCAAACCCTAAACGACAAAAAAGGTATAATATAAGATAGGTCTCCATCATCTAGCCCCCTGATTGATTTCAGCATTAGTTCTCACCATTCCACTCCCCGCCTTTTTACGTTTCTTCCATTTCTGCCGACTTTTAGATATCCAACTTTCGATGTCCCCGTATTTCTTTTTTAGCTTTATACCCCTTTTTTTCTTTTCCAATATGGCAATTTGTGGGGTACCATTGAACGCATTTGAAATGAAAAATATTATTTAAATATGCTTCACATGGTTTTACAGAATTCCTTCTACCCACTCCCCCGAAAATTCGAATTCTGTATCTGTAATGGAATATTTTTCTGTATGGGAGACGAAAAATATTTGTAATGGGTACAGTTGACAAAATAAAGATGATATCGAGGACGCCACGTTAATGATTGGGAAACTGCAAGTTAGTCTATTTGACGGCTTCCCGGGTTTCATTCGAACGGACCATGTGAAAAATAAAGAAAATATTTCTTCTTCTTAAAATCCGGTCCTGTTGTTACTGTTAGGAAAATCCAAAGCATACACAAACCTGTTGATGAACAAATCACGCACCAAGTGTGATAAGTGTAACCATTTTTCGCATGCCATTCACAGAGCAATTGAGAAACCCTAAGGCTAATTTCTTCAGCTAGCCAAGATATCTACTGTACATGAAATATCCCTTTTAATCCTTTTTAATTTGATAACTTTTCAGACTTATCTTCTTTTTCGCCGATTCGTGATTTCTTACAAGTCTTCCGTTTACGTTTGGCGATAGAATTATACTTAGCGTCTCCTTTAGTCGTTTGCTTGAAAGCTTCAAATTTCTTTGAAACATTAATCCGTCTCCTTTGGTATTAATTCGGTGTGCTTTTCAGATTACGTTCAAAATAAGATTTAGTTTCGTCAATTTAATTCATTCTACCTAGTCTAGCCATAATATGTTCTGTGAAAAAAGTTTACTCCACTGTATTCGAAAAAGTTTTAATTTGATTTTTTTTTAAATCTAAAAAATCAGAACCAATGGCTAAATCGAGAATTGTTAAAGATAAAAACAGATGTGAACGATCTCAACCAATATGGCCGGAAAAACAGCGTTGAGATACATGGACTTGACATAACCGAAAATGAAGACCTCATGAAGGTAATAACGGATATTTCTGAGCACCTTCGACTCCCAGTAATACAACCAAACTCAATCGAAGCCTGCCACCGACTGAAAACACCAAAAATGAAGCCAGCAGTCATAATTCAGTTTTCAAGACGTAAGGATGCAGAGGAGTGGCTAAAAAAGAAGAGAACAGGACTCACGAGCAAAAACTTAATCACTGGAGGCTCCGACGACAAAATATTTATCAATGAGAACTTAACGTCATTCAATAAAGAGTTATTATGGCAGGCGAGGAGAGCAGCCAAAAACATAAACTACAAATTTGTGTGGGTCTCAGATGGTCAAATATTCATGCGGAAAGACGAACACAACCAAAAACTACGCATTCACCTACTAGAAGACATACCAAAGAGCCCGTCAAACAATGCCCCCCCCCCCCCCCCATCAGCTGGTACTACCACTCCTACTACTACCACGGCCAGTGTTGTAGGCACAAGTTTACGGCACCAGATTTAGACTAGAGTAGTTAGGCACTTATAATTTTTTAAACCGTTACTTGATAATAATGGCATTTAACATTTTTTATTGCAATATTCGCTCGATTAGGCAGAACTTCGACCACCTAGTAACACTACTTCAGTCAGATATCTATAAAAATATTAACTATCAGCTCATATTGCTTAGTGAATCTTGGATTACCAAATCAGAGTTCAAACTATTTAAAATACGAGGCTACACGGGAAGATTACAAGAAAGAGCCAATGGAAGATCAGGGGCGTGGCCCTGTACATCCGAGACGACGTTCAATATGATATTGTCACCACTTTATCCACATTATATCATGAGAGTATACTCATTAAAATAAAAAGTAGAAAAATAAACTTTAGGTTGCTATGCTCGTACCGAAATGTAAAAACTAACATAAATAACTTTTTAAATGAAATAGATGACCTCTTACACATGGAGAGTACAAAGTTTGACGCTTCTACTTGGTGACATAAACCAGGATAAGTACACAAACATCAGATTCTATAAACTATTTAAATTATTTTTCCTCACAGGGCTTTCAATCGCACATACAAGGCCCAACGAGAGTTACAACCACTACATCTACCACAATAGACCATCTATTCGTAAAAAATGATATACAAGCTATAATTACTTCGCATTGCAGTGATACAGGTATCAGCGACCACAAGTCTATATCTATCACTATACAGGGAATAGACCCTATAATAAACGTTCAAAAATCGTACACATATTGCGACATTCACTTACTTAAAGGCAACCTCTTGGATTGTACAACACTCAAAATGTTGATCGGGCCTATGAGATAATTGAATATGAAATACAAAAAAGCATAAAAAGCTCAATGGAAACAATCAGGCTGTCAAATAAAAACAAAAAGAAAAGAATGGGGAAGCAACGAAATTATAAACACGTGTAACGTAAAGAATAAATTATATAAACTCTGTGCACGTTACCCCTTTAACTTTAACAATAGCCTCTGCAATGAGCTTAAAACGGCCCAAAAAAATCTAAAAAAAATTGATTAAAAAAACGAATACACAGTATTTCATGACAAAATTTCAAGAGGCTAAGAGTACCCGCGAGTTTTGGAATGTAGCAAATTCTGTTATCAAACCTAGGCCCAAAAAATTTATAAGCTCAATCAAGATTAGTGGAACCAGCTATGAGGTAGAAGGAAATGAATCATTAATTGCGGACCACTTCAACTCCTACTTTGCAAGCATAGCCCAAAATTTAATAGCCAGTAGTGGAATAAGCGGCTCAGATCCTTTACCTGAAATAATAAAACAGCCATATTCAATGTTCTTCCCTTCCCTTACCTTACTTACTTACTTAACGTGTCCGGGCCTACGACACGTTGATCCAAAACGTTGCAGCCTGGATGGCCTTGTCATTTGCTTCGGATAGATCTGCGTGGGACACAGCTTCGTCAAGTCTCGGGCAGACAAGGAGGTGGTCGTCGTCCTGTAGTTGTCCACATTCACAAGTCGGGTCCTCTGCCAGTCCCCATCTTACCTTAAATGAGGTAGATCTAGCAATAAAAAAATTAAAAAAGAAAAGATCATCAGGGATTGACGGTATTACCTGCGAAATGCTTAAAGAATGCAAGGAACCCCTACTACCAGCCCTCCACCACCTGTTCACCCTCTCTTTGTCCCAAGGAAAATACCCTGAGTGACTCAAGCAAAGTAAAATAGTACCTATCTTTAAAGAAGGGGATCCCTCACTAGCATCACAATACAGGCCCATCCATGTACAACCAGCGATTGGAAAATTGCGTTCAAGCAAGGCTTCTTAAATATCTGTCGACCACGGGATTTTTATCATCAAACCAGTTTGGCTTTCGGGCAGGACGGAGTACAGAGCTATAGCAATTTTTGAACTGACAAAAACAATTTTGGATTCATTTGAAAGAGGGGAAAAAACAGGAGTCCTACAAATAGGTCTAAGCAAGTGTTTTGACCTTATTGATCATACCATAATGATAAAAAAATTAAAACAACTTGGAATTCATAAATCTTTACTTTAATGGTTTCAATCATATTTTTCTGGACGAAAGCAAGTAGGTCAAATAACATGTGCAAGTGGATCATCCCTTAGCTCCCCTCAACCCATTACACATGGCATTTTTCAAGGCAGCGGCCTTGGACCATTATGTTTTTTAGTCTTCGTAAATTCCCTTTCGGAACTGTCAGTATCCCAAAAATTATTAAACTTTGCAGATGATTATGCGCTAATTGTCAAAACTGGCAGCTCAAATAAACTCGCACAAAAACTAAATTCCGACATGCACCTTATAATGAGTTGGCTAAAACAACACAGATTGATCCCGAACCTACAAAAAACAAAAGTAATGTACCCTTCATGCAGAGCCACTGATGAGACACCCCCCGCTTTGAAGTATAACGGCATTACAATTGGTAGTACACGGGTAATGAATTACCTTGGAGTACAATTAGGTGAACAACTGTTGTGGAAGGAGCATATCAACAAATTGCATAGCAGTCTACGCCCAATAAACATGATTACAACCTTGCAAAAATTTTCCCCCAGAAAGCCCTATTACAAATATATAGGGCATGGTATGAGGCCAAGTTAAGCTACTGTCTAGAAGTATGGGGTGGGGCTGCAACCACTCACTTACGTCCACTCCGCACAGCACAGAACTATACACATAAGACAATTACAAGAACACCCAGGCTGACACACTCAAACACAGTTTACAAATCTTGCAATATACTACCACTGGAACTACTATACAATAAGCAACTACTTTCCTTTAATCAGAGGCATATAGCGCATAAAATCGTTAGTCCGTCTGTCAATATCCGAAACACTAGATCTCATGCATACGGAACACTCCCACTACCCTCATAGTCTCTTTCGCGCACAAGAAACAGTCTGCTATATAAGGCAATATCAGCCTTCAACATATACTCTAAGCACATCTATAACAAACCAGAATACGATGTCAAAAGCAGTCATAAGTCAAAAATAAGCCTATACATAACTAACAAATTGGAAACACTCACTTAAGACTTAACACTCACTTGCAAAGCAATTAACCCAAAACACTAAATTGATATCTTTATATTGCCTATGTTTAAGTAATTTTAAGCTTGTAAGGCTGTAGCCTACCACTTAGATTGGGCGGCTATTACACTGAGGATTGTCAGTGTTACACTGAGGATTGTCAGTGTTACACTGAGGATTGTCAGTGTAATAGCCGCCCAAGATAGTGCGTGACGCTCACACGCCTCACGGTACGAGGGAGCGCAACCATTTAAAAAAAAAACTGTATAAACATTAGATCGAGGTAAATACACTTTTATTTTATTTATTTGTTTTATTATTTATGCTGCTTATGTTTACATAGTATTTATTTAAAAAATCCAAAATGGCAGTTATACGGAACCACAGTAAATATTTATTCTATGGGAACCACAGAGAACAGGGTAGCGGTATTAAGTGTGGTCACCGCAAAAGTGCGATCTTAAAACTATTACAGCCGCTAGATAATATGAGACATGCAGAATTGAGGACACACCAAAATCCGGTCGACCTCCCTTAGCTGGAACCAGGTCCTGCTTTAAGCGACACAGTAATTTGGATTCTCTCAAGAATTCCCTTATTCGGGCCGCAGCGGAAATCCCTCAAGAAACGGTGATTGCTGAATAGCTGGATGGCTAGTCAGACTTAGGGCATGCGTTCCAGCTGGAGGGTGACATTTGGCTAGACTACAAAGTATTTCATTCGTTTTTCAGCGAGCCCAGTTGAATTGAAAATACAATTAGATATACGATTATATTTTAGTTTTAAGTTCATATTTCATTTGCTTATGTTACACATAGGCATACAAATTCAAT
This sequence comes from Psococerastis gibbosa, assembly GCA_963971405.1. Classification (NCBI taxonomy): domain Eukaryota; kingdom Metazoa; phylum Arthropoda; class Insecta; order Psocodea; family Psocidae; genus Psococerastis; species Psococerastis gibbosa. Next base: position 26,245,740 of record OZ020488.1, on the reverse strand, counting down.
CTTGTGGAACAAGTTTATAGTTTTGGGCCATAGAATAAATAAGTTTATAGTTTTGGGCTAACTTTTTTAATCGCTCTGTAGGCAGGACCACAAGCGGTTAGTTGTACATACTGTATAGGACTTTCAAAATTTGAACTATAAAATGAAATAAGTAAATGTCCTTTGCGAAGGCAAACTAGATCAAATAGCCACATCATGGCTAAGAAATGAGGAGCTGTGCAGTGAGCATGGCTTACGGGTTACCTAATGGCTACTGATGAAACGTTTGAGGTTAATTCAGTTAATCGCCAAAGGATTAAAACTTGACGTGTTTATTTGTCTAAGTTCTATATTGGAGATATAGTACAGTTGCTTCCCGCTAATGATATTCTTGGAATTTATTCTCCGACTAGTCATTAAAAAAGAAAAAATATATATATATTTGCACTGAACTCAAGTTATGTGAATGCAGTTAAACAGGAACTAAGTTTTTATAACTCTTCTGTGAAATGTGAAATGTTAAAATTAAATGTCATGATAAAGGTTGGTATTTGTAAAATGTTTGTTCCTGAAATACATATTAACCACGGCTCGGGTTCCAGGTGATAAGTGTTGCCAAGTAAACTAAGGTACTTAGCCAAATATTCCTGGAGCAGAACAGCGTTTATGGCGAAACCCTGATAAATTACCAAAAATTACTGTTGTTGTTGTTTCTAACGCCTGTTTTCAGCATTTCTGCTTTAAGCAACCCTGTCAGCCTGGCGGGGGGAGTGAGTCTGTTTGTTAACTTGAGGCACCCTAAGGGCAGACTCTTTCACCTCGGGGAAAGGGGAGTTGACTAACAGGGTGGACCTCCTGATTATAGTGGATTCCGAACCACTTGGGGAACATGGTAAAGTCTCACGATTAAATCGGAGGTGACCAGGACACGACTGATACTGCCTGAGCGAGTTATCATGTCCCACCAGGTTCCTCTGCCAACGCTGTGCACACTACCAAGTTGCCGCAGTTTGAAACATGCTCTGCTCTATTGGAATCAACATGGTAAGGCCGTTGGCAAAAAATTACTCTTTCTATCCAACCGCTTTTTCCCTTATACTTTAAAGTGAAGGTCCAACTTTGTTCAGAAAAATAATTAAGGAAAGGTCCAGCTCAAATACTTTGAGCTTTTGAAGAGATGATTGGATTGCCATGGTTGTCCATCCTTTGACAGCATGAGCTAATGGGTATACAAAAGGTAATGAGAGACCTGAGTGTCGTCTATATACATTATAAGATAAATCACGTTACCCTTTGAGCTTTTTTAAGGTCAACGTTTATTTTTCTTAAAATGCGTTTCAGCACATTTTCGTCCGCTCGCAAACTGTTTTCTGTTCTCATTATCAATCCCCTATGCGGCCCGCATTTTCTCCGTCTCGTCATCTGATATTTTGGTTTCTGAAAAGTTTGAAACGACTTTGATTAAATTTAAAGTTGATAGCCATTTTGATAATGTATTCGACAATCTTAAATCATTGTGAAATTATGTTGAATTATCTAAAATTCTTACAAGATAATTTCTCGACCCATAACAGCAAGTACGTCGAGAGTATATGTTTGCGAATATGTACTATTCAAAAACAGGTTTTCATCATTAAAGGGGATGGAACATAGGGATGAATTCCATTATTCCCAATAAGAGCATTGGAAAAGCTATTACCCTTCAAAGTGTCATATTGGAATGGTCATTAAGCTAAGTGCACAGTAACTCACAAAGCGGGAGAATATTTTTCTTGAATATCTAACAAAAATCAACTCTCGTTGATGCGTTTAGCAAAGTACATCGCTTACTAACCGATAGCTTATAAGATTAATACGCAGCTTCTGATAACATCAAATTGAATTTTTTTTTCATATTAAAAGTATATTACTTACAAAATAAACATTAAAACAAACACTCACGCCTTTACCTATCTGAACTGCGTGCTGACTTTTATAGACCGTCCCATTCGTGTCTATAGGCTGGAAAATTCAATATTATAATATTGGCATATACATTTAATGGATAACCCTATGCACTCACTACAGGGGCTACAACCTGAAAGAGAAAACAGGAGCTCTATTCCATCAGGTTTGTGTTGGCCCTTTTTATTTTCCTTCGTTCCCGTGAACACGTTCCGAAACTCCATACATACTCTACCAGGTGGAATGCAAACATTAGCTAGAAACGTTGAGCAAGAAGTTCTGTAAATGTTGACGCTTTTCACATTATTTAGCTTAACGCCTCACATAATACCACCTCCAGTAGGTCCCTTTTCACTTAATGAAACGCTTCCATGTACCCTGTAGGCACAACCTTCCACTGGGATAACACCAGCTGTTGGAAAAACCAGAAATTGAAATTATCCAACCATTTCACATTCAAGTAGGTTACTCTAAACTGTTTGATTCGTTTGAACGCTATAAGCTTAATTAAGCTGATATCCTCATTTTAATTACCCAAATATCAAATGTTGACATCTGAAATATATTTCACCCAGTTTTTTGGCAAATTTTAATTTAAACTTTTAGTGACAAATGAATTTCTGAATGCAAAATTTTAATTGGTCATATGAATATTTCATGCCGCCCTAAATTACCTTATGCTGCGGAACTGTAATTGAGAGAAACTGGTTTTACGTGTAATTTCAAATTTCTCCTGTGTGTTTTATTTCATTGGTGCCATATTATTTTTATTTGGTGGTTAAAGGGATTATACCGTATTGTATTACAATTTGGACTTTGGCGTCACTTACTAGTATGCCTATCATTTAGGTTCCAATAGTTAATTTTTATTGCTGTATTACCATTACTATTTTTAGGGCTTTAGGGCTCAACACGATTATTTCCTATAGAGGCTATTCAGATGCATTCATTAAAATACAATCTTTAATTAAAATCAAAAAAAATTATTTGCTTAAATTTCGTGCTATCATGAAGTTGGGCGAGCAAACCATTAAGTTGTAGAAATTTCTGTTTAATTTTGGACACATTATACGGCCTTTAAAATCAATTTCGATAGTGTAGTGATCGATAAGCAGTGGTATCCGGACCGTGGTCGATCTGAAAGCGTACTATCATACGTTATGTCAACATCAGCGATCGATTTCTTCAGTGGCACTGCGCAGACTTCTAAGATTGTATTTCGGAGGCTCGGCAGCAAACCTGGATTCTACTGCTCAATGGTAATTCAAATATTAAAATGTATATACTAAAAAAATTTAGTTTACCCACTCTGAGAGTATTTCAGAAAACCGACGAGTGAGGGTGACAAATTGAAATCGGATACGGCGCCTCGTACACCGGATGTGAAGCATTATTATGATGAAAATTCGCTTACGATACGAAAAAGAAAACAAAGGGGGGTTTTGAGGGGGGGGGGGGATAGAGCCGCCATTTGAGATATTGCCTCCCCCCATGCATTTCATCCTCAAAATATTCATTACTCTCGTTGAAAACTTCCTAACTCAGAATGGCTACACTCAGTCAAAGGGTGTTCTAGCTTGAAGGGCCTCGAGTGTAAAGAAGTTTACGTAGTGCTGGTGCCATTTGCAATTTTTTTTGTGGTGTCCCTCATTTAGCAATGTATTTCATTCCTACTCCCTTTTTAGATTAAGCTTTTTAAGCTTTCCACTGTTGAGTTAATTAGTTTTCTTCTAAGTCCTTCTATTATATTCTGTTGTTATTCCTTCTACTTTCATGCATTTGAATAAATTGAGATATTATTTAAGCAGTCTCTGGGAAATTTGGGATCTTGAGAAAGAGAAAGCAGTCAATTGACGTAAAGACATGACAGCCGGGGTTTATTTGATAGAAGTACTATAGCCTACGTCGATCCCCTTCAAATTCCTAGCCCGGAGTAAACAAGATTTAGCCGTTTAGTAAATACGGTAAATAGTGAGCAGTAGCTCCTATAGTACGGTATAGTAGTATTGTATAAAAACGGAAAAAACTGCTTTGAATCTATAACCGTCATTTGCATTTGGTTTAAAAAAAAATGGGGGTTAGATGGAAAGTTTTCCGGTAGTTTCGAAAATTGGTGATTTTATAGATTTTGAGGTGCTCTTTCCGAATTTTAACTTTGCGTGCTCGTATCTTTACCGCTCACGCCGCCATTTGAAAAAAAAAACTGTGCACTTTCCGCTTTTCACTGAAACTGGATGGATAAACGTAATAAATTAAGTTAAATCTGGCCTACTATCATAGATTTCGAAACTGCCAAATTACTATGAGCCGAAACCGGTTATGTAGCTACTTGAATGTAGGAATACTAGGATAACAAAACCAATATTAAGTTTTATAATTTTTCATCTAGACAAATTACTAATTGGATTCAATTTAGGAACCTGTGTAAATTGTGTAAATCTGTAATTCTACTGTAATACACGACTTTTATTGTAGATTAGGTGTAATGGAAAATAAGATTAGATGTTAATAGAACTACTATAAAAGTGTAGACTGTAAACTTTTCAATCGCCAACTGGAAAAGTAAGGAAATGCAATCTAAATTGAGAGACATTGCTCTTGCACGATGACAGCAGGCCTAACAAGTTGGGATTAGGAAAACGTAATTGGAATTTGTTGCCTCCTTGGCTCGTTAAGTTTGCTTGATTGGGCGGAATGAAAAATAATGCGTATTTCTCGTGCAGACTTTTTTGACTCTTTCGTTATGTTTTTATAGTATAAACAGAGAATCCTGTCGCTTGCTCTGTTATCAACATGGTAGGCTGCCTTAGTTGAAACGTCAAATTATGCCGAGTACTCGTAGACTCGCTTTTTTAATCAAAACGTTCAACCCGCCAAGTTCAAATTGAAGTACAATATTTAGTAGAAAACTGATCATCCTTTTCCTGTGCTATGACGAAAACATGGCATTTTTCTCCCTGCTGATGTGAGCAGTTCCTTTTCAAGGAAATCCTTGTGCCGGCGGCCATCACGATTTTCATCTGAGATGAGTGTTTCCGGCTACCATTCTGTCCAATATTTTACCACGTCCATATATACCACTTTCTTCGAAATATTTATAACCTTTTGGGGCGTCGCGTTCTGAAATGTTGACTAATACCGTACTTGACACTCCTCGGAACTTGTTAGAACACTAGGACATTAATTACACATAGGATTTAAATATTTCAAGTCCAACCTCGTAGGGAAAAGAAAAGCTTAAAGGAGGGATTTCAAAATAGTTTAATGGTAGTGTATTGAAAAAAAAAGTTAATTCTTCAAGGGTATTAAAATGTGCACATGAAAAATTCATTTACAATGATGCTTGCATCCTAAATAAAAATGCAGGCTATTTATCTGACTGATAGAATACTAATCTATATAACCTGTTAAATGCTGTTTATGGATTTTTTTTAGCAATACTAGTTCAGTTGAAAAAATGTAAATTTACTGTGAAATCTTATATGTTTTGTGCATTTTTCATAACTTCGTGGCTGTTGAGACAGGAATTAATTAATTTCGTCAAATTGACGCACTGAAAGTCTAAAAGGTAATGTATAATCTGATCAATGGTGATGTACTTTCCCCATTCAGATACAAACACGCCAACCATGGTACAACACAATATTTTAGTACTTATCGATATATCTACTATTGTACATATTTTCTTGAAGTTAAGTTTTGTTTATTTATGTCAATTATGAAATCACTATAGGCTGTTCGTTTGACTTGTTGCATGATAAATATTATAAATTGCATAGCTCAACTTGTAACAACGTAGCGTTCTCGCTAAGTTATTTATCATCTCCTTGAATGCTCTCTATTTTTACTTTCATTCTTTCTATGGGTTCACTTACATAAATTGTTCCTTTAGGAATAAATATCTCGTCGTGCCTCACAGGAAGAGCTCCTGCAGAAATAGAACCTCTGAGGCTTTCACTCTTGCCCCTTAGCAGTTTGCGGGATTAATCCTAAAGAATGTTTATGGAGCGTTGTCTTCAGGACTTGAATTTGCTGTGATTTTCTCGGGGTTGTTGGTGAAAAGGGACAATCCTCCTAGGGCCTCTTTGATTTTCAAGAATGCTCCTTTCTGTTTTGCCCACTTTTCCCCCGCGAACCCCTTCTCTCCCCAAAAGGACGAAAAAAAACTGTCGTAGTCGCAAACACTTGATTTTTTCGCAATTAAACAAATTCTTCTTTTTCTCCCCTTCTCTGGTGCTACAAGTTTACTTTTTAATTCATAACGATGTCAAACAAAACATTTTTCTCTGTTCTTTTTATTAATGTGATAAATGTTATACTTACACTATTCTTGTGTACGAATATAAAAATGAGGAAAATATGCCTCTTCTTTTTACTTTTACCTTTTATTCTTGAAAGCGAATGCTTCTTTGTAATTTCCCTGGCCCGATAATAGGTTTAGCATTTCAAAATTGATTTCAATTCTATGACGATTAGGCACTGACTCTTTTTGGTACAAGAAATGTTGCTTATTGCTGCAGTGTGAGTAACGACGAATTTGACTTACAGTGTATAGCAGTAATACTACAGTAGAATGACCATTAGATGTTAATTAATACACTCTACCCAAGTTGCACAGGCCTGTACCTCGGTGTCAAAAAACATCTAATCTAAGATCATGTTGTAAATAAGCCATAGGACTCAGGCGCGGATATACGGGGGTATAGCCCCCCCCCCCATTAGGTTCCTCAAAATGCGTAAAACCCCAGTATTTCAGTCCTATTTTTTCAACAACAAAAAATCGTATTTCATCTTAGGCCCCTCCTTGGTCTCATTCTAGATCCGCGCCTGATAGGACTGCTTTCCGCATGGTCCGCGAAACAGCTATATCGAGACTTTCATGGGCAGTAAACATCCGCTGAGTGAAATGGGTCTTGTAAAAGTGAAGCTGTGTCGTAAACGCGAAAGTTAGAAAGTAAAAAAAAAAACATAGTAATGCCATAAAGTTTAATTACTCCAAAGGTTGGAAAATGCGAGTGATTATATCGTCAACTAACAAAAGCAACTCTTTTTCTTTCTCACTACTGACTTTTTGTATTGTTGCTGATTTTTCCTTCTTGAAATGGTTTTCTCAGTGCGACTTATTTGGCATTTCGCTTGAACATTGCTTACAGAAACGTCGTTTGACTGTGTCAAAACTCATTCGGCCTTGTTCTTTACGGGTACGTCTCGTCAGTATTTCCCTGCCTACAATACCACGTTCTTTTTGCATTGCATTGTTTTCTACTTGTATTGTCGTTGTTTTTTCTTTTATTTGGGAGGGAACCGTGCAACATTATTTTCTTCCCACAGAAATTTGACAGCTTCTCCAAAATTTGCCTTAAAAAATCACTATTCTATTCTCTGCAAGGAAATTTAAATTTAAGCAGAATATTCCGATACTATTGTAGTAGCCTGGGTGTTGGCAATAGATAAATAAAATGAAGGTTTCGTACCTGTTGACCTGTCGTGTTAGCTTAATTAAAAGCTACAGCAGCTTTAATGCAATAATAGACAGAAGGGTATAGAGTAGAAAGGGGTCGCTCAATGACCTTGTGGTGGCCGCCGTAGGGAGGGATGGTTCTGGAACAATGGGTTCAAACGGTGCGATGGGGGACGCTCAAAAGGTCGCCAAAGTCGCCGTTATCAGGTGGGCCGCGAAACCCTCACAGTGACGTTTATTTTGACCACATGCTTTCCCTTTGAACAGACCATCAATCGTAGTAATGACTGAATGGAAATTAAAGGCTTTTACGAGATACGAAACTACTTTTATTCTCAACCAATTACTGGCCCTTTCTATGACCTTTTTGATAATTTACATCTTGATTAATAATGCTTAAGGAGTCCATATTGTAGTAGTGTTCTACTTAAGTTGCAATCTATGCATTAGTTTGCTGTGAATGTTGTATTCTTCTTCTCCACTCTTGTCTGTTTTGTGCGGTCCTTTTCAGTCGTTTATAGGTGTCGCACCCTAGGTCCAGGGTATCTAGGTGGTAAGTGAAGAAGTTTACCCTCAATAAAATAGTGTTTTATTTTAATCTTTACTTTGTCGTTTGTCAATGGTATACAAACCAGTTCTACTATATTTTACTTTAAGCCAGAAAATAAAATTAACTATGTGATTGGTAGCGGCAGTAAGGATGACTAATTGTGCTGGATGGTGAATGGTAAATAATAATTTGTGAAATAAAACCCAAATTCTAATAAATATTTAGCCTCTGAGTTATTTGAGCGATATTCTGCCGTATCAGCAGCTGATTTAGGGTTTATAGGGGGATCTCGAAGGATAAGAAACCCAGTGGTTTTCAGCGACAAGATACGATTTTCCTTGGACTAATATCTAGACAGGAGAACGAGGAATGGGGAGCCGATTCCAGAAAAAGCCCTGAAGGGATTTTGAGAAGCCCTTAGAGACGCTCGAGTTTGCATTACTCCAGAATGCCATTCAAACAAAGGCCAAAATAATTTCCCCGAGGATGCTTGCGGCTCCCAGCTACACGCGATGGCGACCCGCGACCTTAATTTTGAGGGTTAGAAAAATAGCAAAACAGAGGCATTACTAAAAAAAAACTAAACGGCCATTGGGGCTTTGAGACCGTCCAATTTCAGGAAATAACCTGCCAAACGCAATGTAGGTCAAGCCTTCAACTCGTCACAGTTTAGCCTTTTTGGTTTTGATTACTGCAGTTGCTCCCTTGAACTGTAAGTTACACTATCGTTTGTAAATTCTTGTTGAGGCGCCCATTCCACCGGCAAATTATCTATTATAAATTAAGTTATAATGTTATTAATGATGTCTGCTACCATTTTATAATCCGTCCATACCACTTATCTACATATCTTGACAATACTCGTTTACCTGTTCCACGGCCAATATGTATGTGTAGTTTTTCTTAAGAACATTATGAAATATAGTACCTACATTTAAATAAGCCATGAAATCAACCAATTGACTAATCGACTTCGATGGCCAGGTGGTAACGTGCTTGGACTTGTTCGAGTCTTTACACGCCATGCAATCGGAGACGTATCGTAATCATCACGGGTAATAACCTACAGAGGCGACTGAAAAGGTCAATCGGATACATTCATTAAATTGTTTCTATGCGATTTATCTTTTAAAAAAATAAATAAATAAAAAATCTAGAATTTAAATTATCGAACTGCAACAACGCACTTGTTATTGATAGAATGTATTTTTATGTAAAATATGCCAACATGTATCTCCCGGAGCATAAAATCAAAAAAGAGCGTGTTATACAGTATGTCCACAGCTCCGTTAGTAATAATTAATATTAATTTCCCGATAATCGAGTTTAATGCAATGCCAAGTCGTCGGGAAATTTTCAGACCGTTGAGTATTGTGCCAATGTCTGCGTACCATTGCGGTGGCTGGAGACATTCGCTAGTAAAGTAAAGTAACTTTTTATTTCCTTCAAAATATAGATTTACAATTATTTTGTAAGTATAATGACAGTGGGGGGAGAGTTAATCGTGTCTTTATACTTAAACAAGAAGATACATAAAAATGACCACAAAAAACCACTCCAGTAACTGTTTCTCCGCCATTGTATTGAATAAAATGTACACAACAAAAATTTCGTGCTGCCATAACAATAGAGGGCTAGAGGTAGATTCTGAACATCAGAACTCCAAGTCTGCGGCAGACCAAATCTGTCGCTCCAGGTTTTCTACTGGGATAGTAAACTTACTAACCAGGTTGTACAACTTGAGCACACACGATCCAATGTGATCTGCGGTAGACCAAATTGTACAACCAAGGATGGAAGTTGAAGAGAAGCCGAAATTAAAAAGTCCTGAGCTTCAAATTGTCATGGTGCAAGAAAGTTAGTGAGACTGTGTAAATTTGAATGATGTGCTGTCACCAATGCCCAAAATTCGTCCATATGGATAATAAAGGCAATTTTCTTTCTTTCTATTTGTTATTCTTTCTGCATTATCAAAATTTTGTGTTAGGGGCCCAAGGTTGTACGGTATTATACTCGTATATTGTTCAGTAGTTGATTGGTACTGTCGTAGACAAAATACTATATTCTTTCTCTGTAATGCTGTTTACACTTTATTGACCCTACAGGTTTTTAGTTCCCTTAGCAGCAATGAACAAAGTGGGGTCCGGGTGCCCACCCCTGGGAGAAATTTTTTAAAGTTAAACGTTTTTTAGCATTTGTAATTTATGTATTTCAACATAGAAAATTTAAATTTGATAAACGCTAATTTTTATTGCAAAGTCTGGTGGGCCCCAAACTCACTCATGGGCCCGGGGCCAATGGCCCGAATCCCCCGCCCTCTCAACCGCCCGGTTGTTTAATATTTACTTAATGTGGGGTTTAAAAACGTAAACAACACACTATTAAATAGCACTTTCCATTGAAAAAGAACCGGTCCGAATTTACTCGAACATGCTTTCCAATAATTTATCAATTAGTAGGGAGAGAAAATTATTAATTTCATGGTAAATAGTGTTCCTATGGTTAAATTTCGGATATCACGGGGCGGGGGGGGGGGGGGGGTCGTCCACCTGACGTCATTGGAGTTAACGTAAATTCTAGATAGGACAGACCAACGCATTACCACACAGCAATAATGGCAGGGCACGCAATTCATTTGAGCGTGAATTTTTTCAAAAAAACATTTTTCTGTACAGAACCAAATAGTTTTTTGGGAAAGCAAACTGTCCGGTTTCGTTACTCAATTTATCACCTAAAATATGCCTGAAGGTAGAAATCATCGATAGAAAGGTTTCGCAGAAAAAATATTTTTTAGTCATTTTTCATTAGAATTAAGTTATTTTTATTTTTTTACCCCCAGAAGCAAACTATCGAGGGGTAAACGACCCCCCGCATTTTATCAACATTAATAACGACTATAATATATGTGAATTTAAAAGAAACCGTTGGAGCCGTTTTTGAGAAATAAATTTTTTATTTTTTGGAGTTTTTGAGAATAAAACCCCCAAATTGAGTTTTTTTATATATTATTAATTGGGGTACAGGTGTTACCTGTGTGCACTTAAGCCTATTGGGCCTATTGTGCCCCCTACAACAAAGAATCTACATATCTACATCACTTCCTCGAGGCCTATTTCCCTCAGGAGAGCCAGGACCTTGAGGGGATTTAGAAGTAGTAGGTCTTTTACATGTAATTGCAACTTTCTCAAGCATGCTGCTCTTCTACGTGCGATTGCATCGCAGTGAAGGAGGATATGCTCGGGGTCCTCCGCTCCTTCGTTACAGAATCTGCATGCTCTAGACTCTCTGACACCTATGTTGGTCAGATGTCCATTCAAGTTGCAATGCCCAGAGAGGAATCCTGTGATCACACGCAGATGTCTCCTGTTCATATTAATACATACTTGGGCTCTTTTGCGCTGGTGGCTTCCCAGGAGCATTTTGGCTTGCCGAAGGCCCGGCAATGAGGTCCAGTATTCAGCCACTTTCAGGTTCTCCTTGCCTTTAACAAATCTGCGGGCGAGGGTTTCCCCGACACCGCAAAAAGGTTCGGGTCCCGTAAAAGGGGAGGTAGCTCCCCTTTTTGCAAGCTGGTCAGCAACCTCATTGCCTTCAATGCCTGTGTGCCCAGGCACCCATATCAAGGTAACCTTATTCGCACCGGACAGTATGTCCAGTTTCAATCTACATTCCCACACTAGTTGTGATGTGATTTTGTATGCTGTTATTGCTTTAAGGGCTGCTTGGCTATCTGACATGATAACAATTTCTCTCGATCTATATTCCCTGTCGAGATTCATTTGCATACATCTGTCAAGGGCACATAACTCAGCCTGGTAGACTGTAGTTGTCTCCCCAAGAGACTCCAGATATTTCACCCCAGGACCAAAGACGCCAAGACCTGTTCTTGGTCTTGTACGTCCCAGCCTAGAGCCATCAGTAAACCACTTAATTGTGTGACTATTGAGAATTCCTGCTGATTCGCAGTATTCTTTCTTTGTCCCTAATATAGTTTCGAATTCCCTCTTAAAACAGTATTTTGGATGAATTCTATCGCTTGGCATATCCAGGCAGTGGTCGGACGTAGTCAGAGAGGCTGAGTCTCTCTTAATTGCCCTTCCACTCCTTTTTACCCCGCTCCTAATAATCCGTAGCCTTGCCATTTCGGTTGACGTTTCCACTGCAATATGGAGGGGTGGGAAGTCCAGCACAATCTCCATTGCTGCAGTGGGACAGGATTTCATAGCCCCTGTAATGCATACACAGGCCAGTCTTTGTACTTTAGTGAGGGTGTCTCTTATACTTTGTACTGCAGTCCTGTGGGCCCAAGTCACACTTCCATACGTAATAATGGGCCTTACAATCAATAAATACAAATCTCGGAGGGCTCTGGGGGAAGTGCCCCATTTCTTCCCCGCCATTCTCCTGCAAATCATAATAGATCGTTTGGCTTTAACCACTATGTCTTCTATATGCTTCTTGTAATTTAGTTTAGTATCCAGGGTTACTCCTAAATACTTGACTTGCCGTTCCCATGCTATTGGTTTGCCCCCAATGAGGACTTGCTTCAATGATAGCTTCCTTCTATTAGTGAAGGGAACTAGACATGTTTTGGCCACATTTAGTTTGAGGCCTACTGTTTTGCACCATTCAGCAATAATATCAACCACGTGCTGCAGGAGCTCGCACAGTGTACTGTCATTTTTCCCTCTGACCATGGCCACGACGTCATCAGCATAGCCAATGCATTCTATGCCCCTGTCAGTAAGTATTTGTAGAAGCTTTTCTACTACATTCGTCCACAATAGCGGTGACAGCATACCCCCCTGGGGGCATCCCCTAGTGGTTTTCATAGCCACCCCCTGTGCCACCGCTACCCTGCTAGTTAGGGCTGCCATTACCCAGTCTATAATAGTCGGGTCAACCTCCTTGTTTTGAGTTAGCCTATAAAATAAAATAAATGGTCCCGAGGTATGATTTTTGTGAACCTACATGCCAAATCCACCGAGTAGTATGCCCGGAAATCGATGAACAGACAGACATACATACATGCAGACAGACCGAGCGACAGACAGACATTTCGTAAAAACCACTTTTTTGGTTCCTGGGACCTCAAAAATCCATTGAAATTTCGGAATCGAAAATTTCGACCATCACAAAGCTTTCCTTATACTACGTATAAATTGGAAAGCAATTATCTTGTTTAAATTGTTTTATCCCAGGTTAAGATTAATACTGAACGGCATAGTCCGCTGATACTTTTACAGTAGATTCAAGTAATGCTATCAATTATCAGCCAGCTCAGGTCTTTCCGTCATGTTTTTTTAATTTGTGTTTTATACGGGTTTAATCTGGATATTGCCAGAAGAAGCTACAGCGAGCATAGTAGTAGTGTTGGTCGGGTTAATAACGACTTAGGCCTCATATTTGGGCCCATAGAGCGATTCCGACTTGACTCTCCTACGCCAGCCCATAGGACAGTGGACCTCCTGATTATAGTGGATTCCGAAACACAGTGAAGTTACACGATTAGTTCGGAGGTGACCAGGACAAGTCCTACCATGTTTCCCTACCGACACAGTGCACACGACCAAGTTATCTGCAGCTTTGAACCTGCTCTGGTCCGCTGGATTCAACTTGGTATGGCGGCCGGTACAACGAGCATACTGAGCTTCTCTGCAATATAATTCAATCTCCATGAAAAATGGAAAACTTGGAGCCGATCAGTTGCGCGTAGCCGTCGAATTTCTCACTTGAGATAGATATTGCTGCCGGCTGCCCTGAGGCCATGTGACCCATTTCTACACTCCTCTTATTACTTCCACCTTGTCTGCTGTTTTTCTACCTCTGCTATCGTTGTAAATATCCTTTCTCTAAAGCTGAGCTTTCTTTCTTAATGCTATATTTATCGTCCAAACGCCAAGCTTATCTTGGATTTTGTAAAATGTGTTTTACAGAAAAAAAAGCCGACCGACACTTTATATTTTTTATTAAACATTTTGTGTTTCATGATTGGCTACCATGTCTATGTTTTATTTTTTAGTTCTTCGAATAAGCTTGTCCATTATACGCAGCATAAATTTGCACATGCATCAGATTTTGTTATTGGGTGTTTAAAAGCTTTAACGATGCTTTTTAACAAAGAAAATTTGTGTTTGTGTTATGGTTTCCCAATATTAACACAATTGTTTCTCATAATTATTATGTTCTTTGTCTGAGCACATGGTTAATTGTTGTAATGATGAGCCTCATTTTCCCAATAGATTTTACAAGTGTGCTATGTTGTCATGTTTTCCGCTTGCGTTCGTATTTTGAAAAGTTAGTGTAAAATCTAACCATAATATATGAGGAGGCTGTTTACAAACATGGCCAACTCCAGGTTGTAGAATTTTGCAGGAGAGTGGATTTTCTGTTGAAAATAGCATTAAGTTTATAGGTAACCCTAGACTTCTCAGCGCTTCTGTGCGCAATCTGGCTGCTTTTGGCACGTTATTTTACAACGTGCAGGTGGACATTAAAATTTTCTGCAAGGTCGGATCAAAACCCCATTTTGTAAAAAAATGGAGTTGGCCACGTTTGTAACCAAGCTTCTCATAAAAGGCTATTTAGCGTATTATTGAAACTTACAATGCACAAATCATTAGTAGCAATTCATATAAGCCAATTAACCTTGCTGTGGTGGCCCCCAACCAAATAAGCCGTTACAAACTTTCAGGGCAGGCAACTTTGCAGGCAAACAGCCATAAATCAGATCCCAGCACCACTTTTTATCTCCATGGCCGTTCGATTGTTTTTGTTGCGTAAAGTTCCCCGAAAGTCTGCCTTATACTTCATAATCCCATCGATGCGGTAGGGCTGTCGCAGGGGCTTAAGCTGCCCCCCGGTTTTTCCACTTCTCGACTTGTCCAAAGTTTCTTTTATTTTAAATCCCTGGTGCTATTAAAGCGTGAGGTGACTTTATTTTTTAAAACGTGTTTACATATTATAGTACATGTAATTTTACGCGTTGCAAAATGTTCGAATCCGCTAAGTCAAAAAAGCACTGTCTTTTTGGTAGGCGATCGGAGACGTGCCGTAACTTACACGAGTACTAACCTACAGAGGCGACTGAAGAGGAAAATCGGATACATTCATTTAATTGTTTGTATGCGGTTAACCCTTCACTACCCAGCAATTTTTCATCCCTTTCACTTCCTGGGAAGAAGAACTAAAATTTCTATTGCAGCCTGGGCACTTGATCTCAAATAATATGAACTAACAATATACAAAGTTTCACCCCAAAGATTATTATTTTAAATTATATTTAAAAGGTTTTATTCAGCTAAAAATGTGGTTCGTTTGTTCTATTGCACTGTATAGTATATTGTATAATGCACAGTGACTCCATTGGAAGACCAAAATTCAGGAAAGAATTTTTAAGCGCCGGTTCAGCAATGGATATGCGTATACATACATTGTTAAAATTTCTGGCAGTTATAGCTTAATCAAATGGGGACCTGAATTTCCCAGAAGACATCGTGTCTGATTTTCCCTCTACCTGTTTCTACCCCTCCTCCACCGCGTGAGTCTCCTGCCCGTAAGTTTCCATCCTGCTTCAGCTCCCTGAGATTCTGACGCAGTGCCCCATTATCAGAATCTTTGTTGAAAATGTTCCCCTGGGACACTGAGCGTCTTCCACAGGCATGCTATGGCAATTAGTTTCATATTAGTGTAGTGAGGCATTACTTTTTTAAATTATTAGAAATTAGTGGACCCGAGGAAATTCGTATCACCTACTACCCCATTTTGTTTGTTTACTTTTTGACGTTCAATGTCGAAGTTATTTGAATTTAATTTATATTTATTATATATTTACTTTTTTGGTCCAGGAACCCTTCAAAATTCTCAAATTCAAGAAAAGCACTAATAATATTTATAACAATAAATATTGCTTTGATTTTGTTCTATGATGACGCTAAGACCGTTCCACTAACGGTGCTGCAGTAGTTGAAGACAATTAACTAACATTCAGAAAATTTTAATTTTAATTTTGACATTGGAGTCGTTAATTCGTAAAAAGTGCAACAGATCGACAATTTTAGCTAAAAAAATAAGCAATGTCCACTTGTGACCTTAATGCATTAAGTTTGGAATGGAACCCCCATAAGTTTTGTGTATACAAACACATGCAAAGTAGTACTATCTGATTTGAAAATGCAGCATAGGGAATTTACATGGAGATGCGGGACTTGGGAAGGCATTACGGGATATTCTATTCTGCATTTGCAAACTTTTCTGTGCGAACAGTACAGTACTTGTATATCTGCAGTTCTATAGTATAAAGTAAGTAAAAATGACTTCTATTTTTTTTTTATTCGACGCGTGCTGAAACCGCTTATGAATCTTTAGTAGTTCTGGGGGCACTCCCAAAGGTTCCTGGACCAAAAAAGTAAATATATAATAAATATAAATTAAATTCAAATAACTTCGACATTGAACGTCAAAAAGTAAACAAACAAAATGGGGTAGTAGGTGATACGAATTTCCTCGGGTCCACTAGTTTCTAATAATTTAAAAAAGTAATGCCTCACTACACTAATATGAAACTAATTGCCATAGCATGCCTGTGGAAGACGCTCAGTGTCCCAGGGGAACATTTTCAACAAAGATTTTGATAATGGGGCACTGCGTCAGAATCTCAGGGAGCTGAAGCAGGATGGAAACTTACGGGCAGGAGACTCACGCGGTGGAGGAGGGGTAGAAACAGGTAGAGGGAAAATCAGACACGATGTCTTCTGGGAAATTCAGGTCCCCATTTGATTAAGCTATAACTGCCAGAAATTTTAACAATGTATGTATACGCATATCCATTGCTGAACCGGCGCTTAAAAATTCTTTCCTGAATTTTGGTCTTTCAATGGAGTCACTGTGCATTATACAATATACTATACAGTGCAATAGAACAAACGAACCACATTTTTAGCTGAATAAAACCTTTTAAATATAATTTAAAATAATAATCTTTGGGGTGAAACTTTGTATATTGTTAGTTCATATTATAAGACAATTAACTAACATTCAGAAAATTTTAATTTTGACATTGGAGTCTTGAATTTGTAAAAAGGGCAACAAACAAATAAATAAGCAATGTCCACTTGTGACCTTAGTGCATTAAATTTGGAATGGCACCCCCATAAGTTTTGTGTATACAAACACATGCAAAGTAGTACTATCTGATTTGAAAATGCAGCACAGGGAATTTACATGGAGAGGCGGGACTTGGGAAGGCATTACGGGATATTCTATTGTGCATTTGCAAACTTTTCTGGGCGAACAGTACATGATTCACAATATTATTAAGTCTAGTCTAAAATTAAACTCGCTTATGGTCACAGTTGCTGCTGAGCCTCTGAGGTACAATTTTAGAAGTCCACGCAGTTCCACTGAAGAGGTCGACCGCAGATGTTGACGAAACGTTTGGAAGTACGCTTTCAGAACGACCAAGGCCTATCATCCCGGACTCTACTGCTTCGTCACGTAACTCCGACCGTGAAAGCCTTTGTAATTATATCGTGGTTATACAGAAGTTTGGAGCATACTGCTTTATGGCTGCGAGTCATTTACGGAAAAGACAAGAAATTGGAAGCCTTTGGAATGTGGTGCAATAGGAGAATGGTAGAAATATCATGGATATCAAAACAAACGAAGAGGTACTACAAAGGATAAACGAAGGATACCCTCATATCCGTAAGAAGAGCCATGTGGATGGTCAGACAGGGAGCAGTCCTAGAAGACACCATTGAGGGCACGAATGCCAAGGACCGACCATGGAAAGTGAACGATATGAGATGCAGAACCTGCTTGGAACGCAAAAATGGAGAAGATGGAAAAACTTACTGCAAACCAATCGATAGATTGCGACTAGAGAAGAAGATATCGTGCGCTGTGCTTTGTGTTAGACGCCAGTGTCCTACGGTGTTTTTCGTGTAATTCCTTCTCTGATGGTCATAAATTACTCGTATTTTAAAATGTCATTATTTTGTCTTTCCTCACGCAAAAAACGTAATCCTATTGGTTATGGTAATGGACTAACCAAATAAGGTTATCATCCGCAGGCTATAGAAGTTTACATGAACAAACCGCATGCTATTGACAGACCACATCATGCAATTATTGAAATCATCCTGTCGTTATTCATTTTCCTATATTCCCCATACAAAAACCCGGCATCATTTCCGTACGCTTTTATCTCGCCTCATCCGTCTCTAATCCCTCATGTGTATTGCACTGCTGGCAACTCCTATTTCCTGAAATTAAATTCGTATGATCGTGTCTGATTAAATTAATTAAAAGCACGGTATAAGTGGTTGTATTTTGTTTCCGCCATCAGCGTTGCTGGGGGAGCATAAAAAAAAGCACCATTATTGAAGTTGTTGTGCGGAACTTCTGCAATTTATCTGCAGGAGGAATGTTGTGGAAAATTAATGTTTTTGTTTCCATACGTTGTGACTTAATAAAATTGGCTTGTGTTGTTTTTTGGATAAAAACATGTTTTCTACTGGTCTATTGCATATTATTAACTTCAAAACTGCCATCCCAGTACATATTTTGCTTAAAACTGAAAAAAATATATATTTTGCAGTGACAGAAATTTAACGGGAAACCGTCTGCACCTAACGTTATCTATATAATCCAGTGATATCCGTATCCGATATAATCCGCCTCTGTAATCCAGTGACTTTATATTTTTAACACGGGAAGTTCTGTTTTCCTCGATTTTTTTTTTATTAAGTTTTTGGGGGTGCTGAATTTGATTCTGACCTTTCCCACCAAACTTTCATTGCCAAAAGTGAAAAAAAGGCAGCGACTGAACATCAAACTGCAACAATATGGGACAGAAATTAATTAAAAAAATTAATAAATTATAACTGAAAGAAAGAAAATAGTCTTTATTTCCCATTTGGGCGAATTTTCGGCCCTCACTTGCAACTGCCCCATTGACCCTGATTGCATGTTAACCCTGAGGTCATATACAGTATGTATCCTTCGTTCACCCCTGACTGAACGCTAAATCCAACGATTTGTAATTTTTATTCAAGTTACTTCGATGCTTGTAACATGTCTATAGGGTTGTAGATAGATAATTTTTTGCCGTTGGGTCAAATTATGAAAAATGAGAGACTCAATCTTCTCTGTGACAGACGGACAGACAGACCTTTCGTAAAAAACACTTTTTTGGGGTCCTGGGGCCTTATATTGCAGTATTATATATGGTGTATATAAAACTGACATTAAATTAACTTTGGTTGAAGAGGTAACCTCCAGGTAATAACCGAAATTAGAGGATATGGAAAAACTGGGCTTGGCGGGATTCGAGCCGGTTAGACGTAGATCGTGGGTTCGATTCTCGCCAAGCCCAGTTTTTCTATATCCACTAATTTCTGTTCTGGGACCTCCTGAAATCTCAAAATCTAGATACTATGGCCTCTTGAAGATCGGTTGAACTATTGGATATGGGTCACCATGATTTAGAAAGTCATTGGAAATCCAAGTTTAGCATCAGTATGCAAACAAAATGAATTTAAATTGTAATAAAGTGCAACAGACGGGTGGTATTTACGTACAATAAATGGGAAGACCTGTTTATATTGTAAGTAAAATTGATTGTCACGCTATGACTGCTAAATGCGCAATAGCTATGCATAATATATTAGTACGGTGGCTGTGTAAAGACTGCCGTGTTTTGGAATCATTTGCATCTGAATAAGAATTGCGAATGCGCAATGAGATTCCCCCGTCATGATTTGTTTTTCGGATCATTATGGTGGGATATACGAGCTTCATCTACTGTTTTTACCCTTTAATCCAACGTTTCACTGCTGCTAGTCTGCGTTGAATATGATAAATGTACTGTGGTGGATTTGAATATCCCGCAGAATATTCCTTTTCAAATTCCTAGCTTTGGTAACACATTGCAGCAAATACAATATTATATTCATTTCTCGTTAAATATAGTTAATAAGTATCCAACGCCATATGCTTATTAACCATATTAACTTCTTTTGAGTTTGACTTACTATGGTTATTTCTGACTTCTGAGTCTGACTTTGTTTTACTTGGGTTTATTTGACGTTGGCGAAGTGATAACGGAAATCTGTTTTGGCTGGTTAAAGCCATTTCATTTTCAATTATTATCAAGTAGACTAAAACCGCTTTGCCACTATATTAGCTATTACAGTATAGGTTAATTAGTTTTTTTACATCCAATACCAAATCCATCTGGCAAAAGACTGCTATCGGGAGCTCACTGGACAACGAGGTTGCCCAGGGACCGTCTAAAACAGTTTGCCCCACGTCCTACCACTTTTGTCCGATACCCTCCAGGAAGCGGACCACCTCCGTCAACACCTCTCTATCCAAGTCCTGGAGCACATCCATATTGTATGTGAATGGCGGCAACTTCCCCTGGTCCTGCAACCTGCTACGATAATTAGCTTTGTCCTCTCCCGGCTGTATAGGGGGCACTCAAAAGTTATGTGGTCCGGAGTGCCGTCCTGATCTCCACACTCACAGAGAGGAGACTCTCGAACACCGATCCGTGCCAGATGGCATGGGAAGGAGGCGTGACCTAGCCGCAGTCTTATGTATGGCCTTGGTTTGGACCCTGCTCGTGAGAGGGTTTTTCCAGTACCAAGGTCATTTTGGGATGTTAGGTTGTATGGCCTTTAGGGTAGTGGTTCGGTATGCGTCCCACCTTCTCTGCCAGTTTATTGCTTTCCAATTTATACGTAGTATAAGGAAAGCTTTGTGATGGTCGAAATTTTCGATTCCGAGATTTCAACGGATTTACACGTTTTGAGGTCCCAGGAACCCAAAAAAGTGGTTTTTACAAAATGTCTGTCTGTCGGTCGGTCTGTCGGTCTGTCTGTTCGTCGATTTCCGGGCAAACTACTCAGTGGATTTGAGTGAAATTTGGCATGTAGGTTCACAAAAATCATACCTCGGGACCATTTTTTTTTTTTTTGGGCTAACTCAATTTGGGGGGGTTTTATTTTCAAAAAACTCCAAAAAACGTCTAAAAAAATTATTTCTCAAAAACGGCTCCAACGATTTCTTTTAAATTCTCGTAGATTGTAGTCGTTATTAATGTTGACAAAATGCGGGGGGTCGCTTGCCCCTTGATAGTTTGCTTCTGGGGGTAAAAAAATAAAAATAACTAAATTTTAATGAAAAAATGACTAAAAAATGCGAAACCTTTCTATCGATGATTTCTACCTTCAAGCATGTTTTAGGTGTTAAATTGAGTAACGAAACCGGATAGGTTGCTTTTCCAAAAAAATATTTGGTTTTGCCCAAAAAATTATTTTTTGAAAAAAATGATAGAAAATTCGCGCTCAAATGCATTGCATGCCCTGCCATTATTGCTGTGTGGTAATTAATGTGTTTGTTTGACCTATCGAGAATTTACCTCACTTCCAGTGACGTCAGGTGGACAACCGCCCCCCCCCCCCCCCCCCGAGATATCGGAAATTTAACCATAGGAAAAATATTTGCCATAAAATTACTAATTTTCTCTATCTAATAATTTTGATAAATTGGAAAGCATGTTCGAGTGAACTCGGACCGGTTCTTTTAATGTTCTTTGGGTGTTTTCCTGCGATGTCATTCCAGGTTGGTGGTTCCTGGGTTTCTTCTCCCTCTATTCTTGCAGTTTTTGCCAGTCTGTCTGCTGTTTCATTTCCTTCTATCCCTGAATGTGCTGGTACCCATACAAGGTGAATTTCGTGACCTGCCTATATGAGTCATTCATTGTTAAAATTAACTTTGTATAGTTTTACGAATAAAATTAAAAATTCACAACCGGTTTCGGCTCACGCCATCGTCAAGTGCCATTGTGTCACTTGACGATGGCGTGAGCCGAAACCGGTTGTGAATTTTTAATTTTATTTTATTCGTAAAACTATTCAAAGTTAATTTTAACAATGAGTGATAGCAAGTTTTACAAAGTTACTAAGGAGACTATTATGTTTATATGCCTCTATGAGGGTCTGTAGGGACAGTTTTGGTCACTAGGTTCGCTGACGACAAACCGATATCCATTATATTCAAAATGGCCGCCGTTTGCATGTGACAGCTAAGCTCTTAGCATCTAATTAATTCATTTAATATTTTTTATAACATTTTTACTATGTCTGGACCTTATTTTGCTGCATATAATTTAATATATATATTCTCCATGATTTATAGAAAAATATCACCTTAAAATAATACATAAATAAAATAATTTTAAAATAGTATTGAGGCTTATGGAAAAATCAACGCTTTGATATCAGTGCAACTGGTGCTGCCATCTTCAAAATGACGTGACAAATGAACCTCATTGCATGACATGCCATTTCAACTATCCTTTTTTGCGATATATTGAAGGTTGAATCTTTGTGGCTCGATTTTAAAACGCTTAAGGAGCTAAGGGAAGGTTAATTAGAAGTTTCCTATTATTTTTTTATTGTTTTCCTTTCGCCCTCCTGCTTTAGTTAAGCACAATTTTTTTTTTTATATTCATCCAAATAAATTTACAATGCATAACAATTTGAATTATTTAATGAGCTGAATTTAAAATAGCATTTGGAAAACAGGTGGTACTTAATTGCATTTTCTGGAAAATATCGCAGCATATGTGATTGGGCATAGTCATAAATTCGTTACAGCTCGTCAGCCTAATTCACCGTGAACTGACTAACTGCTGTTAGTTTTACTGATTTAGTGACCCACCTTCATCGAAATCCTCAGTATTACTCACCCTTTTCGCTCCCTGTAAGCTAATTAAATCATTAAGTTATTATTAATAACGAATTCATACAGAAACAGGACATGTATCGTAGTGGTACAGACTCTGAATTTCACCCGAAGGGTTGTTGGTTCGAGTCCCACACTGGCTATATTTTCTGGCCATGCTTCGGAGGGCATGTAAAGCAGGCGGTCCCAGGCCTTCCTAGTTGAGTGTAAGAGAAGGCTTTACAGCCCTAACTCCGCTAGGTTGGCCTACAAATAGAAACAACAAAAAGTCCTTATTTATTTATTTATTTAAACCTGTTTGTATTATGCTTACCTACTATGATTGTTCAGTTATTTTATTCTGTTAATTTCGGTTATTCTGTTAAAACTGTCGATTACGGCTCACAAAAGTTTAAATATTTGAAAAGCCATGAATGTGTTTATCATTTTCTGCCATGCTTGTTTCATGGTATTAATTGCTGGTCAGATAGTATGTTGTTATCCATATTACGAAGTCTCATTTCGTGTTCCGTTTTCTGGAGAATTCTGAAGAATTTCAAGACTAATATGTAATCTAATTCAAATAAAAACAATGCAACCTCATAAATATTCATTCTTATGTCACATTTATTGCAATCAAAGTTAATATTGATGGAGCAGCAGCACAAAATTGATTGAAAATGAATTATGGAACTCATAAACCGCCAGGCTGATAATGTTTCTGCATAAATAAATTGATTAACTTAACCATCGTCGTCATTTCTCGTACCTAGCGGTAGTGTTGCTGTTAGTAGACGTCCTGTGCAACTTGTTTCATCCAGTAGAGCAGGAAACGTGAAATGACACATTCAAGGTTTCCTTTTTTCATTTCGCCTTTAATGTCTGCAAGCTCAGCATCACCCGAACTATTCTCTTTAAAAATACATGGGAAAATAAAACAAATCGTCTTAGAGAGACACACCGATCATTATTTTATCCCTTCCTACAGAAACATTTTTTCCTAAACTTTTTTTCCCCTCCACAATCGCCTGCTGTGACTTGATAAAAAAAAGGTTTTTGTCTTTTTTTTTCAAGATCAGGAAGCATCCAGGCGACAGAAATATTTAGTTTGGTCAGCACAAACATGACTCACAAAAACTTGAGACTCTGTGCATTAGTGTTAAGTGTCTTTGAATTTGGGAACAAAAAAGAAAGTTTTGACTGCCGACAAACATGAAGGCGGGGTGGGCCGAGGTGGCGTAGAGTTTCGTCGAAGCAATTATTAGAGCGTTTACGATTTTGTGTTTATTATAATTTCAGTGAGCCAATTTATAAAGTTCCGTTTTAAGTCACTCTGTTTGACAGCTAATTAATCAAGCAGTCAATCAGCTCCACCCGCCTGTTTTGTAGCATTTTGCGCCCTTAATTTCTTATTGGAAATAGAAAATCTTATCAACGTTTTGGCGGGAGATTCAAAGTGTGGGGGTGGTCTATGTCAACTTGATGCTGCTATCTTGTCCACATGACTGCTTTTTGGGTTTTTGGAAGAGAACTCGCCTTGGAATGGAATTCGACCCTTAAAGTTTTATTTTTAGTCTCCCCCGGAGTCTGCCGACAGCCTTATGTCAACAGTATCCATTTCTGGTTCGTTCATTCTCTTTGTTGTTTATACCAGTTTTTGAACTAAATTTTGTGATATAACTGTTCAGAATCGCCGGTTGTCCCATTTTGCTGTGGAGTGGGAGTGTCATGAGTTCGGTGTGTAATTTTATAAATTATGGGTGTTGTGTTCTCGCGAATTGGGTTCAGTAATTCGCACATGCGGTATATGTCTCCCCATGGAGATGTGTTTTGTTGATTTGAGCTCAACATGTTTGCACAGGGGGGAAGAGACTTAGTTTTATAGTTGCATTAATTAGTTATGTTGTTTTTATGTACGATACAAGGTGGATTTTTGACCACTGCCCTGTTTACACAAGAGCATCCTATGTGTCTCTAGAGTGACTTATTGCAACTGCTACTAGTGCTACTTGCTTACTTAAATGGGCGCTTTAATCTACATCAAGTATTTTCGGCTGAAGAAGTGTATGAAACAGGCTACATTGCACGAAAAATGTTAGTTGACGTAATGGTTGTTGTTCATTACAATACAGTAAGTACTTCATCAAACCCAGTCTTTTGTACAATATTAACTAGATATCAAGTTATCTACAACCAATAGACTTCTAAATCTACAACCCAAAGACAGAAGAGTTCGCACACCTCATATATTTACAACTACTGTTTTAGTAATACTAAGGCACTAAGGAAGAAGAAGTGTTAGTAAC